>CP125973.1:571900679-572584457 GCA_030063025.1 Avena longiglumis
GCTTACTTCTGAAGCGATCGGGAGGGAGAGAGGAAGGTAGCAAGGCAGCTAGGGCTTGGAGGAAGGTGTGGAGTAGTAGTGGGAGGCGCACCACCTCTATATATAGAGGGGGCAGCCTGCCCTCCTCCAAGCCTATCTCTAGTTTAAACAATTTAAACTCGCCTTATCTAGAAATCCTATCTCTAGTTTAAGCGATTTAAACTCTCATATCTAGAAATCCTATCTCTAGTTTAAACGAGTTTAAACTTATCTAGGATCGGCTGGGCCCTATGGGGCCTTGTGCCCCGCCCAATGTGGGGACACTCACTCATAGGCCCATGCCCCTCCCGGAAGGTGGGGCCACGTTGGTCCCCTTAGGAAGGTTCTAAAGCTTCGGTACAATACCAATTAACTTAGGAACAATTCGAACTCCAAAAACTGCTTGCCTTATATGAATCTTATTCTCAGGACCATTAGGAACCTCTGATATCCGGATCCCATCCGAGACTCAGAACAAAATTCATAAACCAATTATCCAATCTATCCTAGCGTCGAGATCGTTAAGTGTGTGACCTGCGGGTTCGAGAATATGAGACATGATCTTCTATCAATAATCAGCGGAGTGCAGGCACCCATATTGACTCCCACACATTCATCGATGATCATATCGGATGAACCACGATGCAGGATTCAATCAATCCCATATATATATTCCTTCGTCTCGCGATATTTTACTTGCCGAGATTCGATCATCGATGCCGTCATACCTAGTTCAATCTCGATTTCACGGCAAGTACTTTACTCGTTCCGTAATCCGATATCACTTTGTGATTAACTCCTTAACCACATGCGCAGCGGTGTTGATATCGATTACCGAGTGGGCCCAAGTATATCTCTCCGACTTGGGAGGGACAAATTCCATCTCGATACATACAACCGGATACTTTCCGATCACACGAGAGACACCTTTACGATCCCTTTCATAGGATGACGTTTGATGACCTCAAAGCTTTCTTAGATACGGGGTTCTATTATCTCATGGTCTAAGGAATACAATATTTGACATAGGAAAAGCTTGTAAAGATGAACACGATGAAGCGATCTAATTGCTTCGCTTAGTTTGGGTCTATCCACCATATCATTCTCCCAATGATATGATCTCATTATCAATTGACAACTCATGTCTATGGTTAGGAAACCTTAACCATCATTGATCAATGAGCTAGTCCATAGAGGCGTACTAGGGACACGGTGTTGTTCACAAACCACACAAGTATTAAAGTTTCCGCTTAATACAATTCCACATGGAATATAAACTTTATCATGAACAAAATTATAATAATAACATCTTTATTATTGCCTCTAGGGCATAATTCCATGATCTCCCACTTGCACTAGGTCAATAATCTAGTTTACATTTGGCAACAATCTCACACCCATGGCAGGTGTTGATCATGTTTACGTGGAAGAGGTTTAGTCAATGGATCTGCGACATTGGATCCGTATGTACTTTGCTAATCTTGATCTCCATCGCTATATAATCTCGGATTATATGAAACTTCTGATTGATATGCTTGGTCTTTGGATGATATCTTGGTTCCTTAGCGAGTGCTATGGCGCGATGTTGTCACACAATATCTCGATGGGTCAATGCACTTGGAACCACGCCAAGCTTCGATGATGAAGTTTCGATCCAAACTCCTTCACTTGGCTTCTGCGTGACCATGTATTCGCTTCCTTTGTAGATCGCGATCACGCTTTGCAGCTTCTCCTCAGCTCCTCCATTCAAAATATACATGTATCCAATAAATTTAGAATCATCCTTGTCGATTGTCGAAACTAAGCGTCGGCGTAACCTTTACGACAAGCTGTTCATCACCCCATAGACTAAGAACATTTCTTTAGTCCTATTTAGGTACTTTAGGATGTTCTTCACGGTACATCGATGTTCCACTCTGGATCACTTTGATATCCTTTCGTCGAACTAAGAGCATTGGACACATCGGTCTAGTACACATCATGGCATACATGATGGAACCTATGGCCAGGGCATAAAACACTTTGCTCATAGCTTCCTATCATTTACCGTGGTGGACATGAGCCTTGCTCAATATCGTACACGACAACATAGACCTTTGAAACTTTCTTTGCCTTATCCATTACGAACCTTTTGAACTTTGTCTAGAGTATGTACTCGGCTTAAAGCTATCGAGGCGTCTTTGTCTATCTCTATAGATTTTGATGCCCAATATATAAGCGACTTCACGGATCGACAAAACCTTGGGTTGCATCATATACAACTCTTCATCAATGTTGCCATTGAGGAAAGCGGTCTTGACATCCATCGCCATATTTCATAATCATGAAGCGGCAATTGCTAATAAAATCCGAATGGACTTAAACATCGCTACGGAGAGAAAGTCTCATCGTAGTCGACACCTTGAACTTGTCGAAACCTTTGCGACAAGCCGCTTTATAGGCGGTAACATTACCATCCGCGTCCGTTTTCTTCTTGAAAATCCATTTGCACTCAACGGCCTTCGGTCGCTAGGAGGATCCACCAAAGTCCATACTTGGTTTTCGCTCATGGATCCCAATTCGGTTTCATGGCTTCTAGCCATTTCTTAGAGTCAGGCTCATCATCGCTTCCTCATAGTTCGTAGGTTCCTTTGTCTTCTAACAAGGCAGTCAAGACAGGTTGTCGTACCACTCGGGAGGGCGCGACCTTGTCGACTGCGACGTTCGATGTGACATCGTCCGAGCTTCATGATCCTTGTCATTAGCTTCCTCTATTGTTAGTGCGGTGACCTTTGGAACAATTTCAGTTCTTTGCGCTACTCTCAATTCAAGAGAAGGTTCAATAACCTCGTCTAGCTCTACTTTCCTCCCACTCACTTCTTTCGAGAAACTCCTTCTCAAGAAAGGAACAGTTCTTCTGACAAACACTTTGCCTTCGGTTACGTGATAGAAGGTATACCCAATAGTTTCCTTAGGGTATCCTATGAAGACGCATTTCTCCGCTTTGGGTTCGAGCTTGTCGGCATCAACTTCTTGACGTAAGCTTAGCATCCCCAAACTTTAAGCGACAACTTAGGTTTAGCACCAAACCACAGTTCATACGGTGTCGTCTCAACGGTTTAGATGGAGCCCTATTTAAAGTGAATGCGGTTTCTAATGCATAACCCCAAAATGATAACGGCAAATCAGTAAGAGACATCATCGATCGGACCATATCTAATAGGGTTCGATTCGTTCGACACACCATTGCGCTGTGGTGTTAGGTGGCGTGAGTTGCGAAACAATTCCGCTTGCTTTAAGATGCTTGAGAAAATCATAACTCAAATATTACCCCCACAATCGGATCGTAGAAACTTAATCTTTACATTACGATTGTTCTCCACTTCATTCTGAAATTCTTTGAACTTTTCAAACGTTTCAGATTTATGTTTCATTAAATAGATATACCCATATCTACTTAAGTCATCGGTAAAAGTGAGGAAATAGCGATATCCACGGCGCGTCGAAACACTCATCGGTCCGCATACATCGGTATGTATGATTTCCAACAAGTCATTGCTCGCTCCATCATCTTAGGAGAGCGGGGTTTTGATCATCTTGCCCATGAGGCATGGTTCGCATGTGTCAAATGATTCAAAATCAAGAGACTCCAAAAGTCCATCGAATGGAGTTTCTTCATCGCTTTACTCCAATATGACCTAGGCAGCGATTACCCACAAATAAGTAGTATTATCACTATCTACTTTGCATCTCTTAGCCTCAATGTTATGGATGTGTGTTTCATCCCTTTCAAGATTTAGAAGAAATAAACCATTCACAAGAGGTGCATGACCATAAAAGATGTTACTCATATAAATAGAACAACCATTATTCTCCGATTTAAATGAATAACCGTCTTGCGATAAACACGATCCGAAATGATGTGCATGCTCTTTGAGCACATAATACCATTTATTAAGGTTTAAAACTAATCCGAAGGTAAAACTAAGGAGGCGTCTTGCGGCCATCACATCAACTCTTGATCCGTTGCCAGCGCGCATTGTCACCTCATCCCTCATAGCCGTCTATTCCGTAGCTCTGTTTGAGTTACAAATATTAGCCCGAACGGTATCAAATACCGAGCACTAACGAGGGCTAGTAAGGAAAACATCAATAACATGTATATCAAATATACCTTTGATGGTGCCAGCCTTCTTGTCCGCTAAGTACTTTGGACGATTCTTCGGTGACCCTTGTCCTTGCAATAGAAGCACTTAGTGTCCGACTTGGGACGGACACGAGCTTCTTCTCGGCGAGGGCATTGCTTCGCCGCCTTCTTGAAGGGCTTCTTTGCTCCTTACCTTTCTTAAAGGAGGGCTTGTTGACCATCAACACATGATTATCCTTCTTGATGTCCACTTGGCCTTGACTGCGAAGAGCTCGGTGATCGTATCGGTGGAACCAATCGATTATGAGTCACTACAAAACTTTTGTAGGCGGGAGGAGTGATTGCGAGAACCTGTCAATCTTGAGCTCCTCTGGAATCGTGCATTCCAGTTGATCAAGCGTTGAGTGTAGCAGACATCTTTATGGCGTGCTCACTAACGGAACTCCCTTCCTCCATCTTGCGGTTAAAGAACTTCTCGGAGATCTCATATCTCTCGAGCGGGCTTGAGTCTCGAAACATGGTTTCGGCTCTCGAGAATCTCAAAGGGCCGGGATAGGTTTCAAAGCGATTTTGAAGCTCGGTTCCATAGCAAACAACATGGTGCTCTTAATCACACCATAATTATCTTCTTGCCCGATAGACAGCTTTCTCATCGGTAGTAGCGATTTGTGACAGGGGTTACCTAACACTTTCTCAGGACATAGTCCTTTTGTCCGAACAGAATGATTCTTAGATTGGAACCAGTTGGTGAAGTGAGACCCATTGTTTCTAAGCTTTTCTTTCTCAGCAAAAACGTTGAAGTTGAAGTTGGACTTGGCCATTGGATCTACAGTATTTGCAAGTACAATTTAGACTATGTTCATTATAAATAGTTCAACTTAATCAAATTACTAGATGAACTCCCACTAAATTCAACATCCCTCAAGTTGTTTAGTGAACACGATCCAAATTCACCACACCTAATCCGATCATCACGAGAAGAGATGTGGTTTCAATGGTGGACAACGAAGTGTCGATCATATCATTCATATGACTCATGCTTAACCTTTCGGTTCTTGTGTTCCGAGGCCATGTCTGCATACATGCTAGGCTCGTCAAGTTAGACCCAAGTATTTCCGCGTGTGAAAAAGCGGCTTGCACCCGTTGTATGTGGCGTAGAGTCTATAGCACCCGATCATCACGTGATGCTTGGACACGGCGAACTTTCAGCGGTGCATACTTGGGAGAACAGTTTTATCTTGATCTTTAAGTGAGGAATCATCTTATAATGCTACCATGATCTAAGCATAATAAGATACATAAAGGATAAACATCACATGCATATAACTTTATGTGACATGGTATAGCCAATCTTCGCAATGATCTCCATCTTGTGCGTTCGGCATGATCTCCATCACTCCACCATGATTGCCTCCACCACGAATAGCAACTACAACTATTGCTAACTACTTAGCGATAAAGTAAAGCTATTACATGGCGTATAAGAAGTTGACTCATGGTCATACACAATTATAAAGACAACCATATGGCTCCTGCGGTTGTGTACTCATCGACATGCAAGTCGTGAAACATTACAAAACATGATCATCGCATACAATATACACATCACATCTTGGGCCATACCATATCACGAAAACACTCCTGCAAAAACAAGTTAGGCGCCTCTACTTTGTTGTTGCATGTTTTACGTGGCTTATGGGAGTAGATGCTAAGAACGATTCTTACTACGGAAAGCCACAACGGTGATATTATGGTTGCCAAACTCCGTGTTAATCCCATGACAACTATAGTGAGATAAGCTGACATCCACCGGCCGCATGTGTGGTACAAGCCACCGCGTCAAGTGCGAGCGGTCTCATGACGGCGTCGCGTAAGGTTGGCTGGACCGCTTCAATCTCACTATCCGCGTCATAAGAAGAACACAAACAAGAGGCTTGCAGAAAACATCAGCGTCGCAACAACCATGTTGCGTTCTACTCGTGAAACACATCTACGCATAGATCTAGCTCGATACCCTTTGAAGGGTTTCGGCATAGTAAATCAAAATTTTCTACGGATGCGAGCGGAGGAAAGCCAAGATCTAATCTAGGAGATGCAATCAACGAGAGAGATTGGATTAGATCTTCATACCCTTGAAGATTCGCCACAGTGAGCGTTCGTCGGAACGTGGGTGATGTAGTCGTACTCGCTTCTCCTCCTCGCGATCCGATCCGATCTAGCACCACAAGTGGCGGTGCCTCCGTGAGATGCACACGTGCAGCACCTCGACGTCTCCTCCTTCCTCGGACCAGCGAGTATGGTGGAGAGCGTGGTGTATATGGTGGAGAATTTCTGCTGCAGGGCTTCGCCTACAAACAGTCGGGAGGGAGAGAGGAAGGTAGCAAGGCTGCTAGGGCTTGGAGGAAGGTGTGGAGTAGTGGGGGGAGGGGGCGCACCACCCCTCTATATATAGAGGGGGGGGCAGCCCTTGCCCCTCCTCCAAGCCTATCTCTAGTTTAAACAATTTAAACTCTCCCTTATCTAGAAATCCTATCTCTAGTTTAAACGATTTAAACTCTCCCTTATCTAGAAATCCTATCTCTAGTTTAAACGAGTTTAAACTTATCTAGGATCGGCTGGGCCCTATGGGGCCTTGTGCCCCTGGCCCAATGTGGCCAGGACACTCCCTCATAGGCCCATGCCCCCTCCCGGAAGGTGGGGCCACGTTGGTCCCCTTCCGGAAGGTTCTAGAAGCTTAGACAATACCGATTAACCGGAACAATTAGAACTCCAAAAACTGCCTTATATGAATCTTATTCTAGGACCATTAGGAACCTCTCATATCCGGATCCCATCCGAGACTCGAACAAAAATTCATAAACCAATTATCCAATCTATCCTAGCGTCGAGATACGTTAAGTGTGTGACCTGCGGGTTCGAGAATATGCGACATGATCTTCTATCAATAATCAGCATAATGGGTGCAGGCACCCATATTGACTCCCACATTCATCGATGATCATATCGGATGAACCACGATGCGAGATTCAATCAATCCCATATATATATTCCCTTCGTCTCGCGATATTTTACTTGCGAGATTCGATCGTCGATGCCGTCATACCTAGTTCAATCTCGTTCACGAAGTACTTTACTCGTTCCGTAATCCGATATCACTTTGTGATTAACTCCTTAACCACATGCTTGCAAGCGGTGTTGATATCGATTACGAGTGGGCGAAGTATATCTCTCCGACTTGGGAGGGACAAATTCCATCTCGATACATACAACCCAGATACTTTCCGATCACTGAGAGACACCTTTACGATCACCCTTTCATAGGATGACGTTTGATGACCTCAAAGCTTTCTTAGATACCAGGAGTTGTATTATCTCATGGTCTAAGGAATACAATATTTGACATAGGAAAAGCTTCAAAGATGAACACGATGAAACGATCTAATTGCTTCGCTTAGTTTGGGTCTATCCACCATATCATTCTCCCAATGATATGATCTCATTATCAATTGACAACTCATGTCTATGGTTAGGAAACCTTAACCATCATTGATCAATGAGCTAGTCCATAGAGGCGTACTAGGGACACGGTGTTGTTAACAAACCACACAAGTATTAAAGTTTCCGCTTAATACAATTCCAGCATGGAATATAAACTTTATCATGAACAAGAATTATAATAATAACATCTTTATTATTGCCTCTAGGGCATAATTCCAGTCTCCCACTTGCACTAGAGTCAATAATCTAGTTTACATTTGGCAACAATCTCACACCCATGGCGAGGTGTTGATCATGTTTTACACGTGGAAGAGGTTTAGTCAATGGATCTGCGACATTCGGATCCGTATGTACTTGCTAATCTTCCGATCTCCATCTGCTATATAATCTCGGATTATATGAAACTTGCGTTGATATGCTTGGTCTTTGGATGATATCTTGGTTCCTTAGCGAGTGCTATGGCGCGATGTTGTCACACAATATCTCCATGGGTCCAATGCACTTGGAACCACGCCAAGCTCAGTGATGAAGTTCGATCCAAACTCCTTCACTTGACGCTTGCGTGACCATGTATTCCGCTTCCTTTGTAGATCCCGCGATCACGCTTTGCTTGACTTCTCGACTCAAACTCCTCCATTCAAAATATACATGTATCACATGCGAGATTTAGAATCATCCTTGTCGATTGTCGAAACTAGCGTCGACGTAACCTTTACGACAAGTTCATCACCCCATAGACTAAGAACATTTCTTTAGTCCTATTTAGGTACTTTAGGATGTTCTTCACGGCTGTCCATGTTCCACTCTGGATCACTTTGATATCGCTCGTCAAACTAAGAGCATTGGACACATCCGGTCTAGTACATCATGGCATACATGATGGAACCTATGGCGAGGCATAAGGCACTTTGCTCATAGCTTCCCTATCATTTACCGTAGGCTGGACCTGAGCCTTGCTCAATATCGTACTGACAACATAGGCCTTGAACCTTTCTTTGCCTTATCCATTACGAACCTTTTGAACTTTGTCTAGGTATGTACCGGCTTAAAGCTATCGGCGTCTTTGTCTATCTCTATAGATTTTGATGCCCAATATATAAAGCTTCACTGGATCGACAAAACCTTGTTGCATCATATACAACTCTTCATCAATGTTGCCATTGAGGAAAGCGATCTTGACATCCATCGCCATATTTCATAATCATGAAACGCAGCAATTGCTAATAAAATCCGAATGGACTTAAACATCGCTACGGAGAGAAAGTCTCATCGTAGTCACACCTTGAACTTGTCAAAACCTTTTTGGGACAAGCCGTGCTTTATAGGCGGTAACATTACCATCCGCGTCCGTTTTCTTCTTGAAAATCCATTTGCACTCAACGGCCTTTCGGTCGCTAGGAGGGTCCACCAAAGTCCATACTTGGTTTTCGCTCATGGATCCCAATTGGTTCATGGCTTCTAGCCATTTCTCGAGTCTGGGCTCATCATCGCTTCCTCATAGTTCGTAGGTTCACCGTCTTCTACTAACAAGCAGTCAAAGACAGGGTTGTCATTACCACTCGGAGGGGCACGCGACCTTGTCGACCGCGACGTTCGATGCGACATCGTCCAAAGCTTCATGATCCTTGTCATTAGCTTCCTCTATTGTGTGCGGTGACCTGGAACAATTTCAGTTCTTGCGCTACTCTCCAATTCAAGAGAAGGTTCAATAACCTCGTCTAGCTCTACTTTCCTCCCACTCACTTCTTTCGAGAGAAACTCCTTCTCAAGAAAGGAACCGTTCTTGACAAACACTTTGCCTTCGGTTACGTGATAGAAGGTATACCAATAGTTTCCTTAGGGTATCCTATGAAGGCGCATTTCTCCGCTTTGGGTTCGAGCTTGTCGCATCAACTTCTTGGCGTAAGCCGCATCCCCAAACTTTAAAGCGACAACTTAGGTTTAGCACCAAACCACAGTTCATACGGTGTCGTCTCAGCGGATTTAGATGGAGCCCTATTTAAAGTGAATGCGGTTTCTAATGCATAACCCCAAAATAACGGCAAATCAGTAAGAGACATCATCGATCGGACCATATCTAATAGGGTTCGATTCGTGCTCAGACACACCATTGCTTGTGGTGTTCGGGTGGCGTGAGTTGAAACAATTCGCTTGCTTTAAGATGCTTGAGAAAATCATAACTCAAATATTCGCCCCCACAATCGGATCGTAGAAACTTAATCTTTCTATTACGATGGTTCTCCACTTCATTAAAATTCTTTGAACTTTTCAAACGTTTGATTTATGTTTCATTAAATAGATATACCCATATCTACTTAAGTCATCGGTAAAAAGTGAGGAAATAGCGATATCCACCGTCGAAACACTCATCGGTCCGCATACATCGGTATGTATGATTTCCAACAAGTCCGTTTTCGCTCCATCATCGGGAGAACGGGGTTTTGATCATCTTGCCCATGAGGCATGGTTCGCATGTGTCAAATGATTCAAAATCAAGAGACTCCAAAAGTCCATCGAATGGAGTTTCTTCATGCTTTTACTCCAATATGACCTAGGCAGCGATTGCCACAAATAAGTAGTATTATCACTATCTACTTTGCATCTCTTAGCCTCAATGTTATGGATGTGTGTTTCATCCTTTGAGATTTAGAAGAAATAAACCATTCACAAGAGGTGCATGACCATAAAAGATGTTACTCATATAAATAGAACAACCATTATTCTCCGATTTAAATGAATAACCGTCTTGCAATAAACACGATCCGGAAATGATGTTCATGCTCAACGCACATAATACCATTTATTAAGGTTTAAAACTAATCCAGAAGGTAAAACTAAGGAGGCGTGCCGATGGCCATCACATCAACTCTTGATCCGTTAACGCCAGCATTGTCACCTCATCCTCGCATAAGCCGCGTCTATTAGTAGCTCTGTTTGAGTTACAAATATTAGCAACCAGGTATCAAATACCCGTGCACTACGAGGGCTAGTAAGGAAAACATCAATAACATGTATATCAAATATACCTTTGATGGTGCCTTCTTGTCCGCTAAGTACTTTGGATAGTTGCGCTTCAAGGACCCTTGTCCTTGCAATAGAAGCACTTAAAGGTCAGGACTTGGGACACGAGCTTCTTCTCCAGGGCATTAAACTTCGCCGCCCTTCTTGAAGGGCTTCTTTGCTCCTACCTTTCTTAAAGGAGGGCTTGTTGACCATCAACACATGATTATCCTTCTTGATGTCCACTTCCGACCTTGACTGCGAAGAGCTCGGTGATCGTATCAGTGGAACCAATCTGATTATGAGTCACTACAAAACTTTTGTAGCTGGGAGGGAATCAAGGTGACGTCGGGCTTCTCATCTAATATAAAGGGGATAATAAATATGGCAGAGAAAAAGTTCCAAAACCTGAAGTCTCATGACTGTCACGTGATTATGAGTGATTGCTTCCGATTGCATTGAGGGGCTTCTGGAAAATGTTCGAGTACCCATTGTGAAGTGTGCATTCCTCAATGCAATATCTCGAAGGTAATCAATCCGGATATTACGCCAAGTTCTGAAGGATGTGGTACAATGTATTGTTAGTTTTGAATTGGTGTTCCCACCATCCTTCTTTAATATTATGACGCATCTCTCTGGTTCATCTAGTGGAAGAGATTGCCATTCTCGGTCCGGTATTTCGCACAATATGTTCCCCTTTGAGGTTCATGGGTCTTAAATAAATATGTTCATAACCGTGCTAGACTGAAGGAAGCATCTCCAAGGGATATGGAGCAGAGGAGGTCATTGAGTTTTGTGTTGACTTTATTCGACCTTAAGCCGATTGGTGTTTCGACTCGCGGCATGAGGGAAGACTAAGTGGAAAAGGCACGTTGGGAAAAGAAAGCAATGATATGTAGGGATGAGGATTCTTTCACTAAAGCACACTACAGTTCTACATAATTCCACCTTGGCGACTCATATATCGAGGAACACAAGAATATTATACGCTCAAAACCCGGGGAAGCTTTGAATCATGGATTCTGAGATGAACACATGAAGTCTTTTCGGTGGTTGGATGTGGACACATCTCTTGAATGACACCTTTGTTGGAGATCGGCTATACTTGTTGGCCACGTCACCATCTTCTCTGTATTGAATTTCCAAGTACGAAATAAATGGGAATACATTCTACGATCCCAAGATAAAAAAGCACCAACCAAAATAGTGGTGTCCGCTTTGATGCAATAGGCGAGAATGGACAAAGGACACATATTATGGTTACATAGAGGAGATATGGGAACTAGACTATGGAGTCTATTTTAAGGTCCCTTTGTTTATTTGCAAATGGGTCAACTTTGAATGGGAAGGGGTAAAGATAGACCGGTTATGCGGAATGACAACGTGGATCTCAACAATCTTGGTTATAGAGATGAACCATTCGTCTAGCCAATGATGTGTCAGGTTTTCTATGTGAAGGACACGTCCTCGGATCGAAAAAAAGAAAAAAATATGCAAACGAATACATCATATGATGAGCCAAAGCGTCACATAGTTCTTTAGGGAAAAGAAACATCGTGGGAATCGAGGACAACGGACATGTCGGAAGATTATAATAAGTTTGATGAAATTCCGCCCTTCACGGTGAACCGACCCAAGCATTCCGTTAAGTAAAGAAGATGCTCCATGGTTACGTCTGGCGGTCATAAGGAATGACATATGCAAAGTTCATGCTCATATTATGTAACTCTAGTTCATGTCTTCCGAGTTTGTGGCTTGAGAAGGATATCTTCGCGGTTTGTGGGCTTTAGTCCCGGTTTTGTAGTATCAGTTTTTAATATTAATAAATGTCTTGCTTGTAACTTCACTAACTAGATCAATACTCGAGCTAACTAATTTCACATATTAGGAGTGCCTCTATGACCGATTTCTCGGAGATGCGAGGAGGGCCAGGCTCGTCGGCATCTCCACAGGCGGCATGATGGTGTCCCTCTCGAAAACCATCTTGCATCTTGTAACTTCACTAAGTAGATCAATACGCCTCGAGCTAACTAATTTCACATATTAGGGAGTGCCTCTATGACGTTCGGAGATGCTTGGGAGGCTGGGATCCGTCGGCATCTCCACAACAGCCCATGATGGTGTCCGCTCTCGAAAACCATCTTGCAGCTTGTAACTTCACTAACTAGATCAATCGCCTCGGGCTAACTAATTTCACATATTAGGAGTGCCTCTATGACCGATTTCTCGGAGATGCCGGAGGAGGCTCGTCGACATCTCCACAGAACTGGTCGTAGTGGTGTCTGCTCTCTAAAACCATCTTGGAGATGCCTCAAGCTGGTGGAGGACTGGACTCACAAGGATGCATATTTATAGTACAAGCAACTCGGCATAATGTCGACACTCACGACATAATGTCGACACTCACCTATTATTAGTCTTGACTCATCTTTAGTCGGTTGGTGTCTCCAAGGACTAAGTTCATCTTTAGTCCCGGTTGGTGACACCATCCGGGACAAGGTACAAGCCGCACGACATAATGTCGACACTCACCCCTATTATTAGTGTTGCCTGGCCCACTCTGCCGCAATCCCTTCAGTCGCGGTTGGTTTCTCCAACCGGGACTAAATATGAAACCTCTCTTTATATAGGTATTTCCCTCTATTTATTAGGTAACACTCAAGACATTTATTAATATTAAAAACCGGGACAAACCGGGACTAGCTAACACTCAGAACTAAAGCCGCCCCCTTTAGTCATAATCATGCCTAGTCCTATAGTACGTGACTTGTGGTCTTCATCGTCGTCATCATCATTGTCATCGTCACACCACTCAGGATCCTCGGCCCATCCATGGCATATACGAGGCCATTCCACCTCAGTTCACGGCGGGTGGGAGAGGGGTCTCTGGAAGGCGATGCCGGGCAGACAGTGTGGGGCACGTGGCGGGTGGACTTGGGCACCATAGGCGAGATGGTCTCCGGCGATGTAGCGCATCACTTGATGATAATGCGGTTCCCACACACGACTGACGGCTTCGTTGTGGTTCACGGTGGCGGGCCATCACCCTCGTACTGGCGAGCTCCCTTTCCGCCTATTAGTGAAGAAGGCATTCCAAGTGTCGTGGTTGTGGGATCCCACCTGGGATCCATCCGCCTTTCTGGCGTGAGCTCGTGGTAGAAGTGGTTTGTGATGGCGCTGGCGTGCGGAACCTTGAGGACAGGAGGACAGAACCCCTCCTGCGCTTCGGCATCCGGGCCGTGAGCGTCCGGCGGACAAGGTAGTTGAGGCGCACAGCTTGGTCTCCTCGGTCGAGAATGGCCCGATGGCGTTGTCCATTGTTCTAAGAGAGGAATGTGTGGATGTGTGGATAGCCATGACACGATAACCCTAAATATAGAGGGAAAGAGCGGGAAAAGTTGGCGTGAAGCTTTGGGAAATGGCGGGAAATATCTTTAGTCCCGGTTAGTGACTACATCCGGGACTAAAAGCTCTAGTAGAAAGGAAAGGGCGGGAAAACTTGGCGGGAAGAGGTGGGAAATGGCGGAAACTATTTTTAGTCCCGGTTTGTGACTACATACGGGACTAAATGTGTGCCGAACAATGATCATGTTTCGAAAAAACGTTCACAAAAGCCCTTTTCCATTTTCCGAGCGCAAAAAACGGGTCGTTTTGTGAAGTAACCACCAAAATGCCGTTTCAGAATGCTACCGTCCTATTTTCCTAAAATACTAGACCACCTTACATGGACTATCTCCCAACCGGTAGATCTCAAACCTTTTCGTCCATCCCGGGTAAAAAGGACAAATGTCTGCCGAATCGGTAGGAAGTGGGTCCGGTTTGTACTACAGGTACATGATCTATCGCCCGTGATTTTTGAAAAATCATTTTAGACTCACAATATGTGGTTTCTTCAGAGATCAATGCAAGTTCTAACGATGCTCGTCCCTATCTTCATGCACACTGGTTCGACCATAGTTAGAAATTCAAATAATTCAAACGGGCATAATAAATTCAAAAAATCCGAACAATGAAAATCCTTGGCGTGGTGTCATATTATGTTACATAGTTGAAAGGAAAAATACCGGACTTGGTATATTGATCATGTTGAAAAAACCTTCACAAAATGACCTATCATGTTCGAGGTTTCATGGCTTTCGGTCCAAATGACCGATGTTATGTCTTGAATCACGGCATAGTTTGTGATGTTGTGCCCATATTATGCATGTGTGTGGACATTGGTATGGAGAACAATGTTGCGAGGAAGTTTTCCTTTTTGCATGCGGAAAAGCCCTTTTCCATTTTCCGAGCGTAAAAAGCGGGTCGTTTTGAAGTAACCACCAAAATGCCGTTTAATGCTACCGTCCTATTTTCCTAAAATACTAGGCCACCTTACATGGACTATCTCCCAACCGGTAGATATCAAACCTTTCGTCCATCCGGGTAAAAGGACAAATGTCTCGCCGAGAAGTGGGTCCGGTTTGTACTACGGTACATGATCTATCGCCCATGATTTTTTGAAAAATCATTTTAGACTCGCAATATGTGGTTTCTTCAGAGATCCAATGAAAGTTCTAACGATGCGTCCCTATCTTCATACTGCCGGTTCGACCATAGTTAGAAATTGATAATTCAAAGCGGCATAATAAATTCAAAAAATCCGAACAATGAAAATCCTTCGTGGTGTCATATTACGTTACATAGTTGAAAGGAAAATACCAGACTTGGTATATTGATCATGTTTGAAAAAACCTTCACAAAATGACCTATCATGTTCGAGGTTTCATGGCTTTGTCCAAATGACCGATGTTATGTCTTTGAATCACGACATAGTTTGTGATGTTGTGCCCATATTATGCATGTGTGTGGACATTGGTATGGAGAACAATGTTGCAGTAAGTTTTCCTTTTGTCGCACGTAAAAGCCTTTTCCATTTTCCGAGCGCAAAAAGCGTTAGATTTGTGAAGTAACCACCAAAATGCCGTTTGAGAATGCTACCGTCCTATTTTCCTAAAATACTAGACCACCTTACATGGACTATCTCCCACAGGGTACATCTCAAACCTTTTCGTCCATCCGGGTAAAAGGACAAATGTAGAATCGGTAGGAAGTGGGTCCGGTTTGTACTACTGGTACATGATCTATCGCGTGATTTTTGAAAAAATCATTTTAGACTTCAATATGTGGTTTCTTGAGAGATCCAATGCAAGTTCTAACGATGCTCGTCCCTATCTTCATGCACACGGTTCGACCATAGTTAGAAATTGAGATAATTCAAAACGGGCATAATAAATTCAAAAAAATCCGAACAATGAAAATCCTTCGTGGTGTCATATTCGTTACATAGTTGAAAGGAAAATACCAGACTTGGTATATTGATCATGTTTCAAAAACCTTCACAAAATGACCTATCATGTTCGAGGTTTCATGGCTTTGGTCCAAATGACCGATGTTATGTCTTGAATCACGACATAGTTTGTGATGTTGTGCCCATATTATGCATGTGTGTGGACATTGTTATGGAGAACAATGTTGCAGGAGGAAGTTTTCCTTTTTGTCGGAAAAGCCCTTTTCCATTTTCCGAGCGCAAAAGCGTCGTTTATGAAGTAACCACCAAAATGCCATTTCGTAATGCTACCGTCCTATTTTCCTAAAATACTAGACCACCTTACATGGACTATCTCCCAGTACATCTCAAACCTTTTCGTCCATCCCGGTAAAAAGGACAAATGTCTGCCAGTATCGGTGGGAAGTGGGTCGGTTTGTACTACAGTACATGATCTATCGCCTGTGATTTTTGAAAAAATCATTTTTAGACTCGCAATATGTGGTTTCTTCAGAGATCCAATGCAAGTTCTAACGATGCTCGTCCCCTATATTCATGCACACCGGT
The DNA here is from genome assembly GCA_030063025.1 of Avena longiglumis. Classification (NCBI taxonomy): domain Eukaryota; kingdom Viridiplantae; phylum Streptophyta; class Magnoliopsida; order Poales; family Poaceae; genus Avena; species Avena longiglumis. The sequence continues at coordinate 571,917,194 of CP125973.1, forward strand.
TCGACCATAGTTAGAAATTCAGATAATTCAAAACGGGCATAATAAATTCAAAAAAAATCCGAACAATGAAAATTCTTCGCGTGGTGTCATATTATGTTACATAGTTGAAAGGAAAAATACCAGACTTGGTATATTGATCATGTTTCGAAAAAACCTTCACAAAATGACCTATCATGTATGGAGAACAATGTTGCAGGAGAAAATGGTTTTGAATTATTTATTTAAATCCAAACACTTTCTATGTTTAAAGTTTTTCTAAATTCCAAATTAATATTCAAAAATATAAGTTAATTCATTTTAAAAGGTTACTGTTATCGCCATATTTTGGCCAACGAAGGAGATGGGCCGTGATCAAGATGGGCTTGGAAGATGCGTATATTCAACGTGTTGTTGGATCGGCCTAGTGCGTGGATTTGGGCTAAATTGCCCGTGTATCTTGTATCATAGTAGGTTTCGTTTCAGTTTAGGTTCCGTTTCAGTTTAGGTAAAGATAGAGTTGTAGAGTTATTCCAAAAGTAGAGAGTCTCCGGACTATAAATATGTACCTAAGGTTATCGAGAAAAGGAGGACAATCACGTTCACAACAAACACAATCTCGGCAAGACGCCTTGTTTCTAGGGTTTCTTCGGTAAGTGTCATCTTGCCTAGATCACATCTTGCGATCTAGGCGATATCTTCTATCGTTAATTGGTGTTACTCGTACTGAAGCCTTTTTGATGGCGAGTAACACTACTATCGTCGATTTGTTGAGTCTAGCATCAGTGCTTTTCCGTTATAATTGTTTATACTGCCTCTAAGTTACCTCGCTACCTTTGCACCTCTTCCCAAGTGCAAGGGTAGCATCTTGCTTGATCTTTATTTAGTTGATTCGATCTGTTATAGTTGTACCTTGTTCACCAAGGTTTAGTTTAATATCTATGTAATCAGGCCTTACAAACGGGTTGAACGATCCAGTAGTACGTAAGGACGTGGCTTATTCGTTCTAGAGAAGTTGTTCCGGTAATTGACTTTACGTTGGTTATTAGGCCTCCTCTAGGGTTAATATTCTTCATCTTTTGTACCTACCGGCTCAATTACGTGTAGGGCGTTCGATTACGTGGTGAAAACATTAAAGCGTCGAGATCGATTTAACTTGTAGTGATCAAGCAAAACCCCATGTTATCATAACAATCTAATGTAGAACCATGGGATAATCGGCTCTGAGCCGATTCACGAAAACACGGGAGCCGATCACGGCTCGAATTTTACGATACTTGTTTATCATGCAGAAATCAATCGGAGCAATCTTTCACCTTCTGGCGGTATAGGTGGTGGCATCTCGAACCAAGCCGGGCGTGCTGGGAGTTTTGCGGGCCGTCGCCCGAGGGACCAGCCTTGATTACGGGAGCCTCCGGCTCTTCGTGTTGCTCGTCTGCTTTCGCGGTGAGTTTTGGCAGCAACACATTACGCGCACGGTGGGACAAACAACAACATCTACATCAACATCCGACGCTGCGATGGAGGCGGACCGATCACTCTGACGATCTACCTGACGAGCACAAGGCCAAGTATGACGAGATCAAAGCTCTCTTCGAAGAAGACCTCATCGGCTCTTTTGAGAGGACCCGTAAGCATGGCATCAAGTGGAGGGGGTTCTCGCCCGAGGGTGCTCTTGATGAGGTGGATCTGTATGTTCCTTCAGAGGAGCGCACCAGAGCTCTGCGACAGGAAGTCAACTACATGGTGGCTCATTCTCTTCACCGCCATTCTGAGAGCCTGGTGAACGCTTTTGAGCGGATCATAGTTCGCGTAGTTCAGGAGATCATGAAACATCAGTACTCTCCGTCGGGGCCTACTTTAGGGACTCACCAGGGAGAAAGACCGCTCCAGACCAGGCCACAGCTGCCATTCACACTTGCGGCTCCAGCCGCGGGAGGCGGCTTCGTCGTCTACAAGGTGGAGGCGACCAGCGATGCCAATTCCTGTTGAGCCACCTAAGGAAATCCCACACGGATATATATGCTCCCTACGTCTTGCAATAACCCCGACACGCCGACCAGATTGCAACCGCTGGAGTTTCTGGCGGGGTTCTCAGGCGGGGTCTTGAGCGGCGTTTCGAGCGGCGATGTGCAGGATGGGCCGACAAGCAGGCGTGGCTAGCCAAGTATGCCACGGAACAAGTCATGAGAATCTAGCCCCTACAGCTCAAACAGTGGAGCAAATCGGTACCATCCTCGAGGGACGGTTAAACCGTCGAAGAGAAGGACAATCGGCTATTCAAAGCCGTACTTCGAAGTTTGATCCGATTCCGCGCCACCCAAATATAAGCTCCCCGAGTTCTCAAGGTTCGGCGGTCAAGGGTCAAGCTCGATCGAGCACATAAGATACCGCACAGCTAGGCATGATTTGGCATCGGATCGGATCTGGCGTAAGATTTTTGCGCAATCTACGGCAGACCAGCCTTTGGGTGGTACACCTCGCCACCGATTCAATTCGTGCACTGGAAGCAAGCGGAAGCGGTTCCACATCCGTACCATTCGTGAGGCTCGAGGTGGCATTGCGACTGGCGCAAGTGCGAAGGGAGAAACGAAGCGTGGCGAATACATCCGGTAGCCAGACCGTCAGAACCGATGTTACTCGGCTCGTTTAAGCGAGAAGGAAGCAATGTGGCGGTGTTGGGTCTCTTAGCACCCATCAAGGATCGCTTTCAAGTGAGTACAACTCATTGGCGCACATGGCCCGTAACGGCGATGTATGAACAGCGCCACCGAGTTGTACCAAGACAAATTCAAACGTCCGATAGGCTGGTCGATGCGTAAGAAGATGATCCTACACAAGACACGAAGTGGCCGTGGCGAATGGGCTCGAGGCGATCTGTATCCTGCAAATGGGTGAAACAACAAGGGCAAAAGGGTTCGACTTCAATGTGAGCAAAGCCGGCAGATATTCGATTCTGCTAAAAGAGAAGCGGTAGGTTACCGAAGGCCACAAAATCCCTGGCTCGTGAAATGAACGGAGACCATACTGCGCAAGTGGCATCATTCGCTCACCCACACCACCAATGAGTGCAAAGAGCTTCGCCGCCAAATCCAAATGGCGATAGAACAAGGCCGTCTGATCCTTGGGCAGTTCGCCATGAAAGTGGACACAAACCCATTTCCCGGCGTCAACATGGTAGAACTCAGTCGCTCCACGAGGCGTCAGCTGGATTTCTCGTTCGGCGTTAATATGGCAGGGGCTGGGTACCACCATGACACGTACAAGCAGGAAGGTGGTCGCTCTCGGGGCAAAGAAAGAGAGGAGGCTAGTCCACGCGACCGGCCCAACCGCGATGACAGACGGTACTTAACAGAGGAACAAGTGAGGAGAGTGCGATATCAGAAGCCACATTCCACGCATCTCCTTAACAAGTATGAGCGTCAGTATGACCAACGTCGCCGGCGCAATGGAGACGACGAAAGATATGAGCACCTTGTTAGGGGACCGTCTAAAGAAAAGGAAGGCGCAGACAAGCATTGGGATTGTCCTTTCTTCAAGTATTGCTGGGATGCGGGAATGAGCCGATTGCCTGATCGACAACCGCCGGAATGCGGTCACAGAAGGAGGACACGAGGCGATGTCGGTGTTCAAACGTCTAGGGCCTCTTCCACCCCGAGCCAATAGGAGTCCACTCGAAGACCTCGAAGTCAAAGGATGACAAAGACAAAGACGGTATCACCGTCAAGGTGGTGTCCCGGACTCGACACACCCAAAAGCGTGAGTGCAGCGGCTGCGTAACTTGGAAGGCGGCGCGATATCTCACGCTTTAAGAAAGCACGGCCCGATCGGCCGTCAAATTAGCGAGACCACAGAAGCGGAAGACCGCCCGACAAGGAAAGAATGGCGCCCCAAACCAGCAAAAGCCGATGCACAGACATCGGCTGGCACAAACATGGTGTTCGTACTTAATTCGCGCGCCAGAACCAATGAGCTACCGTGTACGGTTTGGCTGCGTCCACGGCGGTTATCTTTGAGAAGCCACGTGAGAAGGGTTACAAACATCCGAAAGCCACAGCCTACCGGGTTACATCAATGGGCAACCTGTCAGCAAGATGTTGGTGGACACCGGAGCGGCAGTCAATATCATGCCATACTCCATGCTACGGCGTTTGGGACGCTCCACTGCAGATTTGATCAGCACCAACGTCACGTTAAGCGACTTCAACGGTCAGACTTCGGAAACGCAGGGCGTACTGAACGTAGATCTGACCGTCGGCAGAAAAACCATCCCCACGTCATTCTTCGTGTGAAGCAAAACTTACACCTGCATCTTGCTAGGAAGGGATTGATTCACGCTAATTGCTTCATTCCGTCCACAATGCACCGTGCACGATCCATGGGACGGAGATGAAGTGGAGGTCATCCACGCAGATGATTCTATCGAGATCTCCATAGCTGGCATGAACATCCGGAAGCGAAGACCAAGAGCCGATCTGGAATCAATCTAGACGGCTGCGGCGTATTGAAGCTACAAAAAGCGGGGTGAGGCTGGTCTTATCCACGGCCTTACAGAGTAGAAAAGCCCCGCGGCGTGGTAGTGCGGCGATCCTCGCGATCGCCACAAAAATAAAAAGCAGCGATCGTACGACAAGCAGCTCATGTAGTCGTAGCAGAGAGATGATCTGCCACTGTTAAACAATAAGGAGTAAACCGTCCTTGACTAATGCAAGCAAAAAGGGGGACGATTTAGGCAATCGGCCCAAATTATTTTTGTTATCCTCACCTGCCGCTTGCGTGTTTAGCATCAATTTGACGGTGTGGAAGCTAGGGGGTTTCACATCCGCCGATGAACTAGAAGAAATCGACATTGGTCCCGGGGATAAGCCACGACCAACATTTATCGCCAAAGTTAGATCCGAATCGGGGCCCGATGATAGCCTGTTGAAACAATATCCGCATCGCCGCTGGGACTACGAGATGCTGGGTTGACAGAGCATCATTGAGCATCGACTCCGCAAAAAGGATTTCGCCATTTCAGCACGACTGTGATGAAGGCGAAATTCGGAAGAAGTGAAGAAGGAGGTCGAGAAAATGTTGTGACCAAGTTGATCGGGCCATGCGGTATCTTGAGTGGATTTATAGTATCGCACTGTAGAGAACAAGGATGATACGGGCGTGTGGCCATAGATTTTCGGGATCTCAAGAGCTACCCAGGATGAGTATCCGATCTTTGGCGTAAACGTTAATCAACGCAGCGGCTGGTCATAAGATCTTGAGCTTCATGGATGGCAATGCGGTTACAACCAAATTTTATGGCTCCGAAGACATACACAAGACCGCATTGAGTCCTGGTCGGTGGGGTTATTTGAATATGTAGTCATGACGTTTGGACTGAAAATGCGGCGCCACGCACCAAAGGGCCATGAATTATATTTTCCATGATCCGATCGGCAACCGGTGGAGATTTACATCGACGACGTGGTGGTCAAGTCCGCTTCAGCACGGACACCGACGATGCGCAGCGTCTGGACCGAACCGTAAAATTGGCTACGGATGAATCCAAAGTGTGCCTTGGTGACGGCCGGTCGGTTCTTGGGTTTTTGGTCCATGAACGCGAATTGAAATCGGCTGAAAAGTCGAGGCGGTCACGAACAATGAAGCCACCCACCACGAAGAAAGAACTGCAGTCCCTCATCGGCAAGATCAACCGTCGGAAGATTCATCTCTAATCATCGGGAAGGATAGAGCCGTTCATGGGACTAGTAAAATCAAATCGACGAGGAATTCCTGGGGACGAACAACAACGAGCCTTCGACGAGATCAAAGAATATCGACAAAGCCGCATGTTGTTGGTTCCACCTCACCGGACGATCGTTCTACATTTACTTGTCAAGAGTCAAACATCCATCGCCTCGGTGGTAGTGCAAGTTTATGATGGGCTGGAGCGAGTCGTATTTTACATAAGTAGAAGGATCTTTGGGCCTTGGAGACAAGGTATCCCGATATCGATAAGTTGTGCCTCTGCTTTTTCACCGCACCAAGCTGCCACATTTTGCTATCGTGAGATCATCATCATATGCAAATCGACGCGTCATAAAGCACATCTTTGTCGGCTCCTATGTTAAAAGGCCGATCGGGCAAATGGATGTTTGCATTATCGAGTTTGACATCGGTATCAACCGAAAGCGATTAAGGGCGATGGCGATCTTATCGTGAAAGGATCAACACTAACATAGCTTGTCCATAAGAGCGTGGGCTATGTTTTTCGGATCGGTTTGTGACGATGGCTGCGGCATCGCATTTTACTCGTGTCGCCGGGCAACATTTTCCTTCTCCATCAGTCTACCTCTCGCACCAACAATGTAGCAATGCAGGCGATAGGCAAAGGAATGGAGTTACTCCTCGCCGGGCGAAGCGGTGGAAGTTTTGGAGACTCCAAGTTGGTGATTTCCCAACTCACGGAGGACAAGTGTGAGCGAGTCCCTCTTCCCATTATGGTTGCCGTGAGGTGATGGCGCGATTCGGTACATAAACTTCACCGGATCCCACGGTCGCGGAATACAGAGGCAAATGATCTTGCACAAATGGCTTCAGGCTACAAGGATGTAGCAGAAGGAGCCGATGTTCAGGTACAGTTCCTGGAAGCTGACGACTGGAGAGCCGATATCTTCAATTACTTGAAGGATTCGGCTGGGGGCACCTAAACGGATAAGATACAAGGCCATGAAAATGCGTGCTTATTGGGGATGACATGTTTTACAGGACTGGAAGGGCTATTGCTCAAATGCTGGGACGGCCGAGGCCAATCGGCTCCTACACGAGGTACACGAAGGCGCTGTGGAACTCACCAATCGGCTCATAAGATGAAATGGTTGATCGCGATCGTGGTTTTATTGGCCCACCATGCTTGAGGACTGTTTCAAGTACTACAAAGGTGTCAAGCATGCGAAATTTGGCAAAATTCGGATGGTACGTCAAAGAATGAACCCCATCATCAAGCCTTGGCCATTCCGAGGTTGGGGCATGGACATGATCGGCAAAATCAATCCTCCATCAAGCAAAGGCCACATGTGGATTTTGGCCATCACTGATTATTTCACTAAGTGGGTGGAAGATGTCCCGATGAAATCAGTGAACTCGAAGGATGTTATCAACTTTGTGAAAGAGCACGTCATCCATAGATTCGGGATTCCCCAAACTATCACGACCGATGGGGGTTCGGTCTTTATTTCTCAGGAGTTTAGAAAGTTCTGAGGACATGGGGATTAAGTCGATCGGATCATCTCCATACTATGCGCAGCTAATGGGCAAGTGAAGCATCCAACCAGAGCCTCATCAAACTGATCAAGAGGAAAGTCAATGAGCACCCTAGGCGTTGGCACGAGGTTTTGTCAGAGGCGTTATGGGCTTATCGCATGTCATGCCATGGGGCGATTAAAACCTCGCCATACCATCTAGTATATGGACAAGAAGCCGTATTGCCTTGGGAAATTACTTTGGGTCGAGACGGGTCACTTTTCGTGACGATCTAACGATCAAGAATACGCAACGATGAGTGGCGGTGAGGATTTAACGAGCTCAGTCGTGGTCACTGGAGAAAATCAAAGAAAACAAGGCCAAGGTAGCTCGTGCATATAACAAGAAAGTGAGGCCAAAGGAGTTCCGTTGGTGATCTAGTATGGGAAGCGTGTTGCCATCGAGGACTAAGGATGCAACATATGGTAAATGGTCTCCAAATTGGCACGGGCCGCATGTGGTCGATCAAGTTTTAAGAGGAAGCATACATGCTCGAAAGCATTTGGATGGCGTAAAATTCCCGATGGTCAACGGCCAACATCTCAAGAAATATTTCCCAAGCATGTGGGATGATGGACAGTAAAATGTGGAGGCCGATACATGGAATCGGCCGAACAAAAAAAAAAGCAAAATGTATAGCCGATGCACGGTCATCGACTTTAGAGGTTCACACATGTTACAAACAGATGCCGGTATCCACCTACAAGCTACTGAAGAAATCTTCATTCTTGCCCGTCATTAGCTGTTTATTCAGGAGCTGTTTATTCAGGGCACATATTTTGATGGGCAATTGGAGATCTAGGTCGCTCCTTGTTGAAGAAGATCGCAGGTTACCGTTTGAAACTAAGAAGTGACCGTTTAGGTTCGCCTGAGCATGTGACCAAGTCAGACCTTGTCAACGTTTTTGGGGAAAACCGATATGCATCGACTCTTTGAGCTGTGCCTGGTTGACTGAGTAAACATAGCAAGGTAAAAACCGATGCGTTGCTATCGGCTCCTGGAGCATCGACTTATTTGTGTTATCGACAAAATTGGGGCGGAAAGACAATCTGCGAGAAACGGGTTTTTCATTCATTCATTCAAAAGCAGATTGCTTACAAGCGACTGATGGATTACAAAAGGGAGCCTACTACTACTACGGCTACTACTACTGGTTCCTAATCTAGGCCGAGGTCGTCGTCGCTGCCGTCGCCGCCGTCTTGTTCATTTGTCATCGGTATCGCCGCGGCGTCGTCTTCGCTGCTGCTGCTGAAGAAGACAGCAGGGGCCTCCTCGTCCTCGTCCTCGTTGTCGTCTTCCTCGGACCCTGCGCGGAAGTACTTCACCGGCTGGTACTCCTCGGAGGAGGTGTCCTCCTCTTCTTCCTCCTTGTCGGAGGAATCGACGCCGTCCCAGGACATGGCGTCGTCGTCTTCGCTTCAGTTCCCCCATCGGCGAGGCTGCAGTCCTCCGCCGTCGGTCATGGACGTCGTCTTCCACGACGGTGAAATCGATCCCTTTTCCCACCATTGTGGGCGAATCTTATCGCCGTAGTGGTGGTGCTCTGGCGTTGGCTCGATCACGATCTTGTTGGAGGCATAAGAGGACAGCGAGGAGCGAGAGAGGCCATGGCGGAGAAAGAGGTTTTTGGCGAAGAGGAAGAAGGGTTTTTTCGCTTTGGGAAGATGGGGACCTGCTCGCTTTTAATTTAAATAAGGGAATAGTGGAGAGACGGTTCAATGCCATAGCGGTTTCCCAGTTATCCGCCAAAATCGTCAAATCATGCCTTCGAGGAGTTGAGAAGACAGGCATCATGATGAAGGGTAGCGTGGCGATCCTGTCACGCATTCGTCAACGCAGCGGCGATACAAAAAAAGAGGGGAAGGAAAAAACACGAGTGGTTTTGGAATTATCATTGCCAAAACCGAGGGGCATGTGTTATCGCCATATTTTGCCAATGAAGGAGATGGGCCGTGATCAAGATGGGCTTGGAAGATGCGTATATTCAACGTGTTGTTGGATCGGCCTAGTGCGTGGATTTGGGCTAAATTGCCCGTGTATCTTGTATCATAGTAGGTTTCGTTTCAGCTTTAGGTTCGTTTGTTTAGGTAAAGATAGAGTTGTAGAGTTATTCCAAAAGTATAGAGTCTCGGACTATAAATATGTACCTAAGGTTATTGAGAAAAGGAGGACAATCACGTTCACAACAAACACAATCTCGTGATCGCCACCCTTGTTTCTAGGGTTTCTTTCGGGTAAGTGTCATGCGCCTAGATCGCATCTTGCGATCTAGGCGATATCTTCTATCGTTAATTGGTGTTACTCGTACTGAAGCCTTTTTGTTGGCGAGTAACACTACTATCGTCGATTTGTTGAGGCTAGCATAAGTGCTTTTCCGTTATAATTGTTTATACTGCCTCTAAGTTACCTCGCTACCTTTGCACCTCTTCCCAAGTGCAAGGGTAGCATCTTGCTTGATCTTTATTTAGTTGATTCGATCTGTTATAGTTGTACCTTGTTCACCAAGGTTTAGTTTAATATCTACGTAATCAGGCCTTACAAACGGGTTGAATGATCCAGTAGTACGTAAGGACGTGGCTTATTCGTTCTAGAGAAGTTCTTCCGGTAATTGACTTTACGTTGGTTATTAGGCCTCCTCTAGGGTTAATATTCTTCATCTTTTGTACCTACCAGGCTCAATTACGTGTAGGACGTTCCAGTTACGTGGTGAAAACATTAAACTATCGTAGATCGATTTTACTTGTAGTGATCAAGCAAAACCCCATGTTATCATAACAATCTAATGTAGAACCATGGGATAATCGGCTCTATGAGCCGATTCACAGGGAAACCTGGGAGCCGATCACGGCTCGAATTTTACGTATACTTGTTTATCATGCAGGAAATCAATCGGAGCAATCTTTCACCTTCCTGGCCAGGTATAGGTCAGGTGGCACGCCCTCGAACCAAGCCGTGGCGTGTTTCTGGGAGTTTTATGGGGACCGAGCCCTGTGGATTACGGGAGCCTCCGGCTCTTCGTGTTGCTCGTCATGCTGCCGGTGAGTTTTGGCAAACAGTTACATTAATTATTTTTAAAAATAGAAAATGGTTTTGGATTATTTATTCAAATCCATACACTTTTATGTTTAAAGTTTTCTAAATTCCAAATTGATATTAAAAATATATAAGTTAATTCATTTTAATTGTAAATGGTTCATATTTTAAATGGTTACAATAATTATTTTTAAAAGCAGAAAATGGTTTTGAATTATTTATTTAAATCCAAACACTTTTTATGTTTAAATTTTTCTAAATTCAAATTAATATTCAAAATATAAGTTAATTCATTTTGAAAGGTTACATTAATTATTTTTAAAAATAGAATATGTTTTTGAATTATTTATTCAAATCCATACACTTCTTATGTTTAAAGTTTTCTAAATTCCAAATTGATATTAAAAAATATAAGTTAATTCATTTTTAATTGTAAATGGTTCATATTTTAAATGGTTACATTAATAATTTTTAAAGAGAAAATGGTTTTGAATTATTTATTCAAATCCAAACACTTTTATGTTTAAAGTTTTCTAAATTCCAAATGAATTATCATTTAAAAAACAATACAAATTTAAACCCCAAAATAAAAATAAATGGGAAGAGAGAAAATACCTGAATTTTTTTGAAACAGAATATGTCGGTTGGAGCCACCAACCGGACTAAAGACCTAAGGCCAACCCTTGGTCTGCTGAAAATATTGGAGTATAGGTCCCGGTTGGTGGCTCCAACCGGGACGTATGAACCGTTAGTCTCGGTTGCAGCCACCAACCGGGACTAAAGGCCCTTTGGTTATAACTGGGTGCCCCTCCTCTTCTTCTTCCCCATCTCACAATCTTCTACGCAAGGGGATGTAAGCGACGCCGTCAGGCTGCCCGCCAATCTGCGCCCTAACGTGCCTCTAGAGCTCGCCTCCTTAGGGAACCTCCTCACCAAGCTCGCTTCTTTGGGTGCCCTCTCCCGGAATCGAGCACGTCCTCTCCGTCACCGACGCCGTCGCCATTGACGCCGTCAGGACCTCCCGCACTTCCCGTCACTACCTTGAGCACCACGGTGAGCACGCGATCTCGCCGACCTTTTTTCCTCTCTCCCTCTGTGGTCACCGCCGCGAATCGGCCAGCGCCGCCGCTCGCAATGCGCCATGCTCCGGTGACCAATCCTAAGCGACGCCGCTTCCTTTTGGCTCAACGCAACCGCGTGAGTCCAGTAGCTAGCTAGCCATGCAGCCAGCTCGCCTCCTAAGCGCCAACTCGCGCCCGTCGCCCGTTGGCGGCGAGCGATGTGGCGTTCGTGTGGCGTCCCACGTGTTGCTGCGTGGCCCAGCCCACTCGTCGACCTCTGGCTGAATCTTGCGTCGTGAGAAATAACCAACCAACCCCGGTCCCTCTTGCTTGCGAGTCTGCTGAGGTGGCCATGGGGACCCTCATCGATCCGTGGGTAGGTATGCTGTGTAAAAGTTTAACCATCTTTTAATAATTTCAAATAATTATAATCTTATAAATTCAATAACTTTTAATCTATAAGTCATAAAAATATGAATAATATATCAAAATGTTCAGAAAAATGAAACCTAGCTATCTAAGCTATAATCATGCATTGTTCAACAACTTAAATTACAAGTTTAATTATAAGAACAAATCCACCCCTCTCATGTGTTCTAGAGTTTCTCCGAGTTAGGGTTTTCACCCCTCGGAACCCCGATTAAATCGTCGAGCATTTCTTAGGGTTACATTCCAATGCAAATTAACTTCTCATATCATCATACTTGCTTGAGCATTGCATCGATGCCATGTGTTGATTGTTTCCCTTTCTTTTTGGTGTTTGGATTATTAGGTTTATTATTAGTTAGGTATTATTAGGTTTATTAATTAGTTTGGTATTATTGGTCTTATTTGGTCGATCAACGTGGGTAGCCCTGACCCGATTCACATTTTCAAGCAACTTAGGTGCATGTGGGTTCGACGATGTGCCTATCTACTACATGGTTTCCTTTCTCTTCATTTTATTATTGTGTATGTATATATTAGGGTTTCTCTGAATTAGGGTTTATATCTCTCAACACCGTACTTAACTTTCTCCTTTAGCTGCTTTGACTTATTCTTTTTCCACCTATGCAGAAAATATGGACCCACACGTCAGAGACGAAGAAAAGGAAGAGTTGATCCAAGGTGTGATCCGTGGGGAAGATAATTTAGACGTATCAACGTTTCTGAACAACTCCGGTGAGGGTGATCCTCTTTTTACCGGAGTTGACAACTTGTTTGAGGTTGAAGGTGTTGCCTTCATGAGGAGAAGCGATGCCTTGTGTAATCGAGAAGAAGACCGCTCGTGAGGTGCATGTAATATAAATCAATTCATTAATTAATCATCGCTATCTATATAGAAATAGTAATGATCTTTCTTCTTTTAGCCCTCGGATCGAAGGAATCTCGAAAAAGAGCGACGAGGCCCAACCAAAAGTTGCAAGACCATGAGAGGTTCAGGATCAAGATGTCGTGAAGACGGCAAGAAGCCTCAAAGTTATGTGCAAATTTGTGGCACAATGCGGAGTAATCATTAGGGACTTAATCGATCACCATTAGAAATTGGAATAGGCACGCTAATGCGGATGAAGAGGGAACATGTTTATTTGTCCCTAACCACGCCAAAGATTTCTTGTGGAAGAGGCTCATGGTTAATTTCAAACTACGAAGATAGAGCTGGATCCAAATGGAGGATCGATTGAGGACGCCTTACAACATGGGAGATCCATGGAGGCTAAGGTCGGGAGTGGGCTTTGAAGAAGATGGCCCGATGTTTCCAACTGGAAGAAAAGATTGCACCTTGACTATGTCGTGAAAAGAAGACTCGATTTCAAGAATATTCAGTTTGAGAAGATAAAACCATTACGGGCTGAGTTTGTGGAATACAAGAAATCGAAAAAGCTAAGAAAATGTCTCAACGAATAAGTGAATCTTTAAGAAGAAGTATCACCATACTATGGGGCAAGGTGGCTACAGGGTTGGCATTCCTAAGTGGGAGAAACTTGAGCGAACTGCGTGATAAAAGATCACCCCTGCAGACGATTGGGTAGAACGTGCAAGGAATTGGTTTTACGGGCATGGGGGCACGTTGGACTTGGAAGGAGGTGTATATATAACATACGACATAAAGAAGACCCCCAATCGAGAGGATCAAAAGCAGTAAAGGCTGTTAAAGATGGGGACTTCATTCTCGATAGAGAGAATGATGAGCTCACACTGCCTTTGGAAATAAGGAACATGATGGACGAACACGAGGCACAATAGGCTCCCAATCATGGAGGACTGGGTTTCAAGAGGAAGAAATATCCCGATAGAAGCCGTTAGAGGAGTAAGGACGGGCGGTTGAAGCGAAAGTCGAAGAGCGAATGCGTTTAATTGAAGAACGATTAAAGCAACAACAAGATGAAATTAACACACTTAAAGAGCAAAGTACTACCGTCCCATCTCGAAGAAGACACCGCATTCGATGCTACCGCCTATCGAATAATCGAAAAAGCGATGTGGCTTCCACCGAGGACCGGTGATGACAATGGCGATGGCGATGATGCACCGACGATGGCTCTGGCTACCAGTGGATGATATCACGAGATGACACGCTCGCGAGCTACATGTCAAAGTTGTGAACATATCAATGAAGGTGGCGGTGGCTATGCCTTACCAATTGGACCCACACCAACTTACCCGTCGCCGTCCGGTTCCGGAGGGCTACTGTTGTCGGCGTGGATGAAATCATGCCCACCTTTGAGGTTTTGGATCTTCACTACCCTACTGGTGAAGGGGATGTCACTGTGTTGGGTGACGCAAAAAACGTCACCATTCTATGGCCGAAGGATTCTATCGTGCTTCGAAATCACACGCCAAGTCCATTCGTCGCCGCCTCACCGTCTCCGCCGAGTTTGCCGCCGCCGCTGGCAGCCGTCTTCGTCGCCTCCGCTCGTCGCCTCACCAATCTCGGTGCAGCCATCGCCATGGAGCCATCGTGGCGCCTCGGGATAAAAGCGTAGCGTCTCGCTCTTGTCGTCAAGCGATCGCCGAACGTAAACAAGAGCCTCTTCCAAAAGTACCTACGGTTCCTCCCAAGAGAGCTTATGATCTTGAAGGAGGCTGGCGATCGTTGATGCGGAAACGACATCGTTTTTGCTAAGGCGGCTGAAAGAGCCAGAGTTCCCCAGACCAAAGAAGAAAAAGCCAAAGTGTTGAAAATGCTAAAGAATCTTCATCAACCCGAGCCAAAGCTATCATCGACTATGACCGTTCTATTCTCAAGTCACATGCACAAAAGCCTCAAGAGCAAGATCTTGATGCAAGCGGAAATCTGTTGCCAAATGGAGAACAAGCAAAACAGACTTGCGCCCTCTCAAGGTGATTTCTCAAACCAATGTGGGGTCGAGCAAATATGGGGCGAAGAGCGGTATGATCCAGGTAGTTACTGTCTGAGAAGCTACCTGCTCAAGGTATGAGTATTGCTCAAGACTTATCCCATTAGAGTTCTTCCCGTGAGTGAAGTAGCATACAAATACCAAGACGGAAAACCTCGAAAACCTCTCGTCAAACCTGAGGAGGTAAACAACCTTCCAACAAAATGAAGATTGCATAATCGGTACATGCATGCCACAAGGGCCGGGGCTAATCGGATAGTCTTGAGGATTACAAAAAGCATCATGGGAAAGATAAGGATGACATGATATCCATTGAATTTGATGAACTATTTCAATTATTCAATCAAGACGCCTTGGACAAATCGATCATCGATGCCTATTGTCCGTAAGTACTAATTCGTAATTAATTTAGTCTCCGGCTATATTATTTTGTTTATTGCATGTATATAATCATACTGTAATATGCAGAATGAAGATTCTCGAATGCAGCAGAGGACAAATCTATGACATTGGCTTCATTGACCCATATTGGGTTCATGAAGCTAATCTCAAAATAAGCCCCCAGGATACGGAGGATAATATAGTACACGCGTTAAGGTTTCAAGAAACCAAAAGGGAAATACTATTTCCTTACAACTTCGAGTGAGTGTTATTGTCTTGTATACACTTTCTATTTCGCTTACTCGATGTTAAGTATATAATTGATTACTTATGCATTTGCAGCTTCCACTATATTCATTAATCATTCAACTTGACAAAGGCGTGTACTAGTCATGGACTCGAAACATAAACCCCTTGAGACGTGGAAGGACATGCAGATACTTCTCCGATGGTAATTCTAATCATTACGACACTATATCGCAACGTTCGTGAATTTTATGATATCAAGTACTTAATAACTTATTTTATTCGTTTTCTATGCGGGCGTATTGGAAACGGTTCACCAAGAAGGCTAGGGTGTTTGAAAGAGGAGCTTACATTTCAACCACTAAATGTAAGCACCACTAGCTATATCCAGCATCTCTTTGATTCTAGTTTTGATACGATTATTATCATGCTTGATTATTATTTTGATTGAACTATGTTCTCGTAAAGTGCCGACGCAGGACGGTAACAATCTATGTGGATACTATGTATGCGAGTTCATCCCAGACGTGCGATGAGAAGGGCAGAAATTTAGAGCAACTCCACGTCGTAAACAATTTCTATAGTTTTTAATTACAATCAAATTGTGTTTAGTTTCATATTCATGCAGTGACTCCTTTTTAAATCAGATCGAATGTCTCACGGACGGTCTTACGCCAAAGGATCGCGTCTGAGCAATTCGGGAGGAATTGGCGGGATTCTTGGATGCGAAGTCCTAAACACACAAGGGAATACTACTCGGCTGTGTATAGACAATAGGAATTTTAAAAATAGCAACTTTCAAGAAATTGGCCGGTAGCATCGAATAGCAACTTTTGTTTGTAGTGCATGAACTCGATCCGTGTATTGAATGTAATATTGTCATGATGATCTTGTGTAATATAACGTTCCTTCGTTGATAAGTGCAAAACACTAAATAAACAATAAAACAACCTAAATGAATTCTCTTGCGCACGAAAAGTGGCGAAAATGCTGCCGACAACAAAATGTGCCAAAATGAATTCTCGCCGGCGAAGAAATGGAGCAAATATGTCCGCATGGCGAAGGTTATTAGTCGGTTCGTGTTATGAACCGACTAATCTCCACCCCTCGCGCGCCACGATGCCCCATTTGTCCCGGTTGGTGGGGCAACCGGGACTAAAGGTTAGAGCTTTAGTCCCGATTGCCCCGTCCCGGTTGGGCAACCGGGACTAATGGCCCTTACCAACCGGGACGCATGGGCCCTTTTCTACCAGTGTGCCTAAGCCTTTGATCAAGATGAAATTCTTATCTTGTGTTAATAAAATGATACATCATTTCCAATCAATTTCTTGGAGTCTTAGTGCTCCCACTTAATTTCTTGCAAATGCAAGCATCTTCATCGTCTCCGATGAAATTAAACTCTTTTAACAGTTTCATCATAGTGAAGATTCCAACTCCGCGATGCTTACTTCAACCATTGAAGTTTGCATATGCTTTTAGCATCCTTTGAATTAACAAAACCCTTTGGACCGTGTCATGCACACGTCCTAGGTAACCATTCTATTAGAAGAACTTGTTTTGTTTATTCAATACATAACAATATTATATGTCATGGTTGCTACATTAATCCGTCTAGACTAAATATCGCTTAATGAAATATCAGATCTTGTCATAGTCAACTCTTTGAACATTGTCGTGAACTCTTTCCCGACATGTCGATAATTTCATAGATGTGAAACATCCATGTCTATTTCTTTATAGATCCAAATATGACTGTAAGGTATTGTACCTTTCTAGAGGGTCTTTCAAGTTCAAAACTTGATCTCTCGTATATGGAACTATCACGGATTTTATGGCTTGAAGCCATTTGATGGAGTCAGGGCCCATCATCGCTTCTTTGCATGTAGTCTGATCATTATTGTTAAATAATGATTTAACTCTCAAATCTTGGTATTTGATTGTTTACCCAAACTACTTGGTTCAATAGGAACTTAGACCTCTGTGACCACAACCTTTGAGGCACGCGAGCCATGAGCATTGTTGCTGCCTCCGGAACACTTTTCGGCGCTGCGCAACTTTGCAAATATAGCTAAGGTTCTTTTAACCTCATCAAAATTCTATTGTCCTCCCACTTAACTTTTCACGGAAAATTCCTTCTCAAAAAAACTTGACGTTCTAAGCGACAAACACTTTTGCCTTCGGTGTTATGGAGGATTACTTAACTATTATTCAAAATAACATACAAAGATATGTTCATCCGATTTTGGTTGCAAACATCTTTATTATGCATATCATACCAATTTTTAAGAAAGGACAACTTGGGTTTTATCCCAAACCATAACTTTATATGGTGTCAATTCAAAGGATTATGATGGAGCTATTTTCAGTGGAAAAACGGTAGTCTCTAAAGTTTTTAATCTTTAAAATATAATGACAGTTTTATGAATTACACCTTTGATCTTACCATGTCAAACAAGGTTTAATTACATATCTCGAATGCTCCATACTCTTATGGTGTTTCGGGAAATGCAAATCCACGGAACGATTCCTTAAATCTTAGGTATTATGCTAAACTTGTAACTCAAATATCTTCCTTTATGATCTTATCATAAACTATTTATATTCTTATTACAATGATTTTGCACTTCATCTTGAAAATCTTCGAACTTTTCAAATGTTTCATACTTCATCCTTATTAAGTAAATATTCCTATATTCACTCAAATTTTCGGAGAAAGCATATGAAGTTGAAATCCATCGCTCTTGACTACACATAATGGACTTCATACAACAATATGTACAAGTTCCAATAAGCTAGTCATTCGTTCCCTTTTGGCCTATGAACGAAGTTTTAATTATCTCTAGGAAAGTTTCACAAGCGTCATTTGATCAAAAATCAGAAGACTCCAAAATTCCATCCACATGGAGTTTATTCATGTTTTCTTTCCAATATAATTTAAACGGCGATGTCACTTTCTAAGTGATCTTTCAATCAATTTGTCTGTCGACATTTTTAGCACTAGTTTTATGGATGTGATTTCTCCAACGAGATTTGTGAATCATCCATATTTTATGGATTACGGTAGTTATTTGAACAACCCTTTTGTTCTCATAATACCTGATAAAACAAATCTTGAAGGCAAGCTTTGATGTTTAACGAGCAGCACAATAACCCTTTATTTGTTCTCGATGAACATCATCACATATTCTTTTGCTAGTTACTTAGGCCATTGTAGTTCATGAATTTTGTTGTTTCATATGACGATTCATGCCAACAAATTCAGTATTCAATACTTAAGAACCACATTGTTTAATAAGCAAAGAATACAGCCATAACATGTATATCATCTATATACTTAAGCTGAACAATTCTAGTTTTTTCTTTTCTGCCATATATTTATGAGATTCTCTTTCAGTATTTCCTTTTCTGTTTGAAAGAATCTATCAACATCAATAGTGGAGTCATATACATGACACATAGTCCAAAGCACGCATAGTAAAATACCAATGTATTTGGACTTGCACTTTGAAGTAGATCACCATCATCAAATGTTTGGTGTTCTTTCAAATTCCTTTCTTTAGTAATCTATTGGTGTAGTAAACATTTTACCTACATCAGATATTCACCCTTATCATGGAATTATCCACGATCAAGCTACTTTTAGCTTATAACGGTGAATCGCGAGTATAATGTTGCTCTTCAAAACCTTTTGGAGGATTAGGACAACTAGTGTCTCCAACCTTTTGTAAATTCTCATCAAATATGAGAACATTAACTTTGTCATATTATACTCTATCATGTTGTAACCAAAACATCATTTCAGATATCGCAATATCTTCCATACATGATGGTTTCTGAAACAACACTTTCAACTCCTAGATTACCTTGATATTGAAACTATCTTTCAAATATCAAGAATCATGGAGATAAACATGATACTTATAAACTAACACTGGATTTGTTACTCTTGATTTAATACCAACTATTAAACTTCACGGAGTAATCGAAACTTACTGAAAGTTTTCAATGGGACTTTTAAACTTTAGATTAACACTTCAAAATAATACGATACCAGTTCGTAAAGTAACTAACCAGAATTCTATAGTTCTATCATCTCAATTAAAAATAAGCACAAGGTGGTAAACGGATGCCAATGACTACAACAACTATGCAAATTCACTTTGATTTAATTTATGATAAATAGTGTTCAACTTTTAATCATATTGTTGTTGAACTACCACTCAAAACAATATCCCTCACATTGTTTTAGTGATCACATGAACCAAATCCACCACATCAAAACCGATCATCACGAGAGTTGATGTAGCTTCAATGGCAAACAATCAACATGTTCATCATATCTACTATATGAATCATGCTTTACCTTTCGGTGATCCGTGTTCCGAGACCATGTCTGTACATGCTAGGCTCGTCAAGATCAAACCTTAGCTTCCGCATGAGCAAATGTGGCTTGCTCACGTTGTATACACTCGCATAATCTAACACACCCGATCATCACGTGGTGCTTCGAAATAACGAGCTTTAGCAACGGTGCTTACTAAGGATGAACACTTAAAAACTTGAAATTGTGTGCATGAGGGATCATCTTATAATGCTACCGTCGTGAACTAAGCAATACAAGATGCATAAAAGGATTAACATCACATGCAATTCATAATATGTGATATGATATGGCCTTTCTTCTTGTGCTTCCGATCTCTATCTTCAAGCACGAACATGATCTCCATCATCACCAGCATGGCGTCAAGGTCAATGGCGCCGCTTCATGGTTGTCATCCACTAGCATTAACTATTACAACTACTTTGAATAATAGACACGCGGATCTTAACGGAATTTAAAAGACAACCATATGGCTCCTGCCGGTTGCCAACTTACAATAAGGAACATTGCATACATCATATATAATCACAATCATGGCCATATCACATCACAGCACACCCCTGCAAAACAAAGTTAGACGCCTCTAATTTTCTTTGCATATTTTACGTGGTTTGGGGCTTTCAATAAGTGTCGTTCTAACTTACGAACAAGAACCACAACATTGATACTAGTATTGTCAATCACCCGTTGTAAACTAAATCTTAACTATGTTGGGAGAAACAGGCACCCGCGAAGCCACTTATGCAATGCATGTCAAGCGTGGAGCAAGTCTCATGAACGATGTCATGTAAGGTTAGCCCGGGCCGCTTCATCCCACCATCTCGCAAGATGCAAAGTACACAAGAAGCAATCGACAACAAAAGCATCAACGCCCACAATGACCATTGTGTTCTACTCGTGCAACAGATCTACATATAGACACGGCTCTGATACCACTGCAGGGGTTCGTAGCATGGAAAACAAAAAATTCTACCGTATGCACACAAACAAGCCAAGATCTATCTACTAGATTGTAGCAACGAGTCGATAGAGGAACTCACCCTCGAAGATTCCAAAACGGTTAACGAGAGCAGATTCTCGTGGGTGATGTAGTCGTACACTTGCCGATCTCAAGATCGCATAAACGATCCTTCTGGCGCTGCGTTTCGGCAGCGCTTCCGCAGTCGGTCACACGTTCGGTACTCAATGAAGACCTTCCTCTCCCTTGTTCCAGCAGGCAGTGGAGGTTGTAACACTCTCCTCGTGATTCCGGCAGCACGACAGCGTGGTGTCGAAAGTAGAGGGAAGATCTTGCAAAGCTTCGCCTTAAGCCGGAGCGAGTATGGTGGACTATGAGAGAGGCCTTGGCGATCTAGGGTTTAGAGGCCTTGGATCCTCTTGGGGAGAGGGGGATGATGAGCCATCTTTGTCTTTAAGAAGTTGCTCAAGCATTTTCTTGACTTCGTTGACCAAGGAAGAGCTCAACCTTGTTTCCAAGTTTTTGAGATTTTCCATGGTCACCGTGGTGTGCTCACCACCACCTTCCCCATCGTGGCTACCCATATTCTCTTAGGCGGTAAAGCCCGAATAAAGAGCCGATGCTCTGATACCAATTGAAAGGATCGTATGGGCACCTAGAGGGGGAGGGGGTGAATAGGTGCTACTTCAAATTTTCTTCTTTTTTAATTTAGGTTTTGACAAGAAAGGTAAATTCTCTAGATTATGCAACTAAGGTGAATTTACCTATATGTCAACCAAGCAACAACTATCACAACACTAAGCAAGAACAAGTAAAGTGCGGTAAAGGATAGAAGTAACCAAAGTGGTGGACGCGGAGACACAAGGATTTGTTTCGTGTAGTTCCTTCCTTTTGAGGGGAAGTACGTCTACGTTTGGAGAGGGGGTGGTTTCAAACCACCAACGCCACGAGAGGCCTCCCTTGTTCTCCGATGAACCTCACCCCAAGGGGATCGATTCACCTTCCACTATATCGGCAACCTTCGAGGTGGAAGCCGGCACCTTTACAACAAGTTCGGGGCACACATCCACAACTTAATTGGAGGCTCCCAAATACAAGCAAGCTGTCAAAACAATCAAAGACAAGCTTGTAAGAACCAAATCAAAGTTAGGGTTTCCAAAGAAACACTAGAGCTTGGGGGCCCTCAAGTGAATGAGGGGTAAATGAAGATCTCTCTTGGTGATGCTGTAGATCAAGGCCTCCTCCTTCGATTCTCCAAAGATCAATGACTTTGGATGGTTGGATGGAGAGATCTTGTAGATTTGGTGGCTCTAATGGAGCTTGTGTTCTTGAGCATCTCGAGCAGCTGGAGGAAGGGGATAAGGGTCCCTATTTATAGGCAGCCCCCTCCACGAACCGTTTTTTGACCGTTGGAGAAGAACCAGAACGGAGACCCCGGTCTGTACACCGGAGATTCCGGCCTATCTCCGGACTAGCCTCCGGACTGCCCATCTGAATGACCCGGGCCAGGCACGACCCAACTTGGCCGGAGACTCCGGTTCTCCAGCACCGGAGACTACAGTGAGCCAAGAGGAGATTCGAGAAGCCTCGACCTTGCTCGCACCCTATCTGAATATCCTACCATGATTCTGAAGCCTCCACCGGGGATACATCCGGAAACTCCGGACCACACCAAAGACTCCGGTCTTGGCAGACCAGAGATTCTGGTCTGGAATTTCCAGAACTGTGTCACACTTAGCAGGAATCTTTCCAAAGTGTGAGGGTACTTTTCACTTATCATAATACCAACCTGTGGACAGTGACAAACTGTAAAATGATCTAATTGTTGTTAACGAACACCAAAAGTGATTATGACAATAAATGTCCTTTCACCTGCCCTTCTGATTGGCCGATGCGATCTACCTGGCGTGCTCCTTCTTCTCCCAGTCGGCGGAGGACATGCCCTCCGGCTCTTCGTATTGGACTAGAAACGGTTGTCCTAGTTAAACACCGTCATCGATAACATGAGCCGGATGACAAAAATTGATAAAAATTGTTTAAAAAGCTAGAAATTTAAAATGGAAATTATTGATGGCCTGAATGAAATCAACAAAAAGATGTGCATTTTTGTAGAGCTTATCTTAAATGTAGATTGGAGAGCGGCGGTGGTGGCGTGCGTCGACATGGCCTGTTGGTTGAAAATGAAGGTCTTTTCAAGGATTTTCATGTAATTTTTTTTGTTGAGCTGTTTTGTAATGTTCGGTTTTTGCTGGAAAGAAAATAAATTAGATCAGCTAAGGCTGGTCATAGTGCCAAGTAACTAAAACTAGTAACTTACACATATTACTAGTTGATGTTACTATCTTTAACATGTGTATGGTCTCATGCAAGATTTAATTAATTAGGTTTTAGACTCATATGGTCTTGATATGTAACTCCAGACTTGCAGTAAAAAATCAGTCCATAATAGTAAATCGTGGGGAAGCAAACGAACTGGCACTTGACCCAGCCCATTATGACTCCATTCAGACTTGCATCCGCCTACTACAGCTCATCCGCGGAGCTGCGGAGTAGTTGCAGGCAAGCTATAAATATGGTGTATGGTTAGCCGTTCATGTTGGGCAGAAAGGAGGACAAGAAGCAGAGATCATTAGCTAACACTGAGAGCTGGAGGGATTATGGAGATCACCACGGTCGACCTCCGTGGACTGAAGCATGGAGGAGGCCTAGGGTGGAAGGAAGCCCGTGACGCGGTGACCGCGTCCATGGTGGCGCCCGGGTTCGTGGTGGTCGCGCACGACGCGCTGGGCCCGAAGCTCCGGCAGGCGCTGTTCGGCCGCGTCATGCCGGAGTTTTTCGCGCTCCCGGCGGAGACCAAACAGCGCAACGTATCCACCTTAGGTCCCTATAGAGGCTACGCCTCCAACATCCCCGGCATGAACTGGGAGAGCGTGAGCATCCTCGACCCTACCGACGCTGGCCGCGTCCGCGGGTACGCCGACCTCATGTGGCCACAGGGAAACCCCGCATTCTGGTAATTAATTTTCCCGAATGAGTAGAGTAGAGTAGAGCAGAGCAGAGCAGCCATCCATGATCCATCCATCCTTCCATCTGGTCTGCACTGCAGCGACACAATTCTGTCGGCTTCGGAGAACATGCTAGAACTGCTGCAGACGGTGCAGAAGATGATCCTGGAGGGCCTCGGCGTCCAGGAAGAGCACATCGACGCGCACCTGGACACGCTCGCCCACGGCCTCCGGCTGTCGAGCTACGGGGTCCCGCCAGACACGGAGACCAGCATGTCCCTCAAGGGGCACTGCGACGACAGCGTGATGACCACCATCATCCAGCACGAGGTGGAAGGCCTCGAGGTGCAGGCCAAGGACGGGACCTGGCTCGCCGTGCCGCCTCATCCGGGCACCTTCACCTTCGTGGCCGGCGAGGTGTTCACGGTAATTAACAGCCCATTCATTCATTCATCCTCTCTCGCAGTCGCATTGCTTCTTCCGTGCATCCATTCATTCATTAACCGCCGCGCGATTGCAGGTCGTCACTAACGGAAGGGTGCCGCCGTGCATCCACCGTGTCAGGACGCCCAGTAACCGTGAGCGCCTCTCGGTGCTCTTCGGCTGCGAAGGGAAGAACGGCATCGATCTCAGCGCCATGGATGAACTCGTCGACGATGATCACCCTCTGCTGTACAATCCCTGCAACAACAACGACTACACCAAGTTCCGGCACTCCGAGGAAGGCCGCAAGTTCAGTGATCCATTGAAGTCTTTCTGCGGTGTGGACAAGGATGGACTGCTCAAGGAATGATGATCACTAAATCAAACTTCGATCGCCCTACTGAAATTTAGTCGCAAAGAGAGATCTCGCAGATCTTTTTGGAATTCCTACTTATTACTACTCTAGTCCCTGTTGCTATTGAAGTTGCTAAATAATAGAGTTTGCTCGAATTTCCATGCATGTACCTTCCGCATTTCATGAAATTTTAATAAACCTCTAAATAATTCTCTCTCGGTCAGTGCAATGTTCCGTGCAGATTTAATTTGTAGCTCCCCGAAGCCAGATCTAGTATCTCTCTTGGTCAGTACATGAATCAATATGCCAGAACAAATTTCACAGCAAAGTGATGAGCATGCAACATCGATTGATTGCATATACATTTGTTCGAGTTATGTACATATTGTTGGAATTTGAGATATATTTGATGTTGGGCTTTTGGCCACAACAAATACAAATTCTGAAATTCTCTTTGGCCCATTATCATGGCAGCTCATGTGTGTGCTAGTGGTGTCAAAGTTTAGTCCCACATTGCTAGTGGAAATCCGTATGCGTAGATGTGCTAGGTTTTCACTTGCCTGTATGGTGCATGTCTACTATGCATATGTTAGTTAGTCTTGGAAATTGTTTTGTCATGATTTATACTTGGATTAAATTAATGCGAAAACTGCTAATTATTTCAACAATCCAAAAACCTTATTTTATGCTGTTTTCGCGTCAAGGCTTTGCTGCTTGTCTGAAACCGAACCCGTTTACGGGTGCGCACTTTTAGCGCTGGCAAACCAAGTGTACCCTCTGGCCGATGGCTATGGACGCCTTCTGGGTATCGGCTGGTAATCCTGAAGGAACGATCACTCCTAAACAGGAGAAGACGTTCAAGGAGACCACCATATTCTTTGTGGGCTGTGTCATAAGCGTCATTGGGGACAAGTTGGTGGATGCATATTTACATATGCGCAATGCCAAAGAACTGTGGGATGCACTCGAAGCAAAATTGATTACTCTTGATCTTTGTGATGAACTGTATGGCATGGAGCAGTTTCATGACTATAGGATGGTTGAAAACCGTTACGTCGTTGAAACGAGCTCATGAGATTCAGTGCATTGCAAAAGAACTTGAGCTCCTGAAGTGTGCGTTGCCCGGCAAATTTGTTGCGGGATGCATCATTGCAAAGTTTTCTCAATCCTGGAGGAGTGTTGCCACTAACCTCAAACATCAGAGGCAAGAGATGTTTGTTGAGAATCTCATTGGGTTTCTGGACCTTGAGGAAAAAACAAAGGCAAAAGACGCACACCCAAAGGGAGCCGAGGCACCCCAGTCAAGCGCCAATGTGGTGCAGAAGAACTTCCACAACAAGTTCAAGGGGAAGACCAAGGTCGTTCGTACTACCAACTTCAAAAAGAATAAGAAGGACAAGTCACATGATCACTGCTTTGTGTGCGGCGAGGTTGGACATTGGGCTCCAAACTGCAAGCAGCGCAAAGGAAGGAAGAATCCAAATGGACAGAACTCTAGTCTGTCAACGTGACTATGAGCAACAATGATAAGGGTGCCTCCGGGTATGGTAATTTACCTACTGTTTTGTCAATTTGTCAATCTATAGATTGGTGGATCGACACCGGTGCTAATATTCATGTGTGTGCTGATATCTCTTTGTTTTCTTCTTATAAGATCACAAGAGATCTCTCCGTCTTGATGGGAAACGGATCGCATGCTTCTGTTCGTGGTGTTGGCACGGTGGATCTGAAGTTTACTTCGGAAAAGATCGTGCGGTGAAGAACGTCAGACATGTGCCCTCAATAAATAATAATCTCGTTAGTGGTTCCCTTCTTTGCAAATAAGGTTTTAAGTTGTTATTTGAGTCCAATAAAGTAGTCATATCTAAGTAAGGACAATTTATTGGTAAAGTTTATGAGTGCGGCGGTTTTTACATCTTTCCTTTCAGATTTTTGTAATAAGGTTGTGAACCATATTTGTGCCCAGCAATGATACCGATATTTGGCATTCACGACTTTGTCACATTAATTTTGGTTGTATGGCGTGGCTAGCTAAGATGAATTTAATTCTGAGTTTCACTTTAGCCAAAGACTCTAAATTTCAAGAGTGTGTTCAAGCTAAGCAACCGCGCAAGCCTCACAAGCCTGTGCAGGAGGCAAGAAACTTGGCATCACTAGAGCTTATACATTCAGATCTATGTGAGATGAATGGTGTGTTGACCAAAGGTGGAAAGAAATACTTCATGACGTTGATTGATGATTCTACTAGATTTGCTATGTATATCTTTTGAAAACTAAATATGAGGCTCTACACCACTTTAAAAACTATAAGGCAGAAGTTGAAAATCAACTTGAGAGAAAGATTAAGAGTCCGGTCAGATCGTGGTGGAGAGTATTTCTCTAATGAGATTGATTTATTTTGTGCGGAACATGGCATTATTCATGAGAGGACGCCTCCTCATTCTCCCCAATCTAACGGGGTTGTCGAAAGGAAAAACAGTACTCTAACAAACTTGGTTAACACCATGTTAGGTACTTCGGGTTTATCCAAGGCATGGTGGGGGAGGCGATATTGACATCATGTCATGTCCTGAATAAAGTTCCCACAAAAGACAATGAAACTGCTCCCTATGAATTATGGAAGAAGAGAAAACTAACACTCTCATACTTACGTACTTGGGGCTGTTTGGCAAAGGTGAATTTGCCAATTCCCAAAAAGCGTAAACTTGGACCAAAGACCGTAGACTGTGTCTTTCTTGGCTATGCTCATCATAGCGTTGGATACAAATTTCTAGTGGTGAAATCTTAGGTACCTGACATGAAGGTCGTTACAATTATGGAGTCTAAGGATGCTACATTCTTTGAGGATATTTTTCCAATGAAAGATATGCCTAGTACATCTAGACAGGAATCTGTTGAAACTCCTGAACCTGCTATTCTCATGGAATATTATGAACGAGCACATGATGAAATTCCTGAGGAGGTAGAAAATGAAGTTCCTGTAAGGAACAAGAGACAGAGGATTGCAAAGTCCTTTGGTGATGATTTCATTGTCTATCTCGTGGATGATACTCCCACCTCTATTTCAGAGGCTTATGCATCCCCTGATGCGAGACTCTTTGGAAAGAGGCTGTTAAATGTGAGATGGATTCCATCATGGCAAACGAAACTTGGGAGATCACTGATCATCCTTATGGGTGCAAACCTGTAGGATGTAAGTGGGTGTTCAAAAAGAAGCTTAGGCCTGATGGTACGATTGAAAAGTACAAGGATCGGCTTGTTGCCAAGGGTTATACCCAAAAAGAAGGCGAATACTTCTTTGATACTTATTCGCCTGTGGCTAGATTGACCACTATTCGAGTTCTACTCTCATTGGCTGCCTCACATGGTCTTATCGTTCATCAAATGGACGTCAAGACAGCTTTCCTTAATGGAGAGTTGGATGGGGAAATTTATATGGATCAGCCAGATGGTTTTGTAGTAGATGGTCAAGAAGGCAAGGTGTGCAAGCTATTGAAGTCTTTGTATGGACTGAAACAAGCACCTAAGCAATGGCATGAGAAGTTTGATCAAACTTTAACATCTGCTGGCTTTGTTGTAAATGAAGCCAACAAATGTGTATACTATAGCCATGGTGGGGGCGAAGGAGTTATACTTTGTTTGTATGTTGATGACATACTAATTTTTGGGACAAATATGCTTGTCATCAAACAGGTCAAGAGTTCCTTGTCTCAAAGCTTTGACATGAAAGACCTTGGAGAAGCTGATGTTATTCTAAACATTAATTTCTTTGAAAGATGAGAATGGCGGAATTACACTTTTGCAATCTCACTATGTGGAGAAGGTGTTGAGTCGCTTTGGCTACTCAGATTGTACTCCTTCACCGACACCATATGATCCTAGTAAGATGCTTCGAAAGAACAAAAGAACAACTAGAGATCAGCTGAGATACTCTCAGATAATTGGCTCGTTAATGTATTTAGCTAGCGCAACAAGGCCTGACATCACGTTTGCTATGAGTAAACTTAGCCGGTTTGTTTCCAATCCAGGAGATGATCATTGTCATGCTCTTGAGAGAGTAATGTGCTATCTAAAAGGTACATCGAGTTACGGTATTCACTATACCGGAGACCCTGCGGTACTTGAAGGGTATAGTGACTCAAATTGGATTTCTGATGCTGATGAGTTGAAAGCCACAAGTGGATATGTATTCACTCATGGTGGTGGCGCTGTTTCATGGAAGTCTTGCAAGCATACCATCTTAACGAGGTCAACAATGTAAGCAGAACTCACAGCACTAGATACAGCTACTGTCGAAGCAGATTGACTTGCCGGTTGTTGATAAACCTGTGCCGGCTATTCTTATGAACTGCGAAATCAAACTGTGATCGTCAAAATGAGTAGTTCAAAGGATAATATGAAGTCATCAAGACATATAAAGAGAAGATTGGCATCTGTTAGGAAAATGAGAAACTCCAGAGTAATAGCATTGGATTATATCCAAATAGCTAAGAATCTAGCAGATCCTTTCACAAAAGGTCTATCAAGAAATGTGACAGATATTGCATCAAAGGAGATGGGTTTGAGACACACATGAGTTACCATGGTAGTAACCCAACATATGTGATCGGAGATCCCGTGAATTAGGACACAGGAAACAAGCTAGTGGCTAGCTGGAGAGTAACTTTTATTAACCCACTCCGAAGATGCATTACTCTCACGATCGTATGGCAGGTTGACTTATTCTTAATGTATTCATAGGCTTGTATAAGCCAAGATGCTATCCTCTGAGCGTCTTGAAAGAACGCACCTATGTGAGCCCAGCTGGTCACAGTCTATGAGATAGGGTAATCTCTAGGAAGCTCATGAAAAGGGCCAGGAATGTGACTTATATGCTCCACCCGAGGGGCAGCCTTCGACAGCCTAGTATCAGTATGACATTAGGTGAAACTCATTTACACAAAACTGGCAATTCAAGGCTTAGTCCGTTGACAGTTGTTGATGAGCGTAGTCTAATGCTCTAGGTGGAAGTTCAACAACAGTCTCCTTTGAAATACTGGTATATCAAAACAGTGATTTGGAACAGAATGGTGTGATGTGCCAATGAGACTTTGTGGGGATTGTTGGAATTTGAGGCATATTTGATGTTGGGCTTTTGGCCCATAACAAATACAAATTGTGAAATTCACTTTGGCCCATTATCATGGCAGCTCATGTGTGTGCTAGTGGTGCCAAAGTTTAGTCCCACAATGCTAGTGGAACGGGAGTTGGACCACCTTATATAGTAGAGTGTTGCACCACTCACTAAGGTGTGAGAAGAAGAGAAGCCCTCGCGCACTCCACCTCCGACGCCGCCCGCCTCGTCTCGCCTCGCCTCGTTACGACGCGCGCGCCGCGGGTTGCGGGAATCTCGCCGAGCCGAGCTTTATTTTGCTCTTTGGGAAAATTAATTGTGAGTCTAACCGGCCGTTTCCATATCATGGGCTGGCACTGACTCGGTCGTGGACTGTTGCCCCACATTCTACCCGACCGCACTATATAAGCAGGCAGACGCAAACTGTAGCAGTAACTAGCAATTAGATTGCATCTGCCTACCTGCGCATCGCCGTTCCATCTCTCTGTGCTACCCTCTGCTACTCCATCCCGCCGGCTGCGTGCACGGTCGTCCGGGAGAGCAGGCCTCCGGAACCCCGTCTCTCGATCCACCCGGAAGAGGCGATAAGGTTTTGGGAGCGTCTGACGCCTTGTTGCTCAAGCTCTTCCTCGACTTCATCGCCATGTCACGGCGCTGCTGGTGGTGGCTCCACTTCTGTTGCGCCGTTGGTCATACCATCGACAAACTCGTACGTGTTATTTGCCCTCCTGCTATTTCCTATGATGATCACTAGTATTGCAGTATGCGTAGATGTGCTAGGTTTTCACTTGCCTGTATGGTGCATGTCTACTATGCGTATGCTAGTTAGTCTTGAAAATTGTTTTGTCATGATTTATACTTGGATTAAATTAATGCGAAAACTGCTAATTATTTCAACACATATACGATACTACCTCCATTCAGGTTTATAAGGCAAAAAATATAATAAAAATAATAGTTTGACCGTAAATTTAGTCAATAAAATACAAACTATATTTAACAAAAATTATACCATTAGATTCATATTTAAAATACGCTTCCAATGATACAATTTTTATGACATATGATTCATATATTGTTGACCAAATTTATGCTCAAATTATTTTCTCGAAGTACGTATTAGCCCTATAATCCGGAATGGAGGAGTAGTACAATACCATGTCTCAGCACTTCAGGCATCGCGCTGTAGCCACCGCACTGCTCCGGGGGAACCCAGACCTTGGTATCTGGATTGGACGATGACGGCGCTTTAAGCGTCGCTTTTCCTCATTGGGGTATTGTCATTGGAGCAATAGCTGGATAGAGGAGACACGAGGTGGAGCGTTGTGCATCTACATCGTCGACGCGAGTCTCGGTGGCATGGCGCAGCGGGGTCTCGGTGTCGGACATGATAAAATAGACTTACGAAGGACATACGCGCTGTCTGACGTCATGGCGGCGTCGATGGCAGGCCTGGCGAGAGCTATGCGGATCTCTATTCTAAAGATGTCTTAGCGTTTCTATGGCATAAGGCCCTGCTAACAAAATCTTCGACCATTGTCGAGTTTGTTGGTGTTTTTGAATTTTTTGATGTATACTCTGCGTCAAATCTTTATTGAGTAAATAATAAAGTAGGCCGTATGCATATTTATGCAGGGGGCATGGGTCATCCTCCATTTCAAAAAAAAAAATACATCAGCACTTCAGTAACATTCAACAACAAGCTTGCCATGGTAGAATGGATTCGTTTGGATGTCGGTATCGGGGAGCTACAAATTAGATCTGGCTCAATACCAAATAAGGCTATGTACAATTCATAATTGAAATAAGAAAAGGGGTTATACGTCCATGAAAGGTGTATTAATCATATAAAAATAGTACCAGACAGCGCACACTATGGCAAAACAGCAAGTCCGCTGTTAACAAGAGATGGCAGTTCCTTTTACAAGGAACATAATCTTCATCCATCCACCCCATGCAACAGTTGTGGAAAGCTAAAACTATCAGTAAAGCGATAAGCTAAGCGCCACATACCAGATTTCTTTGCTGATTTAAAAAAGTAAACTAAGAGCATCTCTAATAAATGCCTTATTTTAGTATAGATGCTCTGAAAACTGTTTTCTAAGTCATGAAAATTCAAAAAATAAGACTCCAACAGGTGCCCTGATATTGTTCTCTATAACAGGGCTGCCCTAAAATTTGTACGTTCTTTTCGTACACATGTGCCCAACCGTTGTGTTTGCGCATTCATTCCCTACCGCTAGTGTATGCATAGCTCTGATTCGCTCCGACCTAGATCCTGCCATCGCCGACCATCCCCTCGCCTTTCCATGCCTAAGGGCCGCCTCCCTGGAAGCCCTAGGTTCCGCGTTCTGCCACCCGCAAAGTTCGACCCAATTTTGCGGCGTCCATTTGACGGCCGGGCGTCTGTGACGAAATCTATCGTGGTGACTGGTGTTGGATGTGGACGTTCAAGCACCCAGAGGATGTCTCAGGTGCATACGACCTTGCCGTCTTCTGCTTCGACCTCGACCGCGACCACCTCAACTTCCCTGACACTATCGACGAGGAGGAAGCAGACACTACAAGGAATGTGTCAAACTATGACGTTTTGGTAGTGACCCTGAATGAAATCGTCATAAATTTATGACGATTCTACACTAGATGGTCGTAAGCTATTTGGGAGGGCCAAATCCTTATGAAACTATGACGATTTCGTGAAAAACGTCGTAATTTCTATGGAC
Organism: Avena longiglumis; assembly: GCA_030063025.1. Lineage (NCBI taxonomy): Eukaryota > Viridiplantae > Streptophyta > Magnoliopsida > Poales > Poaceae > Avena > Avena longiglumis. The sequence goes on from CP125973.1 coordinate 571,949,468, forward strand.
AAAATCGTCATAATTTTTAGACAGGTTGAGATATTAGAGAGGGTCAATATCAGTCGTAGGATGTAAACATAATAAACGGCTAGGATGGTGAAGTGTGGAAACTTGTTGTGGATCGGTGACCTGGCATCTTGGCCTCCACTCCCCAAACGCAGACACCACCGTGCCGCTCACGAGGATCTGACCCGGCCCTCAAACCCTAACCATCTCCTGCACCGCCACCTCTACCTCCCGTCCTCCCAGATCCAATCCACGCCGCCTCCCTCCCCTCCATGATCAACTCCATCCTCCACCCATGATCGCCTGCTCCTCTTGCTGCCGCCCTCTCCATCTGCATGCGCTTTCTCCTCTCTCATCCAACCACCAGCCGCTTCGAGACCCTCCTCGAATCCTTGCACCATCGTGAATCCACGCTTCCTCGTGGTGGCTCGTGTAGGTGGGCGTCGTTGACTTCTTTGCCATCCCGAGGTGGTGATGTAGATGTGGGGCTGAAGAACAACATCCGACGAACAACATCGACTCAAACACGCTGGACGAGATCTACCACTACAACAAGAAGGCCAACGTGGAGGTGCTCGGCCGCGGGAGCCCCACTCGTGGTCTTGCATGTCGTGTGTGTTGTGAGATCTGGGTGGATGAATCCACGGCCGCGATTGGTCATCGGTCGCCGGATGTAGCAGGAAGGCCGGATCTATGTCCCTTCTCTCCCACTCCCTATCTTGGTTTCTCTCTCAGTCCATTTGTATTCTCTCTGCAGGCACTCTCACTGATGTCAGCACAACAGCCTCTTCTCCGTGCGAGCTCGCCAGATCTCAGGTTTCTTCTCTGGTCCTAGCTCTAGGTCGTTGGATTCTTTTCCACGGTCCTATGTTAGTATTGCTTGTGCACAAGTTAAACTAATACATGGTTTAATTTGGTAGTAGCATGTTTAATTTGGTGATATGCTAATAGGACGATAGGAAATTTAATTTAGTTGAGATATATGCACAATGTTATAATGCAAATGCTTGTTTATAAAACTTGTATCCTACCATGCAAAAGAGTAATTCTTGACCGCTTCTTGGCAAGGTTTCAATCATAATCTATGCATACCAATTTATGATATTTGTGTGGCTCCATCAATCATATTTTGCATCATCGTATACAATATACCATGTGGTTCCCATCTTGATTATGTTTTGTGATTTCATATATCTAACATAACTACCATCATAGGATACTACTATATTTGGATCATATTATGATTATTAATTGATTCCATCTCATGATGAACATTTTATATTGATTCAATTCCATGTGAATGATTGCCTATTGTATCCCATACAATGTTAATTACAAGTTGTTAGTCAAGATAGTTCCAGTGATACGTATTGGAAACTAGGCCTTTAGTCATACTACAATTTTTTGTGGATAATGACTGGTAATAAACTAATAATCATATTCTTATGCCAAATCTGAATAAAGTCACACAACTACTACTGTTTGATGATGGAAGAAACATAGTTAGTGAACACGGTGAATGTGAATGGCGCCTATAGTAGTTATGTCACATGGCCTCAATGTTGTGGCTTTCGCTTAAGAGTCATGTTAGTGCTGCTTGTTAAGTAATAATTTTTATTCCTTCTTTGCTAGCGAGATGGTTAATACATGCTTGTTACGTAACTTGAGATTTTATATCATCCAGTGTATGGTATATATTTTGGTGCGTGTTCTCGAGAAGAGGAGGAGGTGGGTGGATGGACATGGTCGGCGTGGAGCTCGTCCGGCCCCTACTCGAGGGGCGATCCTCGATTCCGACCTTGATGTCGCATGCAAAAGGTACTCCTCCTTCTTCCCCATGTTTTGCCATGCCATGTGCTATAACCTAGCTTATTTTACCTCTTCTAGATTGTATGCACTTTGAGTCAAATTTTCTTTGGACCCTTTGAGATCTTGGTTTTAGTTTGAACATCCAGAACTTTTGATATCCTGGTCTCTGTGAATAAACATTACAGGCCGGTGGTGGGCATTTGGACATGCACCTACCTCATTCGGTCAGCTAGTATGGTTTGAGATCTGGCCGTCTCCACGCCCATTGAGGTCTCCCCTCTCTTTCACCTTTCTCTGTATCATAAGATTTGTTGTGTAAATGCTACTTTGTAAATGGCTTTCTGATAGAGTTTGTGTGCTAACGTGAATTATTACTATTGTTGTTCTTGTGATTGTCCAATGATATGTCAAGAGATTAATCGTAGCCTTTCACGAATTCAATGCATGATTGTGATAAGAATTATATGATACTTAACTATTTTTGTGACTTTTTTCTTGATCACTATCAATAGTTATAGATCTTAAGAGACACTGTATTATTTACATCTCATAGTTCATTCTTATCATGTAATGTCATGACGAGTTAATATCAAGAGTCATTGGTAGATGAGCAACTTCATGTAGTGAATGTTTGTGGCCTTTGCCGATTTCTATGCACGATAGTGTGCAACAAGAAGTATCATGTGCCAAGTAGAATAAAAGTCGAAAAGCGGTTCATATTAGACCATTTTGTTTATTGAAGTTTTCTCTGCTGTTTGTGTTCAACTTAAAATTAGTAATCGTGATGAATCGAGTCCTCATTTCTCTTTTCTGATGTTGTTTGTGTTGGAATGTCGAGTACATGTAGTGTTAGTTACATAAAATGCCTAGAGATCATCATAGCTCTCACGTGTTACATTGTTGTTAGCGGATATTGAGGGTTGTTTTATCTCTTACAAGAGCTTCGAAGTTTGAAGAAGCTGAAGCCCCATGCAACAAATATCGTCACCATTTAGCGAGATATTCTGTGTCTTGCTCTATCTTCCTCGCAGAACTAGGTTTGGTAGCATGCTAGTCTTGATTCTCGTGCACCCATTTACTTTTGCTCATTGATAAGTCACTAACACTACATGCGAGAATCATCTATTTGCCTCAGCTATTGACAATCTAATTGTGTTTAGGTTGGAATATCTTCCGTATTCTATTGCAGCAATCAAGGTTGCTCGAGGCACGAGAATGCGGAAAACTTTTGTGGTAAGTGGCGCATTCCTCCTTGGGGTTTTAGCATATCTTGCCCATTTAAAACATCTCGGCTCCATGGGTCTTTCCACGAAATTAATCTTATCCTTTAAGCACTCACAAATGAATGTTACGATGCGAGGAGGTAGCAGTCCATGACCATGTCCCGATCGCTGCAAGGGCGTGGCGATCTTGTTCATGTTCGATCTCACTAGCTGCCGCTCACCAAGTTAGTATCCAGATCGGTTTCGCGATAGCATTATAGTCTCGAGATAACTAAAATTTGAGTTCATTGGATTTGTGTCAGTGACTAGGTGCTCATTTGCTGCTTTAAATTTGATTCCACCAGTCCCATACTCGGTGATTCGACTAACATATCTCATTGCAGTTGAAGTACTAGTATATATCCTGATGCATGTCTCAATACTTATTGTGTATCTGTGTATATCCTGATGCATGTCTCAATAGTCTCTATAGTGCCCATATTAAATTTTTATAACCTCTCTGACCACACGATAGCTTCGTGGAGAAAGAGATGTCGAACTGGATGTTTATTGGCTCTCTTACTTGTATCTATGTAACTGATGCTTCTATTTTGGTTATGCTAGAGTAATGCATCATCTTGATATTTTTGAAAACCTTGAGATAATATCTTAGTATTCATGCATTATAAATTTGAGTTGAATTCATGTATGTATCATTGTGCGATATGATACCTAAATTAGGACTATTAGTGTTAGCGCTCATAGGCTATCTGTGCATTTATGTTTTGAATGTTGTTCTTGCAGGATAGATACATATTGTTTCATAGCATGGTAAAGTTCTATTTTATAGTTATGGTGCGATTATAATTTTTTTGGAAGCATGCATCTTTGTGTTATTTGATATACCATAAGCGTTAGCAACTTGATGTGTTGTTTGTGTAGGGAGAGGTCACGATAATGCAATAGCAAGGGCATCTAGCTTTGGAGTCGAGTTTGGTTGGTCGGAAGGATATGCTTTGTTTCCTCGTTCTCGACCAGTCGATGGATGTTACTGTTCAAGGGATATGGTCTGTAGTGGTTTTACATTCTGCGACCTTGTATTATGATGGAAGGTTCAATTTGTGTTGTATTTTTATACGGATTATTATTTTGTATATCGATGTCGCCATTTGAACATCGGAAATATTGTAATAGAGTTATGCATATTCATTTTTTGTATTTTCAAACCTGGATTATTATTTTGTATATCGGTATCTTTGATTTAAACAATGAAAATATCGTTATATTCTTGATTATCAAAATAATTGATGTACTATTTCGATTATGTATGAAAATTGAAGCTAAAAGCGGGCCTATCCCAAGCAATGTATCGTAAAAGGCCGAGGTCCAAAATAGAAAAGAGGCCATAAAAGGCTAAGGCGAGAGAGACACACCATAAAAGGCGACTAGAAAAAGAAAAGCCGAATTATTGGGCTTAGCCCAAGTAAGCAACTAAAATGGTGGGCTGATTTTGATTTAAGGCGATTTCATTTCGTCACAATTTTGCCACGTAGGATCGCCACGTGGGATGAGCTGGCACGGCTAGAAGGTCCATGACAATATTGGATCGTCATAGGCGTTATGACGATTCAATATCGTCATAAACGTTATGACGATTTTATCAAAAGCGTCGTTATAGTTCATTGCGACGCCGACTTTTGGCGATCTCAAAATGCGTCATAGAATCGTCATAAGCGGACTACTATGGCGATTACGTGATGAAAATTGAGGGTCATATAGCCGATTCCTTGTAGTGAGAGTTCCTCGTCTTGGACAATGATGGCGCTTTGTTGATGTGGGAACGGCAGTCGGGAAACCCCAAGAACAAGGTGTGATGCAACACAGCAGCAAGTCTTTCCTCAGTAAGAAACCGAGATTATCGAACCAGTAGGAGGAAGGAAACGTCTCAAAGGTGTTGCAAGCAACTTGGAAACCTGCACAACACAAACTTAATACTTTGCCCCAACGAACAGTGAGGTTGTCAATCTCACAGGTTGCTGTAACAAAGGATTAATTGTATGGTGTGGAAAGTGATTATGGTTTGCAGAAAGTAAACAGTAATAGTGGAAGATGTATCAATGGTAAAGATTGGACCGGGGTCCATAGTTCACTAGAGGTGTTCTCCTTAGATAAACAAACATGACATGCTGGGTAAACAAATTATAGCAAGGCAATTGACAGTACTGAGCAAGGCATAACAATGCAATACTAGACATCAAGATCCTATGAGATTCGATTGGGCAATACAACAAGATACATAAACCGTTATCCAATTGCATCTATGACTAGAAGTCCACCTTTGGGTTATCATCCAAACACCCTCCAGTATTAAGTTGCAAGCAACAGACGACTGCTTTAAGCAAAGTGTGTAAGGTAAACAATCCACTTGTTCCATGAACAAGAGACCGTTGTTTTCTCCCTAGTGGCAACAGCACATCTACAACCTTAGAGATTTCTGTCACTTCCCTTAGATTAAATAGAGGCATAAACCCACTATCGAGCCTAAATATCCCCTCTTGGAGTCACTATCAACTACTTGGCCAAGATAGCTACTAACAACAGAGAGCATGCAAGATCACAAATAACACAGACATGATAGAATCAATAAGACAAAACCATTAATCAATCTGACATAGTAATCTCAATATCCATCGGATCCCCACAAACACAACATGTATGATTGCAAATAGATGAGATCTTGATCATGAACGGAGCTCACAAGATCTAGAGATGAAAGCATAAAGGAGGAGATACAACCATCTAGCTACTACATGGACACATAGTCCAAGGTGGAACTACTCACTCTTCATCTGGGAGCTGGCATGATGAAGAAGAAGGCCTCCGGGATGATCTCACGAACACGGTGTGACGTCGCACGCCACGTTCCCTAAGGGCATCTCCACCGGGCCGACCCATCCGGTCCAAGCGTGTCCGAACTCTCCGCGCGGACACGTGGGGCGTGCGCGGCGTCCTAGTGGGGCGACCCATCCGGCGAAACGCGTCCGACTCGACTCATCCATGCATCTAATCTAGGGCTCGGTTGCGTCGGCCCAAACGCGCGCGGACAGGGCAGACGTCGTCCCCGCGCGTGCTACTGGCCCACCCGTCAGCAACCTTGACCCGCGGCATTGATTTCAGATGCATGAAGCGACACCTATTCAGAAGATTTAGAGGCGCTGGAGGAAGGCTGACCGACGGCAGCCTGCGCCATCAATGGCGACGCGGCGACACGCTGACTGACTGGACGACATGCTCTCCACCGCCGCTGCAGGCGCCGCCCGACTCCTTCCCTACTGCCTGGACACTTCAATGCCCCTCTTCGGCTTCCGCGTCGGCATCCGATGCCAGCCCTTTTTAACCAGCCACCTGCGGCCATTTTCTCCCCCACGGAACACCATCCGTCTCCTCCTTCCCTTTTTCCTTCTCCACTGGTTGAAGCTAGCCATGTCCGGCGGTGCTGGGTCGAGGGGGGTCTATGATGGCCGTGGATGCCTAGGGAAGCATGGAGAACGCGGCCAACTCACCGCACCACCACGCTCTCCCTCATCGTCGTCGTTGCCCGAAGATTTCGAGTAAGGCACCCAGTTCGCCGTGGCCATCCACCTTGGCATGCTGCGTGACAGGCTAATCCTACCTTGTGGGTTCCTGACGCTGATCGGCGATGAGACGTCCCCGCTCGCCATGTTGCGGGCAAACGGCTTCTGGACTGGCAGGTACCCAGTCGACCTGTAGTCCGACCACCTTGGCCAGATGTACTCGGCAATGGCTAGGAGCGCTTCGCCCGCTCGCACCAGATCGAAGCGAGCAACATCGTCGTCTTTAAGTACGACGGCGAAAGAAAGTTTGGCGTCAGCGTCTTCAACCATGTGCCGCCGCTGCTACCACTCTGGACTCCTCCTCCGACTCCGATGAATAGGCTAAGACTGTGCACGCGCCATGTTTGATGTATGAATATAGGCATTGGCCATTTGCAATAAAAATATTTATTCAAGTCCTAGAACATTCGTTACACTCACACCACACAACCTAAGACTACGCGCGGCCGCCGGCCCTGGGGGCGGTGGCTGCAGCGAGTCAGATACACCATTCGTTATTGAGAGAATTGATGATCGCCCGTTGTGTCCGCACCTCCTTTTCAGCTCGGTTGAGGCGGGCACACAGGAAAGCATCTTCAAGATTGGCCCGCACAGCTTTCCGTAGGTCGCCACACACCAATCCGAGCTGATGCAATCGCTGATATTCTGGCATAAAGACGCATTCCGCCACCGCCGTCTTGAAAGGCTCGCCGGTGGTCACGTGACGGCGGTAGAAAGGGCGACGCAGCGGTGTGCCCATCCTGTAAATCCGCGGGCGCCCCGGAATCAGAGGAGGCAACACGTCCAATAACTCCGGCGGATTCGGCCACCACGACGGCAGCGGCCGCTCGGGCACCTCTTCTCTGTCGGCATCAGGGTTACCATGGAGCTTCTCGTGTCGACGCAGGTGGCCAGGCATGGTGGTTTTTGTGTTGTGGGTGGCGTGGGTATGGTCGAAGATAGCTCGGCGACCTCCCCTTTTTATAGCTGTGCCTAGACGCGACGGGAAATGCCGAGAACTCGTGGGAAGCAGGGAAAAGAAAGGCGGGAGATGGCGTGGCGGTGGGAAGACACTGGAAATACGCCAAAGTTGCCTCGTCCAACGCGGACAAATGGGTCACGCCACTAGGAGCGGCTGGCTTGAACCCTACCCAAATCGACCGGGGCCCGACCCAAACGGACAGAAACAGACCGTTTGGGATGGCCGTATGGGTCGGCCCGGTGGAGATGCCCTAATAGGACATCTATTAGAGATGCTATAAAAGTATGATTTTTTTCAAATATGACCCTCTGCAATTCGCCATCGCCAAAAATACCCCCTCGCGCCACAAAAGCCAAAAATGCCCTGGTGGGAGGCTGAAAAGGCGACACTTGTCACCTCCCGCCACGGGAGGGTGGCAGGATGTTCCTCCCACCACAGGGGGTGGCGGGATGTTCCTTCCTCCTTCGGCGGTGGCGAAATGATGCCGTGGGGCCCACTAGCGCAATCGCGAAGTTGAACCTCCCTGCTGGCCCGGCCGTGGGGCCCACCTCATCCCGCCATTCTCCCTGGCGGAAGGAACATCCGTCACCCACATGGCGGGAGGAACATCCTGCCACCCCCATGGTGGGAGGTGACACATGTAGCCTTTTCAGCCTCCTGCCAGGGCATTTTTGGCTTTTGCGGCGTGAGGGAGGTATTTTTGGCTATGGAGAATTGCAGAGGGTCATATTTTTAAAAGAATCCTGAAAGGACAAGGAGGATTCGAAGCACTCGGACCATTTGTTTTAGCGTGAAGATACGTCCCAGCACGACTTTGCTGTGAATATGTTTGGTAAAAACATAGAAATACTAGTCTCCTAGGTCATGTACGACCTACACTCGGAGCTAACATGTTGGATTTTCTCTTAGGGCCTCTTTAATTCATAGGATTTACTAGATGGACCCAGCGCGCTATGCTGCGCCATCCTCTATTGACCGTGTTTAAAATTTACGAAGGGGTGTTTATCCATGGTGGATTTATGGTTTCGGTTTTGGCACAACAGGGCATTAGAAAACCCAACTGAACCTCGAGCAACAAATCCGCACAGGGACATACAGAGGCACATGATCTTACTTGCACCATCATGATAGTCCTCTCATCTCGACTTTATTTTAGATGCCAATCTTCCTATGAATAACAAACTCCCAAATTGTGATTGCATGCCTAGATTGATGCTCAACTTATTTATTATACAGTATATGGTTTTCGCTGATGAACACATATCTACTCACAATCACAATAATTGAACAAAGGTTGTCATCCTATAATTAATAAACTCCCAAGTCGTGATTGCATGCCTGGATCGAACCTCAACTTTTTTGTTATATGGTTTATGTTTCATCCTATGTCATTTCATAGATTGTCCAATTACTTCATTTTACTGAAGAAAGAGATGGATTGTACATAACAAACAAAATCTAAGTATGATGGACCACCTTTTCCATACCGCCTGCCGAATTTATGACATGGATGAGCACTAAGAAAATTAGGAAACAGAAGATGATAGGTCAAATTTTCCATGCCACCCGCCGATATGGACGACCAATAAGAATCCTGGAAATAAAAAACCAGTCGGATATCTCAAATTAAGTACAAATGAAGAGCTGCCTTTTGAACATGATGGAACTGCATGCGATACATGTACCGTCTTTCTAATTATCATGTTAATAGCTACCAAGGGTACCAAATCTCGAGCCAAAAAGTGCATAAGTGAGTTGGTATTGACACTCCACTGGAACACTTCGATATGAAGAGGAGAGCAATTGCTGATTGTACCTGCAGTACATTATGTAGTACAGTTTTGCAATGAAAAAACACAATGATAATACATGTTAGTTTTTGGAGCTGGACAATGATGTGGAAGTTATCAACAATACCCATGCATTTACTTTTTTAGTAAATTTAAATTATACAACAATACATGAAGAAAGAGGTTGGCAGCTCAACAACAGAATAACACTGCATAAACTCGGGTATCTAAAAGTTTGTAAGATCTTAAAGAAACTCACGAAGCCACAATCTCGCTTACTCGCATTCAACTGCAGTTTCTTACTTCAGCTAAGGAATTCGCCACCTATTATATATTCATATGCTCCCTATTAGATTTAGAGTATAAAATGAGGTGCAGTTGGGAGATATAGTACAGTGGTTTGCTCTCACGTAAACAAAAACTAAGAGACAGAGAATAACAACATGTGCCTAGTGGTTTAAATGTTTCCCTTATTTTTATAGTAATGTCTTCTACACCTGATGGCCAAAATGGGCAATTATCATGTCAACATTTATCCACCAATTTGCAAGCATGACTAAGATAATAACTAAACTTAAGCAATGATCAAATACTGACAGGAAGCATTTTTAGTCTAGAAAGGTCCCTACTTGACCATAAGAGACTGAGTCTAGTGGAATCCATACTTGTTTGGACTGTCAACCTAGACCGTTTAACAAAAAAAAAAATCCCCGAAGGAATTAAGTCACCAACCAAGAACGTATACACTTCCTTTGTTACCAACTGTACTAATCTGATAGTGAATAACTTTGCAGTTTACTAACGGTGTTCGAGTGTTCGGGTGTTAGAAATTGGTAGCGCCTTGGAGGGTTCATCTTCCGACACATCCTCACTGCGGTGACCCAGCATACCACTGCATGATGTAGTATACTATAGTCGTTGACATAACACCAATGAAACACCGTTCACTAGTATTACATCCCTCAGAATGGCACAACAGAAACACAGCGGGTCCAATACATGGCTAAAGGTTACAACTCACTCTTTACATAAGATCCAGTGAACAGTCTAGGTTAAAGAGAGAGAAGGAACTTCTCACGAAGAAGAATCAAGGATAAATAACACAAAACTACTATACTATTAAAACTAGTATTTAACTAAGGAATTGGCATTGCTTCTATTGCAATGCACATACAGAGATATGTTCTTTGGTTAGAGATTGTATTTCTATCTAATCAGTAACTTTGTCTTCACTTGAGTTGAGGTATATGTTGACTTCCTTGTCTTTATTGAAGAGATTTAGCTGGTTTTGATAAGTCCTGGAGCATAACTTGATGAAGACATCGTCTTAATGGCTCCAGAATCTAGCAAGGGTTAAGAAGATACTTTGAGTACGAGCGTACTCAGCAAATTTACTAGAAAAGGAGTGTTTGATGCACTAAAACTACAACCACATATCGTAGGTCGTAGGCAATGCAAGTTTTCATAAACATTTCTTCAAAGGTTGCTTTTATTCTGAAAAGCTATGTCCCTCAGCCTTCACGGGTTTACCAGAACCTTCATGGGATTCCTTTCCGCGCGTTCAGACTCCTTCCGAAAGGGAGCAACAAGTTACAGTTCTTACACTCTGCAGAGGTGCGTTACTTTACCCATGAGAGATCAACTCTTTGTTGCACAACCGGGCAGCTTATTCCCGTCCACAATTCCATTATGTGGGGCCCAGAAGATGATCCAAGCCAATCACTGCCCCCCTTCGCGACCCTGCATGCCAACTTGGTGTACACCATGTCCACAAAAAGAATTACAGCAATGGTTTGTACAAACCGTTAGATGTCAGAACTATCATGGGACGTTGAGGGTTCCCACCCATATGCTGCATATCCTCTACGAATTACCAATTAATATGCATGCTACGAGGATATCAGCCACGACTTGCACATCCGGCTTCATACGAGAGGAAGAAGATACAACTGACTTCTCCATCCCATTCCAAATCTCATGGTCAACGCGTAATATAGGGCGCAAGAATCACTGGCGACATTGATTGTTAAGTCCTAGGTGATGTAGTTCGGAACAGTGGTATTCCAACTTTCAGATTTAATAGATTAACTGATCACCCTGGATCAGTAATCAATAGTTCTCATTATTATTGAAAATAGTGTTTTCTGACATTTTTCAAATGCAGGTGATGACAACACTGGATTTGTAAAATACTTTACAGAAAATAAACAAAGGACATGAGCAAGTGTGAACTTGACTTTTGTGATTGCAAGATTATGCACTCACGGTCTTTGAGTCAGTGTATAAGATCCAAAATCTGAAATCAGCATCATTGGTCCGATAAGGACTAATGTTTACAGAAGCAATATGCTTTTATGCATAAGTAATGTGATGCACATTCTAAACGCAGATCTCGTGAATAACGTGGTCCTAGGGTTTGGATTCCGAAAATGGTTACTTTGGAATGTGTGGTCCTTTTAGATAAGTTTCCTAGTTGTACTTTTATTGGAGTTTATGAGTGGTTGTAAACAACACATATGTAGGAGTAAAGTATACATACTTATGACATACTAGTTAGGATTACTTATACAAGAATGCTTATTTAAAGTGGCAAAAAGGAAAACCTTCGAAGAAAAGGTTTCTCTTCTAAAGTCTAAACAAACCTTGTGGTTAGTTAGTGGTGGTTGATGTTATTTGTTTTGATTAAATAGTTTGGCTTGAGTTGCTTTATAGATTAACTACTTCAGACCAAAGTTAACTATAAAACATGTAGTATTGTGTATGGTATTATATTTAGATTCTTGAAGACTAAAGTTAACTTTAAAATATAGATAGTTTTGAAAATATCGTACTTATACATTGGTATTTTATATACTTGAAATGTTTCCTTTAAGTTACTTAAGAATGTTTATTCTGTTACTTGAACAATGGTTTCTTGATTTGAGTATGGGGTAATATCATTTATCTTTTATAGATAAGTGTGTGGAGTTTATAATTCCAGATATATTTTCACTTAACTACCTTTGAACTTTCTATAGTGTTGTGGTAGTTTTGTTAATTTGATGGTTAATATAGATAGAAAGGATCTGATTTATTCACAAGATGTTCTTTAAGGTTTTTATCATGAATTGGAATCCTTTGAGAATATAATCTTCACTTAAGGTTAATGATAAGTTAATAAAAGATATTCATAATATTTTAAATCATTTAAGCTTTATTTTATTAATATTTAAGTCTAATACTATTTATTAAACTTAATTTACTCATTTTATGAATATTAATAAATTTTACTTATCCTTATATGAATTACTAATAAAGTAATTAAGTTTAAATTTGAGTTATTAAATTATTTGAATTTTTATTTAATTCAAAAGTAGAATATTAGATTTTTAACATGTGGATATTATTTTTGTGATCATCTTGGTACATTACATTTATTTTTGTGATTTATAATTAATAAGATATGATTTTTTTATATTTCTTATTACTTTGTAACTACTTATTAAATATTTAATTAAGTGAACTAATAATACATGATTATATTTTTAAATTAGAATTATTATTTTTCTAAGATTTTTGGTATTTTATTTATATTATTAGCATTTATCATTTTAAAAATATGAATTATCAAAGTTTTATTACTTATAACACCTTTATTAAATAACTTTTTTTAAGTAATCATCATAATGATATTTGATAATAGTTTTAAGTTGTAGATTTTATTTTTCTGAAAAATTTCATATATTATACATATTTTTTCGAATTATAAATCAAAAGTTATTAATTAAACAAGATTTAATTATTTATTTGATTTCTGGAATATTATTAATTGAATTATAACATTTTATTTATTTTTTAACAGAAAATACTTTTTACACCACGACCAGAGCTAGCTCCAGTCACTGATCTGTGGGCCATTGTCCACCTCAGCTCTCAGGTGAAAGAAATGCATTTGTTACTCACCCCCTCTCTACTCATTGTCAATGACATGTGGGCCCTAGGCCATGTCATCCACCATGTTAGCAAAGACCGGTCAAACTACCTGACGTTGTGCGATCATGACGCAATGATGGCGTCAGCATCACCACCGCCGTCGGTGAGTGGTCACCGGCGACGATCTACGGCGCCCTAGCAAGCGAGATACGACTAGTTCGAACAAGCGCAACCTACTAAACCTAATAGTGGCAGTGCCGCTCGGAAATGGTCATCGGAGGGTCACCGACGACGAGCTACTGCGGCGGCCAGCGGCGGTGCTCAACAAATCTAGACCTACGGTACAAATCAGCAAACGAAACTCCGGTCACTGTCGTCCATTTAATTACCCATGACATAGAAGTAACAACATCAACAATCTCTCACAATCACGTTAGATAACAATCAGCAGAGCACACAAGCACCAATCAGCTTGGTGCTGCTAGAACAAACCAAGCAATCAGCGGCAAAGAACGCACACAGCATGCATGCAACAACCAGTAGCAAGGAGAAATTAGCAGCATCAAAGCACACACAGAAAAAGCACATACACATCTATTAGTCGATCTCCCTCGATTTCCCCTCACTGCTCCAATTTTCAGCAGCCGGCCTCCTTGTCAATTACAGGGAGCTTAGAAGATTTTGATAACTTGGCATGCGCATGATGAACCCAAGGCAGTTGTCGCGATGATGAGTGTTTGGTCAGCGCTCCCTCCCAACCGCAGACTCCCCGCGCTGTACGCACTATGCCAGTAATACGTGCACACGACAGATATCATGGCGGTTCACGACCACCGGCAGTGAATAGAAACTTTATATATATGTATAATGATTCTATACCATTATTTGATGCATGAAATGTAAATTGATATGGTGATTATTACTCCCATTAATCTGGAAAATGGTAATGTATGTGATAAACAAAGAAGTTTAGGGTTTTGAATTAGGGGTACTACCCTTGGCTTTAGGGTTTTGTATAAGCTTAGATTCCTTGTAAGAGTTAAGATTTAATAACTAAGCATATTGCCTTCTGAATATAGTATTGGATGAAATCTCCCTTTTTAATAGAAATTTATAATTAGAGTGTTTTATAGAAGTGAACTTATAAAAATATACTTAGGCAGATATACTTATGATGGTTGAAATTAACAGAGATATGCATATGTAATTTGTTATAGGGAAATATTTCTATAAAGTGTGATAGGCATCAGATGATGGATCAAAAGTATGAGATGGATATTATGCTTGATTTGAGATTTAGATTTGATTGCTTACCAAGATTAAACAGGAAAATGATTTATAACATATAATTATATTTCATAATCTTGGACCTCTAATTAAGGAATTCCTTTCCTAGATATAATACTTCTTCCTATCCATCATCATGATTAACATGATGAGCTTTACCTTACCAAAAATTCTTATTCACCTTTTATTTTTCTAAACTCATGGATGAATCCAATGAGTTTGATACAAAGGTACTTCATAGTTTTCTCATATCCTTGCTTGGTTGTATTAACTATTCTACTGTTGATAATCTTCCATCCAAGCAGTAGTTCCTTCAAACTCTACTCCCAATCTTCCTTAATCCTCCATCACTAGTCTTTCTCTAAAGTTGTCTAACCCTTAAGATGAATAACACTACCTCTTGAACTCCATACTACACTATCTTTACTTGAATAACACCATTTTATATTCCCCTTACTCTAATGATTCCCACTTCAATCCCTGAATTATATTTATGTGATTTGCAAAGACTACTCTAGGATCACTTATCTCTACTAAGGTTCCAATCATGTTCTACCCACCAGTATTACTTATAATAAATATAAGCATTTATTATTGGTGGCTAAAGCATTATCATGATGGCACTCTAATCATTTACTACTGAAGTTCTTGGTTGGCTAAGCAGGGCTTTATCAATCCTACCTTTTATTGTTTGGAAATTATCTTCTTAGTATCTTATATTGGATTAAGGTTATTCATGGACTATGCCCTCTTTAAAAGATTTAAGTAGATGTTATGATAAGATCAAGAAATAGCAGATCAAGGATTGATAGTTAAAGAATTTGTAAATCAATGGTGGATTACTCAACATTGATGAACAACAGATATTAAGACAGGTTCCATAAAAATTGATATGGAAAGAAAAATATATATAGTGAATGATCTTGACTTAGACTCTTTCCAACTCAAACTCATTAAAGAGTTAAAGTTAAGTATTACTATGATACTCATAGTAAGAATGGATAAGAATAGGATAGGTCAGGTTTAGTCATTACATTTATATTACTTTAGTTTGTAATCTTAACTTGGCACTTATGGATTATTGTGTTGAATATGATGATAGGATCCCTTAAAGATCAGATATTAATTATTTAAGCAATGTATTATGAGTGGAATTTATTAATATCTGATTTACCCTAAGATCAAATCATGTTTACCCAAATAAGATTTTAGCAAGGTTCATATTGAAACTTATTGCAGTCAACTTGATGATCTACTTCAATTCCATCAAGGTAAGAGAAGCTTCAATCACTTTGACAAGTTTTATTTAAAAGCGCGAAAATTATTCGGATTTTCTATGCATGAATGCAATGCACATATCTGGGTTTAGCTTATTTCTAGGCTCTAATGCTGGGATGTTACACTCACCCTCACAAAACACACACGCATATCCATCTGTTAATGCTGCACCACAGGGAAATAAGTCAAATAAACATAGCTTAGTAAATACAAATTAAACCAATACATGGGGGAATTATTCCTGTCTTTTTCACTTAATTAACCAACACAATGTTGGTTTCTCATCCTGATCCCCCAATTATGTGCATCAATCTGAAAATTTACCATAGAGAAGATAGTAGAGCCATATGTCCAAGGATCAGAAAAGTAGTCTTTATATATGGCATCTCTATCAGGATAAACAACATCATGCCCATGCATAGAACCACGGCAACACGGCGGGGCATTCATGAGCTCATATTGAGTGTGTGCTATGTAGAGTATGGTTGAACCACTGCATCCTCGTCAGATGAGTGAAAAACTCCGGTCACTGTCGTCCATTTAATTACCCATGACATAGAAGTAACAACATGAACAATCTCTCACAATCACGTTAGATAACAATCAGCGGAGCACACAAGCACCAATCAGCTTGGTGCTGCTAGAACAAACCAAGCAATCAGCGGCAAAGAACGCACACAGCTAGCATGCATGCAGCAACCAGTAGCAAGGAGAAATTAGCAGCAGCAGCAAAGCACACACAGAAAAAGCACATACACACATCTATTAGTCGATCTCCCTCGATTTCCCCTCGCTGCTCCAATTTTCAGCAGCCGGCCTCCTTGTCAATTCCAGGGAGCTTAGAAGATTTTGATAACTTGGCATGCGCGTGATGAACCCAAGGCAGTTGTCGCGATGATGAGTGTTCGGTCAACGCGCCCTCCCAACCGCAAACTCCCCGCGCTGTACGCACTACGCCAGTAGTACGTACCACGTGCACTTTTTTAATAGTTATATAAGAAAAATCCTTTTGAACAGGAACACCAAATTTGTACACTATCGTGTGTAAAGTAGTACTCCCTCGAATTTGTCTATATTTAAATAAACCGATACACTTATACAATATGATGATGATAAAGCTTTGGCTAGTGCAATCCACTTATACACTTCAACATGGCATTCATGAGCTCATATTGAGTGTGTGCTATGTAGAGTACTAGGTAGGAGGGCGCGGCTTGCCGCGCGCTTGCCCTCACGGGCAAGCCCAAACGGATAAAAACAAACATTATAAAAAAAAAGTTAAGAGAAGTACAAATGTGTATGTCTAATAACATAGTGGATCATACTTTACATGCAGCTGCATACACAATCATAATCGATGAAATGCTTATGTTTCTATCAATACGTACAACACTTCTATTGTCAATAATACCTGTCAATGTTCCTGGATGATAACCACTTGTGTCAAACATACAACCCCTACACAGATTATAACATAAACTTGTATGGACATTAAGAGTTTCTTCCCAACCACTCAAATTCTTACCTGAATGAAGCTACACCATGTAATACTCTAGTTCCTGAACCAATCTACTTTCAGAAAAGGGCATCAAGTAGAAGTAGCTGCAAACATAAACTTGTATGGACATTAAGAGTTTCTTCCCAACCACTCAAATTCTTACCCAAATGAAGCTACACCATGTAATACTCTAGTTCCTGAACCAATCTACTTTCAGAAAAGGGCATCAAGTAGAAGTAGCTGCAGCCAGACAATAAGCACTAAAAAAAGACAGCGTAGGCATTTGATACTCCCTCCGACCCATATTAATTGACTTAGATTCATCTAGATACAGATCGAATCAGGACATATCGAGGACATGAGCCTACATCCAAACACCGGCCAAGTAGGACATTTAACCACGGTAAGGTAAATCTTGGTCTAACCTTGATGCAGATATCTGCATGAACACAATCTCATGCTCACATATGAGTGCATCCGCGCCAAAGCGAACACATGCAAGAGAGCATGTGCAAGACTACTATGAAGCAGCCACTTAGGATCATAACATTAGATATGCGAGACCAAGCTACAAGCAGCTGGCTGTTCCATGAAGCGAAGGTCCAAAACACCTCTATTAGTAGATAACTGATGTTCACAAAGCCTTATATCACCAGAACACAGGACCTTGTTAAACCATGTACAAAATTGATCAACAAACTATCAACAAATGCCAATGATCAAGGCTTGTATAAAGAATAACTTTGTATACCTGCAGCTGGTCCTAATTACTTTTCTTAGCACGCGGTGGCGTTGTACCCTCTGGTTGTGATGGGTTCGCTTCTATATCGACATATATAAAAAATACAAAAAAATATCTCTTGATATAGAGAAAGACCGGCTAGAAGGCATCAAAGGTAGAACAGAGACTATTTTCTTCAGAAAAAGAATCACCTCTCTACAACCTCATCTACATTAGGCTCAGGAAACATCTATATTGCACAGCTACTGATTTATTAGTCTTCTGACTTGCAGGTACAGGTCTAGCATGCTATACATACAAGTGAAGCAAATTTAGAAGGTTACAGATGCTATATAATCATCGTCCTTGGGAACCATGGCAACATCACCTGTCACAAAAAAATAGATAGAAAAGGATCACCTTGTCTTGAAGTAGACCCTAGCAAATCCCTAGTTACGAAGGAGTAAGAATGTTATGGATAGATTGCCTTCCTCGGTTGTGAAACACTTGTTAGAAAGCGGGACAACAATCCAAAATTTGTGCGAGATGATAGAAGCTCGTTCTGGGGTAGAAACAATTCCCTGACGTGATCAACAATCAGTTCAGGTGGCACGCCGGGTGCTTGGTCGTGGTGCAAGAGACTAATCAAGCCATTCCAATGAGTTCTCTCTGTACTCTATCAAATAATATCGTGTCTGCACATGCAAAACAAATCCGGTTCCTTCAGAGAGAGGTGGACAAACCGATTACAAAGAGCATAAACATGTATAATAGTACTATGGTAATTTCTATCCCATAATTTAGAGATGCAACTTCTGAACATGGACAATTCTTTTAAGTACTGTACATAAGAATCGACACAAGGAATAATAAAGGCTTAATAAAATGTTCGAATCGTAAGATAACATCCATCTGTTATTTGGCTGAAGCTTTCCATGAGGTTTCTGACCTAGGTGAAAACAACATGCCACGGTCATAGTTAAGAAAACCATGGAACTGTTATAAAGAAAGAGAAGGCATTTAATCCAAGTATAAGTTTCGAATTGCATTGCAACAGAGTATTTTCTTTTCTTTTGAAACCAAGAACAATCAAATAATTTTCTGAAATTTGTTACCTCTGAAAAACACTACGGTGGTATTATTGTTTCTACTTGGCTGGCAGCGAATGGAAGCGTGGGTGGAGCTGGCTACCGTAGCAGCATGTCGGAGCTCGACATCCATCGGCGGTTGACGTGGCAAACTTCTGCCTTCCTTGGCCCCTTCAAGGCTTCAACTTTAGCTCAGGGAAGCCGGTGCCAAGGATGGGTAGACAGACATAGGGGCGTACTTGAACTGTTCTATCGCGATGGAAAATAAGAGAAAAGGAAATACACATCAGCACAGGTTTATTAGCACATGTTTATTAAGAAATATATTTATAGTAATCCTAATTAGCCGACTTAAGTGAAGCAGGAATAAGATAAATCACAACATCCTCTAATACAAAATTAGCTAAGGTTCATCTTTAGCTATATCAGACACAAAAAGTTAAGCTAGCAAGGTAGAGTAAATATATCTCCCATGGTCAAATTAGCTAAGTCATATTAGAACAGCCTTCTTTCATATTAGAAATTAGCCAAGTCATATTAGAACAGCCTTCTTTCACATAGAATCTCATTTGCGACGTACAATCAAAATCTATAGTTAGCAATGCTTATCTAGAAAATAATCCAGAATTTAGATACGGTTGAGAATCGTGTCTATGACCACAAAATTCATTTTATGGGTGAAGTACTTACAAATTACATACTATTAATACGTGTTGTGCCAAACTATGATATCTAAGTTAGTATAGATGTCTAGATCTACACTCACAGGACAAATTCAGAGAGAGGTGGACAAACCGATTACAGGCAGCTCCATGGAACATTAAGGAGTTCCTGGCCTATTAATCACAATGGTAGAGCACCAGAACAACATGGGAAAAACAATCAGCTTTACATTCGGCGACAATACCAGTGACCACGATGTCCAGGAAAATAAAATCATCAGTGCTATGCAAGGAGCGAGAGGAGAAAAATCGGCAGCATGCAAATCATCCAGCAGCTCGCAGATTCATCCCCCTAGAAAGCAAGATCATGGAACATGCGGAGATAGGAACGGAGGAACGGATGCAGACCTAATCGAGAGCTGAAGGGTCGAGGGAGTAAACCAAGCTTGTGAGATGATGAAGACCCCTGCCCAGCGCCGCCACAAGCAAGCTGCTTTGACCTGATCATTCTGCTGCTAAGGGTGCAATATCATTGTTTGCATGTGGATGAAGCTTATTGTTTTAGTAATATTAGCTCATAAAAGACAATATTGATAAGCACAGAAATGGGCCATCTAATACTGCTTTGATGATACTTATATCTTTACTAACATGCAAGCAAATGCAGAAACACCAATTTCTATCAGATGCATCCTCCATATCTACACTTCCCCTAAAGATTCTCCGTGAATTGTGTTAACTCAACTATAGTGTATAAATGTGAAAATTACTCATGTATGAAGCGTATCAGTATGGGTACAAACTCTTTAAGAATCTCATTTGGAGCTATTGAAATAAAATTGACATCTCTAGGACCATATTCTGAATCTTTTTTTAAATCGTCACTATGAGTTGAAGATCAGTTTTTTTTACAATATAAGTATTCTGGATCATCTCAATGCCTGGATAAATAGCCATAATCATGGCCATCTCAGTAAAACAAAATTCTAATGGAGGAAAACCTAAGCCTTTTAAAACAATGGAAAGTTGAACTCCGGATGAGTTGTTTCTACACTGCTAAAATCTTATAAAGGTCGAATAGCTAGACAATAGACTTGAAAATAAGTAAATCTATAATATAAGTATTCTGGATCATCTCAATGCCTAGATAAATAGCCATAATCATGGCCATCTCAGTAAAAAAAATTCTAATGAAGGAAAACTAAGCCTTTTAAAATAATGGAAAGCTGAACTCCAGATGAGTTGTTTCTACACTGCTAAAATCTTAAAAAGGATCAAATAGCTAAACAATAGACTTGAAAATAAGTAAATCTATAATACGTAGTAAAAAAGTTTCATATTGGAACCTTCAACTATAAAGTAACGGGTTGATTAATGAAGTCACCAAGCCAAATAAAAAAGGGAACAATTATAACTCAAAAGTGTTGTTCTGTACACACACTAATCAGAATACTGATGATACCATTGTAGGCAACAAAATTATACATCAGCATGATGTATCATATATATAGAATTATCGTAAGCACAACACCAGGATTCCTCCCTCCACCTCAAAGAACAAAAAAAATTGAACTGAAATTATTTCTCACCTTTCCCTCGTTCCCGAACCACGTGTGGTATGTACCCAGAACTGATCGAGTGGTCGGGAAAGCTAAGCAAGATAGCCAAGAATCAGGAGGGTCAAAAGAAGAACGGAACAATAAGTAATAAACTGCTTGCATATGAGAAAGGAATATACGAGCACACCTTTCAACCCCCTCTAGTTCACCTACATGTAAAAAACACCCTTGTCCGAGATTAGAAACATCCTGAAATCTTTGTCTACCTTTCTCAATGTAAGAAACCTGAAATTGCATGGTTCGGTGACTCCATATAAGTCTACACCCTGAAACACAACAAATAAATGCAAGTTTGAAGTTTCTAAAAGAAGGATAGTGAATCAAGCTCAAAACTGAAGAGTAGATATCTTGACAGTGAATCATCTTGTGTGTTATCAGGGATTGTTTTACCAGTTATGTTTACCTTAGTAGGAAAAGAAAATGTCACCCTAACAAAAGAATCTAAAACTATTAGTAAACAACTGTAATGGAGTTTTTTCCAAATAAATAAAATTGTCCATCTACTCTGACCTAATTTGAATTGAACCAATTATAATTGTTTAGAACTTCTTTTCACCCATTTTCCCTTCCTGCTCGTTTGGCACCAAGAACTTGCAAGCGAGGATTCCAATGAATACACGTTTTAAGCAAGCATAAACATTACATGGCACTTCTGTAGAAAAAATTGTTTTTGCATCTACAAATAGTGCAGTTTTTAACAGAACAAAGATAAAGCTCATATTATAATCTGATTTGAAGCATATGCATCAGTCAAAAAATCACATTACATGTTATTGAGTATTGCATCTACAGATAGTGAAATTCTTAACAGAACAAAGATAGAGCTCATATTATAATCTGATTTGAAGCATATGCATATTACTTCAATCTTTTTTTAACCCCAAGTAAAGCAACCTTATTTTTTCCTAACTAAACCGCGAAGCATCAACTCATCACCACCGTATTCATTACAGATCTTAATCGCTCGATCTAATGTACATGTCGTTGATACTTTTTACACTTGTGATTTTGTATGCTGCAATACCTTTTCCAGATCAAAATACAAGTTGGAAAAGCTCATGTGGGAGATATGTGGATGGTGTGGGCGTTGGAGGTCATCATCTTGACCAGATGACGTTAATTCCTTCTTTGGCTCATCAAGCAAAGCGAAGTGGCACCTGCAGACCAATGGATTGGGTCACTCGTCTGGCTATATTACAGTGGGTCATGAAAAGGGGAAGACAGCTTATTGAGGTGTGGTTTGGATCCCAGGTAAAATCAGCCTCCTAGCTGGTCTAGGCTGTGTCTTTTGAAGTTTTTTGACTTTTGAAACTTATGGGCACTTAATTCTAGCAGTGTTGTCTCATGGACTATGGCGCATGCGGGAGGTCATGCAGGACTATGCTGGGTATGAGAAAAACATTCCTTTAAAATTTGTGAAACTTTGCAAGTACCTCATCAGTCTTTCACATCCAGTTCAAACAAGAATGGTCAATTTTCTCCAGGAGGGATCACTTCCAGAAGCTCTATATTCAGTTCAAAGCTAGCATCAGGCTGCAAAGCATGGTAACAACATATTAGTAGTTGAATGTGCTCAGATACCTAATCAAACTACAAGAGACTGAAGTTTTACCGGTATCTCATTCAGCCTCATTTGGCGTAGCCAAGCTCTGGGGGAACATTGACCCTCCTCTATATAACCAGATACAAACAAAACAGACGATCGAGTCAGTGATATAGTAAAGATGGAAAGCCCCTTCACTTGTGCTACACTCCTCCGTACCTTTCCCCCTACTTTCATCCCCTCGGTTATCATGTACATAGCCGGCGGAGGCTTGGGCGAAGCCTACGCAGAGTACAGCCCGTTGGCCGTGTACGCGAAATCCCGCTTTCGCTCTTTTCCGGGCAGCGATCCAACAGTGAACACATAAGGCTATTAGAGGAAGACGGACAAAAATCTAAGTTCTTCCTGCCCTACAGCAGTAGCATCACCATACAATGTCAAGAGTGTTTTGTCACATAACCTGTGCGATACTCCGGTTCCCTGCCAGGAGCTTCGCTTCGTGGCTCCACACCACCGTGATGCTTCGGTATATGCAGTCGAAATGCACCTTCAGGGAACCAATTAAAAGCAAATCAAATTTCAATTTAGGAATGAAGAGCATTCTGTAGCTGGGACCAGTTCAAATGATTACCTGGACAGTTGAACCTTTCCCTTCAACAAGATCATCGTACTTTAGGCCATCAGCTGCTCCCAGTAGTTTTCAGATCAGATTACTCAGACAGCAAGAGGTGGAGTTTAATTTAACCAATATAATGAAGATTCAACGGTGAGCCAATTTACACTGATTTTTGCTTCTAAATTGCATTTGCTATTCTGAATAAGTGAATATCACATAGCTTCATTAACAACAGAGTATCCGACGCTAATTGTTAGCCTCAAAGCACAGAACGGACCAAGCGTTTGGGCAAAAATCTGAGCAGAAATCAAGCTGACGTGCGTGTAGACGTGAAGTCCTCCGTCGGTACAGTCTCGAGGACCCTTTTTGCCGCGAGCGCCGGCAGCAGCGAGACGGCGGCCAGGAAGCCGTCCGCTGCAGACCAAGCCGAGCAGAATTTTGGGTCAACCAAGAGAGAGAGGGAGAGGGAAAGGGGAGACGTACCTGCCCAACATCCTCTCCTCCCTCCCCATGTCGGCCGCCGCCGCTTTCCCTGCGAGCTCTGCGCCGCTGCCCGTGAGCTCGACCCAGCGACGACCTGCAATTTCTCGAGGAAACGATGGAGGCGCTGCCAGGAACCTAGAGCCCTCCACCACTAGCTCTTTTTATCCCCGTCGTCACCTGCTTTCTTTCCGCGGCGCCGTGCCATGGGAGAGACGAGGGAGACAAAGGGAGAGGAGGGGAACGTGTAGGCGAACGGAGGAGGCGGCTGGATCCTGGACGCGCCGCCACGGGGAGAGGAGAGAGATGAGAGGAGGGTGACGGGAGAGGGAGAGGGAGGAACGTGTGGGCGAATGGGAGGCTGCTCCACACTGATAGGGTTTGGCTAGCGAAAGTACAAAACTACCCATGTGCGGTCATGGAAACCACCGTGGAGCCACCGCGCTCAGACTCTCCCGACAGCCGATTCACTCTCTCACAGAGAGACACGTACACTCTGTCTCCGACGAGCGGGCCTCGCGAAACGCAGGCCCCCACCCTTCAGTGATGGTAGCTAGCATGTGTGGCTGTGCAGGTGCAAAGGAGTGGGCGAAGCGGACGGCCAGGATCGGTTTGGATGGCTAATCAGACGGTTCACGATGCTGGTGGCCTCTAAAAGCTCCCTTGGGGGGCTAGAATATTTCTTCCTGATGGTTGAACCATTGCATCATCGTTAGATGAGTGAAAAATAATTTTTAATAATTATATAAGAAAAATCATTTTGAATAGGAACACCAAATTTGTACACTATCGTGTGTAAAGTAGTACTCCCTCGAATTTGTCTATATTTAAATGAACCGATACAATATTTAATATACTACTAGTATATATGTTCATCCAGATAAATCCAAGTCAATTAATATTATGTATATACTCCCGACTAACTGCCAGTCAAAGCCTTGGTAAAAGCAAAGCAAACAAAATACTCTTGACGAAGAGGGGTTGTACCGAGTAAGGACTGTACCACTACAGTACTGCATTGCTACAGTCCAGTGCTAGTACTATTATTTACCTATATAGTATGATAATCCGAAGCTGAGGATCGATGGAGACTTGGAGCTAGAGGGGCGATGGTGCCGGTCACTGTTCGCCCGCCGGTTGTCATCTTTCTTTTCCTTGTCCCGTGTTGGCAATGGCACGTCGATCGTGTGCGCACCGAGCAGAGTCGCGGTCGCCCTTCCGTTTATTTTAGCCTGAAGTGATCTGCGGCGGTTCCTTTGGCTTATTCGGAACGAGCCTTGCATTTTTTTCTTCTTCTTCTTCTTTTTGCCGTAATAATAAATGGAACCTTGGGATGGATGGAATTTTCTCTTTGCTCGAACGGAAACATGCGTATTACCACCTGCCAAATCACGATTAATAATTCTAAGAAAAATGTACTACTAGTGCTAATCCACGTCTCATATTGGACAATTGGCCCAAAGAAACGTCGATCGAGATCAAAGTGAGGCAAGATCTTATTATTAACGCTAGTGATGTAACCGCCGTAGTAGTAATTAAGTGCAAACAGATCTACACAAGTATGGTCACGTCACATCTAGTAGAGTATAGATAGATGGTGGACAGCGGCAGCGATATAAGCATGAGGTCCCTCTGCCTGTCTTACAGTACTATGTCATGTCATGAGGTCCATACCGAGAAAAAACAAACCAGCGTGCACCACGCGCAAGGCAACGTCATTTTCTCGCCTGTCCCGCGGGCCCGACCGGATTGATTTTATTGCACCGGCGACGATGCCAAGCTTTTGTCTGTCCGTACGTACCTACTCCTCCTCCGAGCAGCAGCAGCAGCTAGCACGCACACATGGATGTACTACCTCGACAGTACTACATTGATTGCAGGGCATGCATGATGCATGCATGCATGGGGCCGTACTGACCGTCTCCTAGGATATTTTTCTCGGTGATCATGCATGCCTCCCACGACTCTCCTCCTCTCAGATTCACGTATGAAAATATTAAATCAATGTCATGATGTAGTATGTTTTTGTATAACGTATATTTGGTGTTAATAGGTATGGATAATTTGCTGAATAAACTTGGTCAAAGTAAGGAGTTTGACCTCTTTTAAAATCTTAATACATTAGATTCGTTATGATATTATTTTCATACTATAGTAGCGTATAGTAGTATTTAGTAGGTATAGATAATTAATTTCCTGAATAAACTTGGTCAAAGCAAGGAGTTTGACCTTTACTACTATGCGTTATATTACGATCATGGTAAAGTAATGCATTCAAGACCGTGCAAGATAAAACGTGTCTTTAGGGAGCTTTAGGAACTCACGCTACTAAAAAAAAAAAAAGGCAGACATCAATATATCGAGGGATACTTTGTCGTCTCGCTGTCACGAATGTATGCAGCAGGAGGTCCACACCAGACGAAAAATACTAATCAGCATCAAGGTAGTACTAATCAGCATCAGCACGCAAAACGGAGGGCCAAATGGTGGTGATCCCCAACCTCGGTGTAGGTAGATCCGTTCTTGGTGGTAGCAATAATGCATGGCATGGCTGCTCACAACACCAGTACCCACGTCGACAGCCCATGGTTTTCAGATTCATGGCGAGCAGAAGGTGTCCTTTCTGGCCATGTGATGCGAATTGTTTGTCGAATGTTGCCATGTGAAACGGATTCTAATTAGCCAAAGGTGTTTGGATGCAGCCGCGTGTTATCCGGTGTCGCGTTAGCTAAGTTTCTTTTTGCGGGTAGTCATGTTTCTTTTTTACAATAGACGGAAAAGAAAATAATAAGACAGAGAAAGGAGTGAGCGTCCAAAGAACACCAGAGAAACTAGTAATAAAAGTTGCACCAAAACACTATCAAAGCCGTCAAATCTATCTTTGTTGCGTCCCGGCATTTTTCAACCGGGCCGGTAAAAATTCCACAAGGTATACTTACACAAGGTGAACTAACACGCCCAACTCATCAATTAGATTGTTTAACCGCTGCTTCGATGCCAAAACACCGACTGACCAAGAAGACTATGACCATGACAATACAAAGGAGGAGAAACCAAAACTCCACTAGTGTTTTCACTTTTCATGCCAGCCACGAAGGTAAAGCCAGAACATGGACAGTGCCGGGAGATATTTAGTCCACGCGCCTATAGCCTCCAACATCGAGCCACCGTTAGCATAAAAGGATTTCTACTCTACAAGCAAAAAAAAAAAGTTTTGAATGAAGTTCTCCTCTAGATTTTGACGGCAAGCCAACGGCCAAAATATGAGAGAAACCGGCGTAGAAAATGGTGGGGGAACCTTAGTAGTTAAGGCGCAAAGGTTTCTTTTCTAACAATCACGGGTTTTTTTTGTGTGTGTGTGTGTGCATTCGATTTGTTTTTTTTTTTTTTTGCGATTCATTCGATTTGTTTTTACATGATTACTTAAAAGAAAGTTTTTTCAACGGGGACCTCTATCTATGATGTTGTAACTATAGGGCATTTAGAATCTTTGTCAAAATACATTTCGAGATAATAGCTTATTGTAAAAAATGCTTTAATTTAAATTAACACATTTTTATAAGTACTCCGACATGTATTTTGGCATGGAAATACTACAGGACCCTCACAATGGTTGATTGACAATCTTATCTTATGCACTCCATGTCGTTTATAGAAAAAATGTTATACAACGAACTAGCAATCAATACTAGTGTAGTAGTGTTTTCACTTTTCATGTGAGGGTCCAAAACATTACATGTGAAAACACCGACGAAAAATACTATGACCATGACAAAGACAAAGCATGAGAAACCAAAACAGCATCAGTGTTTTCACTTTTCATGTTGGATGGCTACGATGGTAAGCCAATATAGAGCTAAAGTCAAGAGATATTTATTCCAAACTCTATAGCCTCCAGCGTCAGCTTCGATTAAGGAGGATGCTCTGACCAAGCATAAAACGATGTCTAAATACCAATAAAAAGGTCTCAAGTTTTCCTCTATATTTTGGCAGCAAATGGAGTGCCAAAATATGATGGGAACTAGCGTAGGAAATGATGGGGGGACCTAGGAATTAATGTTGCAAAGGTAGCTTTTCTAGCATGTATGGCTTTCTTTGATATGCATTCAATATTTGTTTCTCCGTGATTACTTGGAAGAAAGTTATTTCAACGGGGACCTCTATCTATGGTGCTGTAACTACAGTGCCTTTAGAATCTTCGTCAAAACACATTTCGAGATAATAGCTTATTGTAAAAAAAAGCTTTATTTAAATTAACACATTTTTATAAGTACTCCGACATGTATTTTGGAATGGAAATACTAAAGGACCCTCACAATGGTTGATCTACAATCTTATCTTATGCACTCCATGTCGTTTATAGAGAAAATGTTATACGACGAACTAGCAATCAATACTAGTGTAGTAGTGTTTTCACTTTTCACTTTTCATGTGAGGGTCCAAAACATGACATGTGAAAACACCGATGAATAATACTATGACCATGGCAAAGGATAAGATGAGAAACCAAAACAGCACTAGTGTTTTAACTTTTCATGTTGGACTTGGATGGCTACAAAGGTAAGCCAATATAGAGATAGAGCCGAGAGATATTTATTCCAAACGTTGTAGCCTCCAACATCGAGCCACCGTTAAGGATGCTCTAACATAGCATAAAAGGATTTCTAAATATCGAGAAAAAGGTCTAAAGTTTTCCTCTAGATTTTGGTAGAAAATAGAGTGCCAAAATATGAGGCAAACTAGCGTAGGAAATGGTGGGGGAAAACTAGGAGTTAATGTTGCAAATATCGCTTTTCTAACAATCATGGTTTTCTTTGGTGTGCATTCAATTTTTGTTTTTCCGTGATTACTTGGAAGAAAGTTATTCGAACGGGGACCTCTATCTACGGTGTACGTTGTAATTACAGTGCCTTTAGAATCTTTCCCAAAATACATTTTGAGATAATAGCTTATTGTAAAAATGCTTTTATTTAAATTAACACATTTTTATAGGTACTCCAACATGTATTATGGCATGGAGATACTAATTAAAGGACCCTCACATTGGTTGATCGACAATCTTATCTTATGCACTCCATGTTGTTTATAGATAAAAATGTTATACAACAAGCTAACAGTTAATACTAGTGTTTTCACTTTTCATGTGAGGGTCCAAAACATGACAAATGAAAACACGGATGAAGAAGACTATGACCATGACAAACACAAAGCATGAGAAACCAAAAATACCACTAGCTGTTTCACTTTTCATGTCTAAATTAAGTGATTTGTATTTGTCTAAATTTAAATGTATATATACGTGTTTTAGTATATAGATACATTTGAATTTAAACAAATGCATGTCACTTATTTCTGGGCGGAATGAGTACTAGTATTTTGAAAACAATCTTTCAAGACCCACAAAGAAAAAATGACTAATAATGTACCTACATATTAAAATGTGTCTAGATAATACGAATCAAATACGAGCCAATTCTATCTGTACAAAGGGAGTAATATTTTATTAATACATGATCAACATTTTGTTCTCATGAAGTGCATGAGAGCATGTGCTTGAGCTATTAGTAGTTTTTAACTTAAAACCTTCTTTAACTCTTGTATGGTTCTCTCCTCCTCTGGTCTTCAACTCGCCGAGAATAATGCTCCCTTCGCTCTAAAAAATAGATGACTTGGTTTTATCTAAATATAAATTCATCTACACACTACTAAAACATATCTAGGTACATGCAAATCTAGTTGTAACCAACTCAATTATTTCTGAACGGATTTATTTAAACGGAATTGCTATTTCTATTTCTCAGTTGTGTGTCTTTGCCGTAGGATTTGCTTTACGATTCGCGTTGGTTGTATGGAGTGTGGGCTATGTCTTTACGTATGTGCAGCAGAGAAGCTGAATTGGACCAGGTTTGTGCCTTTTGTGGCCAGTGAAGCTAAAGCGGAAGTGCACATACCATCTTGGAATCGCTATGTGCTGTCCCTACCGAGTAGGGGTTGTATGTTTGTGGGCTGGCGGGCTGTTTTTTAGTTTTCTGCTATTTTTTTCTCATGTTCAGTTTCTCTTTGTTTTTCTTTTTTTGGGGGGTTTTATTGGCCTGTTTTTTCTTCTAAATATCTATTTTTATGTTTTTGGATTTTTTCATTGATGTTTATAATTTTTAAAAAATTCAAAATTTCTTTTTATGTTTTTTTCATGATTTTTTGTTTTACGTTTTTAGATGTTTGAGTTCTTTAAGTTTTTTGTGCATGACGTTTTATGTTTTTTGCAATTTTATGTCGTGAATGAAATTTTGTAAATTCTCTTCATTTTTTCTTGGTTATCTCTTAATATCCAATGTAGTTTTTGCATCTTACTTGTAAGCGAGAACGCGCTGAGCCAGTAGAAAGGACGGTGTTACTTGCTTGTAACGAGAACGCTCCGAGCCGGTCAGAAGCATGGTGTTACTTGCTTGCAACAAACGCTCCGAGCCAGTCGCAAGTATGTTGCGATTAGGATTTTTTGGATTGAGTCATTTGCATCTTGCTTGTAAGCGAGAACGCCTCGAGCTAGTCGGAAGCATGGTGTTACTTGCTTGTAACGAGAATGCTCCAAGCCAGTCGCAAGTATGTTGCGGTTAGGATTTTTTGGATTTGAGTCATTTGCATCTTGCTTGTAAGCGAGAACGCCCCGAGTCACTCAGAAGCATGGTGTTACTTAACGAGAACGCTCCGAGCCAATCACAAGTATGTTGTGACTAGGATTTTTTGGATTTGAGTCATTTGCATCTTGCTGGTAAGCGAGAACGCCCCGAGCTAGTCCGAAGCATGGTGTTATTGAAGCCCTAGCAATTATGTTGTGACTGATTATACTTTTGGATTTGAGTCATTTTTGCAATTTTGCTTGTAACGAGAAAGCTTCGAGCCAGTCGCAAGTATGTTGCGACTAGGTTTTTTTTTGGATTTGAGTCATTTGCATCTTTCTTGTGGCGAGAATATAGAGTCGATGCAAGTATGTTGCGACTGAACCATAACCCTAGTTGCAATTATGTTGATGTTTTTTTATTTGAGTCATTTTGCAACTCGCTTGTAACTAAGAATGTACCGAGCCAGTCGCAAGCATGGTGTAACTGAAACCCTAGTTGCAACCATGTCGCGACTGAATATACTTTGGATTTTGTGTCATTTGCAACTTGTTTGTAAATGAGGATGTACTGAGTCAGTCGCAAATATGGTGTGACTGGAAAACCCTAGTTACAATTGTGTCGCGACTGAATATACTTGGATTTGAGTCATTTACAATTTTCTTATAACCGAGAACGCCCCAAGCCAGTCGTGAGTATGTTGTGACTAGGATTTTTCTGTTGCAAGTGGGTTGGAACCGACTAGTTGCAAGTAGGTTGTAACAGAAAAAAATGATCCTAGTCATTGGATTTGCATCATGATTCGTGACAAATGAGAGTTGCAAGTTGGTTGTAACTGAGATTTTTAGCTGTCACGATAGTTTTTTCCAGTTGCAAGTAGGTTACAAGTGAGATAAAATATTCTTGGTTGTTGGACTTTTGCGTCGTGATTCATGCTAGATGGGAGTTAGAAGTATGCTGCAGTTGAGTTTTTCAGTTACAACTAGGTTGCAACTATATTTTTTTCCAATTGCAATAAGGTTGCAACTGGAAAAATGTTTCTAATTTTTGCATTTTTGTTACAATTAGTGTTGGCGAGTAGTTGCAAGTAGGTTGCAACTGAGTTTTCCAGTTGCAAATAAATTGTGATTGAGAATATGTGTTCCGGACCACTGGATTTTCGCCGTGATTTTAATTTGCAGTTACACGTGAGTTGCAACTAGAATTTTTTCTATATTTATAGAGACTTTTATTTATTTTCCTATGAGCTAGCGTGTACATTGGTTGAGCCGATCAAGCTTAACTACCGCGTATTTTTTTTGAGGTATAAACTAGCACGTGTTGTTTGTGGGCTATAGAGAGAATGTTAATTATCAAATGAATGGTTCATGTGCTCTCATGTCCCAACATGAAGTGCATGGTACCATGTACGGCCCAATGGAGGCTTGTTCGATTATTAAGTTGCTATTATTTTTAAAATAAGCCGTATTCGTACTTGGTTACTTGGCTAATTGACCGGCACTAACAAAAATAGCTGAAAGTTAATAGAGTAATGCCAGGCCACTGAAAAATAGCTATTTCTCATGCGAGGCGTAGGCGTGCCCTTGTTTAAACTTATGTCCAGTGAACTTCATCCATTTGTTCTTGCTGTTGACAACGATGTCGTCCCGATTTCAGGCAGGGAGTTATTATATATTCTACTAGATCTAGTACTGCAGTAGTAGTAGAGTGCAAGTCAAAAGAAGAAGAAAACGGGTCTTCCAAGGCAGATCATCCATCACATGGACCGGCCGGGAGCTATGGATAAACAAAGGAGCGGCAAGTCGTTCATGGTCAAACCGCTCTATGCATAGATGATTATAAAAGTATATTCAATGCAAGTGCTTAAAGCGGTGTTTAGAAAAATAAACCCGTTTGTTTTTAAACAACGGTGCTTATTTATATTAGTTAGATGTTTAACTAGGCACCTTCTGTATAAAAATAAACTAACCAATCCTCTGGACATCTCCCATTGCACATGCTCGCTTTAAAAGCATCTTCACTCGGAAGCCCGAGGACGCCGAACCCAGGGCGATTTTTGGTCCGAACGCTGAAAATTGACCAAGTCGCGTTCTCAGGACCCTGATTTCTTCCTGATTTAGATCAACTTTGGTCCGGACTTTTTAGGCCATTCCCAGCATCCTAAGAACGTCTAGGGAACGCCGGACGAAGCGAATTCGGCGGAAAAAATAGACGGCGAGTGGACCCACCCAGTCAGCGACGGGAACCGAGTCGTCTTCATCCTCAGAATCCCGCGGAGGACCGCCGGACATTAACTGCCCGCCTCTTCGACCACGCGTCGCCGTAATGCCGCGCCACCGCGGCCTCCTCGGCTCCCGTGACGGACTGGCGAGCAATAACTTTCCGCCGTTTCCCGCCCTCGCCGCTACGCCCCTCCCGTCCTCGCCGCCCGCCTCGGGCTATAAAAGTTGTACCCCTCGCCGGCTCCCTTCACACTCTCTCACATCGCTCCCAGCTCCGGCGAACTCCAAACGCTCGCACCTTTTCACTTCCACAACTCCGGCAAAAAGCCATGGCCTAGAGATTTTTTTTTGCTACAACTGTTTTGTGGTTTTGCTATATTAGTGTAAATTTTTAGCTACATGGTCTCCGGCGGCGATATTTCAGACGAGAGTCTCCGGCGAAGTCAGTTTTGCTACATTAGAATTTTTTTTGCTACAAGGTCGTCGGCGAACTCTTCGACGAGGACCAGTCTTTTTCTGCTACATGTAGAAAAAACAGGGCTTTTTTTAGCAAAAGTCAAATTTAGGGTTTTTTTAAAAAACACGTCGTGCCTGGCGGGAGGAACCGAAGGATTTTGGTAAAGAATAAGGACGTCGCATTTAGAGGAGTGGACAGAGATATAAAGGCCCCGGTCCGTCAGTCAGCGGGTCCACACTCAACACCAAAGGAAGGAAAAAAAACAAATCAGCGTGCACCACGAGCAACGCAGCGTCACTTTCTCGCCTGTCCCGCGCAGGCCCAACTGGGTTTGATTGCACCTACTAACTACCCCTCGTTTCAGAGGCTAAGACGTTTTCGTTTTACGTGTTTTTTTATTAAGAATTACTCTAAATACGTAAAGAGTTTTAATATAAAACTAGTACCACTAAAAAATATTTTTAATACGAATTTATATACAATATAATTAAGATTTTGTTGTTCAAATTTTTTTAATCAAACTTTGCTTTAGAAAACGTGTGCGCCTTGTGCCTTGAAACAAAGATACTACTAATATACTAATACTAATACTTCTAGCGACACCCGCGAGCCGCTTTGTCCGTCTGCACCGCTGCGTCTGCGCACATGGGGATAGTTACGGTTACGGTGGCTCCGATAGATAGATAGATTGCGGGGCACCGCTGTGCTGACCGTAGTAGTAAGTCGCGTAGATTTTGGACACGCACTGCACGCTGACCGGGAGATGATCCACCCCCCCCTCCTCCTGCCTCCTCCACGTGACATACTACTATCGATGAATCCATGCACCCACAAACTCGGTCAAAAGTCCGAGGGCCATGAAAATGATCTACTAGTACTAGTACAAAATATTTCGATACAACGAAATCTAGCGGTTGCACGGGCTATCTACATATAGCTGCCGCCCTAACTAGTAATACCAATGTAATAGGATTAACAATGCACGAGCGTTTTTTCTTTATAAAATCTTACTAGTACAACTATCTTAGCCTTTTCAATTGTTACAGAGCAAACTTTGATCTTTGACATTGCAAAAAAAACAAAACAAAAAAAAACGACCATGTGCAACTAAGTCCAGGGTGATACCCTCGTTTACGAAAACACGGAGACTATAGAACAAGTGGCCCGCCAAGGGAATATATAGCGGAGACTAAATCGAACCAGTAGTACCTAACTTCGACGATGTCATAGTGAAGCCCAATCGAGGCCAGATCAATCAAGTCGCGATGAATTTTGATGTCGTTTATTTTTGCTGGTGAACAGCCTAGAAATTCATACCTATAGTATATCCACAATATTAGAGTAGTAAAGATATATGAGACGGAAGATTTTTCCAAGACAAAGACATCTATGCCATTTATAGATTCCCAATCCATCTAATTTGACACTCACTCCTTGCATTGTCGAAATGTAGTGCACATCAGATTTTTTTTTTTCGAAAAAAAATAAAGCCCTCTGAAGTTTGACCAAGTATATACTCCCTCCGAACCATATTAATCAAAATTTGAATGAATATAGACACTATTTAGTATATAGGTTCATCCAAAATTTGTCAAATCCAAGTCAATTAATATGGACCAGAGGGAGTAAGAAAAAAAATTAAAATCTAAAATACCAAATCAATACCGTTAGAGCTGTCATCATGTATATTTTCGTATAACATATATTTAGTATCGAGGTAGACATAGATGATTCGCTGAGCAAACTTGGTCAAAGTAGTAGGGAGTTTCACCTCTTGGAGATCTTATAATGCGGCTATGTTTGTTACTAAAGAAAAAAATAATCAGCATCAGCACGCAAAACGGAGGGCCAAGTGGACACTGCAAGGTGGTGATCCCCAGGGTGTACGAGGGACGAATCATTTTATTTTTTTTCTTTCTTGCGACTATATATACAGTACGTCGAACGAATCTTGCCGATCCGTTTGTCCTGGCACCGTGATTCCGATGGTTGCTCACATCGTACCCGCGTCAACAGCCCATGGTTTTCGGATTCATCGCGAGCAGGGGCGTCTTTCTCTTTTCATTGTACACTGGCCATGTGATGCGAGCTGTCCTGTCGACTGCTCCCATGTGAAACGAATTCTAGCATGAGTACTCTATCCAAACTAATATATATCCAGATTTGGTTAGATTCGGATGTATTTTAGTGTTAAATACATCCGAATTTAGATGAATTTGAGTCTATTAATTTGATCGAAGGGAATAGTAAAATGTGTCTAGATGCGGAAGGTGACTCAGTGTTGCGCGTTAGCCACAATTCTTTTCGCGGTTAGACGGTTAATCACATTTTTTTTACAATAGATGGAGAAAATAAAACTAATAGA
This sequence comes from Avena longiglumis, assembly GCA_030063025.1. NCBI lineage: Eukaryota > Viridiplantae > Streptophyta > Magnoliopsida > Poales > Poaceae > Avena > Avena longiglumis. The sequence continues at coordinate 571,985,227 of CP125973.1, forward strand.
ACATTCGAAAAGCTCGATAAAGTTGCATCGAAACACTCTCAAAGTCATCAAATCAGATGGTCGCATCGACACAAACTGGTAAAATTTTCACACGACGACCATATTTGCACAAGCTAGGTTAAGTAACCTAAGAGGTTTTCAGTAACGACACGATTCGCCCGCCAAAGAAGGTGCGAATCTTAAGACGGTAAAGGCATTGTGGTCGACTGACACACACCTCATAAGTTAGATAGTTTATCCGCTACTTTGCTACCAAAACACCGATGAACAAGACCATGACCGTGACAAGACAATGCAAAGCAGGAGAAACCAAAACACCACTACTAGTGTTTTCACTTTCATGTTAGCTACCAAGGTAATGCCAAAACATATGGGTAGTGCCGGGAGATATTTATTCCACGTGCTATAGCTTCCTACGTCGAGTTAAGGATGCGCTAACCTTGCGGCAAGCAGACCGCCATTATATGAGGAGTTAAGGCCACAAAGGTTGTTTTTCTAACATTCACGGTTTTCTGATCTGGTGTGCATTCTATTTTTGTTTCTATTGGTAACTTGGAAGATAGTTATTTCAGCAGGGACTTCTACGGTGTTGTATATTTACTGTGTCTTTAGAATCAGTGTTTAATAGATACATTTTAAAATAATAGCTTATTATAAAAAATACTTGTATTTAAATTAACACATTTTCATAAGTACTCTGATATGTATTTTGGCATGGAGATACGAGAGGACACTCACACTGGTTGATCGATAATTTTATCTTATGCGCTCCATGTCATTTATAGAAAAAATGTTATACTACGAGCTAACAGTCAATACTAGTGTTTTCACTTTTCATGTGAGGGTCCAAAACATGAGTACTCTATCCAAACTAATATACACACTCAGAATTGTCTATATTCAGTATCTAGCACTAAAATATATTCGAATTTAGATAAATTTAAGACTAATAATTTGAATCGAAGGGAAGTAGTAAAATGTGTTTGGATGCAGACATGTGATTCTGTGTTGCGTTAGCCACACTTTTTTGCGGTTACCCGCTTAATCACATTTTTTACAATAGATGGAGAAAATAAAACTGACAGGACTCACACAAAAGAACATCCGAAAAACTCGATAAAGTTGCATCGAAACACTCTCAAAGTCATCAAATCAAACTCTAATGGCCATGTCCAGCTATTTTTTGATGCAAATGGGTAAAATTTTCACACGACCATACTTGCACAAGGTTAAGTAACCTAATAGGTTTTTGGTAACGACACGAATTCGAAGGTGTGAATCTTAAGCCGATAAATGCATTTTGGTTGATGGACACACACACCTCACAAGTTAGATAGTTTATCCGCTGCTTTGTTGCCACACCGATGATCAAGACCATAACCATGGCAAGACAAAGTTGGAGAAACCAAAACACCACTAGTGCCGGGAGAAACATGGATAACCAAGCCTCCAACGTTGAGGCACCGCTAAGGACGCTCTAACCTAGCACAAAAGGATTTCTACTCTCCAAACAAAAAAGGTTAGAAGTTTTCCTCTAGATTTTTGCGCCAAGTAGACCGCCAAAATATGAGAAAACCCGGCGTAGAAAATGGTGGGGGCCTAGGAGCTAAGGCCACAAAGGTCAATTTTCTAACCTTCATGGTTTTATTTGGTGTCCATTCTATTTTTGTTTCTCTCTGGTAACTCATAAGATAGTTATTTTAGCGGGGATCTCTACAGTGTTGTATCCACGATGTCTTTTTTGAATCTGTGTCAAAATACATTTTGATATAATAGCTTATTGTAAAAAAGAATGCTTGCATTTAAATTAACACATTTTCATAAGTACTTCGACATGTATTTTGGCATGGAGATACTAAAGGACACTCACGGTGGTTTATCGACAATCTTATCTTATGCACCCCATGTCATTTATAGAAAAATAATAATACAATGGGCTAACAATCACTTTTTATGTGAGGGTCCAAAACATGACATGTGAAAACACCGATGAAGAAGACATGACCATGACAAAGAGCAAGCATGAGAAACCAAAACACCACTAGTGTTTTCACTTTTCATGTGGGCTAGCTACGAAGGTAAGCCATTATAGAGAAAGAGTCGTGAGATATTTATTCCACACGCTATAGCCTCCAACGTCGAGGCACTATTAAGGATGCTCTGACCTAGCATAAAAGGATTTATCTAAAGGTTTTCTCTAGATTTTGGCAGCAAGTAGACCGCCAAAACACGAGGGAAACTGGCGTCCACAATGGTTTGGAACCTAGGGGTTAAGTTTCCAAAGGCTACACATTCACGGTTTTCTTTGGTGTGCATTCGATTTTTATTTCTCTCCATTTGCTTGAAAGAAACTTATTTCAGGGGGAACATCTACGGTGCCGTAAATGGAGTGATCCATGTCAGAATTTTCATAGTAGTTCATTGTAAAGATGCTCTTGTTTTAATTAATTAACACATTTTCATGAATACTCCGATGCATGGAACGACATGTATTTTGGCAGATACTAAGGAAACTCACATTGGTTGATCGACAATCTTATCTTATGCACTCCATGTCATTTATAGAAAAAAAAATGTTATAAAACGAGCTAACATCCAATAATGCATGCCTCCAACAATTGATAATGCATACTCCTAAAACTATGTCATGATTAAAAATAAATAGAAATATATGCAACTAAGACAGGATATCTCGTGCCATAGAGAAAAATGGCATACCTTTCATGCTAAAAGGTCGTATTTTAGCTAAGAGAATGCAAGCCTTGTTTCTAGAATCTTTCTAGCCTCTTCCTCGAAACATGCTTTCATCCTGCTTGATAAATAAAGCCACATCGGCCGAATATGGAAGGTGATGGGGAGACCCTTTACAAAGAAGATCAAGGTAAACAAGAAAAACGCAAAAGACCAAAGCTTGCCACCGAAGACATCGACCCGAGGCATGGGAGAACCGGGACTCCACGATGACGCCCCACCGCTGCGGCCGACGAGACCAAAGGTCATGGGTTTTCACATGGAGCCATATTGCAGAGAAGGTAGTCACGGCGCTGCCAACAAGAGGGTTACAACACCCACATGTATCGTCGTCGTTGGTGTCGAAGCACTGAGCTTTCGCCGGTAAAACCCTTTATACCACTCTCCATATCCCGCTCATGCAACGGACCACACGGACTTTGCCAGACGGCGCTCCTCGACGACAGCGGGGGAGGAGGGGAGGAGGTGGAAGGAAGCGGCGGGATTTAGGGTTGACGTCTCCGTCGCCCTTGCGGGGGGCGACGCGAACGCGTGCGGGGTTTCTTGGATGAATTGGGGATTTCTTTTTCTGGCATCCGAGTCATCAATTACCTTGTGTAGCATTGTTGAGACAACAACATTTACATACTCTGATATGTTTCTAAACAAAATACCTAGAAAGCTTGTTAAAAAAAACATACCCTAGTAAGTTACTTTTGTCTAAATCTTGGCTATCTGCCAAGTTGAAACCGAATGGATACCTAACAAAATTTCCAACTCGATGCTTGTGGCATGAATCCAACAGACGCCCCGTTGCCGGCGCCCCGCTCACGCTCTTGTTTCGGTAACAATGCAGTACTACTCTACCGGAATTTCCTGCAACCGGAAAACCAAGAGGAGCCGTCTCCTCCACCACCTGCCACACGTGCCCCCAGCGCGGCGCATCCAACCGCGGTCAGATCGCACCACCACCCTCCCTCCCTCCCCACCCCCACCTTTTAAACCCCACCCCGACTGACATCCCTCTCCCCAATCCCCTCTCCCACCCCAACACACACACCACCCAACGCTGCCGGCAATGGCGGCGGCGGCGCACGGCAGCGGCGGCGCGAACCTGTTCGCGGTGGAGACGGACTGGTACAACGAGATCGTCCTCGGCGCGCTCGTGCCGGGCGACTGGTGGCGCGCCCTGCCGCACCCGATGCGCTCCTGGCTGCGCAACACCCTCAGCGGCTTCATCCTCTACTACGTCACGGGCTTCCTCTGGTGCTTCGTCATCTACTACTGGAAGCGCCACGCCTACATCCCCAAAGGTCCCCTCTTTCTCCCTCCCCCCCACCCCCCGTCCCAATGCCGCCTCTGTTCTGTCCCCGAGAATATCGGGTGCCTTGCTGCTCGAAACCGGGACGGGTTCCGCTCTGAATTGCATCACTAGGGCCCCAGGCAGTCCGCCTGTGCGGCCGAGGGTTCGTTCGTTGCTGGTGGTTTTTGCGAGAGAGATTTGGGTCTGGTTTCGTTGCTGGTGGTTTTTGCGAGAGAGATTTGGGTCTGGTTTCAGTGCCGCCGTCCCCTGTTGGCCGAGAGGACCCCAATTAGCTAGAGATTTCTGGAGGTCATTGGTCGCGTCGCCGGGTGCTCGCCCTTCTTGCATGCTAGTTTGGTTTTACCAACAACAACAAAAAAAAAAAACTGTTACTACTTTGGTTGGGAGATGTGGGTGGATTCAGCTGTCAGTTCGTTTTCAGGCTCGTTGTTGGTCACAGACCACATGAATAACGCCGAGAGGCATATTACAGGGGGCAAATCTACAGCCTAGCGTAGTGCACGAGTGCATCCTGCTATCGAAGCACTGACCAACTTTGATAACGGAGCCGGGGAGGTTTTCAGCCCCCTTTTCTAAAAGAAGCACTATTCAGCTGGATGCTTTGATGGAGACTGGTGGTTTTTGAGGCCTGCAGCACCGAGCTGTTCTGAAAGTTTCGCCTTTGAGCCGGCGGTCTATTTAATAATAATACTACTACCCTCTGTTTTGTCAGCCTCTCCATGTTCTTGTCATGATCGCCGGTCAAGTTAGAAGAATAGAAAAAGAGAGAGCGTGCGCTTTACTCGTGTACTTAGTCCACTAACAAGAGCCATGTGGCCCTTCTCTAATGCCCTGCCAGGCAAGCTCGCATCATATAACGCATCACTTTGCCGGCTTCTTAGCTCATTCACGGATGGATGTGTCTGCTAACTTGTCGGTACTCATGTTTGCTTGTGCTCAGCTGGCACAAGGTAGTATTACTTTTGTTGTATTATTGGCTGTCCTGGGCGTTTTATAAAATTGTCCAGGCCTTTGCAATCTTCGACGTCTTGATGTTGCACAGCTTGTTGTTTAGGGAGTAGGAATAGACAGGGGACCTTTGTGGTACATGTTGATTCAAAGGCCTGTCTGGATGGATGAAGAGATTGCATGGTGTTTTGGGAGATGTGGTGGATTTGGGAATTCAGCTGTCAGTTCAGTTCGTTTTCAGGCTCGTCGGTGGTCAGAGAGACCACCTGAATAACACCGAGAGGCCCAGTGCAGGGGGTAAATCCATGGGCTAGCGTAGTGTAGACATGCTACTGAAGCACTAATCAGTTTTGGTAATGGAGCCGGGGCGGTTTCAGCCCCCCATAAGAAGCACTAATCAGCTTGTTGCTTGATGGAGACTGGTGGTTGAGGTGTGTAGCATCGAGCTGTTCCGTAAGTTTTGCCGGTCTATTTAATACTACTATCTTCTCTTTTGTCGGCCTCTTCATGCTCTTGTCATGATCGCCGGTCAAGTTAGATGAATATAAAAAGAGAGAGCGTGCACTTTACTCATGTACTTAGTCCACTAACAGCCGTGGGGCCCTTTTCTAATGCTCTGCCAGGCAAGCTTGCATCATATAACGCATTACTTTGCTGGCTTCTTAGCTCATTCATGGTTGGATGTGTCTGCTAACTTGTCGGTACTCATGTTTGCTTGTGCTCAGTTGGTACAAGGTATTACTTTGTTGTATTGTTGGCTGTCCTGGCCATTTTCTAAATTGCCCAGTGCGTTGCAATCTTCGGCGTCTTGATGTTGCACGGCTTGTTGTTTAGGAAGTAGGAATAGATAGGGGACATGTGCGGTAGATGGTGATTCAAAGGCCTTTGGCTGGATGGATGAAGAGGTTGCATGATATTTTGAGTTCACTCGCATTCTGGACCGCCCACAGTTCCTATCATACAACTTTCGCTAAAAAAAGCTAGGTGGATCTTCTAAGGAAACAGTCCATATAAAAGGGTAGGTAGGTCTCTGTTGTATACTTGCGGCTGGTGAGGCTTACATTTCCTGTGGTACCAAGATGGTTTTGTTTCCTTTGTTATGCAAGACAACTGGAATAGAACCTTTGCAGCTGGATTTCTTGCTTCTTTGGAAATTGGATTCCAAGTTGTACTGCATGATGTGTATTCTGTGCACAAAACAGAGTTGTTGGTCCAGTTTGCTTGTCCATCATCACTGTTGTACATTTCTGTTTGACGTGATTCAGTGTGATGTGCTCTGTAAGTGAAAAATGGGTTACATTGCCATCTCAACATTTTCTAACTGTCAGTCCATATATGATTATTAATCATAACATGCTATCAAAAACTTGATTGCCATATTCATCAAGTGGCAAATCTTGAACATTGCGTACCTAGATAACATTTGACAAGACTTTTTAGAAGATGATGCTAAAACCTTGTTGCTGCAGATTCTATCCCTTCAATAGAGGCTATGAAGAAGCAAATAATGGTTGCATCAAAGGCTATGGCTGTCTACTGTGCTCTTCCAGCCGCATCTGAGCACATGATTGAGTGTGGATGGACACGGAGTTACTTCCATATCAGCGAAGTTGGCTGGCCGATGCATTTTGTCTATTTGGCTTTATATCTCATCTTTGTGGAGTTTGGAATTTACTGGATGCACAGAGAGTTGCATGACATAAAACCATTATACAAGCACCTACATGCAACCCACCACATTTACAACAAGGAGAATACTCTATCACCGTGGGCGGGTAAGTTGTTATTGTTGTGTTAAATCTTGAAATATATCTTTTACTTGTTTAGCATGTTGGATGTATAACTTCAGTGTAGCGGTGATGAGCAAGAATTCTAGATTATGGCACAACTGATGTTGGTATCTACTTGTTGGTGTGAAATGTTTGAAAGAATCCAGCATTGGTCTAATTTATGCATTCTGTTCCTTCCAGGACTCGCGTTCCATCCGCTGGATGGGGTTTTGCAAGCCATATCACACGTGGTTGCTCTCTTCATTATCCCGGTACACTTCAGGACCCACATTGCTCTCTTGTTCCTTGAAGCCGTGTGGACGAGTAACATCCACGACTGCATCCACGGCAAGGTCTGGCCGGTGATGGGTGCTGGTTACCACACCATTCACCACACGACGTACCGCCACAACTACGGTCACTACACGATCTGGATGGACTGGATGTTTGGCACCCTCCGCGAGCCAGAAGATATCCTCAAGAAGGATTGAGCTTGCTGGGCCCTTGTGCATACTTTCTGTCTTGGTAGTTCTGTCAAGTGTAATAGAGTTTCACCCCCCTGTCTGTTTATTCTGCTCAGTGCTGTGTGTCGCCGTTCGAGTAGTCATGTGTTGCTTGCTTCAGTCTGCTAGGTGGAAATAAAGTTGGTTCTTACGTTAGCTTTGTTCGTCCGGGATGTAGTGCGATCAGAAGATATATGTTGGGCAGCTGTGGTGTTTGTACCAATTTCAGCACCATGATGTATTGTTATATATAGGGTTTCATGCTGTTTGCACGCCCGAGTTCATCATACTGTACTTCTTTTCCTGCCGTTTTCTGTTTTCGACGAAGTTTTGTGTCGTGATGTTGGATCGCTGGCATTGTTGCTGTTGTCTGAAAGACCATAACATATCAGAGCATGAAGAATGGTTGCTGGTAGCTCTTGCGAAGCAGAGCATGCTTACCTGATGCAGCAATGCTGGGGATTCTATCAGCTGGGCTTTAGAGATATCTTGTTTGTTTCATTTTCAGCACTATGGCGTGTTGCCATACGCGGGGTTTATCTCTCAACTCGGCTTCACTGCAGTTTTCTCCGCATTTTTTTTTTTGATTCTGAGAGAGTCAAGGCGTTGTTTCTGTTGTGGTCAGTGGCCGTGACTGAAACAGTGTATCAATGAACGGTTGTTGGTTAGCTCCTGTGCTGCAACGCATGTTTTTCTGATAGAAACATAAAATGTCATGAGCATTGGATGTCATAGTGGAGCACTGCTACTCTTCACGATTTTGGCTGGCGATGGCCGATGGGTGTCAGTCACAACACCATTCACCCCCAGGACGTACCCACCACGACACTCTGCGAGAGCCGGAAGATATCTTGAAGGATTTAGTCTAGCCCTGTGGTAGCGCTGTGAATTGTAGTTCAGTTTTTAACCGATATGTTTAGGGCAATAACAGGTCATGCCAAGGCATCCAGATTACAGTTTGCAGTTGACTGCCCGAACCAGACAAGTGTCATATCTTGGGCGGCTAAGCCACAAGAAATGCGAGCGCCTTCTAAAATAATAACACGATAAACCGATAATCTGAGATGATCAGACATAACTAGTCAGTACTACTCTTTTTTTTTTTTTGCGAAAGTAGTCAGTACTACTCATCATAGACAAAAAAGAAAAAGACTAGCCCCAGGCTTCTGTTCAGCAGATCCTACTCTTCATACTGGCTCCAGTTGGCTGTAAACTGCAAAACAAACAAGATCAGGTTAGCCACATCAACTGCAACGATATATAGCAGATTGCATCAGAAAGATCACTGCCTGCCAGTGCCCACAAGGTACCTTGCAGTTGATAGCATCCACATGGTAACAACCACTCTGTTACTGCCTCGCTCGAGAGGCAGATGCGGACGGGGTCTTTGGTGAGTCAGAGTCGTACTGCATTCACAAGCAACAGTTACAGGTGTCATCTAAAGACAGCGCAACGTATCCTAACAAAAGCTTATGAACTTCATGGCTATGGCGCACCTGTTTCCTAGAGAGCCGGACTGCTGGATGGTGGTACTTGCAGTCCATCTGAAACTTACAGGAGCCATGCCTCATGTAGTAGTTACACTCAGGTTCACCGGGCCTTTCAGGATACATCGCCTCTTCAGCATTTTCTGGCCTAGTGGAGTTATCATATGACGAGCCAGTTCTGTGACCAAATGCTCCCTGAAACAGCATAAGATCCAGGAGCGCCACATGTGAAAAAAAAAGAAGAGGAACACCTATTTCGTTTTCGTTGGGTCACATGACATAGTTCTACTGCTGAAAGTTGAGGAAAATTCAACCAGATCATGAGACATAGTAGTAGAAATAAAAGGTCAAAGCATTGCACTGAGTTTGTCGATAATTTAATTTTGCTATTACACAGATAACCAGATCATGAGACATAGTACCCAGTGAGCATGTTTGAGTGAATACTTCAAAAATCCACGGTCCAGTTGTGCAATAGCAATGGAAAAGGTTCAAGTCATTCGTACAAGGAAGTACTAGTGTATTGCACAACAAAAGTATCTCATGTACACAAACAAGCAGAGAAATTCTAACATACAGCAAACTGAGCAAGAGTTCTCAACATACCAGAGCCATTCAGTTTCTATTTGCACAAAATGTAAACGCTAGTAAACATATCTATGGGCTAAAATTGCAACAGGGATCGGCCAGGGAAAAAGGAACAACTGAAAACTAGTTATGATTGAATCAACAGTGTTTACTTGAAGACCAATAATGACAACGATGTACCTCTGTAGTTGATATATCTTTGGGATGACGAAATTCACATGCTGACCCAAATTGACATCTCCCCCTTTTCATATAGAATGAGCATTCTGGCATAACATGTGTTTCAGGTCCAACCTGATCAGAGTGAGATGGACCTGAGAGAAGTACATCTCTTGGATGGTGAAATATACATGCAGACAGAAATTTACACTTCCCAAATTGCAGGTAGTACCGGCAGTCTGGCTGACCAGGTCTCTCAGGATACTGCAGTTGCTGAGGCATATGGTGTTCTAGTGTGATTCTGGTTGGTCGATGATGTTCATTAGTGGCAACATATTTTTTTGTATTCGTTGGGCTCCGTGCGGTAGGATTTGAATCCTTTGGGTGATTAAACCTACATTGTTCCCCAAATTTACAGAACCGGTTTTTCATATAGAAGGGGCATTCTGGTTCCCCAGGTCTCTCGGGATATTTGTCTTTTGGGTGGTGATAGTTGCATGCTGATGCAAATTTACAATCACCAAACCTCATATAGAAGGGGCATTCTGGTCTACCAGGCCTCTCAGGGTAATCCACATGCTCCTGCTTGCCCAAAGGCCCATCTGAACTATCCACATGCTCCTGCTTGCACAAAGGCCCATCTGAACTATCTGCTGAACAGCAACCATCAGAATCATCTGAAGTGCAGGACCAATTTGAATCCTACATGCAGCAGATAGGGTATGAAATTCTCAGAAAGGCCCAGACCAGTCAGTCTAGGAAAAGTACAGAGTAGGTGTCACAAAAGTAGCAATATCCAAGAGATATGTGCAAATACAGATTTAAAAATCACATAATATGGAGAAGATACAACATATACCTTTTTCACAGGTATCACCTTCGCTTCTGTTCTGGCCGGTACTTTTTGGGGAGGTAAAAGCATTCTGAATATGTTCGGTGGCAGGACCCCTGTGATTGATGATGTATCATCTAAGGTTGCATGTTCAGAAGACTTGTTTGAGTATGAAGTATCATCCAAGGTTGCATGGTCAGAGGACTTCTTTGAGTATGAAGTATTATCCAAGGTTGCATGGTCAGAAGACTTCTTTGAGTATGATGTGTCATCCGCGGTCGCATCATCAGAAGATTCCTTCAAGCGTGATGTGTCATCTACTGTTGTATGGTGGTCAGAAGATTTCTCCAATTGCAAAGCACTATCCTCCCACCCTTTTGGTGCATAGAACTGAGCGTCGATGGCATGCTCTGGATGGTTGAAATAACAGTGTTTGCCATATCTGCAAGCACCACCCTGCATATAATAGATGCAATTTCTTGCTCCCTGAAAAGTAAATTTAGAATAAAACTCAGTTTCAGCATTTTCCAACATAAAAATCAAATTCAATAGATGAAAAGACATCATAAGCATACTTGTCGTATGGGGAGGCCAACGCGGTTCAGTTCCGACGTTTCTGCAACACCATGATTTCCTTGTTCAGAGGGACACCATGAACCATCTGGCTTGGCATTAAGCTGAATCAATGACAACATCAACAAAAAAGAAGGAAGATATACATTACTAAAAGCTCATGAACAAACAAGGGAAGAGGTATACAATCTGGTTTTCACATGTCCACTACATTTATAGGTAGATAAAGCATAATATTGCTACATCATCTCCAGTTTATCTGGGGGGACCAAAAAGGGCGTGATAGACTACATTTCTATACAGAAAAGAGCATGTTGAAGGGCCTGTCTGAAAATACATATATGGCATGTATGTGGAATGTGGAACAAGCATATATATAGGGGCTGCAGGCGTGTGCTGTCATCTATGTAGATCACAGACAGCACTATCTACGAAGCTCAAAGACAGATGACAAATATAATTTACACAACGTATTGTGTTAAGCAAAATTGCAGCATTCTGATTGGAAAAGAAACAAACCACTTTTTCTGCCTAAAAGTTAAAAGAACAATAATATGACAGTAAGAGTAAAGTGACAGCAGATTTTACCAGCGGGTGATGGAAATGGCACAAGTAGCCATATGAGCAGGTCCCTTTTGACATGTAAGAGGGGCAGTTTAGTTTCCCAGGCCTTTGCGGATATGGCACCGTAACCTTCTTCGTCTTCTTCCCTGCTACACCCCTGTCACAGCCATTTGCCGTGGCTGAAACCACAGCCTTGTCTTGGTCACCGACAGCAATGCCATCTGTGCTGCTTACACCCTTTCTGCCGATGACACCCACCACCTTGTGATCTTTCACAGCACCATGAACCTTCTCTTGATCATCCTTAGCAGCAGCAGCAATGTCAAAGCACGTGGTTGCATCCCCTGGGTTGACGACATCTTGGTCCCGACCATCGTCCCTGGCAGCTCTCAGCTGACCTCTGGTGCACTGCTGCAGCGCCTTGTGCAGAAGATCAACGCCAGCAGCATGTGCATCCTTGGGTGATGATGTACTACCTTGTGCGCCGGCTGCACCTTGCTGCTCCGCCACCTTCCCCTTCTCCTCCTCCACAAGGCGGTTCTTTTCCTCGGATGCCCCTGGCTCGCCGCTTGCAAAGACTCGGCCTTGGTCCACGGAAACGTTGTCCGCCGCCGGCTTGGGGAGGTGGCGGGGCAGCTTGGTGGGCCACGGCCTGAACATGACTTTGGTCGCCGGCGTCGCGGCACCGTCGCGTCGGTTGCTCGCCGGCGAATGCGGCGCAGCTCCGGCTCCGGCGTCTGAGCCCGCATCGCCCCTGCCCGCGACGGCATGTTCATCCAGAGGGGGAGGAGAGGAGGGGGCTGGGCCGCGGAGGATGGGGTGGTCGGTCCTGAGGTGGAGCAGGAGGCCGAGGCCGACCTTGGATGCGGCGGCGGAGGCGGCGGGTGGGGACGCGGGGAGGAGGGCGCGGATGGAGCTGAGCAGCCTCCTCCCGAAGCCCCCGGCCGGCTGGAGAGGCGAGGGAGAGGGAGGCTGGATGGAAGGTCGGTCCTCCGGCTCCTTCTCGTCGGAACCACCGCCGATCATGGCGATCGTGGGCGGCGGCGGCGGCGGCGGAGGGAAACCCTAGCGAGCGTGCTGCATTCCCTCTGGTCCTCTCTTCTCTCTCTCTCTGAAATGAGACGACAGACGAGTCACGAGATGAACCTCTCTTTCTCTCTCTAGACTACTACTAGAATGGCAACCGTAGTACGGGAGGGAGGAGATAGAGAGATGACTAGTACTAGTAGTAGGAGCAAAGCGTATCTCGTAAGCCAACTTTGATGTTTCGCAGGCGGCCCCTCGTTTGTTCGCTATTTGCGCGTCGGTCCCGCGCTCTATGTTACCTAGTGCTACTTCATGGCACTGCAGCTTTTTCGCTTTGTTCAGACACAGAAAAATATCGCTGTAGTACCAAATATATTACTCGTCGAAGCTGCAAAATACTTACTACACGAGCTTAATTTCTAGGATGCCATATAAAATCGTATTAATAGGAAATCAGACGCTTTTTTATTCATTGCAAAAATTAGAAGAAGAGAAAATTGGGAAACTTGCATGTAGGGTTGAATGTTTGAATGCAGCAGACTCTAGGGGGGAAGAGGCAAGTTTCGGAGGGAGGCGTGAAAATAAAATGGCGGGAGAGCTCCTCAAATGGGCCATCATTATCATTAGTTGGGCTTGATGCTCTGGCACGCTCTCTAGGACTAGGAGCAGTACTTGTTTCCGCTAAAAAAAAGAGAGTATTTGTTTGCCTAATAAAAAAAGACCGGTGCTTGTTATGAAATTTGAGCATCGGTTTCGCTCGAATATGTCCGTTCGAAGGGTGGAGGTTTGCAGAGTGGAGGACAGGCCGTCTGCGCTCAGTTCGGTTGCCGTGGCATGTGTCTCAAACCGTCATTCCTAGTGTAGAAAAAAAAGATTAGGCTGAAAATAATTAAACATATTATATAAATAGGTCTTTGTACTGGGTCTCCATGTCACAAAATATACAAAAAAATAATAATAATATGGGGTGTCTTGGCATGGAAGGGAGGCGACGGGCATTGTTGTTGGCCGGCCGACACCTTGGTCCTGCGGCTACGCGTCGTCTACTCCCGTTGTTGGCGGCGGCAAGGTTGATGAAGACCTGCGACGGGGCCACATGCCGCCCTAGGCCGGAGCGGGAGATGGTGCCGGGAGCGCGGGGGGCATCTAGGCCTACGCGGCCACCCAGGACTCGTGCAGCGCCTGGGCGATGTCATCCCACCGCTTCTCCTTCCCTAGCCGCGACGCGAGGATGGAAGCATGGAGCTCCTCCTCCTCCGTCATCGGTCGGGGCTGCCGCTTCGGCCCCTCCTCCTGCTTGACTGTCACCAGCCGGGACTACGACTCCGGGTCCACCTCCGTCATCAGCCAAGGTCACACCTCGGACGCGACGGTGTCGGCGCCTCGGTAGAGCGACCGGTCCGGGACACCGGGCTGTGGTGGTGGTAAGTGGAGGCCATCGCCATCCTCGTCCACCATGTTGTAGTCCTCGTTGGACCCCTCCCTGTAGTCCTCGGCGACGCGCAGGGCCCGAGCCTGGGATGGACGACACCGGCACACAGGCGCCGTTGAGGTGCCACCCCGTCGACAGGTGCACGTTCGGCCATGGGCAGGGCATGCCTGCCTTGGAGAGCGTGCATGCGGCCTCGAGGCTCACATACACGCGCCGACGGGCCATGGAAGAAGGAGGAGGAGCCGTGCCGGGGCGGAGACCTAGAGACGGAATGGCGGCCACGGCCACCACTGGCAGAGGATCCGGCCTCGTGGTCATTCCGGCCTCGCCGGAACCAACCCTTCCAGCTACCCTTTGTCATTGCGGCCGGCGACAAAGGGGCTTGTCAGTGGGGAGGGAGCGGCTATGGTTTTGGGGTTTTTCCCAAGTGGGGACTGGCAGTGGGGAAGTGGAGTGTGGACGTGGATGGGGACAATGACGCGGTCCCATTAAAAAGGACGCGGTCCCTCCCTCTAGGACACCGCTAGGTGGGACCCCGAGGAAGACTCAACTAGACATGGTCGGACGAGGCCAACGTCCGTCCCACTGCATTCTAGCCCCAGGTTTCGGCATGGTTTGCACCAAAACGGACCACGCCACGTTGTTCGGTCCGTTTGCGGGTGCGCGTTGGGCCATGGCCTCGGTCCGGAAGGACACGATCGGACACGCGGAGTCCGTTGGAGGAGGCTGTTGGAGTTGGCCTTAAAACACGAACAAGGGATCGCATGGACATCAGCCGGGCAGACATTGCATATGGCAAATGGTAAAAGAGCATATGGCGTGTAGTTCATCGTTCTCTTGCAGATGGGAACCGACGAACCTTCCACCTCATCCTCGTCATCACCAACACCATCCGCACCACCATCGGCCTTGTTATAAATTTTCGAGGGTTCCAAACCATCTCCGTTGTCATAGTCGCTTATTACGTTTTGATCGATGTCGACATATCGAACAATTAACTCGCAATGGTTGAATTGGAGATAAGAATGGGGCTGAATAGTTCATACCTCGCGTCGGCGGTGGCGGTGGCATTCGGGGACGGAGCTTGATTCGTGGGAGTTTTGGCACCTCCGTCCTCACCTTCTTTTGCATCAATGGCTTCTTCTTTGACGCAGTTGAACAAGAAGCGGCAAAGGGTGTCGGTGGAGTTCCGGTGGCGTCGCTCATAGAGTATGCGGGGCCGCCGCCTTCCTACATGATGATGTTACCCATGTATAGTCTACCACACGGGAGTTCTCGTGCCCAGGCGCTCCATGCTCCATGACCCCGGCGTCCTCGTGCTCGTTCCCAGATGAGGCCATGTCGGCCTTGTGCTCATGCCTAGGCAAGTCCGTGTTGTCCTCATGCTCGCGCCTAGGGATACACCCGGGCCACGCGCAGGAAGGAAGATGCCAGGGGAGCGCACATGCGCACGCACGCACGCTCTGCCCACGTCGCTCGTGATCCGCTCGCCCAGTCCGCGCGCACGGCGCGCTCGTACACGCACGACGCGGCCGGCTTCCAACGGGCCACGACTACGACTCCCTCTAATCTTGCTAACGACCTGAATCTTATCCAGCAGAATCCAACGCGAGCCTGACTCATGCGCCTCCTGCTAAACACACCCACGCACCAGACTCGGCCACATACCAGAGTCCAGACATAATACTAGACCTAAAAACGACTCAAAACACATACGCGCTGGGGTGGCGTGGTTTATTCTAACAGATGCCAGGGGAGCGCACATGCTCGAGCTCGCCTCAACGTCGGCTCGTCGCATGCATGCTCGTGTGGCCGTCTTGGCGTGTGTGTGTGCTCTGCACGCGCGTTGGCTCGACGGCGGTGGTTGTAATAGTAAGCTCGCCATCCTCCGGCCCACTCGTCCATGAACACGATACCTCGCTCCTGCTCTGTCGCTTCGGTCGTCGATGACCTGGGACAGTGGCTCGGGTGGCCCTGTCGCGTGCATGGAGGAGAATCCAGGGGAGAAAATTGTGGCAGGTGAAAGGTGAGGATAGAAGAGAGGGAAGGGGTAGGTGGGCACATGGAGGCTAACGAGTGGGGCTGATATCTGCGCACTGACACGCTCGTAAACGTATCTATAATTTTTGATGCTCAACGCTTGTTTTGTACCAACTATCTTATATTTTTTCTACACTTTGAGGCATTTTATACATTTTCTGGAACTAACCTATTAACAAGATGCCGCAGTGCCAGTTGCGTGTTTTCTACCTTTTTGGTTTCAGAAAATCTAGTACAAAAATATTCTCGGAATTGGACAGAACAAAAGCCAAAGTCAATATTTTACCCGACATGACACGGATACCGAAGGGGAGACGAAGAGGAGCCACGAGGCAGCCACTTGGCCGCGCCACCCTATGGTGTGGGCTCCTCGGGCGTCCACTGACCTTGCCCTTTCGCCTATATATAGCTCTCCCTGAGACGAAAACCCTAATCAGATTAGATATCCACGAAAAGTTCCACAGTGCCGTCGCCACCGAAGATGATATTTGGGGGACAAAAGTCTTTGTTCTGGCACCCTGTCGGGACGGGGAATTGCCCTCCGAGCCATCTCCAGTGAATCCACCGCCACCGCCATCTCCATCGTTGTTGCTGACTCCCATGATGAGAAGGGAGTAGTTCTCCCTCGAGGCTAAGGGCTCTACCGGTAGCTATGTGTTCATCTCTCTCTCTATGCGTGATCTCATTGAGATCATGAGCTTTGTAATCCAGTTGAATAAGTAGATCTACTCTACTACTAAAGTGCTTTAATTAATCTATGCTTATCCCCACACGTGTGAAGTTGACAGTGTGCACACCGTGTGGCACTTAGGCTAAAGATTACAGAAATACTTATCATGAGTTATAATTTGAGTTGGATGTCTCTATGAGTTTATGGTGTTTGTTGGAACCATCTAGCGAGGTGACAATGGGGTTATCTAGATGGGTAATGCGAACTTTCAGGTGTGCTGTTATAGCCCTATGATGACCCATAAGTATAGGGGATTGCAATAGTCTTCGAGGGTAGTATAACCCAATTTATTGATTCGACACAAGGGGATCCAAAGAATATTTATAAGCCTTAACAATGAGTTGTCAATTCACCAAGACTGAAATAGTCTTGCTCACAGTAGTTTATCAGTAGCAACAATTTTGTAGTAGCAATAGCAAAGTAACAGCAGCAGTAAAACAAAGGCAGTAGTAACAATAGTAGCAAACAACAGGATTTGAGTGCGGTAGGCATAGGGATGGATGGACGGACGTCGCATGGACAAGACTATTCATGTAATATCAAGATCAAGGGCAATTGCAGATAAATAATATAAAGCATCCAAGTACTAAATAATCATAGGCATGTGTTCCATATATAGTCATACGTGCTCGCAATGAGAACTTGCACAACATCTTTTGTCCTGCCTGCCCGTTGCAGCGGGGTCTCAAGGGAATCTACTAGCAATTAAGGTACTCCTTTTAATAGAGTACCGGAGCAAAGCATTATCTCTCATGAACACACGTGATCCTCATATCACAGCCATTCCCTCCGGTTGTCCCAATTTATGTCACTTTGGGGTCTTTGGTTCTGGACAATAATATGTGTAAACAACTTGTAGATAATATCACAAACAATACTATCATCATGAATCAATAACATGTTAAGATCTGAGTTCATGGCATTCGGGCCCTAGTGACAAGCATTAAGCATAACAAGTTGCAACAATGTCAAAAAGCACTAACAAAGATACTAGGCACCATGCCCTAACATCTTATTCGATTACATGATAGATCTCATACAATCCCTACCATCCCCGTAGCCTACAGCGGGGGGTTACTCACTCATGGATGGGGGAAACATAGATGGTTGATGGAGAGGCGTCGGTGATGACAATGGCGATGATCTCCTCCAATTCCCCATCCCGGCAGGGTTCCAGAACAGAGTTTCTGGTTCCGAATCGTGGTTTCTGGTGGTGGCGGCGTAGTGGAACTCTATCTGGAAAAACGTCGAACCCTCCTTTGTTTTTAGTTTAGAGGGCTTATGTAGGCGAAGGGGGAGACCGAGGGGGTGCACGAGGTGGCCTCACCACCCCCAGGCGTGGTCTGGCCTGGCCCGCATGGCCAGGGGGTGTGGGCCCCTCGTGGCCCTTCTCCGTCTCGTCTTCTGGCTCCGTGAGTCTTCTGGTGAAATAGCAGTTTTGTGATATTTTCCGAGATTTTTTCTGAAAGTTGATTTTCTGCACAAAAATGAGACACCAAAACAATTCTGCTGAAAACAACGTCAGTCCGTGTTAGTTGTATCCAAATCACACAAATTAGAGGAGAAACAATGGCAAAAGTGTTCAGGAAAGTAGATATGTTTTGGACGTATCAACTCTCCCAAGCTTAGCTTATTGCTGTAAGATCCCTCCTTTATAAAGGAAAAGGATCCCTGTGATTGCAATGCTAGTCCCTGGATCAATGCTAGCATCCACAGTTTAAGATGAAGTACACAGAAACAAAGGTCATTATTACAGTCATTCCAGAGCCAACATAGTCTTTACAACTCCATGGCCACAGGCCTAATACAAGAGTTTAAATAAGTAAACAGATAAAAGTCTTCATCTTCATGTGCCACAGGCAAACATGTTGAGTGTAGACTCATGACTCCTAATCCTCATCAGAGTAACCTGCAACATCACAAGTTACAGCCACAGTGGGTCAATACATTGGAATAGTATTGGCAAGTGATACCTTAGTATAATATTGGTGGACTACATATGCAATTTGGCTAAGTGTAGCTTAGGCTTGCTTTGGTAAAAATAGATTTTGCCTATTAGTTGAAATCACTAAGTTATTCTTTGTCAAAACTTTTCCCAACGAACCACCAATAGACATTGGGGTCCTTCACCCTTGTTCAACCACAAGTTTTACTTAGAAATTGGGATGAGGAGATTCTTGATAGCTTCCATGTCTTGATGCTCAAATTGTCCTTTACCAGGGACATGGCTAAGTACTTAGATTCTTCCATCTGCAGAGGTTGTGCACTTTCCCCACAAGACTTGATTTTCACCAAGACAGGATCTTTCAGAAGCCTTCCCTTAGACCAAATGGACACGTTCCAACCTATCATCCCACTACCACCAACTGTCCAAATGGCTAAGTTATTGCAACTTATGTGATCCAGGCAGAGCCCATATTGCCAAGTGGCTGCACTAGAAGCTTCTTAACATTTGGCCTCTCAAATCCCTTTGTTCCTGGGTGGCTTTCCACAAGTGTGATACACAAGGTAAACCATAGAAATGGGCCTTGTGTAACCACTCAACATAAACCATTCCTTCCATTCCACCCAGGTGTTTCATTCACTTAGTTGTTTTATTAAGTAAAACACAAGTCCAAAGACTTGGAAATATTTTTATCATAGCATGAATATATCACCACCCTTGGTTGCTACTAGCTAGGATAAGCATGGCATAGATAAGCATCTTAACTTAGAAAATTTCTAGCAATTCTACAACTACTAGGATTTCCCAAGCATAGCATATAAGCAAAATATAACATGCAAGACTAGCAAAATTATTTCTAATGCATAGTAGAAAAACATAGGATAAAAATATCATGAAGCACCACTTGCCTTGGTAGTTTGGAGAGTAGCTACACTCCTCACAATCACAATCACTATTGGCACCAAAATATACATAAAATCATAGCCACAAATCACATACCAAATAAATACAGGCAAAATTATATGGATGCATGCAATATGATATGTGATGATTTTCTAAACTCAACAAGACAAGTGCACAGTACTGGTTCATAATCAAGTTCAAAACTTGCCAAACAACATTTATTTTAATACTAAAACATTTCTCAAATAATTTATATACACAACATAGGCCTACACATGTTTCTGTAAATAAAACCATTTTAACAGAAGCAAAACATTAAACACATTGCATATTTAGAAAGGGCTTGCTCTCCTGATTCCATTGATATAAAATTTTTCAAATTTGAACGTGGGAATCAAAAGTTATAGCTAAAACAAAATCAAACAACTAATAGATTCAAATTCTGATTTTAAATCTAATTCCTGGCCACTCGTCATGTTCTGATTGGCGCGTACCGGTTCGCTCAGGATCACGCACACAGGCCGTTAGATCTAACTTAATCTGCATGGCCTAGATCTACTCGTACCATTTCGTTAAGTGATCTATTCCTATGCTTTGGATCTAGATCCAACGGTCATCGATCAAGCGACCACGGATGGGCGGCGCTGGTGGTGGCATCTGGCGGCGGCGAGCTCTGTCTATGGCGGCGCGGCGCTACAGGGGGTTCTGGGGTCGTCGGAGACGCTTACCAGATTCGTGGCGATGCACTGATGCTCAACGTGGCGACGGCTTGGCAAGGGGCGCACGGACACCACTGCACGGGCTCGTCGAAGTTGCTGACAGCGTCGGGCTCGGGTGGACGACGATGTTGGCAACGTTCCTGGTCACCCTAGCACGAATCAAAGGCATCAGGGGGTGCGCAAGGCTACGGCGAACACGCTCGTGTGAATCAGAGGCGAAGGGGAACACGGGGCTCACCAAATTTAATCGCCGGAGTTGAAGATGTCGTCGGGACCTTGCTGTGCTTGACGGAGTCGACGACTGTAACACCCTCAGAATCGGCCCTATGCAAGTTTTAGCGAAACTTGCCAAACCCGCATAGAAACGATTCGAAGGTGCCCACCAGGCACTTTCGTGCGGGTGGAAAGCAAAGTAATAACATTACACAACAGTCCTCGATGGGACCTGAGCAGATATATATCGAGGCGACTCAATGAGTCAAGAATACAGATATAATATACAAAGATCCAAATCACCTTGAAGCGATATAGCGTCCAGCCTACGGACAAGATGCAAATGGGGCTAAGAGCCACGAAGAATAACGATGGCGTCCATAACCCCCGGGCCAAGCCGGAAGGGTAACCGCTAACGGCGTCGATCTCAAAACCTGCTTAAACAAAGGGTGCCGACAAGGGCAAAGGAAAAGAAGGAGCGTCGATCGAGGCCGATGCAGCGAGGCTAGATTGGCGGTCCTCGCCTACATAGGTATGGTGGATCGGCGGCAGCATGCACTAAACAACCTATAGAGACTCGACACAACTGGCGACTATCAGAGAGGGGTAAGAAAGACCTATTCGGTTCCAACCTGATACTATCAACAAACAAACTCATCCTGGCGTTTCCCCCTCGAGACCAAACGAGGAAGTCAACCGAGGAACTCACACAGTTGGCAATTTTACTTATTCAGTTATAGTTGTGGTACTTTACTAGTCATGTTTAGGTAATCATCCTGATAAAGTAAGCAGTGGGCACTTTTAGTTAGTCATTCCGTTATAGTGGCAACACTTACTAGTCAGATACAATTATCATGAGATAACCCCAAGACCCAGCAGTCGTTGGTACTTTTACTTAGCCATTCTGTTGTAGTGAAGCTGATTACTAGGCAAATCGAATACAAGTCAATTCATAACAGTAAACTTTAGTTATAGTTGTCTATGATCAAGCACTGTGCTCCAAGTCGTCCATAACCGCGGACACGGCTTCTCGAAAAGATTTAACCTAGGGTGCACCAAAGTATCCACGCACTTGACCCTTGTTGCGGATCGATTAACATACACCCATCGGTATGTCGGCGGGGCCTAAGTCACGGCGTTCCCAAACCCAGCAAGCAATCTGGCCACCCCACTAAGTACACCTAGCGAAGTCGCCGGTCTCGAGACGGACTTAGGGTTGCGCCTATGTGAAGTTACCAGATCCCCAAGCGGGGACTGCCGATGCAGCGTAATCACTCCGCTTCCTAAACATTACACGTGCTCTCGTCGCACAATTTAAATACGTAAAGTAGCATGGCATAAGTACAGGATAGTAATAAAACCTCAAACTAGTTGTGGCCCCCAGTACAATACTTTGAAATCAGGTAATTATCAATGGGGGGCCCATATCTCCCCACCTGTGGTTAGCGCTCGATCTCTAACAGTGTCAAGAACTCGGGTCCCACGGACACAAGTGGGCGGTAGAAAACCAAATCTTACCTATCACCCACCGATGCCTCGGCTTAATTCAATTTTAGTTGTTAAACAGGAATTAAAGTGAACAATAAGTAAATCCATGATCATCTCCAACGTCAACATGCGGCAATTCTCCAACAAAGGTGGTACTTGACGACAAGCAAAACACTTGAGCAAGCGACTACGACACGCGGGTCCAACTATCTACCAAACAACAGGTAATAGGATGTGTCCAAGGCTATATATGGCTGCAAGGAATATCACGGGTACGAAATCTAGAGCATCGCAACACAGATAGCAAAGATCAATAGGAGGGAAGTAAATACTATAAAAGTAAGATAGGTAGAAAGAGGGAGATGCTCGCCTGAAAACATCGCCGAAAGGTTCATCCGAAGATCGGGGCGAAGCTCACATCAACTCAACGGCCTTATCCGCGAAGAACCAAAACACTAGAAGAAACACCGAATGCAATATTTAATACAACGGCAGAAGATCGGCATGATGCATGTATGATGAATGACATGGCCAAGGAGCGATGCAATTAGGTCATATTAAGCGGAACCGGGGTCCCGACAATTAATTAGATGGTTCAAGTTGTTTAGAACCCCCGCAATTTAAATGTTGTTACAACAAGGCAAGATAAGATAACGGTTCGCTACACAAGTTTAAATGAGGCCAATATGAGGCTAGATTTGCCCGCATATGGGCCCCATATTTAATTATTAGGTGAATCGGCATAAGGCCCCCAAACCACAGATATGCATGCGAGATGAATGGTTAAATATGCAACAAGTTGTTATTATGTTATCAAATAGGGTATCGAGGAAAGGGGTCACACATCAGAGGGGGTTCGTCGATCTTGAGGTTCCGAGGGTTCGGGGTTCGACAGGGTTCACAGTGCAGGGCTCGGGTTCGTCGCGGTCGGTCGCGGAACGTTCTCGGACTCGGGGTTAGGGTCTTAGCATCCGGTCTTGGATCACGTTAGCTCATGGCGTTCCTTGTCTTGTCGAAGGCCTTGTCGCTCTACGGCGAAGATCTTGGCGTCAACGGGGTCCGAGAAGGCGATCTTGACGCGGTCATTCTCGGGGTCGAACTTGCGGGTCATGTGTACGGAGGATCTTGTGGCTCGTTGTCCGGGAGGCAGATCTTGGAGTCCAGGACGGAGGTCTCGTCGGTGGTCTTCGGGTCCGTCCCGGGTAGGCATCCTCGGCGTCGGGAAGATCTTGATTCGGCCTCGGCACACGGTACATGCTCCTCGGAAAACCTTTGCGTTCCATGACGACGTTCTTGATCCGAGGTACCCGGTTCCCTCTCGATGGTCTTGGCTTGCGGTTCCTCTTTCGATGACGAACTTGTCGAGAAGAACCCTGGGCGCGAGAGCCACTGCAGATCTTGGCCTGCCCAAAGCACCTGCGGGGCCCAGGCGGCCAGCGGACGCCGGCGAAGGCAGGGGCGCTGGCCAGGAGGCGGGCAGCGGGCAACGATTCCCTTCGAAGGCTGGCGCGAGGCCGTGAAACGTCAGGAGGGAGGGCTGTGGCAGGCGACCTGGGGTCGGGTCGAAGCTTGAGGGCGGTTTCGCCGGAGGGAGCCGAGAGGCAGGGCGGCGACCTGGCGGCGGAGCTGCGTCGAGCGGTGGTCCGGCAATGTTGGGGGCCAGCGGCGGGAGGACTTCGGCGGCGGGCGCGAAGGCGATGGGCTAAGGCGGCGGCGGCAGCTCGGCTGGTGGCGAAATGCGGTCACGGCGCTCGGGAGGCTAAAGGCGGTGGCGCGAGTGCGGAGGCGGCCAGGGCGGCGGCTGAGGGCGGGAGGCGGGCGGCGGCCATGGAAAAGGCGTCGGGCGGCGAATGGCTGTGGGGCCAGCAGTCGACGCCAGAGGAGGGCTGGCGCGCAGGAGGAAGCGGGAGGCTTGTGGCGAGGCGAGAGGAGGGTGAGGCGAGGGCGATGAAGGGTGTGGGGAGGCAGCCATGGGGCCAGGCGGGGAGTTGACCCGAGGGCGGCAGCAGCGGGGCAGCAGAGGGATGGGGCAGGGGTCGTGACAGAGGTGAGTGTGGGTGAGTGTGTGCGTGTGTGTGCTTTGGGGTGGAGGGGTGGGTGAGGTTTGTGGGGTTTTGAGAGAGAGAGAGAGAGAGGGTGTGAGAGAGGTTGGGAGACGCGTGGGGTGGGGATAGGCTAGAGGGAAGAGGAGGAGGGGGTGGCGGCATGCTAGTGGCTGGGGTGAGGTGGAGGAAGGTTGGGTGGGATTATTGGTAGGTTTTTCTTTGGGGTGTCAGGCCAGACCGATTCAGTTTTACAGGGCGGTCGTTCGAATCAATCGTCCGTTACCCGCCGCACAAAAATAATTTAATATTTAATTGATTGCGGTTTTTGTAAATAGTTTTGACAACAAAATTTGCATCCGTTTAGAAAACAACACGGGCTTTGCAAACATAATTTTGGCAAACAATGCATGATGATGACGATGCAATGCACAAATTCAACGCGATTTTCCAGTAGTGGTTTTGCGGGATGCCACAACGACCTGGGGCAGTATAGGATGAACCAATGGTGTCAGAATGTGCGTAAAGAAGATGCGAGGCTGTCTGCATGAACTAGAGGGGAAGGGGCGCACGGAGCTCACCGGGATTGGTCGCCGGAGAGGGTTCTGCCCGCGGCGATACAAGGGCGATTGCGGGCAGCCTAGGGGTGCTCTGTGCTCAGTCAGGGGAAATGGAGAGGGCGAGGGGGTTTAAGTAGCATGATCGCGAGCGTGATTTACTCGGGCATTCAACATGAATTGACGCCGCGAATCAATACGAGCAATGGCGTAATTTGGGGATTGAGTCATTAGCGGGTGGAGACGATGACGCGTGTGGGCGCGGTTGTCGTGAGAGAAACAGAGAGGGGTGGGGTCTGGCCAGTCACTCGGTGGGTTCTTGAGTAAAGAAAAAGTTCAGTTGGGAGGGGTTCTTTGGGTTAATTGGGCTGGTTGGGCCAGATTCGACTGTTTGCTTATTTTTTTCTCTTTTAACTTTTTCTTTTTCTGTTTGATTTTCTAAACTGATTTCAAAAATCCAATTCAAATTTGTTTGATTTCAAAACTTCTCTGGACTTTTGTACAATAAATCTTGTACTCAAATAAGTGTCAAACACATCTGTTCACTCAAACCTACTTGAGTCAATTGAAAAATAAAATAAAAACAAGCCTTTTGGAGATATAATAAAAAGCATAAACTTTGGTTTTATTTCATACTTGTTTTGAAACTTGGCTCAAACCTTTGTAATCACTTAAGTTAGGATTCAAAAATATACTGATAGAATATAAGTGCCTTTCTCAAAAGTATGTAGCACCAAGGCTAGAACATTCATACATAAAATAATGAGCATATATGCTCCTGTTTTGAAATGATTTTTGAAAATGGAATCCTACATGATCATGGATGCATGGATGATATGCATGAGTTTGAACCATGATTTTAGGGATGTTACAAATCTACCCCCCTTAAGGTGAATCTCGCCCTCGAGATTCGAATTGGCTAGAAAATAGGTGAGGGTGGTCTTTCAGAAGATCATCTTCTCTTTCCCATGTTGCTTCCTCTTCGGAATGATGGTTCCATTGAACCTTGCAGAACTTGATAGTCTTAGTCCGAGTAAATCTTTCTGCAGTCTCAAGAATCTTGATAGGTTTCTCTTCATAAGTGAGGTCACTCTCCAATTGAACCTCTTCCAAAGGTATAGTATCTTTCAAAGAAGTCTCTTCCATTTCCGGAGGACATTTATTGAGCTGACTCACATGAAACACATTATGAACAGCTGACAAAGACTCTGGCAATTCAATTTCATAAGCTACTTCTCCTTTGCGACTTATAATCTTGAATGACCCAACATATCTTGGGGCTAATTTACCTTTGACACCAAATCTCTTCACTCCACGAAGTGGTGACACTCTAAGATAAGTTCTGTCACCAACTTCATAGGTGACTTCTCTACGCTTAGGATCTGCGTAGCTTTTCTGTCGGGACTGTGCTATCTTTAATCTGTCCTTAACCAGCTTGACTTTCTCTTTAGCTTCTTTGGTAAGTTCTGGTCCAAACAAACTTCTTTCTCCCACACCATTCCATAGCAATGGGGTGGTACATTTTCTCCCATAGAGAAACTCAAATGGTGCCATCTCAATGCTGGCTTGATAGTTGTTGTTATAAGAAAATTCTGCGTAAGGCAGGCTTTCATCCCAACTGGCTCCATAGTCTAGGGCACATGCCCTCAACATATCTTCAAGAATCTGATTAGTCCTTTCTGTTTGTCCATCAGTTTGAGGATGAAAAGCGGTGCTGAATTCCATCCTCGTTCCCAATGACTCATGTAATTGCCTCCAAAAATGAGAAGTGAATTAGGTTCCTCTATCATACACAATACTCTTGGGTACTCCATGTAGACATACAATTCTACTCATATAGATCTTGGCTAACTTAGCACTTGTATAGGTTGTCTTCACGGGTATGAAATGAGCCACTTTAGTTAGGCGATCCACTACTACCCAAATAGAATCATATCCTGACCGGGTCCTTGGCAATCCGGTAATGAAGTCCATACCAATCTTGTCCCACTTCCAGTTAGGGATAGGTAGTGGTTGAAGCAAACCTGCTGGTTTCTGATGTTCCGCTTTCACTCTACTACACACATCACACAAAGCAATATGTTCGGTGATGTCCTTCTTGAGATTGTTCCACCAAAATCTTTCTTTCATATCCATGTACATCTTGGTGTTACCTGGATGAATGGAATAAGATGAGTTGTGTGCTTCTTGTAAAATCAGTTTCCGAAGTTCCGGATCGTGTGGAACACAGATACGTTTTCTATGCCATAAAGTACCCTGTTCGTCTTCGTGGAATCCTTTGGCTTTTCCCTTGTCGATCTTTTCCTTAATCTCTTCAATTTCCTTGTTAGTCTTCTGGGCTTCTTTAATCTTGTCCAACAAAGTGGGTTGAACATCCAAAGACATGAGATGTCCTTCAGGCACAATATCCAATCTGAGATCTCTAAATTGGGCACACAGATTATCTGGCAATTCTCCCTTAGTGAGGCCATTCACAAAAACCTTACGTCTTAGAGCATCCGCTACAACATTTGCTTTACCGGGGTGGTATTGCAAACTCAAGCCATAGTCCTTGATGAGTTCTAGCCATCTCCTTTGTCTCATGTTAATTTCTTTCTGGGTGAAGATATACTTCAAACTCTTGTGATATGTGAACACTTCACATCGCTTTCCCAAAAGATAGTGTCTCCATGTTTTGAGTGCATGGACAACAGAGGCTAACTCTAAATCATGAGTAGGGTAGTTTACTTCATGAGTTTTGAGTTGTCTCGAGGCATAAGCCACAACTTTTCCTTCTTGCATAAGTACTGCACCCAAACCATGATGAGATGCATCACAATACACTTGGAAATCCTTCTCCAAATCTGGCAGACATAAGACTGGTGCTGTCACAAGTCTCTTCTTCAATTCTTGGAAGCTGAGTTCACAACCTTCAGACCAAGCAAATTTCTTGTCTTTCTTTAGCAATTCTGTCATAGGCTTAGCTACCTTGGAGAAATTCTCAATGAATCTTCTGTAGTAACCTACTAAGCTAAGGAAACTACAAACTTCTTTCACTGACTTGGGAGATTCCCATTCAGTTACAGCCGAAACTTTAGTAGGATCAACTGCAACACCATCTCCTGACACAACGTGTCCAAGAAATCCAACTTCATTCAACCAGAATTCACACTTGCTGAATTTGGCATAAAGTTTATGCTCTCTAAGCTTCTCAAGTATCAAACGCAAATTTCCTTCATGTTCTTCTTTGCTCTTGGAGTAGATCAAAATGTCATCGATGAAAACGACAACAAACTTATCAAGAAATTCCATGAACACCTTGTTCATCATATTCATGAAGTATGCTGGTGCATTGGTCAAACCAAATGGCATCACGGTATAATCATACAATCCATACCTTATGGTGAAAGCTGTTTTAGGTATGTCTTGCTCTCTTATCTTGAGTTGGAAATAACCTGACCGAAGATCAATTTTTGAGAACACACAAGCTCCTTCTAACTGATCAAACAAGTCATTGATTCTAGGCAAAGGATATTTGTTCTTGATAGTCACCTCATTGAGTGAACGGTAATCTATACATAACCTTTGACTTATATCCTTCTTTTCCACAAACAAAACTGGGGCTCCCCAAGATGAAGAACTTGGTTGAATAAATCCTTTCTGCAACTGCTCTCCAAGTTGTTTCTTGGTTCTTTCAGTTCATCAACTGACATCTTGTACGGTCTCTTTGCTATTGGTCTAGATCCTGGTAGCAAATCAATAAGGAACTCCACATCTCTATCTGGTGGCATTCCAGGCAATTCTTCCGGAAACACATCCGGATATTCACTCACAATTAGCACTGCTATGCTAACCCCTTAAGAGAATTTAGCATACTCCTTTTTGCTTCAAAGTTGGTCTTGAATCTGATCCTTTTATTTTCTGGAGTTGTGAGTGAGACAGTATGGTTGGCACATTCTATCACTCCCTTGTGCTTAGTCATCCAGTACATTCCCAAAATGACATCCAATCCTTGGGAGTTTAGGATTATCAAGTTAACGGGAAACTTATACTTCCCAAACTCTATGACTAGATCATGACATCCTGAATTCACTATCATTTCTCCGCCAGGAGAACTTACTTGTATAGGACACCCAATAGTTTCTAACGGTAGTTCATTTCTTTCAACAAATGCTCTTGATATGAATGAATGAGATGCACCAGTATCAAAGAGAACAAATGCTGGAACAGAATTGAGTTTGAACTTACCAGCAATAGCATCAGGCTCCTCATAAATTTCCTCTACATTGATATGGTTCACTTGTCCCTTTTGAAAAGGGTTGGGCTTGCTGGGTCCTTCAACTTTCTTTTCTGGGCATTCATTTGCATAATGACCCATATTCTTGCACTTGAAACACTCAACCTGACTAATATCCTTCTTGACAGGCTGGCTTCCACTGCCACTTCCACTTCCACTGTGGTGGCTCTTATATCCACCCTTGTGGTTCTTGTACTTGTCATTGTCATGACTACGGTGATGTTTGTTGTCATGATGACGGTTGTGGTTGTGGTGCTTGTTGAATTTCACATGCTTGTGGGATCCTGAGATTCTAATATCATCATAATGGGAACGTTTGTGAGACGATCCCGAGCTGTGCTTGTCCGACTGCTTTCTCTTCCTACTCTCAACTTGCTTCATTTTGTTCTCCAAAATAGCAGCCTTATCACAAAGAGACTGATAAGTGGGAACATAGGCCACTGATAGCTGCATGTTTAGTTCATCATTCAAACCTTCAAGGAACTTTTCCTTCATCTTAGCATCAGTGTCAACTTCATCCGGTGCATAACGCGCCAGATTGTTGAACTCCTCAATATATTCAGCCACGCTGCGGTGGCGCTGCTTCAGATTATGAAATTCTTTCTTCTTCAAACTCATCACTCCGGATGAGATGTGAGCAGTACGAAAGGCATCTTCAAAGATAGCCCATGTCACATCTGCAATAGGAGTGGTGATCTGGAAGTTATCCCACCAAGTGGCTGCTGGTCCTTCCAACAAGTGAGCTGCAAATCTGACTTTCTCTTCATCAGTACAACCAACTGTTACCAAGTCCTTGTTCACAGAGCGTAGCCAATCATTGGCCACCATAGGATCAGTTGTTCCCGAGAACTTTGCTGGCCTCAATCTCAAGAATCTGGTAAGCATGTCAAAACCCGGTGGGTTTTTGTTGTTTTTGTTGTTATTGTTGTTGTTATTGTTCTGGTTCTGGATGAACGTAGTCATCATCTGCATCAGCTGAGTTTGAGCTGTCATCATTTGTTGCATCTCAGGGGTGATGTTGTTGTTGTTGGGGTTGGGATTGGCACGACGGGGAGGCATCTGTGGTTTGTTCAATAGACATAAGAATGAGATACCCATAGATGCTTTCATGCACAATACATCACATAAACAATCATCAAGCATGCATCACAATAATAAAGGTTCAACAACAAGATAACAAGTTTGCGAAATAAACACACCAATAGCAAGCCATCCACATGTTGGATGGTCATTGCGACTCAAATAAAGCATGGTAAATAAATGATAAATGAGTAGTCAACACTACTCCTCGGCATCAACATCCTCCTCAACAAAGGTAAGACCTGCATTCTCCATAGCGGTCTTGTATTCCTCGACATTGGTGGTCAAGGTCTCTACTTTGGCTTTTGAGAGCCCTCTTTTGAGAACGAAGCCTCTCAATCACAGTCTGCTGATGCTCGATCTCGAAGTCCTTGGCCTCCAGTTCTGCAGTCATGTCTCGAATCCTCTTGTTCCTATCTTGGACTCGCTTCTCTTGACTCTTGAAATTTCTGTCTTGGCTCTCGAACTTTGCCTATATCTCCTTGACTATCTCATATTGCTCCGCGAAGAGCTTGTCCTTCTCACGAAGCTTCACCTGGAGTTCGTCATTGCTGAGCATGACGTTTGTCCTATCAATGTCCACGTGCCTAAGAAGAACCTCTAAGTCCTGGAGGTATAGACGAATCGGCTCTGCTGTCTCCCTCGAAGTGTCCTCGAAGTCGATGGCCTCTCCATCCTCATCATGTCTACCGAAGGCGTGGAAGTGAGTACCTCTAACTTTGTCGAGTGTCTCCCTAACAGACGTCCAATCAAGTCTGCATGACTACCTCTAAGCCTCTCTCCTTGTCATCGTGCATGAGCTTGAAGATGATGGCCTCCGTGTTGGCTCGATCAAGGCGTCTGGTGATTGACCTTGAAAACCCAAAGGTCTTTCCTCTCAAACTTGGTGAGGGGAAGCACCATGATGGTAGGAAGAGGGATATTGAGCAAACTAGTGAGCTCAATAATACGAGGGCCAAAGCGAGTTCCCTGGAACTCTTCAACAGTGCTGATGGTAACATTAGGCATCTATTTATAAGATAGAAAAAGTTAGAAACAACACAATTTAAGGTAAAACACAAGGCAAAGCATCACATGCATATCTTTGGAAATCAAAACACACAAGTCATGGCATACATGGATCCATTACAGCAACCAAGGTTCATCTTATTTTAAGCAACATTTGGAAAATAAGGTGATAAGTGGTGGTCCAACTAACGAAGTATGTTACAATCCCAACTCACTAGATATGTTGGCTAACACAATATTTCTAGAAGCAATCAGTCTATCTTGAGCACATGACTCCATTACTAAGTCTATAATGTCTCCTCTTAAGGTTTGGTTGGTAGCCTCCAACTCTTGGGTATGTTTCTTCTCTTCCCTTAGGTCATTTTGGATGTTGAGCATTCTTCACTTTACTCTATCACCAAGTTCTTTGATGGTCTTCCAAGCTGCATCCCTTGCTGAATCAAAGAATGTAGTGTGCACCACTGAATTGGTGAACATGCAGAATCCTGATTCCTTGTGGTTGTCTTCCTTGTTTTTATACAAGTGAAGTTGCACCCACCAGTACTCAACTCCTTCATCCATCACAGGAAAACCTTTGTACACAGCTGCACCATGTATTTCCATTGCAACCATGAGGTCCTTGAGAGCCTTGGGAAATTCTTTCTCACACTCCAAAGTCATTGTCATGAGTGGTCCTTTCCTTACGGCTTCGTTGATGGAGTTCATCTACAAATAGAGATGAGAAAGAAGATTAGAAAAGTTTACTAGAAGAATAGACAAGTGTAGGAGTTGTTGAAAATTTTTCCTTAGTGGTTTCCAATCCTAGGGTCATAATCCTACAGGCAACACAGTGCTCTGATACCATCTGTAAGATCCCTCCTTTATATAGGAAAAGGATCCCTGTGATTGCAATGCTAGTCCCTGGATCAATGCTAGAATCCACAGTTTAAGATGAAGTACACAGAAACAAAGGTCATTATTACAGTCATTCCAGAGACAACATAGTCTTTACAACTCCATGGCCACAGGCCTAATACAAGAGTTTAAAAAAGTAAACAGATAAAAGTCTTCATCTTTATGTGCCACAGGCAAACATGTTGAGTGTAGACTCATGACTCCTAATCCTCATCAGAGTAACCTGCAACATCACAAGTTACAGCCACAGTGGGTTAATACATTGGAATAGTATTGGCAAGTGATACCTTAGTATAATATTGGTGGACTACATATGCAATTTGGCTAAGTGTAGCTTAGGCTTGCTTTGCTCAAAATAGGTTTTGCCTATTAGTTGAAATCACTAAGTTATTCTTTGTCAAAACTTTTCCCAAGGAACCACCAATAGACATTGGGGTCCTTCACCCTTGTTCAACCACAAGTTTTACTTAGAAATTGGGATGAGGAGATTCTTGATAGCTTCCATGTCTTGATGCTCAAATTGTCCTTTACCAGGGACATGGCTAAGTACTTAGATTCTTCCATCTGCAGAGGTTGTGCACTTTCCCCGCAAGACTTGATTTTCACCAAGACAGGACCTTTCAGAAGCCTCCCCTTAGACCAAATGTACGCGTTCCAACCTATCATCCCACTACCACCAACTGTCCAAATGGTTAAGTTATTGCAACTTATGTGATCCAGGCAGAGCCCATATTGCCAAGTGGCTGCACTAGAAGCTTCTTAACATTTGGCCTCTCAAATCCCTTTGTTCCTGGGTGGCTTTCCAAAAGTGTGATACACAAGGTAAACCATAGAAATGGGCCTTGTGTAACCACTCAACATAAACCATTCCTTCCATTCCACCCAGGTGTTTTATTCACTTAGTTGTTTTATTAAGTAAAACACAAGTCCAAAGACTTAGAAATATTTTTATCATATCATGAATATATCACCACCCTTGGTTGCTACTAGCTAGGCTAAGCATGGCATAGATAAGCATCTTAACTTAGAAAATTTCTAGCAATTCTACAACTACTAGGATTTCCCAAGCATAGCATATAAGCAAAATATAACATGCAAGACTAGCAAAATTATTTCTAATGCATAGTATAAAAACACAGGGATAAAAATATCATGAAGCACCACTTGCCTTGGTAGTTTGGAGAGTAGCTACACTCCTCACAATCACAATCACTATTGGCACCAAAATCTACATAAAATCATAGCCACAAATCACATACCAAATAAATACAAGCAAAAATATATGGATGCATGCAATATGATATGTGATGATTTTCTAAACTCAACAAGACAAGTGCACAGTACTGGTTCATAATCAAGTTCAAAACTTGCCAAACAACATTTATTTTAATACTAAAACATTTCTCAAATAATTTATATACACAACATAGGTCTACACATGTTTCTGTAAATAAAACCATTTTAACAGAAGAAAAACATTAAACACATTGCATATTTAGAAAGGGCTTGCTCTCCTAATTCCATTGATATAATTTTTTTCAAATTTGAACGTGGGAATCAAAAGTTATAGCTAAAACAAAATCAAACAACTAATAGATTCAAATTCTGATTTTAAATTCTAATTCCTGGCCACGCGTCATGTTCTGATTGGCGCGTACCTGTTCGCTCAGGATCACGCACACAGGCCGTTAGATCTAACTTAATATGCACGGCCCAGATCTACTCGTACCATTTCGTTAAGTGATCTATTCCTATGCGTTGGATCTAGATCCAACGGTCATCGATCAAGCGACCACGGATGGGCGGCGCTGGTGGTGGCATCTGGCGGCGACGAGCTCTGTCTATGGCGGCGTGGCGCTATAGGGGGTTCTGTGGTCGTCGGAGACGCTTACCAGATTCGTGGCGATGCACTGATGCTCAACGTGGCGGCGGCAAAGGGGCGCGGACACGGGCCGCGGGCTCGTCGAGTTCGCTTGTCGGGCTCGTGGAGCGGCGACGCGGCGTTCTGGTCACCCTATCATGAATCAAAGGCATCAGGGGGTGCGCAAGGCTACGGCGAACACACTCGTGTGAATCAGAGGCGAAGGGGAACACGGTTCTCACCGAATTTAATCGCTGGAGTTGAAGACGTCGTCGGGACCTTGCTGTGCTTGACGGAGTCGACGACCTAGGGCAGTATAGGATGAACCAATGGTGTCAGAATGTGCGCAAAGAAGTTGCAAGGCTGTCTGCATGAACTAGAGGAAGGCGCCACGAACTCCGGGATTGGTCCGGAGAGGGTTACACTGCTGGCGGTGCAAGGGCGATTGGGGCAGCTGGGGCGCTCGTGCTTTCAGTGCGGGGAAATGGAGAGGGCGAGAGGGGTTTAAGTAGCATGATCGCGAGCGTGATTTACTCGGGCATTCAACATGAATTGACGCCGCGAATCAATACAGAGAACGACCGGCGTAATTTGGGGATTGAGCTGTTAGCGGGGTGGAGACGATGACGCCGTGTGGGCGGTTGTCGGCGAGAAACGAGAGGGGTGGGGTCTGGCGTCATCACTCGGGGTTCGTTCTGTAGTAAAGAAAAACGGTTTGCGGGGAGGGGTTGCTGGGCTAATTGGTCTGGTTGGGCCAGATTCGACTGTTTGCTTATTTTTTTCTCTTTTAACTTTTTCTTTTTTTGTTTGATTTTCTAAACTGATTTCAAAACTCCAATTCAAATCTGTTTTATTTCAAAACTTCTATGGACTTTTGTACAATAAATCTTGTACTCAAATAAGTGTCAAACACATCTGTTCACTCAAACCTACTTGAGTCAATTGAAAAATAAAATAAAAAACAAGCCTTTTGGAGATATAATAAAAAGCATAAACTTTGGTTTTATTTCATACTTGTTTTGAAACTTGGCTCAAACCTTTGGAATCTCTTAAGTTAGGATTCAAAACTATACTGATAGAATATAAGTGCCTTTCTCAAAAGTATGTAGCACCAAGGCTAGAACATTCATACATAAAATAATGAGCATATATGCTCCTGTTTTGAAATGATTTTTGAAAATGGAATCCTACATGATCATGGATGCATGGATGATATGCATGAGTTTGAAACATGATTTTAGGGATGTTACAATTGCTTGTCCTCAAGCAGTTCAGTTGATAACTGAGTGCGATAAAAGAACTTTCAGGAACACATTTGCTTCATGTGATGTATATATTCTTAGCATATGATCAATACTTAGACAATTCGTAATAAGGAGTATTCAAATAAGTCTACTCAATAGTAATGCAAGCTATGAAGAGATTCCAACACAATAATAATAAGCAACATGAAACATAAACATAAGCAACATTGCAATGCCCATAAGAAGGCATGATAGAGTGGTATCTCGCTTGCCTTTGATTGTGGAGCAAAACATAAATGCCAAGGCACCTCTGAAGTTCAAGTGAAGACTAGAAGTAAAGATATCAAAGATACAAGCATCAAAGTTATGTCATAATTAACCAAGTTTTGAAAACAATCACATTACACTAAAAATGACAACTATGCTCTCAAGAAAGTGCTCATAGAATAAGTGGTGACTCAACAAGGAAGTGAAAAGGTTTTGAAAAGTTTGAAATGTTTCCAAATGCTGAAAGTATGGTAATCATTAGCCTTGAGCTCTCATTGCCCCTATCATAGGCATCTTTAAGTGGTTAAGGTGAAAGTGAGGTCCAATTTGAGTTATATGCTTGACAGACCATAAACTGGAAATCTCATGTCCCTTGAGTACGCGGGTTGTTCCTCATGCTACTCAACTTTAGTTACCGGTAAGTTCTTGTCATTGTAAGTACATGTGTATCATAGAGAACCACCAACGGGGTACCCCTTGCCCCACGATACAGGAGCTATCCCATATCAAAATGACAAGGCAATAGACAATGAGCATCTTAGTGATCTTTTTATTTGCTATTTGCATAGGTTTTTGTTGAGTATGCTTCATAAATTGCTCATTATGGTTATGCTGCAAGTTTCCACCATGATTAGGCATGGCTTAGGCTAGCGTCCCAAGCGTTTCTCTAGCACATATGCATAACTCCATGGACTTACAAGCTCCCCTTTTATTTCACACCACCGACATCCATAAACAAAAGAGCATGATATCAACTAGATAAGTATTTACATGTGTTGAAAGCGTTCCCCATGACAGCACGGTTCTGCTAACTCCCAGCCTATAATTTACAAGCATATAACTTTCATGGACAGTCACAATGGTTCAGGTTTATTAAGTGCAAGAAAATAAAGTGTGCCATCAAGTTCGTGAGAGCTTTACTAACTAATTTTCTCATAACAAGCAAACATTTTATTTGGAAGAAAACGAGGCATACTAAATATGCACGGAATAGCAAATGATGCTAATAGGTAGATATGGTGGACACTTTTTTGAATTTTTTTGGTTATGGGGAGTTTGGAAACACGAGTAGAGCTCATACTCAGCGCAAGTGAAGGCTAGCAATAGAAAGGGAGCGACAAACGAGAGAGCAGTAACTGTGATAATCATGCTTGCAACAAAACAAAATTAATTATGGCATAAAAGTGATGCAAGAACTCTGAGGTAAATTAAATCATCGAGGCTTAACTGACTTTGGTTCAGTCATATGCATGCGTGAGCATGTGCCAAGTCGATTCAAATGAATCATTTAGAGGAGGATACCATAATGTCATACCAAGTTATGAATAGAACAATGCAAGCAAACATTCATGTGACATGCTACAAACTAATAGCAAGTTGGAGCTAATCATAAGAGAGCAAGAACTACTAAGCATTCATTACATAACATACACCTTACATGAACCGACTAAGCACACAATGATGAGTATATGTACAAAAAATGAAGACAAGTAGAGTTCACTACCAGTCTCTTACCACACCTTGAGTTGTCATAAAATCATCATTATTGCCTTTCACTTGTGTGTCTTGAATAATAACATGAAACCAAACTCCAAAGGAGTCACTGAGGACCGCTGAACCCTGCAACGAACTTCACGAAACCAGAGAAGAACAACAAATATTCTTGGGTTTTCAATTTTAAGAGAATAAGAACTAAAGGAAAAAGCAAACAAAGCAAAATATTTTTGGATTTTTCTTATAGCAAACCAAAACTAAAAGGCAAAGAAACAAACCGAGAGAACCAACGAAAATATTTTTGGTCTTTTTGTGTTTTGGAAAGCAGAAACAAAAACTAAAAAGAAAGCAAAACATGGATATAGAAAGTGCCGACAGAACATGATATATAGATGAGTGTGATGTCGGTATATATCCCCCCAAGATTAGGCTTTTGGCCTAAGTGGTGATCAATCAAAATGCGGGTAGTAACCCCAAGCCAGTGGATCATCGTAGGAATGATCATAATCAGGCACTCGCGATGAAGAAGAAGAAGTCCCCAGTCATAAGAGGGCTGCTGGTATGAAGAATCCCCATGTTGGAGGGCTGAACCGAATTATCTTTGTATTCCTCTCCAACATTCTCCTCTTATTGTGAGAGCTCCGCCATGTATGTGTCAAGTTCCTCCTCCGTGAGTGACCAACCTTTCCTAGTATCAAAGTTAAACAAAGTAGGTGCAGGCAAAGGGACTACTTTATCAGACTTACCCCCTCTCCAACCACTCTTGAGAAAGGTTATTTCATAAGATAACTCGTTCAAACTAGACCAAGAAGAAACAAATTTATGCTATATCATGGAATTAAGATCAAGTCTCTCTATGGGAAACTGCAAGTCTGAATGATAAGGTGCTAAACCATGCAAAGCTAATAAACGATAGGCAATGTGACCTCCACCAATTCCACCTTTCTCACGGTTAGTGTCAATACGGAAAGCTATCAAAGCACCCAAGTTATAAGTTCTATCTCGTTTCAAGGCGGCTGAGATAAAAGCTAGATCAAATGAAGATAATTTACTAGCAGTTTTCCTAGCAAGAACACACTTGGCAATGAAATAGACAAAATAACGAATGGCTGGGAGATGAATATTCCGAATTTTACCACTCTCCTTTGAGAAGCTGCATCCTTGGCAAATCTCTGCATATAAGTCCTTGAGTGGAGTAGGGCTCTCCCTAATCTTCTCACAAGAACCCCACTGTGGCACTCTAATAGCTGCACAAAAATCATCAAACGGGAGGTTGACATCTATATTGTAAATTTTGTAGTGAACCATGGGGTTAGGCAACGTCCAACTAAATCGAAAATCATGCACCACAGACATAGTTAATTTCAAATATTGGTAAGGTTCTTCTCCAGCAAAATGCTCCTGCATTAGAAATCAGAGTTTGGAAATCCTAAAATATCCCTACAGCTCTCATGAATTCTAGGCATGGATAAATGGAAGAGAAAACTTCCTCCTCGCGGTGGACTTTCATAATCTCTGGTACCCTTAATTCATATTGACCCAGCTGGTATTCACTCATCTTCTTTTCTGATTTTTTAGATAAATATCAAACCAAGTGATTTCCAAGCTAATAAATGATGAGAAACTAATATAGGAACTTGCTAGAGGGCTAAACATGCATCAAAATGAAATTTCTAAGCATAGAACAAGCAAGCAAGCTCAGATAACCTGTCACCTACAGTAGCAAAATACTCAATATACAATCCACCAATCAAAAATCTAATTGGACAAGCGGAGGAGGCACATACCGGAGAGCAATCCCTCCAAAATTCAGCAGCAAAGATGGGTTGAGCAAGGAGATCGAAAATAGGAAGCAAGAATAGTAGGGACTCGAGCTTTGAGAAGTTTTTTGGTGTTTCTCGGGAGAGAGAAAGAAGTGGCAGGGAGGAGGCTAAGTGGAGGGCCAGGGGTGGCCCACACCTGGGCCAGGCGTGCCTAGGGCAGGCCATGCCACCAGGGGGTGTGCCGGCCTGGTGGGTCCCCCTGGGTCACTCCAGGTGACCCTCAACCCCTTTTTCATGAGAAAATTTAATATGAATTTTCTAGAATTTTTCGGGAAACTTTATTTTTGGGAAATTTTCAGGATGTAAAAGTTGATTTTCTCGCAAAAAAAGATTTTTAAAGACACAAAAGCAAACAAAAACTAAAATTACAAAAGTTATAAAACACTCTAGAAAGCAAGCAACTAGCAAAACTAAGACTAACAAGAGGAAAAAAAAAGATTGGAAAGGAAAAAGATAGAAGTGAGCAAGGATAATCATTGTGAAAGCATTGTTTTGTCCATTAAAATCCCTTTGTTAACAAGGTTGATCAAGTCTTGTTACCAAAACAATCTTATATGAAACAAAGCTGTAGAGGTCCCAACCTGATAAGGTAGAGATCCCTGTGCTTACAATGCTAGTCCCTGGATCAATAGCTAGCATCCACAGTTTAAGATGTAATATCAAGAAACAAAGGTCATAATACAACTTTATAACCAGGAATACTCTTCGAAGTATTTACCTCTGCCTTTCTTTTTTTAGAACATACCCTTCCAATCCAAAATCAAAAAAGAAAGAAAAGTTCCTCGTCTGTGATTTAATCAGCCCTAAGGGAGTTTACTCGACCCATTCTCCAGTCTAAGTAAATTAGATGGATTTAGCTCAAAGTTCTATTTCCTACTCTATAAGGATCATCTAGAAAGCGGAGAGCTTTGGTTCCATTCAAATAAAAAAGCTGACATAGATGTTAAGTTCTGAGAATATCCATAAAGGAAAGCGAAATCGGAGTTTTCTTCCTCTCGTTCTGATTGCAAAGGAGAAAGTGGATTATCAGCCAGTGGTCGAGTCCCACTCGTGTTCTTTGCAGTCCACAGACTCATCGCACTCTGTTGCCCTATCTGTTGTTTATCGCCCATCGCAGTAAGACCTTTTATTAGGATCATGCCCAAGGTCTTTGTCATCCACCGACTGCCTTTTCTCTTTCGTTTAAGTAACTATATAGCATGGAGTCCTTCATCTTCAAAGTTCCATAGGCAATCATGTTGGTTGTAGACTTGTAATCCTAATCAACACACTTCACTAACATCAAACAAACCTGCAACATAATAAGTTACAGCCACAAGGGTCAATACATTTGAATTGTATTGGCAAGTGATACTACGGTAGAATAGTGGTATCTATCATCTATATGCATTTGTCTAAGTGGAGCTTAGGCTTGCTTTGCTCAAAATAGATTTTCCTTATCATTTGAAAACACTAAGTTTTTGTTTGATAAAATCACCCAAGGCATCTACCAATCAAAGATTGAAGATCCTTTAACCCTTGTTCAACCACAAGCTTTTAACTTAGAAATTGGGATGAGGAGATTCTTGATAGCTTCCATGTCTTGATGCTCAATTTGTCCATTGCCGGGGACACAACTAAGTACTTAGATTCTTCCTTCTCGAGAGGTGGTGCACTTTCCCCACAAGACTCAACATGCATCGAGACAAGATCTTTCAGAAGCCTTCCGTTAGAACAGAATGGACGCGTTCCAAACATATCAACCCTACCACCAACTGTCCATTTGGCTAAGTTATTGCAACCTATATGACCCAGGGAGAGCCCATATTGCCATGTGGCTGCACTAGAAGCTTCTTAACATATGGCATCTCAAATCTGTTTGTTCCTGGGTGGATTTCCACAAATATGATACACAAGGTAGAACATAGATATGGGCCTTGTGTAACCACTCAACATAACCCAAACATACCATTCCACCCAGGTGGTTCATTCACTTAGTTGTTTTATTAAGCAAAACACAAGTCAAGGACTTAGAAATATTTTCCATAGCATGTACATAATCCACCCTTGTTTGCTACTAGCTAGGCTAAGCATGGAAATAGCAAGTATCTTAACTTAGAGAAAATTCTAACAATTCTACATCTACTAGGATTTCCCAAGCATAGCATATAGATACTTAGCAAAATTTATCATGCAAGCCTTATACAAAATACCACTAATGCATAGTCAAAATATTGGGACAAAAATATGAAGCACCACTTTCCTTTTAGTAGATAATATAGATTCAGTCCTTGATCTTGAAATGGTCACACTCTTCAAAGTTCACTACAATTCAATCAAGCAAGCAAATATTCAAACTAGCATTCAAACAATTCACCACATAAAATAAAGAAAACAAAACAATGCATGCAAGCATACAAAAGATTGTTTTATTGGAAAAGTGGTTTCTACTAAGTTATAAACATTTTAAAACACCTATTGGTCATTTATAAAAGTGGCAAAACCATTTTAAATCAAGTTAGTGAAAATGGGCCATTTAAATCATTTTTGTTTTGCTAGAAATGATTTAAACCAAAGTAATAATTTATAGTGTTTGATAAATATATTTTTAAACACAAATGTTAGTGTTTTAAGGTCAAGTGTTTAATATTAAACCATTTGCAAAAGGTTTTACCTAAAAAACATTTTTAAATCAAAGCAATATTTTATTTTGTTGGAAATGCCTTTAAACAAAGTAATAATTTTCTAGGGTTCACCAAATATATTTTTAAATCCCAAAACTTTGTGTGTAGGATCAGAGAGTTTAAATCAAACCATTTTCCAAAGGTTTTACTCAAAATCATTTTTAAACCATAATCAACATTTTTATTTAACTAGAAATGCTTTTATTCAAAGATTTATTCTCTAGTATCAAACAATATACTTTTAAATCTACAAGTTGGTTTTTATGGTCAGTAGGTTCAAAACAAACTATTTACAAAAGATTTTACCCTAAAAACATTTCTAGAATAAATTTTATAACCAAAATAGGCCTACACATGTTTCTGCAAAAACAACTAATTTTACCAAATAAAATCACTAAACAAAGGGCATGGTTGGATAGTATTCTTTTTCTTGATTCCAATGATATAATTTTTTTAAATTTTGGACGTGTGGATCAAAAGTTATGAATTTTTGAAATCCAAACATCTAATTGTTTCTATCTTTAAAACAAATTACATGCCACACGTCATGTTTCTATTAGCTGAAAACGGTTTGTGTGGATCGATCGATACAGACCGTAGGATTTAAGTGAGATCGCATGGTTTAGATCTAACTTACCGGTTCATTTTAAGTGAATCTATCGTGGCCGTGGGATCAAGATCTAACGGGCAGCTTTGCTCTGACCAAAGTCTGGCTGCGTGTGGCGATGGCAAGCGGTGGCGCGCTTTGTCTACGGCGCTGCGGTGGCTACAGGAAGCGAGGGAGGAAAAGGTGTGGCTTACTAGGTTCGCCATATGTTGATGATGCTCAATGTGCTCGTGGGGAGGCAGGAGCGCACGAGAGTGAATGGGATTGCTCGCCTTAGTTGTCGTCGGCGTCGGGTGTCTCTGTTCGTCGATGGGGGCGAGGATACATACCACCAGAAGGCAAATGGAAGGAGGCGTTAGAAGCGCGTGGAAACAGAGATCATCTGAGCATCATCGCGAGAGAGAGGGGAGGTCAGGGTTCACCTGGAATGCTCGTCGGAGTGGAGGCAGACGGTGGTGACGTTTTGTCGTCGGGGTTGCCGATGCTAGGGGCACGCACTTACGAGGTTTAATATCGTCAATGCCCATTGTTATGAGCTTGGGTTTTGGAGAATATGGGGATGCTGGAGATCACAGAACGGTTAGCAAACAAGCAACACGGTAACATGAGGTTTCCAAGGTTCAGGCCCCCAGAGGGAAAACCCTACTCCTTCTTGTCTGCTCTTGATTACGGCGGAACCGAAGGTTACAGGGGTGCACAGATGTAATCTGGCGTGGAGGTGTGTATGCGGTGGTATGCGAAGTGCCCTCCTAGACTTTATATAGAGATAAGCAGGTCCCGAGCACAGACCGAGTCGGTTACAGGTTTAGGGTTTGCCCCTTTGAATATTCTATCTAATCTAGTCTTGTTCTCCAAGGATCCGAAGACGTCATGGGCTTGGGCCACCCGAAAATCTTCAGGGCGTGCGTATATTCTCGTGAGCCTTCCTTTGGCTGGACCAAGTATGCTAAGGTCTCGTACCCGTGGGGTATAACCATGTCAGTAGCCCCCGAGTGTTCAGTCGAATCATAGATTCAGCTGAGGACTCTTTTAATCTTTCAGGTGCAGCTGTTTCTGTTTATCAGAGAATGCTTTTAGTGTGTAGGGATTGTTGATGTGTGTGCCTGACTGTCCCGACGGATCAGGGCCAGTTAACTGTCTTAGGACAAAACAACACGATCTTCTTCAGATTCGAGTCCCTTGACTCGAACCCGGAACAAATGCTGACGTAATTCAACTCAGGCCGTTGAGGACTTATAGGAGTAGAATTCCAGTAATTTTCAAATGATGTACCCAACGCGTCCATCGGGATTTCCATCGCGCCTGCTGGCATGGATTTTGACTAGCAGAGCGCAGTCGTGTATGTTGCCAGGCCATTAGATGGTATCTGTAGGTCTTATCTTTGCGTCGCAGACACAACATCTGAATGTTTATCACCGTGGAGGTGTTTCGGGTGGCCAAGGAGGATGTTACTCACTTAGCGTTAACTGGGGCAGAATTGCCGAAAAGTTTTTTGCATGTCGATCCGAAGGATTGCAGTCAAAGAATTCATAGGGTGCGCGACCAACGCTCCCTATGGGAGTAGTCCCGAGTGTCTGTTCGAGTCGTAGACTCGAGCAGAGACTTTAATTCAGTTGTTGTTGATTTTAGGTCCGTAGGACACAATTTTTTTGGATGCTTGAATCCATCCTCCCTATGGGAGTAGCCCCCGAGTCCGTAGTGGAGTCGTAGACTCGACGTAGGACTCGAAGAATAGTTCAGTGGTGTAGTAACTTGGTCATACTTCGGGTGCGTGGCCAGCGCTCCTGATACGAGTAGCCCCCGAGTAGTTATTCGAATCGTAGATTTGAGTGAGTACTTTTAGCTTTATAGTCGAAGATTTGTAACCGTTGCTAGTATAGCTTTGATGACGCCAGTGCTGACGATCGGTGACCTCAAGCGTCTACGGTGCTAGAGGTGACGTGACTAGACGAACGTGGGTCCCACCTTCTAACTTTGAATTGACTGGTCACGTGCGACGTGGAGATAATTACGACGTCTCCTTGGTTTCTGTGCATAGTAGACGGCGTGCGAACGACGGTTCGTTGCTGTGTTGACACATGGACGGTTGGATTTTGATGTTGGCTCTAGGGCTTCTCGATGAATGGTCATCATGTATCGTCTTCGTCCTTATAATCAGTGGGGGGGGGGGATTTGTTTGTTTTCACCGCAGCCATTCTCGTTTCACTGCTTTCACCTTCTTGAGCTTTTCTCGCCGCGTGCTGGAAGTTCTTCGATCCTTCCCATCTTTGTTCTTGCGCTCGCACCGTCGCCGTCGCCGCACTGCAATGGAGAAATCAAGGAAGGCGTCCACTACAGTTGGTACCAGCGCTGCTGCCAGTGGCAACAAGGGTGCCGCCACCGCTCGCGTCACTGACGGTGGCTGGCGGCGGCCGGAGACGCGCGAGGGCAACCTGCACAAGCTTCATGAGCGGGGTCTGATCCCGCAGGACAAGCAGGCTGTCAAGATTCCCGGTGATGAGGTAATTCCCCGTCCACCCGCTAGGTTTTGGGTCATGTTTGTCGCTTTTGTCCTTCGGGGCCTTTCTCTCCCAGTCCGCGATTTTCTCCGTGGATTGCTTTTCTTCTATGGCATCCAACTCCATCATCTTTCACCAAATTCTGTTCTTCACATCGCCTGCTTCATCACCTTCTGCGAGTGCTGGCTTGGTATCGAGCCGCACTTTGGCCTCTTCCGGAAGCTCTATTCCGTGAAGAGGCAATCTGGATCCGATGGCGTTTATCCCATCGGCGGCTGCATTATTTCCATTATATCCAACTTTCTCTTCTTTTCTTTTTCTATGTCCGAGTCCGTCCAATACTGGCGGAGGCGATGGTTTTACATCC
The DNA here is from genome assembly GCA_030063025.1 of Avena longiglumis. Lineage (NCBI taxonomy): Eukaryota > Viridiplantae > Streptophyta > Magnoliopsida > Poales > Poaceae > Avena > Avena longiglumis. The sequence goes on from CP125973.1 coordinate 572,029,881, forward strand.
GCGACTCCATAGTGGACGGGCAAAATTTTGGTCTTGCTCCTTTTGACCCTTCCTAGAAAATCCAGCCGAAGAGGTCCTGGAAGAACCACATTTTGGATGGTGAGGTGGCAGAGATAGAGGAGCTCTATCATCAGGTGGAGGACCTTCAGGTGATTCCGGATAAAGAGGTGAACGGTGTGGATATCATCCGCACCTTCCTCCAACGTCGGGTGCAGCCGCTCCAGGCTAGGGTGCACCCGATGTTCCTTTACTCTAGCCGCCACGATCCGACTAGGGTTTCGACTGGAGAGCTTTCCAAGGGGGACGTCGATGGAATCCTCCGACCGCTGCTGAAGTTTAAAGCTGACGAGGACATTCCGGGTAGCTCGCTGACCCTTCCATTCATGGCTTCTTGACCGGTGCCGCAGGTGTAGATCTGGGACATGCGCAGGTGTAGACACCCGCTAGCCACATATGCAAAACTATTTGCATGTCAAGCGTGGAACATGTCTCATGTGCGAGGACATGTAAAGTTTGTCCGGGCTGCTTCATCCCACTATACCACCAATATCCAAAGTACAACTAAGAAGCAATAACATGATCATCATCGCCCACATATACATATGTGTACTGCCGTGCAAATCATATACGCATAGATCCAGCTCTGATACCACTATAGGGTTCACAATAGTAAACAAAAAATTTCCTACGATGGGAACAACTATGTACCAAGATCTATCTATGACACATCCCAAGATTTTCCAAATCTTGTAATGTGAAAAATAAATAAACAAAATAAAATTTGTTGAAATTTAGGGTGAAAAGAAAATTTTGTTTCTAATTGGAAATTAAAATCCCATCTTGAACAAACTTTAAGTAAAGTTTGAATTCAACAAAATCCAAATCAAGAGAAATGCAGTCCTCATAAAATGCATCTAGAAATTTAAACACTTGGAAAATAAATCCAAACCCTAAACCCTAATGGAATAAAATCATTTCCAAGTTATCTCCAAACCTATGGAATTGATCCATATAAAAATTTATCATCAAACATTTATAAATGATCAAGAATGATAAATAGAAATATATTAAACCCTATAAACTAGTTTCACTTAATTTGGAGCCATGGATAAAATCTTATGATTTAATAATATAAGGAAAAGTAATTTCTAAAGCTAATAAAGCACTTATATAAAATCCATACCAAATGGTGAGCAATTAATCCTAAAGAAATTTAAAAGGATAAACTAATATCAAATAAGATTTTACAAATTGGAGTCACCAAGTTTGGATCTATAAATAAAAAGATATGGATTTTATATGATGAAGAAAGAAATTATTCAATAAGAAATATTAAAGACCAAATTAAATCTTGGCCAAATCCATAAGAAAATGGAATGAATATAATCCAAAACCCAAATAAAATAAATGGATAAAGATTTTCCAAAATAAAAATAAAGTGGCATTAACCAAATTTCATTTCCATTTGAATAAAGACAAAATCCCTATTAGAAATGATTAATTAAATCATGGGAAAAGATATTTGGAATATACCCAAGTGGATTAAAAGTTGTTTAATTAACTTAAATAATAAGATCAAAGGAAACTTCTAAATAAAATTGTGGAATTAAAACTATATTTAATATCATTGGAAATAAAACAAATACCCAATTCAAATGATTTATGAATCATATTAAATATATTCCAAATGATTCTAGATGAATATTTTGACACCCTATTAAGTGAATAAAAACCTACTGAAAAGATTTGGAAGGATTTAGAAATTTAAATGGTGTTTGAAATTATTATTAAATCCTATTTGATTTAAAACAAGGGCCAAATTAAATAATTAAAAAAAACCCCAAAAAGAATAAAAGATTTATTCAAAAATTGACTTCAGAATGTGTTACTAATCAGTATTTAAACCTACACAAATTTTGGTTGAGGTTTGAACTCAAATTGATGTTTGAATTAATTAAGCAAAATCAAAAACAGAAATTAGAAATGGAAAAAGAGAAAAACATTCAGAACAAAAAAATAAATAAAAGGACTCAGCCCAACTAACCTAGCCCACTAAGCCCAACACAGCCCACTGCTCCTCTCCCGCAGAAAAACGCTTGACACCAGAGATTCTACCCGCACAGCGTATGACGCGTGGACCCCATCTCTTCTCTTCTTCTCTCACTGACCGTCGGACCCCACAATGCTGTTCATCGTTTCCATCGACGCGAAGACCACGTTCTGGCCGTTTTCTGTCGTTGAATCCTCGCGATCAATTCTCCTAAATGCCGCGTTTAATCCTTGCCGTTACCCCGCAGTAATAATCGCCAGCATCCCCTCTCCAGTTCCCCCCAGACGCCACACCACCGGAGCCACTAGGCTGCCCAAATTTTTGCCTCAACTGCCTCTGTCTCCGACGGCTTTTCCGGACGATTCCGGTAGCCCTTCGTCACCCCTTGCCTCCTTGACCAAGCTCACATACTCCCCACCTCCTGGCGAACCTCCCCGTACCTCCAGCTCGACCGCGTGTGCGCCCCAGCGTCGGCAACAACAACGACCAGCAGCGTCGCCGTCTGCCTCCGCTCCGACGAGCACTACCGGTGAGACCAGACCCTCTTGCCCTCCTTTTGATGCACACATGTCCGTGACTCGCGTATGAAGCTAACCGCATCTTCCGTTCGCTCCCTCGTGTTCCATAGCGTCTCCCTCGACGACGACAGCGCGTGCCCCTCGCCAGACACCTCTCCGGCGAGCAATCCCTGCAACTCCAGCGCGCCCCTCGACAAACGGAAGGCACCTCGAGCACCTCCACGACACCGTGAACTCGGTAAGCACCTCCCTTCACTCCCTCGCTTCCTAGACTCACCGAACCACCGCCGCCAGACACGCCGCCGCCCATCTTTGGCAAACGTGCTGCGCGCCGCCGATCTTGATCTGACGATTAGGATAGAATCTATCCCGAAGTGGTATCGAGTGATATGAGCGGCGCGATTTAACTTAGATCCAACGGCTATTGTCTGTCGATCCAACCGAAGCGGTACCGACGAGTAGTATCACGCCACGTGTCCCTGTTCGTTTGATTAAAAACAGAATTGTTCTATTCGATGTGCAAATTTGAAAAATTCATAACTTTCAAACCACACGTCCAAATTTTGCAAATTTTATATCAATGGATTCAGAAAAACAAGTACTTTCTGACCATGCACTTTATTTAGTAAAATGCTTCTGTTAAATTGATTGTTTTTGCAGAAACTTGTGTATGCATGTTTAGAATATAAAAATTGTTCTAAAATGATTTTTGAGATAAAACCTTTGGCAAATGGTTTGTTTTGATCCTACTGACCATATGTGGCTCCCCGCAAAAACCGCTACTAGAAAATCGCGTTGTTTTTGTACATTGCATCATCATGACCGCATGCTCATGTCATCATGCCATATTGCATTTGAGCATCGTCATCATCATGCATTTGTTTGTCTGAAACTATTTCCGAAAAACATATTTGGTTTTCTAAATAGCCCGCCTTTATTTCAAAATCCAAAACCCGGGTCTCCGGATTATTTTGTTTCATCTACCAATGGATTTCAAAAGCCCCGTTTTAAATATTAAAATATTTATTTTATTTTAGGGAGCAGCCGTACCGGGCCGATTCGACCCAGTCGGCCACCCCCAGTACAAAAACCAGACTACCTAAACCCTTTTCCTACCCCAACCTAATCTACCCAGCCCCCCTCCACCTCACCCCCTCCAATCCCATGTCGACACCTCACCTCTCTCTTTCCCCCATCCAACCCCGACCCGCCACCGCTCGGCCACCCCCAGTAGCCGCCCAGCACGCCCCCGCCTCTCTCCCTTGCCTCGACTTCCCACCGGCGAGCCGCCTCCCCACCGACGCCTCCCTCTTCGCTCGCCGGTTCCCCACGCCGCCATGTAACCTCGTCGCCGACCGCGACCACCACCTCTCCTCACCCGCGCGAGGCTGCCTCCGCTTGACCTGTGCCCCCAACGCCAACCAAGTTCTTCTTCTCGGATGCGACAAGATCGACTTCCGTTGTCCGAGGCCGATCTCATCGAGCCGTTCTCCCGTCGAACCCTGAGACCGACCCTGAACCCCTCGGAGCCCAAGTTCGCCGAACCCTAATGTGATTCCCTATCCGAGACCCCATTATTTTTATAATATGACATTATCAACTGATGCATATTAAATTGTTCATGCATGCATACTTATACGTGGTTTGGGGCATTATGCCAATTCATCTCATAATTAAATATGGAGTCTATATGCGGGATATCTTTGTCTTATTCCGGACTCCATTTAAATTGGTGTAGCGAACCGGTGCTATCTTTTGCCATGTTAAGACAACATTTAAAATGCAGGGTAGCTAAACAACATGAACCACCTAAATATTTGTCGGGACCCCGGTTCCGCTTAATCTTGCCTAATTGCATCGCACCTTTGCCATGTCATACATCATACATGCATCATGCCCGATTTTCTACCGTAGTATTAAATAGTCCATCCGGTGTTTCTTCTAGTGCTTTGCTTCTTCACGGATTACGCCGATGAGTTGATGTGAGTGTCGACCGATCTTGGATGAACCTTCGCAATGTTTTGGCGAGCATCCTTCCCTTCTACCTATTTTGCATTTATAGTCTTTATTCCTCCTGTTGATCTATTGCTATCTGTGTTGCGATGCTCTAGTTTCCGTGATATCCCTTGCGGCCTTATATTGCCTTGGACACATCCTATTACTGTTGTTTGGTAGATAGTTGGACCCGCGTCGTAGTCGCTTGATCAAGTCTTGCTATGCGTCGTCAAGTACCACAGTTGTTGGAGTATTGCCGCATGTTTAATGTTGGAGATGATCATGGCTTTAATTATTGTTTAATAACTAAAATTGAAAGTAGGTAAATGCAGAGGCACCGTGGGTAATAGACAATATTTGATTTTAACAGCTCCTTTGGTGTCCGTGGGACCCGAGTTCTTGACACTGTTCGAGATCGAGCGCTAACCACAGGTGGGGTGTGTGGGCACCCCCATCGATTAGTACCTGATTTCAAAGTATTGTACTGGGGGCCACAAAGTAGTTTGGGGCTTTATTACTATCCTGTACTTATGCCATGCTTTACTGCTTTATTTACGATTGTGCGAGGAGCACCTGTATGCTTAGGTAAGCGGAGTGTTTTCGGTATCGACAAGCCAGTCCACACTTTCGGGTTCCTAGTTTTCTGACCATTGGCAAACCCCGAGTCCGTCTCGAGACCGGCCGACTTCGCTATGGAAGCTTAGTGGGGTGACCCCCATGTACTTGCTTTGGGTCTGGGAAACGTCATGACTTAGGCCCCGTCGACATACCGATGGGTGTATGTTAACTGATCTGGCAAAAAGGGTCGAAGTGCGTGTGGATACTTTGTTGCACCCCTGCAGGGTTAAATCTTTTCGAAAAGCCATGTCCGCGGTTATGGACGACTTGGAGCACAGTTCTCGATCATAGACAACTACAACTAAAGTTTACTGTTATAATTTGACTTGTATCCGATATGACTAGTAATCAGCTTCACTACAACGGAATGGCTAAATAAAAGTACCAACAACTGCTGGGTTTGGGATATCTCATGCTAATTGTATTTGACTAGTAAGTGTCGCAACTACAACGGAATGGTTAACTAAAATTGCCTTGCTTATTATATCGGGATGACTCATGCTATCTATATTTGACTAGTAATTGCCGCCACTATAACGGAATGAATAAAGCGCCAGCGGTGTGAGTTCCTCGGTTGACTTCCTCGTTTGGTCTCGAGGGGAAACACCGGATGGGTATGTTTGGTGGTAGTATCAGTTGGTTCGAATAGGTCTTTGTTATCCCTCTCGATAGCCGGCGGTTATCTCGAGTCTCTATAGGTTGTTTAGTGCATGCTTATTTGCTCGATCCACCATACCTATGTAGGCGAGGACCTAAATTCTAGCCTCGCCGTGTACTAGCCTCGATCTTGTGGCTCTCTCTTTTCCTTTGCCCTTTGTCGGCACCTTTTGTTTAAGCAGGTTTTGAGATCGGCGTCGTTAGCAGGGTTACCCTTCCTTGGCACAGGCGGGGTTATGGGCCGATGGTTATTCTTCAGGGCTCTTAGCTCAATTTGCATCTTGTCCGTACTCGGACGCTATATCGTTTTAAAGGTGATTTGGATCTTTGTATTGTACCTCTGTATTCTTGACTCATTGAGTCGTTGTTGGATATATGTTTTGTGGGTTCCATCGAGGACTATTGTGTAATGATATTACTTCGTTTTCCACCCGCACGAAAGTGCCTGGTGGGCACCTTTGAATCGTTTCTATGCGGGTTTGGCGGGAAGCGCTAAAACTTGCATAGGGCCGATTTTGAGGGTGTTACACCATAGAAATGAATTGGTGGTTTCAAAAACATATTTGGTGAAGCAAAAGAATAAAACCTTGAATTAAAGCATTTCTAGGCAAATAAAAATATGGCTAAATTGTTAAAAATGATTTTGGAGGAAAACCTTTGGGAAATGTTTTGATGTAAACTCTCTGACCCCAAACACCAAGTTTTATGATTTGAAAATGTATTTGGTGAACCCTATAAAACTATTACTTTGCTATGACATTTTCAACCACATAAAATAATGACTTGGTTAAAAATGGTTTATGAAATGAAATCTTTTGTAAATGATTTTGCCACTTTATAAAATGAACATTAGGTGTTTTCAAATGTATATAACCTATTAGAAATCACTTCTCCAAATAAAACAATCTTTGTCATGCTTGCATGCATTGTTTTGATTCTATCATTTTATGTGATGTTTTGCTTGAATGGTAGATTGAAATATTGTTTGCTTGATTGAAATGTAGTGATTTGAAGAGTGTGATAATTGCAAAGACAAGGAGTGAACTTATATTCTCTACCAAAAAGGCAAGTGATGCTACATACTTTTGTCCCATTATTTTCACTATGCATTAGTGATATTTCTAAGTAGGACTTGCATGGAATTTTGCTAAGGGTAAACTATGCCATGGGAAATCCTAGTAGATGAAACCTTAGTAGAAATTTCCTAAGTTAAGATTCCTGCTACCATCATGCTTAGCTTAGCTAGTAGAAAACAAGGGTGGAATATATATCCATGCTATGAAATATTTCTAAGTCTAAGGACTTGTGTTTTGTTTAATAAAAGAACTAAGTGAATGAATCACCTGGGTGGAATGGAAGGAATGGTTTGTGTTGAGTGGTTCACAACTCCCATTTCTATGGTTTACCTTATGTATCTCACTTGTGGATGGCCACCCAGGAACAAAGAGATTTGAGATGTCAAATGTTGAGAAGCTTCAAGTGCAGCCACTTGGCATTATGGGCTCTGCCTGGATCATATAGGTTGCAATAACTTAGCCAAATGGACAGTTGGTGGTAGGGGATTGATAGGTTGGAACGCGTCCATTCTGGTCTAAGGGAAGGCTTCTGAAAGATCTTGTCTTGGTGAAACCAAGTCTTGTGGGGAAAGTGCACCACCTCTGCAGAGTGTAAAATCTAAGTACTTAGCCATGTCCCTGGCAAAGGACAATTTGAGCATCAAGACATGGAAGCTATCAAGAATCTCCTCATTCCAATTTCTAAGTTAAAAACTTGTGGTTGAACAAGGGTTGAAGGATCACCAATTTCTATTGGGAGATGCCTTGGGTGATTTTTGTCAAGCAAAAGCTTAGTGTTTTCAAATGATAAGGAAAAATCTATTTTGAGCAATGCAAGCCTAAGATCCACTTAGCCAAATGCATAAAGATGATAGACTCCACTATACTACCATAGTATCACTTGTCAATACAATTCAAATGTATTGACCCTTGTGGCTGTAACTTGTTATGTTACAGGTTTGTTTGATATTAGTGAAGTAGGATTACAAGTCTACAACCAACATGTCTGCCTGTGGCACTTTGAAGATGAAGGACCCCATGCTATTGTTATATTCTGCTGCATTGTAATGAGAATGAGCTATGTAAGATGTAATAAAATTATGTTATTCCTGGTTATAAAGTTGTATTATGACCTTTGTTTCTTGATATTACATCTTAACTGTGGATGCTAGCTATTGATCCAGGGACTAGCATTGTAAACACAGGGATCTCTACCTTATTAAAGGTTGGGAACCTGACAGATGGTATTAGAGCATTGTGTTGCCTGTAGGATTTGTAAACCTAGGATTGGACAAAACCCCTTAGAAAAATAGGAGTTGTATTTGTTCCAAAACTTATTTACAAACAATCTTGTAAACTCTTTCCTCAACCATTTTGGTTTTGATTCCACATCGCATCTATTTCAAACTTGATGGACAAAGCCTATGTAGAGGCCCCAACCTGATAAGGTTGATCCCTCCTGTGTTTTACAATGCTAGTCCCTGGATCAATAGCTAGCATCCACAGTTTAGATGTAATATCAAGAAACAAGGGTCATAATATAACTTTATAACCAGGAATAACATAATTTTATTACATCAAACATAGCTCATTAGGCTATTACATTACATTGCAGCGGAATAGATATAGTCATGGGTCCTTCATCTTCAAAGTGCCACAGGCAGATGTTGGTTGTAGACTTTGTAATCCTAAACAATCAATCTTCACTAAAATCAATCAAACCTGCAACATACAAGTTACAGCCACAAAGGGTCAATACATTTGAATTGTATTGGCAAGTGATACTATGGTAGTATAGTGGAATCTATCATCTATATGCATTTGGCTAAGTGGAGTTGAGGCTTGCATTGCTCAAAATAGATTTTTCTTACCATTTTGAAAATACTAAGTTTTTGTTTTGACAAATCACTTACCAAGGCATCTACCAATCAAGGCGAGGATCCTTTCCAAGGCATCCACCAATCAAAGACTGAAGTGCTTGGCAAAACATTTTTCTCAATCAAAGATTTCAAGATCCTTGTACCAAGCCATCTCTCCATCAATGATTGAAGAATTCAAACAACCCTTGTTCAAACCACAAGATTTTAATTTTAGAAATTGGAATGATGAGATTCTTGATTGCTTCCATGTCTTGATGCTCAAATTGTCCTTTGCCAGGGACATGGCTAAGTACTTAGATTCTACACTCTGCAGAGGTGGTGCACTTTACCCACAAGACTTGGTTTCCCAAGACAAAATCTTTCAGAAGCCTTCCCTTAGACCAAAATGGACGCGCTCCAACCTATCAAACACTACCACCCACTGTCCATTTGGCTAAGTTCTTGCAACCTATGTGATCATGGCAGAGCCCATATTGCCAAGTGGTTGCACTTGAAGCTTCTCAACATTTGACATCTCAAATCTCTTTGTTTCCTGGGTGGCCATCCACAAGTGAGATACACAAGGTTCCCGGCCTTGTGTAACCACTCAACATAACCCAATCCTTCCATTCCACCCAGGAGGTTCATTGACTTAGTTGTTTTATTAACAAAACCTAAGTCTTCAGACTTAGAATATTTTTCCATAGTGTGAATATATTTTCCACCCATGTTTTCTATTAGCTAGGCTAAGCTTGGTAGTATTAGGAAACTTAACTTAGGAAATCCTACTAAGGATTCATCTACTAGGTTTTACTATAGCAAGGTCTATACTTAGCAAAAATCCATGCAAGTTTTACTTAGCAAAATCACTAATGCATAGAGAAAGTAATGGGACAAAAGTATGAAGCATCACTTGCCTTTTTGGTAGAGTATAGGTTCACTTCTTGATCTTTGCAACAATCACATTCTTCAAGTCACTACAAATCAATCAAGCAAGGCACAAACTCAATCTACCAATCAAGCAAAACAACACACATAAATAATAAAGTCAAAGAAATGCATGCAAGCATGCCAAGCTTTGTTTTGTTTGAAAAAGTGGTTCCTAGTGGGTCATAGACATTTGGGTACATCTAATGGTCTTTTCCTAAAGTGGCTAAGTCATTTGCAAAAGGTTTCACTTTAAACCATTTTCAAAACAAAGTGTTATTTTATGTGGTGTAGAAATATTTTTATTAAGGCATTAGTCTATAGGGTTCACCAAATGAGTTGCTATTGCAAAACTTGGTGTTTTTGGGTCAGTAGGTTTGGTCCAAACTATTTACTCAAAGTTTTCTTTCCATACACATTTTCATAATAAAAACTATTCTTTTTATTTGGCTAGAAAATGACTAAGTCAAGTAATCCAACCTAAATCTTACAAAAATCATTTCTAACACCAAGGGTTGGTTCCTAGGGCCAGTAAGATCACAACAATCCATTTTGCAAAAGTTTTAATCCAAAAATCATTTTTAAATAATTTTTATACTCTAAACAAGTACACAAATGTTTCTGCAAATTCAAACAAGCTAACAAATACTATTTGTCAAACTAAGGCCATGGTTGGCTAGGACTTGTTCTCCTGAATTCATTGATATAAAATTTGCCAAATTTGGACGTGTGGTTTGAAAGTTACAAAGATTTGAAAATGGCATCAATTTCTGATTTCAATTTCTGTTTTTAAAAAGACAGGTGACACGCGTCGAGATTCTATTGGACGGTACCGGTTCGCTGCGGATCACGCTCTGGTGCGTTGGATTAAGTCTAATCGTGCGGTCCAGAGGACATACCTCTTCGCGTTAAGTGATTCTGTTTCAACGCGTCCGATCTAAATCGAACGGTCCTGATCAATCAACCACAAAGTGGCGGCGCTGGCGGCGGTGGTTGGCGGCGGAGCGGCCAGTCGATGACGGTTCCGGCGATACAGGAAGCGAGAGAGAAAAAGGGCATGCTCACCGGGCTCAGGGGGTCACGGCGAAGCTCGGGGTACTGCTGGCTTGACAAGGGGCGCTCAGAGGCAGTCGCAATCCCTCGTCGGATTTGAGAACGGCGACGGACTTGTTCAGATGTTGTCGAAGGTGAGGATAGAGGGCGCCCTAGGACAGACAGATGGTACGGTTAGGTTCGCAAGAGAGAGGCGAGTATGTGTGCATCATAGGGGGGTGAAGAGGGAGTCTGGTCTCACCAGTGGGACTCGTCGGAGCGAGGCGCACTGGCCATGGTCTGGAGGTTGTAGTTGCCGACACTGGAGCGCCATGATCGTACAAAGGGTACAGGCGGATGCGCCTGGATGTGGTGAATATGCCTGCGTGTAGAGGGAGTCGAGGGGCGGCCGTGGTTCGCCGGATTTCGCTGGAGAAGGTCGTCGGAGTTGGTGAGGTTGCAGTGGCCAATTGGAGCAGCACTGGGGCGGAGAGGAACTGGAACTAGAGGGAAAACGGAGAGGAGTGACTGGCGATTTATCACGCGTGCTTACTGCGGCTTTTACTCGTGGCATTAAAGCGAATTAAGTCTGATGAATTACGTCTGCAACGGCGAAGTGAGAGGAAGAACAGCTCGCAGGGTGGGGAAGAAGAGGGCCTGTGGTGGGGTCTGGTGGCAGTGAAAGAAAGGGAGAAAGGGAGGGGTCCACCAGTCAGTCTCGGTGTGGGTTAGTTATTTGGTGCGAATCGTTTTCTTCGGGGTGAGGGAATCACTGTGGGCTATGAATTGGCTGGGCCTTGTTGGGCTGGTCTGTTTCCTCTATTTTTTTTCTGTCTATTTGTTTTATTCTTTTCTAATTCTTTTTCTGTTTGAAATTCAAACAACTAAACACATTCAAAAGATTCAAACAATCATTAAGCTTTTCAAATATGAATTTGGTTCTGCTTAACATCATAATTCACATTCTAAAATAAAATATTATTTTAAATCTTTTTAGGTTCCATTTATTAATTAAATAAAATGGACTATGGTTTATTAATAAAATAGGGTTTGGTTTAATTAATAAAATCCTCATTTGAAATCCAAATATTTTCAAAAACCAAATCAGTAGGTTTCCTTTGGAAACAAAGGTTATTTGGAAAACTTGTTTAAAATAATATAATCCTTTTACTTTAGAGTCCATTAATAATAAAATAAAATGGGCCTTAGTTATTAAATCAATTAGAGTTTGATTTTATTAATAAAATCTTTATTTGAACCTAAATATCTTCAAAATCAAATTAGTAGGTTTTATTTGTGAATCATATAATATTTGGTAATTTGTTTTAAAACAAAATAACCTTTTATTTTAGTGTCCATTATTAATTAACATAATAGGCTGTCCTTATTAAATCCAATAGGATTTGTTTTATTGAGATATTTATTTTGAAACCTAAAATAAAGCCAAAACACTTTAGTAGGTTTTATTTGGGAATATAAAATACTTGGAAAATCTATTTAAAATAATTTAATAAGTTTTGATGTTTTAATTAAAATTGGTAAAACCTTTATTAAATAAAGTTGGATATTAATTCCTTGTTATTTTATTTAAGCAATCCTTTATTATTTTTAATTAAACCTTTGCTATTTTATGTAAAATAAAATGTTTTAATTCAAAATCTTGGCCAAGGTTTTAATTGGCTTTATTAAATAATCTTTATTTATAAATCCACCTTTTCTTTTGAAAACCAATCTTTTATTGAAAGATCCAATAATAATAATTCCAAAACATTTTAATTTCCTTTATTAAATGTTTATCTTTATGGATGCATTTTGGATTTTATTTAATTTAAATGGGTTTGAAATTCGAATTGAATTCAAAAAGTTTCTTCTGGCTCTGAAAATCAAACAAAGTTTTATTTTATTAATTTATTTTCACATTACAAGATTTGGAAAATCTTGGGATGTGACAGCCTACCCCATGGCCAAAGACTTCACCATGTGCAAAGGACTTCATCAACTCTAATGACTTCAACATCTTCAAGTGATTTCAACCTTATTCCCAACAAAGACTTCAACCTTGGATATCACTAAGGACTACAAGTGAGACAATAAATCTTACTCAGGACTTGAAGACTAAGGAAACATAACTTAGAAGGAATCATCATCACCTTGAAGTTTTGTGACCAAGATTCAAGAAATTCTCTAAGGATACAAACATCTTATTCAAGAAGAATCAACCAAGAAGGATGGAAAGATCTCAAGTGAACCATATAGATGGACCACCATATTTAGTTTAAGTCAAACCCACCAAATTATGTTGTGTAACAAAAATATTTTTGGTTGCCTAAACATATTCTTGAAACTTGTTGTTTGAGTAGGAATGCTTGTTTGTGATTGCTTGCACTTTGCTTGTGTGATTTGTGATGGGTTTGATTAGAATTATTTCCTTAGAAATCTTTTGCCTATTCTAATCCCAAACCAACCCAAACAGATGACTTCTCCAAGAAACTCCAACATCAAGGATGGTGACAACAACAACAACCAAGAGGACAACATGAGAGCTCATAGTAACCCAAACCCAGTTGAACCAAGTGACGGCTCAATTTATAGCCAACACCAGTGAGGTAGATCCAGCCATGCAAAGGTTTTTGGAAACACAAACCCAATTGTTGCATAAGGTGACAGATCAAATGATCAACATGGGAAACAACTCTTCCAAAGGAGTTTGTGACCACAAGGATGACAAAGATGATATTTTGGAAGGAACCCAAGCTTGCAATATTTGTGGAGACAAGGATCACACTTCCAAAGAGCATGAAGATCAATGCCCCAATTGTGAAGAGAAACATCCAGCTAATCAATGCCCCACAACCCAAGCTACTTGTTACCTATGTGAAGGAAATAATCATGTCCCTATCCAATGCCCCATCTATTCCATAGTTCAACAAAGGAAACAAGGTGGAGTACAACAACTGATTGCAGACTACCATGAGAGGGCAAAGTCTACCAAGAAGGATGAAGACAAAGGAAAATCTCAGCTTACACCTCCATGCAATATGACTCAATTTAAAGGACCAAAGAGGAGACATATGTATTATCCAAGGAATAAGAAAAGGTCAAGGAGACCAGGAAACATTCCTACCTTTGAGATAACATATGAAGAACATGAACTAGTATAGTAACTTGGCGGCCTCCTTTCCGTGTCGCTCTTCTAACGACGGCAAGGTTCTAGAGGACCCCGCCTGCACGCCTCGGGCTTCAGGACTGTCACCTCCGTGACCTCCTATTGCCCTTCTGTCGCTCTGCGCCTTGTCCTTTGTGCTTGGCTCTGCTCAGATTCTTCCTAGCCCGTGACTAGGGTTTGACTATAGGCATCTTATAAGGAGATTAGCCAAGTGTGGTGCAACAACTGCAAAGAGTTAGGCCATTATGTATCAACTTGTCCACAGAAGATACGTGAAGAACTCAATCTTATCACATGTTACAATTGTGGTAACCAAGGACATTATGCAAGCAATTGTCCAGAAAAGATGAAGCACAAGATAAAGCCTATGAAGGATCTCAACCTTGTCACATGTTTCAAGTGTGGAAACAAAGGACACTATGCAGATGTTTGCCCAGAGAGATTTCAACAAGATCCCAAGAAAGCCAAGATGTAATCTAGTTGGAAAATATTTTAAGGGTGGTAGTACCCTAGTTGCTTTGAGCCAACTTGTAACCCCTAGCCTCCCCAAATCTCGGGACGAGATTTATTTTAAGGGTGGTAGCCTGTCACATCCCAAGATTTTCCAAATCTTGTAATGTGAAAAATAAATAAACAAAATAAAATTTTGTTGAAATTTAGGGTGAAAAGAAACTTTTGTTTCTAATTGGAAATTAAAATCCCATCTTGAACAAACTTTAATTAAAGTTTGAATTCAACAAAATCCAAATCAAGATAAATGCATTCCTCATAAAATGCATCTAGAAATTTAAACACTTGGAAAATAAATCCAAACCCTAAACCCTAATGGAATAAAATCATTTCCAAGTTATCTCCAAACCTATGGAATTGATCCATATAAAAATTTATCATAAAACATTTATAAATGATCAAGAATTATAAATAGAAATATATTAAACCCTATAAACTGGTTTCACTTAATTTGGAGCCATGGATAAAATCTTATGATTTAATAAGATAAGGAAAAGTAATTTACAAAGCTAATAAAGCACTTATCTAAAATCCATACCAAATGGTGAGAAATTAATCCTAAAGAAATTTAAAAGGATAAACAAATATCAAATAAGATTTTACAAATTGGAGTCACCAAGTTTGGATCTATAAATAAAAAGATATGGATTTTATATGATGAAGAAAGAAATTATTCAATAAGGAATATTAAAGACCAAATTAAATCTTGGCCAAATCCATAAGAAAATGGAATGAATATAATCCAAAACCCAAATAAAATAAATGGATAAAGATTTTCCAAAATAAAAATAAAGTGGCATTAACCAAATTTCATTTCCATTTGAATAAAGACAAAATCCCTATTAGAAATGATTAATTAAATCATGGGAAAAGATATTTGGAATTTACCCAAGTGGATTAAAAGTTGTTTAATTAACTTAAATAATAAGATCAAAGGAAACTTCTAAATAAAATTATGGAATTAAAACTATATTTAATATCATTGGAAATAAAACAAATACCCAATTCAAATGATTTATGAATCATATTAAATATATTCCAAATGATTCTAGATGAATATTTTGACACCCTATTAAGTGAATAAAAACCTACTGAAAAGATTTGGAAGGATTTAGAAATTTAAATGGTGTTTGAAATTATTATTAAGTCCTATTTGATTTAAAACAAGGGCCAAATTAAGTAATTAAAAAAACCCAAAAAGAATAAAAGATTTATTCAAAAATTGACTTTAGAATGTGTTACTAATCAGTATTTAAACCTACACAAATTTTGGTTGAGGTTTGAATTTAAATTGATGTTTGAATTAATTAAGCAAAATCAAAACAGAAATTAGAAATGGAAAAAGAGAAAAACATTCAGAACAAAAAAATATATAAAAGGACTCAGCCCAACTAACCTAGCCCACTAAGCCCAACACAGCCCACTGCTCCTCTCCCGCAGAAAAACGCTTGACACCAGAGATTCTACCCGCACAGCGTATTACGCGTGGACCCCATCTCTTCTCTTCTTCTCTCACTGACCGTCGGACCCCACAGTGTTGTTCATCGTTTCCACCCACGCGAAGACCATGGTCTGGCCGTTTTCTGCCGTTGAATCCTCGCGATAAATTCTCCTAAATTCCGTGTTTAATCCTCGCCGTGACCCCGCAGTAATAATCGCCAGCATCCCCTCTCCATTTCCCCCAGACGCCACACCACCGGAGCCACTAGGCTTCCCAAATTTTTGCCTCAACTGCCTCTGTCTTCGACGGCTTTTCCGGCAGATTCCGGCAGCCCCTCTTCACCCCTTGCCGCCTCGACCAAGCTCACATACTCCCCACCTCCTGGCGAACCTCCCCGTAGCTCCAGCTTGACTGCGCGTGCCCCCCAGCGTCGGCAACAACAACGACCAGCAGCGCCGCCGTCTGCCCCTGCTCCGACGAGCACTACCGGTGAGACCAAACCCCCCTTGCCCTTCTTTTGATGCACACATGTCCGTGACTCACGTATGAAGATAATCGCATCTTACGTTTGCTCCCTCGTGTTCCGTAGCGTCGCCCTCGACGACGACAACGCGTGCCCGTCGCCAGACACCTCTCCGGCGAGCAATCCCTGCAACTCCAGCGCGCCCCTCGACAAACGGAGGGCACCTCGAGCACCCCCACGACATCGCGAACTCGGTGAGCACCTCCCTTCACTCCCTCGCTTCCTAGACTCACCGAACCACCGCCGCCAGACACGCCGCCGCTACTCGTCGCCGCCAACGCCCCCATCTTTGGCAAACGTGCTGCGCACCGTCCGATCTTGATCTGACGATTAGGATAGAATCTAACCCGAAGGGGGTATCGAGTGATATGAGCCGCGCGATTTAACTTAGATCCAACGGCTGTTGTTTGTCGATCCAACCGAAGCGGTACCGACGAGTAGTATCACGCCACGTGTCCCTGTTCGTTTGATTAAAAACAGAATTGTTCTATTAGATGTGCCAATTTGAAAAATTCATAACTTTCAAACCACACGTCCAAATTTGCAAATTTTATATCAGCGGATTCAGAAAAACAAGTACTTTCTGACCATGCACTTTGTTTAGTAAAATGCTTCTGTTAAATTGTTTGTTTTTGTAGAAACTTGTGTATGCATGTTTAGAATATAAAAATTGTTCTAAAATGATTTTTGAGATAAAACCTTTGGCAAATGGTTTGGTTTGAACCTAATGACCATAGAAATCAATTGGTGGTTTCAAAAACATATTTGGTGAAGCAAAAGAATAAAACCTTGAATTAAAGCATTTCTAGTCAAATAAAAATATGGTTAAATTGTTAAAAATGATTTTGGAGGAAAACCTTTGGGAAATGTTTTGATGTAAACTCTATGACCCCAAACACCAAGTTTTATGATTTGAAAATGTATTTGGTGAACCCTATAAAACTATTACTTTGCTAATGACATTTTCAACCACATAAAATAATGACTTGGTTAAAAATGGTTTATGAAATGAAATCTTTTGCAAATGATTTTGCCAATTTATAAAATGATCATTAGGTGTTTTCAAATGTATATAACCTATTAGAAATCACTTCCCCCAATAAAACAATCTTTGTCATGCTTGCATGCATTTTTTGATTCTATCATTTTATGTGATGTTTTGCTTGAATGGTAGATTGAAATATTGCTTGCTTGATTGAAATGTAGTGATTTGAAGAGTGTGATCATTCCAAAGACAAGGAGTGAACTTATATTCTTTACCAAAAAGGCAAGTGATGCTACATACTTTTGTCCCATTATTTTCACTATGCATTAGTGATATTTCTAAGTAGGACTTGCATGGAATTTTGCTAAGTGTAAACTATGCCATGGGAAATCCTTGTAGATGAAACCTTAGTAGAAATTTCCTAAGTTAAGATTCATACTACCATCATGCTTAGCTTAGCTAGTAGAAAACAAGGGTGGAATATATATCCATGCTATGAAATATTTCTAAGTTTGAGGACTTGTGTTTTGTTTAATAAAACAACTAAGTGAATGAATCACCTGGGTGGAATGGAAGGAATGGTTTGTGTTGAGTGGTTCACAACACCCATTTCTATGGTTTACCTTGTGTATCTCACTTGTGGATGGCCACCCAGGAACAAAGAGATTTGAGATGTCAAATGTTGAGAAGCTTCAAGTGCAGCCACTTGGCATTATGGGCTCTGCCTGGATCATATAGGTTGCAATAACTTAGCCAAATGGACAGTTGGTGGTAGGGGATTGATAGGTTGGAACGCGTCCATTCTGGTCTAAGGGAAGGATTCTGAAAGTCTTGTCTTAGTGAAACCAAGTCTTGTGGGGAAAGTGCACCACCTCTGCAGAGTGTAAAATCTAAGTACTTAGCCATGTCCCTGGCAAAGGACAATTTGAGCATCAAGACATGGAAGCTATCAAGAATATCCTCATCCTAATTTATAAGTTAAAACTTGTGGTTGAACAAGGGTTGAAGGATCACCAATTTCTATTGGGAGATGCCTTGGGTGATTTTTGTCAAGCAAAAGCTTAGTGTTTTCAAATGATAAGAAAAAATCTATTTTGAGCAATGCAAGCCTAAGCTCCACTTAGCCAAATGCATACAGATGGTAGACTCCACTATACTACCATAGTATCACTTGCCAATACAATTCAAATGTATTGACCCTTGTGGCTGTAACTTGTTATGTTGCAGGTTTGTTTGATATTAGTGAAGTAGGATTACAAGTCTACAACCAACATGTCTGCCTGTGGCACTTTGAAGATGAAGGACCCCATGCTATTGTTATATTATACTGCATTGTAATGAGATAGCCAAATGAACTATGTAAGATGTAATAAAATTATGTTATTCCTGGTTATAAAGTTGTATTATGACCTTTGTTTCTTGATATTACATCTTAACAGTGGATGCTAGCTATTGATCCAGGGACTAGCATTGTAAACACATGGATCTCTACCTTATTAAAGGTTGGGAACCTGACAATCTACTAGATACAAGCAACGGGCGGATATACATTCGTAGAGAAAATACCCTTGAAGACCTCAAAGCTTAACGAGTTTGAACTCGTGGTTGATGTAAACGAACTCTTGCCGATCTCAAGATCGAGAGGAAGTCCTAGCGCGGAAGATCAGCGGCGCATCCGTGCTCGCACACACGCCCGAGGCACCGAGCAACCTCCGCCTCCTCGCTCCAGCGATGCAGCGGAAGCACAACTCTTTCTTGCCGAAAATCCACCGAGGACATGTATATCGCTAGTCCGAGACCATGGTGGATAAACTAGAGGGGGAGAGTGATCCTTCACGAGGAGGTGTGAGTGAGAGAGAGGGAGGGGGCTCTTTTATAGGAGGGAGGGGGACACCCCAAGGGGGTGACCGCCAGCCATGGGGTCTGCCCCCACCCCTTCCTCCATTATGTGGGTGGAAGCTCCACTCACAAAAATGGCTCTTCATTTCTCCACTCAAAATCCCACTCAAAATTCCCATTAATTTTCCACCAAATTTAATGCAAACTCTCTTTAAATAAAACTCATTTTATTTATTTAGAGTTTTGTCAATTACCTTAATGACAAACATTCACATATAACCCCTTGCTAGTATTTCATTTCACATGCAGAAACACTTTCTGCAATTTCATCCGAAAACAGTTTCGGTGTCTAGTGAAATAAATTCCTGCGCTTTGTTATTATTTTCAGAATGAAACTATTTGCTCCAAATGGTGTCGGTGTCTCTTAAGTATGTCACCCTACAGTTCGTTAATAATGCGGACATGATCGAGATCCCTCTCAGATCAATAATCAGAAGCGGGAGCTGGAGATCCATACTGACTCTCACACATTCAACGATGTCTTTCTTGTGATCGTGAGAACCTTTTACGCTAGTAACTTAATCCCTTTGTATCGCGATATATTACATGTCTGAGGTTCGATCATCGATATCTCCATACCTAGTTTGATCTCGTTACTGACATGTACTCTTTTATTGTTCCCGTGATATAATATTCTAGTGATCAAATCACTTGCTTGCAAGCTAACCAATGTGATATCACCGAGAGGGCCCAAAGTATATCTATCTATCATCGGGATGAACAAATTCCACTCTTGATCCATGGGCCTCAACATAACACTTTAGTAGTACTGAACCCATCTTTATAATCACCCAATTACGGTGTGACATTTGATGTTATCAAGATACTCTTCTAGTGTTAGTGATTGACATGATATCATGGTCTAATAATTAGGATTACTTAGTATGATGTTATAGCAATATAAACACAATGACTTTGATTGTAATGATATACTTCGGATGAATGTTCATCACACCATTCTAATAATGTTGTGACCTCGTTATTAACAACATCCAATGTCCATGATCAGGAAACCTTGATCATCTTGTTAATCAACGAGCTAGTTTATAAAAAAAGCATAACTAGGAACTTTCTGTTTGTTTATTAAACACACATGTATTAACATTTCCATATTAATACAATTATAGCATGCAAAATAAACATCTATCATATACTTGGAATATACATAATAACCACTTTATTATTGCCTCTTAGGGCATATTCCCTTCAAAAATTGCCAGGATGATTCAATAAAATAAATGTACAACAAAAGAGAACATAAGGAGCCAAGAAGTTCCAGGGACCTCTTCCCGCTTTACACGGCAATCACCACAGACATGCAAGTAGATCTCAAGGCACAAAACCACCACAACACTAGGCTTGTAAAAGAGAAATAAGAAATCTGATCTTGTCGTTGATTACTCACCGTGTGATGGTGGAATACCAATCGGGGTATACCCATGAAGAGGAATCGCCAGCTGGATCGCCACCCGAGCGGTCGACTTCATGTCTGGCGAGTATCTTGGACCAGACGTTTGGAGACCCAAGACGGCAACTCGTATACAAAGCCCACTAACACACTTGTAAACCCTAACTGGCTGCATATATAAAGCCACCAGGGGCACCCCCAGGGCGCATGCGGTCCCACAATAGATTAGATCTAGTCTCCCACCGCCTCCGACGACTCCATTGTAAACCCATCTATGAACATATACTGGATTGATAGCAGGACGTAGCGATCCTCCACCGAGGGGCGTGAACCTGGGTACATCGTGTGCCAATCTTGCTTCCGGATTCTCCTACGTCGCCTTGCTCCCTCTACGTAAGCTATCCCCAGTAGCATCTGCCGCAATACCACGACAGTTGACGCCCACCGTGGGGCAAGCGGCGCTTGGAGGGTGATGATCCGGGCAGGATCCCTTATCATCTAACGACGGCAGGATCTCATGTGGCAGATCTGTTCTGTGTCGGATGAATTTTAATCGCGATCTGCATACAGTCAACACGGCGCACGGTTCGTCTGATATGGCTGCGCGGTCGGCTGCTGCAATTAATCGAGTGTGAATTAAGTCAAGATCCTGGCATCCGCGTGACCTACTCTCACATAGCAGAGAATCTCCATCAGCGAACATGTACACTCATGGGCAGCTAAGTTTTTAATGCCAATATGGTTATTTTATTTGAAACTAATCCTGCATGCATGTTTCCCTTATACACGATCGGTTCTATGATGAGTTTTTAATTCAATCTCTTCTCTCGCTTGATTACATAGCACTTGATTAGTTTATTTGGATTTAACCCTATACATATTGAGCTAGATGGAATCGTCTGATGGAAATATTCTATACGGCATCCGGCAATCGATGATGACCTGCCAGATAAAATCATCATGTTGCTGTACCCAGAGCAAGGTCGACACGACCCTGCCGCCGGCGGCCTCAGCGACATGCCCGAAATCAGGGAAGCTTTGCTCGCTCTGCATTAGATTGATTTCTGACGATTCGAGCTCTTTATGGAGTAATATTTGTTGTCGTTTATTTAGCATCTAATCCCAGTTTTCTTGATGTGTTGTTACATATGTACAAGGACGACAAAGAAGACATGTTTATGTTGCTCTGTCTCACCAATGGTCCGAACAAGATCGCACCACTACTCGCCGCCGCGCCCACTCTTTTCGGCTGAACACCGTACTCGGGGACTCGTCACTCGCGGATTCGTCCGCTATGGTCTCACCCGTCGTGGACTCACCGCCTAGCCGCCTTGCCATGCTCGGGGACTCGCCTGTCGCGGACTCGTCCAGCACGGACTCTCCTGTCGCGGACTCGTCCAGCACAGACTCTCCTGTCGCGGGATCGCCATCGCGACCTCGCCCTCGCGGCCTCTCCGTCGTCGACTTCGCCATAGCGCGACCTCCGTCCGCCACGTCGACCCCGCGTCCGCCGCGTCGACATCGCCTTAGCGCGACCTCCGTCCGCCGCGTAGTCCCTGTGTCCTCCGCGTCGACATCGCCTTAGCGCGACCTGCGTCCGCCGCGTCGACCCCGTGTCCGCCGCGTCGACTTCGCCATAGCGCGACCTGCGTCCGCCGCATCGACCCCGTGTCCGCCGCGTCGACTTCGCCATAGCGCGACCTCCGTCCACCGCGTCGACGCCGTGTCCGCCGCGTCGACTTTTCCATAGCGCGACCTCCGTCTGCCGCGTCGACCCGGTGTCCGCCGCGTCGACTCGTTCTGGCTACGTCGAATGCGTACGCCGCGTCTGCTAAGAGACCTTCATCGTCCGAGTCGCCAGAGAGGGTCACATGCCATGCTGCATGGACTCACCACTGGGCGTCTCTTCCCCCTGGGAAAATTCAATTCGCCTTTGTCAACCTTTGAAAGAGCGACTCGCAATGGCCAAGTAGTGCGGACGAGGACTCGCAAACCGAGCCCCGGATCGTCCACGAAAAACGCTAACCGAGAGCCATCGTTGGAGTCGCCTTGCTCGACTGGCCTTCCGTGCCAAGACAAATGGTTGTGCTACACAAAAAGCACAATGTCCTCCTCAACCTTAGACAGTGCGACTTGCACGCCCAAGTACTGCGGACGAGGACTCGCAGACAGAGCCTCAGATCGTCCAGGAAGAACGCCAAGTCGAGAGCCATTTTTGGAGTCGCCATGCGACTGGCCCCCCGGGCCAACACGAGAGACTCGCTACCAAAACAGCGCAATCAACGTCATTGCGGACTCGCAATCATCATGGACTCGCAACACTCGGGGACTCTCCCCTCGCGGACTCGCAATCATCGCAGACTCGCCACGCTCGGGGACTCTCCCCTCGCGGACTCGCCTATCGTAAACTCTCTATCGCGGATTTGTCCTCACGGAGTCGCCATGTTTACTCGTCATCGCAGACTCGCCATGTTAATATCTAAGTTTCTTTACACTCGTACGCTATGAGTCCAAAACATATATGCATCTTCATTCATTCTTCAAAGCCGACTATGCAGTCGCATATGACCATTTCAGGGACCAAAATCATACTTGGGATCGGTTTTAGATTTGTCTTTTGTTTATTCGCGTCCGTCGAAGTAGTGAGGCTGGGTAGCGAAAGGCCGACCTTGTCTCCGGGTTCAACAGTCTGACATCGTGTCCCTGTTATCCGGCAAGCGTTTGATGCTGGAGCAAAACGATGTCTTTCTCGCCACTCGCCACGCTCGGGGACTAGGCGCTCGCCGGTCGCTGGACCTCGCCACTCGCCGTTCTTGGGGACTAGGCGCTCGCCGGTCGCTCGACCTTGCCACTTTCCGCGCTCGGGGACTCGGCACCCGCTGGTCGCTCGACCTCGCCACTCGCCGTGCTCGGGGACTCGGCGCTCGCAGGTCGCTCGACCTCGCCACTCGCCGTGCTCGGGGACTCGGCGCCGCAGGTCCTCGACCTCGCCACTCGCCCGCTCGGGGCTCGCGCACTCGCCGACCTCGCCAGCGCTCGGGGCTCGGCGCTCGTCGGTCGCTCGACTTCGCCACTCGCCGCGCTTGGGGGATCGGCGCTCGATGGTCGCCCGACCTCTCCACTCGCCGTGCTCGGGGACTCGACACTCGCCGGTTGCTCGACCTCGCCACTTGCCATGTTCGGCAGCAACCACTACTATTTTCAAAATATGCATCTCTAAAGAGCCTCGAGTCGCCTCTACAAGCCAACTCGAGCCTCGGGGACTACTCCTAGGCATGTTGCGTGTACGCGTGGTTCCGCGACCGTGGCTCGCCCTCGTCGACTCGCCACCGCGGACTCTCCACTCGCGTACTCAACACGCCCGGGGACTCTCCACCGCGGACTCGCCCTCGCGTACTCGACATGCTCGGGGACTCTCCACCGCGGACTTGCCCTCACGTACTCAACGCGCTCGGGGACTCGCCACCGCGGACTCGCCCTCGCGTACTCAACGCGCTCGTCGACTCCCCACCGTGGACTCTCCACTCGCGTACTCTCCACGCTCGGGGACTCGCCGCCGTGGACACCGCCTCACGTACTAACGCTCGTCGACTCCCCGTGGACTCTCCACTGCGTACTCTCCACGCCGGGGCTCGCCGTGAAACTTCGCCACAGTACTCAACACGCTCGTCGACTCCCCACCGTGGACTCTCCACTCGCGTACTCTCCATGCTCGGGGACTCGCCACCGCGGACTTTCCACTCGCGTACTCAACACGCCCGGGGACTCTCCACCGCGGACTCGCCCTCGCGTACTCGACATGCTCGGGTACTCTCCACTGCGGACTCGCCCTCGCGTACTCAACGCGCTCGGGGACTCGCCACCGCGGACTCGCCCTCGCGTACTCAACGCGCTCGTCGACTCCCCACCGTGGATTCTCCACTCGCGTACTCTCCATGCTCGGGGACTCGCTGCCGTGGACACTCGCCCTCGCGTACTCAACGCGCTCGTCGACTCCCCACCGTGGACTCTCCACTCGCGTACTCTCCACGCTCGGGGGCTCGCCGCCGTGGACACTCGCCCTCGCGTACTCAACGCGCTCGTCGACTCCCCACCGTGGACTCTCCACTCGCGTACTCTCCACGCTCGGGGACTCTCCGCCGTGGACACTCGCCCTCGCGTACTCAACACGCTCGGGGACTCGCCACCGCGGACACTCGCCCTCGCGTACTCAACGCGCTCGTCGACTCGCCACCGCGGACTCTCCACTCGTGTGCTCAACGCGCTCGGGGACTCGGCGCGCTACAGACATCGCCACTCACCGGTCGCCCAACCTCGCCACTCGGCGCGCTCGGGGGACTCGGCTCGCTCCACGTTCGGGGACTCGCCGGCACTAGCGGATTCTCTGAAACCCCGTGTCTTTCGCCAATTGGCCATCACCGAATGGCTCACGCCTACCGCCTCCCGCTTCACGGTTCTTTTCTCTATTCAGGATCTCGTCGCCGATTCGCCACGACCCATCGTCCAGACTCTCCGCGCCCTACCTCAAGCCCGCGTCGAATCAACAACGCGCTCGGGGACTACTGATGAGGGAATACCAATCGGGGTATACCCATGAAGAGGAATCGCCAGCTGGATCGCCAATCCCGGAGCGGGTCGACTCGCCCAATACGGCGACTGGCGTATACTGGACCCAGACGACTGGCGCCGACTGGAGGCCCAAGACGGCGACTCGTATACAAAGCCCACTAACACACTTGTAAACCCTAACTGGCTGCATATATAAAGCCACTAGGGGCACCCCCAGGGGGCATGCGGTCCCACAATAGATTAGATCTAGTCTCCCACCGCCTCCGGCGACTCCATTGTAAACCCATCTATGAACATATACTGGATTGATAGCAGGACGTAGCGATCCTCCACCGAGGGTACGTGAACCTGGGTACATCGTGTGCCAATCTCGCTCCCGGATTCTTCTACGTCGCCTTGCTCCCTCTACGTAAGCTACCCCCAGTAGCATCTTCCATGCAATACCACGACACCGTGAAGACACAAAGATGACGACACAGTCCACCGACTTGTGATCAAGTGCAAGAACATGCAACATCATTGCCGCTGCAATTCCCTAGTAGCCAAGGCCCTTGCGAGTTCCGCAGAACAACAAACACAAGAGTTTGTGTGCAATACTTAATTATGGTGGAACAACAAACACAGGTTCAGAGCAGCAATTTGCATGGAGAATAGCAATGCAACAATAACACAATTATCTAAATAAGTCAAAATGACAACAGGCACAAAGTGCATCCAGTATCAGAAATATTCAAGATTATTTTCAAAAATTAAGATTCATGGGCTTACACAATTTCAAAGTACAAATATAAGAACAGCTATTCAAAGTTAAGATAATAACAGAACAATAGGTATTTCAATCGTGTTCCCTTCAGCGAGGACGCGCAACACCTCCCACACTACCTCTCTGTTCCCCACCACTAGAAGATCACCATGGATACTACCGTCGGAGGCGAGTGTGACGGTGAAGAGAGAGCATCTCTTGAAGAAGAGAGGAGCAAGCATCTCTTGAAGATAAACAACTAAAATAGAATGAAGAAAAAAATCTCAGTATACTTGAAATAGAGATACAATAGTACCACTTGAAATTCTTACATAGGCAAGATAGATTTGTTTAAATATATCGACACCATAGCATCCCCTATATAGTTTCTAAATGCATTCAATGATGGAACAAGTTTGATGCCTTAAGTGCTACGATTCTAGCCTGTGGGAGAAAAGATATAGTGACATAGTTGACATTATTACAAATAGTCTATAACGATAATTCTAAATGGAATCAAAAGTGGATACAAAGCATGTGGAAACAAACCATGCTATAGCAGCAAGCAAATAGTTGGACATTTAGCTTAGAGAATACTGAAGTTGGACATTTAGTTTAGAGGAACTTGGCCAGAGACAACTGTTTACAGGTTTCTGAAAGGATACAAATGTCGCCTAGAGGGGGGTGAATAGGCGATTAAAAATTTCTCGAGAGTTGATCGACAAAGGCGGAAATAAACTAGCGTTTACTTTGTCAAGCCCAACCTAGAACAACTAGGGTTCACCAACAACTTATGCTAAGCAAGACAAACAACTATATGATAGCAAGATATAGATTACTTCAAGCACGAAGGCTATCACAATGTAAAGTGCATAAGTAAAGAGCTCGAGTATAGAGATAAACGAGGAACGTGGGGACGACGATATTTTACTGAGTTCCTCCCAACATGGAGTACGTCTCGTTTGGAGAGGGGGTGGTATCAAACCACCAATGCCACAACAGGCCTCCCTTATTCTCCTGTGAATCTCACCCCAACGGGATCGATCCACGCTTCCACTATCGGTGCACTTGTCGGTGCCAATCTCGAACCTCTCACAAGGTTGGGGCACTTCTCCACAAATGAATTGGAGGCTCCCAACAAACAAGCTTGGGGATGCTCCACAACTTAATTGGAGGCCCCAAGTAGTCCAAGAACCTGCAAAACCACCAAACCGTCTAGGGTTCCAAGAACCCAAGAGTAAAAAGCTTCTCACCTTTCACTCAAACGAATCCTCACCGATAACTCAAACCGATGCACCAAATGCAATAGCAAGAACACAAGAAGTGCTCAAATCCTTCTCTCCCAAATTCCACCAAAGCTACAAAATCTTGTGGGGTAATAAGAGAGGAAGAACAATGGAGCAAATCCACAAAAGACTCCAAGATCTAGATCCCAAGATGTTACCCTCACTTAGAGGAGAGATGGATTGGTGGGATTGTAGATCTAGATCTCCTCTTTAAAATCCCTAAAGTATATACAAGAATCAAGGGAGGGATTGAAGGAGGAGCAAGCTCAAGAGTGTCAAGAATGGAGGAGAAAGCCTGTAAAAACTCGAGCTAGAACATTGGAGAAAAGTCGTGGTGTTATAGGATAGTTGGGTAAAAACTCATGGTGTTAGTTGGGGAGACCGGTTTATAGGATAGACAACCGTACTATCGAGAGGGGATCTCAAGTGAGGCCCACAGATTTCTGACTGTTTTCTGGCCATTGGGGAAAAGTCAGACCGGAGACTCCGGTCTACACCAGAGATTCCGGCCAAACCTCCGGACTAGCCTCTAGACCACCTATCAGACTATCCCAGGCTGAATTCTAGAGCCCCTCCAGGGACTCCAGGGGACACTCCGGTCCACGCAGACCGTAGACTCCGGTCTGGACCAAATAAGAGGCAAACTTCAAATGGCGATATCTAGACTTTGGAAACTCCGATTGAACCGAAACCAATTTTGTTGGAATGAGGACAACAAGAGGTATGTATTATAATGTGAGATACCTCCCTTGGTGAGAAACCAGAAAACCTCAAAGATCAAAAAACGCAATATGACATAAAAGGGAAATCCATTTTTGATGAACTAGAGCTTGTTATGAATATTACCACAAGCTCTAGAACCTCACATGGATAAGATCCAAATAACAACCAAGGAAGTATGATGCGAAGTATGCAAAGGTTTGAGATCTCTCTGAAAGTTATGATCGAGTTACTCACTTGAGAGCCCCTCTTGATAGTACGGTTGTCTATCCTATAAACCGGTCTCCCCAACTAACACCATGAGACCGGTAAGAAAGAAACCCTATCAAGATCATACCTTTGCCTTGCTCATATCCAACTTGATCTTGATGTATACGATCTTGTCCTTCTCAACATGGAACACCTTTCTTGATTGCTCTTGCACGCACTCGCTTGATGAAGACTTGCAAGTTGCTCCCCATACAACATGGGGAAACCTTTACTTTGACCTTGTATTCATCGATCCATGATCATCGAGGATGGCAAGCTTCAAGCATGAATCTTCTAGATATTACACATCTTTAGCTTGCACATCATTTCTTCTTTTCTTTATTATGTTGATGCCTTGAAGGTTCACCAAAGATAATACTCCATCTTATTTTTCAAGACATACTTGCCATAGGTTTAACTCTCACATGACCAATCTGTGTATCACTCTTTGAACACCTTGGTCACCACTTGATCCTCTTCACTTTCTTCTTCTCCAAACCTTGAAGCCAACATATGGTTCAAGCATTGCCTATGGACAATTCCTACAAGTACAACTTGATACAAGCATTAGTCCATAGAGATTTTTATTAATTACCAAAACCAACATGGGGGCCCACATGTTCTTTCAGTTTTCTTACAACTGTGCCAAAAAATATATAATACAACCAACAGATTAATTAAAAAGAGATACAAGCTAATGTTCTCTCCTACTATGGTACAAATATATATAATTTTCCTACTATGATTCATGGACGGGTACATACATACTCAGCAAGAACATTCCGCAACTATAGCATTCCAAAACATGGTTTCCGCAGTCAAATCAAAATTGCACAATCTAACCTTATACAAGATTCTAATGTTTCCAGTTAATAGTTTAGTGTATAGTGTACTCAAATTGGCTCACAAGTGAGGAAGCGAATACAGTACAAACATGTGCAGGCTAAAGAAACATAAGAGAGGGGAAGGGCATTGGCAATTTTGCATGACGTACCTTATCTGGCAGAGGATGCTGCTTTCAATGAAGTAGATGTTTTCATGAGCGTTGAGGTTGAGATCGTTGGTAGAGGATGCTAAAGGGAATATGCCCTGAGAGGCAATAATAAAGTGTTTATTATGTGTATTCCAAGTATATGATAGATGTTTATTTTGCATCCTATAATTGTATTAATACGGAAACGTTAATACATGTGTGTTTACAGAAAGTTCCTAGTTATGCCTCTCTCATAAACTAGCTCATTGATTAACAAGATGATCACAGTTTCCTGATCATAGACATTGGATGTTGTTAATAATGAGATCATAACATTAGTGTAATGATGTGATGAACATTCATCCGAAGTATAGCATTACGATCAAAGTCATTGAGTTTATATTGCTATAACAACTTACGAAGTGATCCTAATCCTTAGACCATGAGATCATGTCAATCACTAACACCGGAAGAGTTTCTTGATGACATGAAATGTCACACCGTAACTGGGTGATTATAAAGATGGCTTCAGAACTACTAAAGTGTTATGTTGAGGCTCATGGATCAAGAGTGGAATTTGTTCATCCCGATGACAGATAGATATACTCTGGGGATATCACATTGGTTAGCTTGCAAGCAATTGATTTGACTAGAATTTTATATCACGGGAACGAGAAAAGAGTGCATGTCGGTAACGAGATAAAACTAGGTATGGAGATATCGATGATCAAATCTCGGACATATAATATATCGTGAAACAAAGGGATTAAGATACTAGCGTAAAAGGTTCCGACGATCACAAGAAAGTCATCGTTGAATGTGTGGGATTCAGTATGGATCTCCAGGTCTCGCTACTGATTTTTGATCGGAGAAGGGTCTCGATCATGTCCGCATTATTCGCGAACTGTAGGGTGACACACTTAAGGGACACTGACATCCAATTGGAGCAAAAGTTTCATGCCGGAAAGAATAACAAGCGCAGGAATTTATTTCACTAGATACCGAAACAAGTTTTTGGGTGAAATTGCAGAAAGTGTTTTTTGCATGTGAAATGGAATTCTAGCAAGGGGTTATATGTGAATGTTTGTCATTAAAGTAATTGAAAAAATTCTGAATAAATAAAAGGCGTTTATTTAATGAGAGTTTGCATTAAATTTGGTGGAAATTTAATAGGAATTTTGAGTGGGATTTTGAGTGGAGGGAATTTAAAGGAATTTTTGGAGTGGAATGTCCACCCACATGAATGAGGGGAGGGCAAGGGGGCAGCCCCCATGCGCCGGCCACCCCCTTGGGGTTCCCCCTCTCCTATAAAAGGCACCCCCTCCTCACTTCTCACTCACACCTCCTCATGAAGGATATCTCTCCCCCTCTAGAATTTCTCCCCCATGGTCTCGGACTAGAGAGATACATGTTCCCGGTGGCTATTCGGCAAGAAAGGGTTGTGCTTCCGCTGCATCACTGGAGCGAGGAGGCGGAGGTTGCTCGGTGTCTTGTACGTGTGTGCGAGCACGGATGCGCTGCTGCTTTGCGATGATAGGACTTCCTCTCGATCTTGAGATCGACAAGAGATCGTCTATATCAACCACGAGTTTAACTCTTTAAGCTTTGTCGGTCTTCAATGATATGTTCTCTACGGATATACATCCACCCGTTGTTTGTATCTAGTAGATTGGTACTTAGTTCCCATCGTAGGAATTTTTTGTTTTCTATGCTACGAACCCTACAGTCGTATCAGAGCCGGATCTATGCGTAGATGCTTTACACGGGTAGTACACATATGAGTATGTGGGCGATGATGATCATGTTCTTGCTTCTTAGTTGTAATTTTGGATATTGGTGGCATAGTGGGATGATGCGGCCCGGACAAACTTTATATGTCCTCGCACATGAAACCTGTTCCACGCTTGAAATGCAACTAGTTTGCATAAGTGGCTAGCGCGTGTCTGTCTCTCCTACTATAGTCAATATATATTTTGCAACGAGTTATCAATAATTTGGTTATCCTCGTTGTGGTTCATGTTCGTAGGTAAGAACGGTTCTATCCTCGAAAGCCCTAAGCCACGTAAAACTTGCAATGGATAAATTAGAGGCGTCTAGTTTAGATTGTTGCTGGGCTAGTGTTATGATATGGTGATGTTGTAAGTAGAAGTTTGAGATGATACTCTAATAACACACAAAACGTGTAAGTTCCATAGACCTTGGCCTTACACATAAAGGTATAATAGTGATCATACCACAGTGCACATGATAGATATCATATGCGGGAACCATATCATTTCACTAATAAACATGTGATGTTTGATAACATATTATATTGCTTGTTTAGCGCTTTATTAGCATAATAAGATGATCCCTCATTTAAATATCAAGATAAGAACGTGTTCTTACTTTAGTATGCACCGATTATGTTTTCGTCGCTCCAAGACATCACTTGATGATCGGGTGTTCTTGGATCCACGACCATATTTCGGGTGTAAGACAGTTAAACACGCGAATACTAAGGTTCTAACTTGGCGAGCCTAGCATCTACAGACATGGCCTCGGAACACGGACTGAAAGTTTAAGCATGAGTCATATAGTAGATATGATGCCCATTTGATTCTCACCTTTGAAGCTACACCGACTCACGTGATTATCGGACTTGGTGTAGTGGATTTGGTTCATGTAATCACCAAAAAGGCACGAGGGATGTCATTTTTTAGTGGGAGTTCATTCGTAATGTGGATTAGTTGAACTCAATCTATCATAAACTTAGTCTAAACTTTACAAATTCTGTTGTAGATGGCACCACCTGCTTTTAATTTTAATGTGTTCATGGAGAAAGAGAAACTTGCAATGAACGGTAGCAACTTTACCAAATGGGCCATGAATTTGAGGATTCTCCTCTCTGATGCACAAAAGCAATATGTGCTAGAAGCTCCGCTAGGCCCCCCGCCTTTTGATGATGCCCCTGACGAGGAGAAGAATGTCTATCAGACTCGTCAGGAGGACCACAACTTAGTTCATTGCAGCATATTGTATGGGCTAGAGCCGGAACTTCGAAAGCGTTTCGAAAACGGCAATGCATTTGATACAATGGGTGAGTTGAAAATGATTTTCGACACACATGCTACTGTAGAGAGCTACAATTCTTCAGAAAAGTTCTTTAGCTGCATGATGGAAGAGCACAACTCCATAAGCGAGCATGTACTCAAGATGTCGGGTTACGCCGATAAGCTTGTGTCCTTGGGAATAACGATTCCCATTGACTTAGGATCCATCTTGTTCTGCAGTCTCTGCCACCTAGCTATAAGAGCTTTGTGATGAACTATAATATGCAAGGCATGAAGAAGTCTCTCCCCGAGCTTCTGTCAATGCTTAAAACTGCAGAAGTGGAGATCAAAAGGGAACATCAAGTGTTGATGATCAATAAGAACACTGGTTTCAAGAAAGACAAGAAGGGAAAACGGAAGGGAAGTAAGGGCGGCATGCCGGTTGCCGTGCCTTAAAATAAACCCCGAGTTGGCCCTAAGTCTGATACTGAGTGCTACTATTGTAAGGGGCAGCCTTTGGGCATAAGCGCCCCAAGTATTTGGCAGACAAGAAAGACGGCAAGGCAAACAAAGGTATATATGATATACATGTTATTGATGTGTACTTGACTAGTGCTCACAGTAGCACCTGGGTATTTGATACCAGTTCAGTTGCTAATATTTGTAACTCGAATCAGGGGCTGCGGAACAAGCGACCGCTAACAATGGGTGAGGTTAAGATGTGTGTCGGCAATGGATCAAGTGTTGATGTGATCGCCGTCGGAATGCTACCTCTCCACTTGCCGTCGGGATTAGTAATAAACTTGAATAATTGTTATCTGGTGGCAGCACTGAGCATGAACATTGTATCTGGATCGTGTTTGATGCGAAGTGGTTATTCATTTAAATCCAAGAACAATGGTTGTTCTATTTATATGAATGAAATCTTTTATGGTCATGCACCGATGATGAATGGTTTATTTCTATTGGATCTCGATAATAATGTTACACATATTCATAATGTTGATGCTAAAAGGATTAAACTTAATGATGATATATCCGCATATATGTGGCACTGCCGTCTAGGTCATATTGGCATTAAATGCATGAAGAAGCTCCATTCAGATGGACTTTTGGAATCACTTGATTTTGAATCATTTGGTACATGTGAGCCATGCCTTATGGGCAAGATGACTAGAACGTCGTTTTTCGGTTCAATGGAACAGGCGACAGATTTATTGGAAATCATACATTCTAATGTATGTGGTCCAATGAGTGTGTCGACGCGAGGTGGATATCGTTATTTTGTTACTTTCATGGATGATTTGAGTAGATACGGTTATATCTACTTGATGAAACCCAAGTCTGAAACCTTTGAAAAGTTCAAGGAATTTTATAATGAAGTGGAAAATCATCGTAATAGAAAGATCAAATTTCTACGGTCCGACCATGGAGGTGAGCATCTAAGTTATGAGTTTAGCACTCACATGAAAGAGTGTGGTATTGTTTCACAACTCACACCTGTCGGAACGTCGTAATCGTACTTTATTGGTTATGGTTCGATCTATGATGTCTCTGATGGACTTGCCGTTGTCATTTTGGGGTTATGCACTAGAAACTACTGCATTCACTTTAAATCAGGCACCATCTAAATCCATTGAAAAGACACAGTATGAATTATGGTTTGGAAACAAACCTAAGCTGTCATTTCTTAAAGTTTGGGGATGCGATGTGTATGTGAAGAAACTTCAACCGGATAAACTCGAACCCAAAGTGAAAAATGCGTCTTCATAGAATACCCTAAGGAAACTATTGGGTATTCCTTCTATCACAGATCCGAGGGCAAGGTTTTTGTTGCCAAGAATGGATCCTTTCTAGAGAAAGAGTTTCTCACGAAAGGTGTGAGTAGTCGGAAGGTAGAACTGGAAGAGGTTATTGAACCTTCTCTTCAAAGTATGGCGAGTAGCGTAGCACCGGAAGTCGTTCTGGAGTTGGCTTCACCAGTTGAAGAGGGAACTAATGATAATGATCATGAAACTCCGAAAGAGAATACTACCAAACCTCACCAGGTCTAGCAGGACGCGTGCAACTCCCGAGCTGTACGGAAATCCTGTCATGAATTTCATGGTTGATGAAAATCATGATCCTGTGATGTATGAAGAAGTGATGATGAGCCCGGATTCCAACAAATGGTTAGAAGCCATCAAATCCGAGATGGAATCCATGTATGAAAATCAAGTTTGGAACTTGGTGGACTTACCTCACGACCGAAAGGCCGTGGAGAATAAATGGATTTTCAAAAGGACAACTTGTCGCAAAGGGGTTTCGACAAATTCAAGGAGTTGACTACGATGAGACATTCTCTCCCGTAGCGATACTAAAATCAGTTAGGATTATGCTAGCAATTTGTAGAGGTCCCAACCTTTAATAAGGTAGAGATCCCTGTGTTTACAATGCTAGTCCCTGGATCAATAGCTAGCATCCACAGTTAAGATGTAATATCAATAAACAAAGGTCATAATACAACTTTATAACTAGGAAATAAATAATTCATTACATCTTACATAGCTCATTTGGCTATCTCATTACAATGCAACAGAAATAACTATGTAGCATGGAGTCCTTCATCTTCAAGGTGCCACAGGCAATCATGTTGGTTGTAGACTTGTAATCCTAATCAACACACTTCACTAACATCAAACAAACCGACAACATAATAAGTTACAGCCACAAGGGTTAATACATTTGAATTGTATTAGTAAGTGATACTATGGTAGAATAGTGGTATCTATCATCTATATGCATTTGGCTAAGTGGAGCTTAGGCTTGCTTTGCTCAAAATAGATTTTCCTTATCATTTTAAAACACTAAGTTTTTGTTTGTCAAAATCACCCAAGGCATATACCAATCAAAGATTGAAGATCAATTAACCCTTTTTCAACCACACGTTTTTAACTTAGAAATTGGGATGAGGAGATTCTTGATAACTTCCATGTCTTGATGCTCAAATTGTCCATTGCTGGGGACACGACTAAGTACTTAGATTTTACTCTCTCAAGAGGTGGTGCACTTTACCCACAAGACTTGACATGCATCGAGACAAGATCTTTCAGAAGCCTTCCCTTAGACCATAATGGACGCGTTCCCAAACCTATCATCCCCTGCCACCAACTGTCCATTTGGCTAAGTTATTGCAACCTATATGATCCAGGCAAAGCCCATAGTGCCAAGTGGCTGCACTTGAAGCTTCTCAACATTTGACATCTCAAATCTCTTTGTTCCTGGGAGGCTTTCCACAAGTGTGATACACATGGTTCACCAGTCCCCTGGGCTTGTGTAACCACTCAACATAAATCCATTCTCACCATTCCACCCAGGTTTTTCATTCACATAGTTATTTTATTAAACAAAACACAAGTCATAGACTTAGAAATATACCATAGCATGAATATAATCCTCCCTTGTTTTCTATTAGATAAGCTCAGCATGATAGTAGTAGGGATCTTAACTTAGGGAAAATTCTACTAAGGTTTCATCTACTAGGATTTCCCATGGCATAGCATACTTAGTAAAAATTCCATGCAAGTCCTACTTAGAAATATCACTGATGCTTAGTGAAAATAATGGGACAAAAGTATGAAGCACCACTTGTATTTTTGGTAGAGAATATAATTTCACTCCTTGTTCTTTCAATAGTCACACTCTTCAAATTTCACTACAATTCAATCAAGGCACAAATTCAATCTAGCATTCAAACAATTTCACCACATAAAATAATGAAAACAAAATAATGAATGCAAGCATGTAAAAGGTTGTTTTATTTGGAAAGGTGGTTTCTAATTGTCAATAAAAATTTTAAAATACCTTTTGGTCATTTATAAAAGTGGCAAGGTCATTTGAAAACAAGTTAGTGAAAATGGCCACTTTAAATCATTTTTGTTTTGATAGGAATGATTTAAATCAAAGGAATATTTTCTAGTGTTTGCCAAATATATTTTTAAACACAATGTTACTGTTTTAATGTCAAGTGTTTAATAGTAAAACCATTTGCAAAAGGTTTTACCTATAAACCATTTTTATACCAAAGCAATATTTTATTTTGTTGGAAATGCGTTTAAGCAAAGTAATAATTTTATAGGGTTGACCAAATATATTTTTAAATCCTAAAACTTGGTGTTTAGGGTCAAAGAGTTTAATTCAAACCATTTTCAAAAGGTTTTACTCAAAAAGGATTTTTAAAACATATTCAAAAAAATTATTTAACTAGAAATGCTTTAATTCAAAGGAATAATTCCTAAGTGTCACAAAATATATTTTTAAATCCAAAAGTTGGTTTCTATGGTCAGTAGGTTCAAAAAAATCCATTTACAAAAGATTTTACCCTAAAAACAAATTTAGAATAAATTTTATACACAAAATATGCCTACTCATGTTTCTGCAAAAACAACCAAATTTACAGAAGCAATTCATTAAACAAATGGCATGGTTGGTACGTACTATTTTTTATGATTCCATTGATATAAAATTTGCAAAATTTGGACGTGTAGATTTAAAGTTATGAACTTTTCAAATCGAACATCTAATAGAAATGTTTTTGTCTATTCGTCTTGATCTGATTCGCTGGTACCGGTTCAGCTGGATAGAGCAATACAGGGCGTTCGATCTAAGTTGCATCGCATGGCTCACAGCACACGATACCTCTTCGATTTAAGTTTCTATCGCGTACCTAGGATCAAGATCTAACGGCCTGAAACAAATTGACCAAACCCTGGCGGCGCTCGACAGTGGCGTGTGGCGGCGACGCATCGGGTGGTGACAGTCCAGCTATTCTAGGGGGTCAGGGGGTGGTTGTAGTAGCTTACCAGATCCGCGAGGTCACGATGATGCTCAACGTGTTCGTTGTCGACGAAGGGGTGCACGGGCGTGACAACAATCTCTCACCAGAGATGCACCTGTCGTCGGGCACGCTCGCTTGTTGACAGAGGCGAGGATTGAGGGTGCGCTAAGACAAGCGGAGGACACCGTTAGATGCGCAAGAGTTTCACGTGCATAGGAGCATCAAAGAGAGGGGGAGGGAAGGTCAGGGCTCACCGTGTGGAGTCGAGGCAGACGGTGGCGGTGTTTGGGTGTCGAAGTTGCTGACGATGTGGAGCGCACGTGTGGGCGAGTGGAGGATACGGGCAGATGCGTAGAAAGGTGGGGATCACGCTAGTGTGGTCGAGGGGGCAAAGCGGTGACTGGGATCGCCGGAATCGGCCGGAAATATCGTCGGAGACAGTGGGTGTTCAAGCGTGAAATTTGGGCAGCCGAGGGGCTCCGGTGGCGTGACGACTAGGTGGAAAAGGAGAGAGTAGGGAGGTGATTAAATGGGCTAGGTCACTGGCGGAGTTATGCACGCAATGATGCGATTTTCATCTGCAAAATCAAAGCAGAAACGGGCGAGAGGAGGGGGGAGGAACTGGTCGCGGTGGGTGAAGACGAAGACTGACGGGTAGGGTCCTTTGGTCACCGAGAGAAAGAGTTATGCGATGGGGTCCAATCGTCAGTGAGGGCGCGGGTGTGGGTCTGAGTGAAAAACGATTTGTGTGTGGGAGGGAGATGGGCTGCGAGTTGGGCCTGGTTGTTGGGCTGGTCCTTTCTATTTTTTTATTCTTTTTATTTTTCTTTTTCTTTTCTATTTTTCTCTATTGAATTTGTTCAAATGATTTCAAACCCTTTTTCATTTCAAATCTTTAAAAACTTTTCAGTAAGTTTTCTATATTTTTTTAAACATGTATTTAAAGTATATTTTTGAATAATTATTTTATTCATTTATGGTTAATTAATTAATTAATTAATACACTTGTCTTTATTTAATTGAGATTTCAAATATGTTTTCAACTTCTATTTGAAATCCAAATTTTACCAGATCCTTTTCAGTAGGTTTTATTTATTTGTTAGGGTGTCAAATAATTCACTTTGAATTATTTGAAATATTTTTATTATGATTTATTAATCATTTAAATTAAGCATTTGTATTTATTCAAATAAAATCAAATATGGTTTTAATTCCATATAAATTTTATTCAAATAATTCTTTTATTCCATTTAAGTTAATAAAATAACTTTTATATCCCCCTTGGGAAATTTCCAATTATTATTTTCTCATGATTTAATTAATCATTTACTATTTGGGATTTTGTCTTTATTTAAATGGAATAGAATTTTGTTAATGTCATATTATTTTATTTGAATATTCCTTATCCCTTTATTTCAATTGGATTATCTTTATTCGATTTGCTTATGGATTTTGCTAAGATTTAATTTGGCTTTTAAATATTCCTTATTTATTTATTTATTCCCTTCTTTATCTAATAAAATCCACATCTTTTTATTTATAGATCCAAACTTGGTGATTCCAATTTTTAAAATCTTATTTAATATTTGTTTATCTTTTTAAATCCCTTTTAGAATTATTTGCTCACAATTTGGTATGGATTTTATACAGGAGCTTTATTAGCTTTGGAAATATTTCCTTTTATCATATTAAACTCATAAGTTTTTATCTATGGCTCCAAATTAAATGAAACCAATTTCTATGGTTTTATAATATTTTTATTTGTCATTCTTGATCATTTATAAATATTTGTTGACAAATTTTTATATGGATCAAATACATAATCTTAGAGAGATCTTGGAAATGAATTATTCCTTTAGGGTTTTGGTTAAGCTTTTCCAAGTGTTTAAATTTCAAGACACATTATTGATGAATGCAGTTCACTTGTTTTGAAATTTGTTGGATTCCTTTTTATTCAAATTTTTATTCAGGTAGGGTTTTGATGTTTCCATTTGGAATCAAAAAGTTTCTTTTCACCCTAAATTTCAACAATTATTTATTTTGTTTATTTATTTTTCTCATTTCAAAATTTCGAAAATTTTGGGATGTGACAGGCTACCACCCTTAAAAGAAATCCCGTCCCGAGATTTGGGAAAGCTAGAGGTTACAAGTTGGCTTCAAAACAACTAGGGTACTACCACCCTTAAAAAGGTTTTCAACTAGATTACATCTTGGCTTACTTGGGATCTTGATGAAACTTTTCTAGACAATTGCTTGCATAATGTCCTTTGTCACCACACTTGTAACATGTGACAAGGTTGAGTTCTTCACTTATCTTCTCTGGACAAATTGATATATAATGGCCTACCTCTTTGCAGTTGTTGCACCACACTTGGCTAATTCCCTTATTTTTCTTCTTCTTGGGTTTCTCCAAAGCTAGGAGTTCTTCTAGTTCATGCTCTTCATATCTCACCTCAAAGGTGGGAAAGCTTCCTCGGTTCCTTGAACGATTCCTTGGATAATACCTATGTTTCCTATTTTGTCCATCAAGGTGATTCCTAATGTATGGAGGTGCAATCTGAGGTTTGCCTTTGTCTTCATCCTTCTTGATAGAAATTGTTTCCTCATGGGGGTTTCAAAACTTTTGATGCATTACTCCTTGTTTCATTTGTTGAACTATAGGATAGATGGTACATTGGATAGGGACATGATTATTTCCTTCACATAGGAAACAAGTAACTTGAGATGTGGGGCATTGTTTAGTTGGATGTTTCTCTTCACAATTAGGGCATTGATCCACATGCTCTTTGTAAGTGTGTCCTATGTCTCCACAAATATTGCAAGCTTGAGTTCCTTCCATAACATCATCCTTGACATCATTGTTGTCACAATCTCCTTGGGAAGAGTTGCTTATCATGTTGATCATTTTATTGGTCATCCTTTGCAACAATTGAGATTGGGTTTCCAAAAACTTTTGCATGATTGGGTATAGATCATTGTTGTTGGCTAAAAACTGAGTTGCCACTTGATTCAGCTGGGCTTGGGTTGCTAAAAGCATCTCTTGGTTGTTGTTGTCACCATTCTTGATGTTGGAGTCTCTTGGAGAAGTCATCTCTTTGGGTTGTATTGGGATTAGAATAGGCAAAAGATTTTCTAAAGGAAGAAGTCTAATCACACACATCACAATTCACACAAGCAATGTGCAAGCATTCACAAACAAGCATTCCATTCAAACAACAAGGTTCAAGCACATTTTTAGGCAACAAAATATTTTTGCTACACCACACAAGTTGGTGGGTTTGATCTAAACATAAACATTAGTATGGTGGTCCAACTATATGGTTTTCTTGAGATCAAGCCATTCTTCTTGGTTGTTTCTTCTTGAATAAGAGCATTGTTTCCTTGGAAAAATTCTTGCATCTTGATCACAAAACTTCAAAGGTGATGATGATTCCTTCTAGCTTATGTTTCATTAGTCTTCAAGTATTGAGTAATATTTCTTGTCTTACTTGTAGTCCCTAGTGATGTCTAAGTTGAAGTCCTTGGTGAACTAAAGTTGAAGTCTTTGATGATGTTGAAGTCATTGGTGATGGTGAAGTCTTTGATCAAGTTGAAGTCTTTGCTCATGGTGGAGGCTTTGTCCAACAAGTTTGAAAAGGAAGAGATGTAGAATAAAAACCAAAAATATTGAGGATAGAATTTACAAGATTGTTTGTAAATAAGTTTGGAATAAATACAACTCCTATTTTTCTAAGGGTTTTGTCCAATCCTAGGGTTACAATCCTATAGGAAACACAGTGCTCTAATACCATCTATAAGAGCCCACCTTTATAAGGTAGAGATCCCTGTGTTTACAATGCTAGTCCCTGGATCAATAGCTAGCATCCACATATAAGATGTAATATCAAGAAACAAAGGTCATAATACAATTTTATAACCAGGAAATAAATAATTCATTTGGCTATCTCATTACAATGCAGCAGAAATAAATATATAGCATGGAGTCCTTCATCTTCAAGGTGCCACAGGGCAATCATGTTGGTTGTAGACTTGTAATCCTAATCAACACACTTCACTAACATCAAACAAACTTGCAACATAACAAGTTACAGCCACAAGGGTCAATACATTTGAATTGTATTGGCAAGTGATACTATTGTAGAATAGTGGTATCTATCATCTATATGCATTTGGCTAAGTGGAGCTTAGGCTTGCTTTGCTCAAAATATATTTTCCCGATCTTTTGAAAACACTAAGTTTTTGTTTGTCAAAATCACCCAAGGCATCTACCAATCAAATATTGAAGATCCTTTAACCCTTGTTCAACCACAAGTTTTTAACTTAGAAATTGGGATGAGGAGATTCTTGATAGCTTCCATGTCTTGATGCTCAAATTGTCCATTGTCGGGGACACAACTAAGTAATTAGATTTTACTCTCTCGAGAGGTGGTGCACTTTCCCCACAAGACTCGACATGCATCGAGACAAGATCTTTCAGAAGCCTTCCCTTAGACCATAATGGACGCATTCCCAAACCTATCATTCCCTACCACCAACTGTCCATTTGGCTAAGTTATTGCAACCTATATGATCTAGGCAGAGCCCATAATGTCAAGTGGCTGCACTTGAAGCTTCTCAACATTTCACATCTCAAATCTCTTTGTTCCTGGGAGGCTTTCCACAAGTGTGATACACAAGGTTCACCAGTCCCCTAGCCTTGTGTAACCACTCAACATAAATCCATTCTCACCATTCCACCCAGGTGTTTCATTCACATATTTGTTTTATTAAACAAAACACAAGTCATAGACTTAG
The DNA here is from genome assembly GCA_030063025.1 of Avena longiglumis. Lineage (NCBI taxonomy): Eukaryota > Viridiplantae > Streptophyta > Magnoliopsida > Poales > Poaceae > Avena > Avena longiglumis. Next base: position 572,071,705 of record CP125973.1, read on the forward strand.
AAATATACCATAGCATGAATATAATCCACCCTTGTTTTCTACTAGCTAAGCTAAGCATGATAGTAGTAGGGATCTTAACTTAGGGAAAATTCTACTAAGGTTTCATCTACTAGGATTTCCCATGGCATAGCATACTTACTAAAAATTCCATGCAAGTCCTACTTAGAAATATCACTAATGCTTAGTGAAAATAATGGGACAAAAGTATGAAGCACCACTTGACTTTTTGGTAGAGAATATAAGTTCACTCCTTGTTCTTGTAATAGTCACACTCTTAAAATTTCACTACAATTCAATCAAGGCACAAATTCAATCTAGCATTCAAACAATTTCACCACATAAAATAATAAAAAATAATAATGCATGCAAGCATGTAAAAGGTTGTTTTATTTGGAAAGGTGGTTTCTAATTGTCTATAAACATTTTAAAATACCTTTTGGTCATTTATAAAAGTGGCAAGGTCATTTGAAAGCTAGTTAGTGAAAATGGCCACTTTAAATCATTTTTGTTTTGCTAGGAATGATATAAATCAAAGGAATATTTTATAGTGTTGGCCAAATATATTTTTAAACACAATGTTAGTGTTTTAAGGTCAAGTGTTTAATAGTAAAACCATTTGCAAAAGGTTTTACCTATAAACCTTTTTTTATACCAAAGCATTATTTTATTTTGTTGGAAATGCCTTTAAGCAAAGTAATAATTTTATAGGGTTCACCAAATATATTTTTAAATCCTAAAATTTGGTGTTTAGAGTCAGAGAGTTCAATTCAAACCATTTTGAAAAGGTTTTACTCAAAAAGCATTTTTAAAACATATTCAACATTTTTATTTAACTAGAAATGATTTAATTCAAAGGAACAATTCCTAAGTGTCACAAAATATATTCTTAAATCCAAAAGTTGGTTTCTATGGTTAGTAGGTTCAAAACAATCCATTCACAAAAGATTTTACCGTAAAAAAAATTTTAGAATGAATTTTATACACAAAATATGCCTACACATGTTTATGCAAAAACAACCAATTTTACAGAAGCAATTCATTAAACAAATGGCATGGTTGGGAAGTACTCTTTTTGCTGATTCTATTGATATAAAGTTTGAAAAATTTGTACGTGTAGATTTAAAGTTATGAATTTTTCAAATCTAACATCTAATAGAAATGTTTCTGTCTATTTAAAACAAAACAGTGCCATGCGTCTTGATCTGATTCGCCGGTACCGGTTCGGCTGGATAGAGCAATACAGGGCGTTAGATCTAAGTTGCATTGCATGGATCACAGCACACGATACCTCTTCGGTTTAAGTTTCTATCGCGTACCTAGGATCAAGATCTAACGACCTGCAACAAATTGACCAAACCCTGGCGGCGCTCGACGGTGGCGTGCGGCGGCGACACGTCGGGTGGTGACGGTCCGGCTATTCTAGGGGGTCAGGGGGTGGTTGTAGTAGCTTACCAGATCCGTGAGGTCACGACGATGCTCAACATGGTCGTTGTCGACGGAGGGGTGCACGGGCGTGACGACAATCTCTCACCGGAGTTGCGCCTGTCGTCGGGCACGCTCGGTTGTTAACAGAGGCGAGGATTGAGGGTGCTCTAAGACAAGAAGAGGACAATGTTAGATGTGCAAGAGTGTCACGTGCACAGGAGCATCAAAGAGAGGGGAAGGAAAGGTCAGGGCTCACCGTGTGGAGTTGCCGGAGTCGAGGCAGACGCTGGCGGTGTTTGGGTGTCGAAGTTGCCGATGATGTGGAGCACGCACGGGCGAGTGGAGGCTACGGGCAGATGCGTAGGAAGGTGGGGACCACGCTAGTGTGGTCGAGGGGGAAAAGCGGTGGCTGGGATCGCCGGAATCGGCCGGAAACGTCGTCGGAGACAGTGGGTGTTCAAGCGTGAAATTTGGGCATCCTAGGGGCTCCGGTGGCATGATGAATAGGGGGGAAAAGGAGAGAGGAGGGAGGTGATTAAATGGGCGAGGTCACTGGCGGAGTTATGCACGCATTGATGCGAATTTCATCCGCGAAATCAAAGCAGAAACAGACGAGAGGAGGGGGAGGAACTGGTCACCGTGGGTGAAGATAAAGACTAACGAGTGGGGTCCTTTGGTCAGCGAGAGAAAGAGTTACGCGATGGGGTCCAATTTTCAGTGAGGGCACGGGTGCGGGTCTCAGTGAAAAACGATTTCGCGTGTGGAAGGAAGATGGGCTGCGAGTTGGGCCTGGTTGCTGGGCTGGTCCTTTCTATTTTTTTGTTCCGTTTCTTTTTCTTTTCTATTTTTCTGTTTTGAATTTGTTCAAATGATTTCAAACCCTTTTTCATTTCAAATCTTTTCAAACTTTTCAGTAAGTTTTCTATACTGTTTTAAACATGTATTTAACATCTATTTTAGAATAATTATTTTATTCATTTATGGTTAATTAATTAATTAAGACACTTGTCTTTATTTAATTGAGATTTCAAATATGTTTTCAACTTCTATTTGAAATCCAAATTTTACCAAATCCTTTTTAGTAGGTTTTATTTATTTGTTAGGGTGTCAAATAATTCACTTTGAATTATTTGAAATATTTTTAATATGATTTATTAATCATTTAAATTGAGCATTTGTCTTTATTCAAATAAAATCAAATATGGTTTTAATTCCATATAAATTTTATTCAAATAATTCTTTTATTCCATTTAAGTTAATAAAATAACTTTTATATCCCCTTGGGAAATTTCCAATTATTATTTTCACATGATTTAATTAATCATTTACTATTTGGGATTTTGTCTTTATTTATATGAAATAGAATTTGGTTAATGTCATATTATTTTATTCGAATATTCCTTATCCCTTTATTTCAATTGGATTATCTTTATTCCATTTGCTTATAGATTTGGCTAAGATTTAATTTGGCTTTTAAATATTCATTATTTATTTATTCCCTTCTTTATCTAATAAAATCCATATCTTTTTATTTATAGATACAAACTTGGTGATTCCAATTTGTAAAATCTTATTTAATTTTTGTTTATCTTTTGAAATCCCTTTTAGAATTATTTTCTCACAATTTGGTATGGATTTTAGACAGGAGCTTTATTAGCTTTGGAAATATTCCCTTTTATCATATTAAACTCATAAGTTTTTATCTATGGCTCCAAATTAAATGAAACCAATTTCTATGGTTTATAATATTTTTATTTGTCATTCTTGATCATTTATAAATATTTGTTGACAAATTTTTATATGGATCAAATCCATAATCTTAGAGAGATCTTGGAAATGAATTATTCCTTTAGGGTTTTAGGGTTTTGGTTTAGCTTTTCCAAGTGTTTAAATTTCAAGACACATTATTGATGAATGCATTTCAGTTGTTTTTAAATTTGTTGGATTCCTTTTTATTCAAATTTTTATTCAGGTAGGGTTTTGATGTTTCCATTCGGAATCAAAAAGATTCTTTTCACCCTAAATTTCAAAATTTATTTATTTTGTTTATTTATTTTTCTCATTTCAAAATTTGGAAAATTTTGGGATGTGACACAATTGCTGCACATTTCGATTATGAGATATGGCAGATGGATGTCAAAATCGCGTTTCTCAATGGTAATATTGAAGAAGAGTTGTATATGATACAACTAAAGGGTTTTGTCGATCCTAAGGATGCTAATGTAACACCCTCAGAATCGGCCCTATGCAAGTTTTAGCGAAACCCGCCAAACCCGCATAGAAACGATTCAAAGGTGCCCACTAGGCACTTTCGTGCGGGTGGAAAACGAAGTAATAACATTACACAACAGTCCTCGATGGGACCCACAGAACAGATATATATAACATCGACTCAAAGAGTCAAGAATACAGATATAATATACAAAGATCCAAATCACTTTGAAAACGACAGAGCGTCCGGATACGGACAAGATACAAATGGGGCTAAGAGCCCTGAAGAATAACCAATGGTCATAACTTTTCCGTGCCAAGGAAGGGTAACCCCGCTAACGACGCCGATCTCAAAACCTGCTTAAACAAAGGGTGCCGACAAAGGGCAAAGGAAAAGAGGAGCGTCGATCGAGGCCATACAGCGAGACTAGAATTCGGCGGTCCTCGCCTACATAGGTATGGTGGACTGAAGCGGCAGCGGCAGCATGCACTAAACAACCTATAGAGACTCGGTAGAACTGGCGGTTATCAGAGAGGGATGAGAAGGACCTATTCGGAGCCAACCTGATTCTACCATCAAACAAACCCATCCTGGCGTTTCCCCCTCGAGACCAAACGAGGAAGTCAACCGAGGAACTCACACCGTTGGCAGTTTTATTTATTCAGTTATCGTTGCAGCAATTACTAGTCAGGTTTAGATAATCATCCTGACAAAGTAAGCAGTGGGCACTTTTAGTTAACCATTCCGTGATAGTTGCAACAATTACTAATCAGATACAGATAGTATGAGATAAACCCAAAACCCAGCAGTTGTTTGTACTTTTATTTAGCCATTCCGTTATAGTTGCAATATTTACTAGTCAGGTACAGTTGTCGCAAGCGACAAACCAAGCAAGCAATTGTGGGCATTATTATTTAGCCATTCCATTATAGTGAAGCTGATTACTAGTCATTATAAAGTCAAATTTATAGCAATAAACTTTAGTTATGCTTGTCTATGGTCGAGATACTGTGCTCCAAGTCGTCCATATCCATGGACACGGCTTTCGAAAGTTTTACCCGGGTGCACCAATAGCAACACACGCCGATCAACCTCGGAAAACCAAAACAAAACCCAACGAGGCTTTCACGACTAAGCAATCATAGGATTGAGAAATATTTGGGGCACCCCATTGAGTAGACCATACGGTAAGCAAGCTCCGAGACGGACTCAAGGTTTGCGACAATGGCTGTAAACGACTGGGAACCCAAAAGTGTGGCTGGGCTTGTCGATACCGCGAAAACATTCCGCTTACCTAAACAGTACAGTGTGCTCCTCGCACAATCGTAAATACGTAAGTAGCATGGCATAAGTACAGGATAGTAAATAAAACCTTAAACTAGTTTGTGGCCCCAAGAAATAAGACTGAATCAAGCTCTGGCTCAGGGGGGTCCCATATACCTCCCGGATGTGGATAGCGCGATAAATCGAGGAACAGGTATCAAGTACTCGGGGTCCTACGGGACACAAGTGGGCGTTCGGAAACCAAATATTATCTATCCCCCACCGATGCCTCTGCTTACTTCAATTTTAGTTGTTAAACAGGAATTAAAGTGAACGATAAGTAAAGCTATAATCATCTCCAACATCAACATGCGGCATTACTCCCACAACTGTGGCACTTGACAACACGCAACATCACTTGAGCAAGCGGCTACGACGCGCACGTCCAACTGTCTACCAAACATCAGGTAATAGGATGTGTCCAAGGCAATATAAGGCTGCAAGGGATATCACAGGTACGGAAACTAAAGCATCGCAACACAGATAGCAATAGATCAACATGAGGGAATAAAGACTATAAAAGTAAGATAGGTAGAAAGGGGGAGATGCTCGCCTGAAAACATTGCCGAAGGTTCATCCAAAGATCGGGGCGAAGCTCACATCCACTCAACGACCTTATCCGCGAAGAAGCAAAACACTAAAAGAAACACCGGATGCAATATTTAATACAACGGCAGAAGATCGGCATGATGCATGTATGATGCATGACATGGCAAGGGTGCAATGCGATTAGGTCATATTAAGCGGAACCGGGGTCCCGACATTAATTAGATGGTTAAAGTTATTTAGAACCCCCACAATTTAAATGTTGATTTAACAAGGCAAGATAAGATACCGGTTCGCTACACAAGTTTAAATGAGGCCAATATAAGACTAGATTTGCCCGCATATGGGCCCCATATTAATTATTAGGTGAATCGGCATAAGGCACCCAAACCACATGAATGTATGCATGCATGACCATTTAATATGCGACAAGTTGTACTATGTTATAAAATAGGGTTCGAGAAAAGGGTTCACACATTGAGGGGTCTCGACGAACTTGGGGGTTCCGGGGTTCGGGGTCGGTCTCGGGGTTCAGGGTTCGACGGGTCGTTCTCGGATTACTGGGGTAGATCACGGCGTTCCGGGAAGGAGGACTTGGGTCGGTGTCGGGGCGCATCGGCTTCTTCCGGGTCGGTGCCGTTCTTGTCATCGCGAAGGTCTTGTCGCGTCCTCGAGGGAGTTCCCGATGTTCCGTGGAGAAGATCTTGGCGTCCGAGGGTTCGGGTTCCGTCTCGGTGGTGTCTAACTTCGGGGTTTCATGAGGGAGGCCTTGTGATGGTTCTTGCCCGAAGAGCTTGGCGGTCAACGGGTTCGGCGCCTAAGGTCGTTGACGAGCTTGGGGTGCCTCAGGGCGGCCCGCAGAGATCACAAGCAGATCCCCATGGCTCCCTTACACGAGCACACAGAGACATACGCACTTACACCGAGCGAGAAGGGCGGCAGGGGGGACGGCTTGAACGGCGGCGAGGCCCGAAGGGCGAGGTGGAGGCAGGCGCGCACGGGGCCGGGTCGACGAGGGGTCACGGACCAGCGAGGGCGGCGACGGTGAGGCTGGAGACGGCAGCGGGAGCGGGCGGGGCGGGCGAAGCGAGCGGCCGAGGCGGCGGAGCGGGCGCCGCCGAGGTCGCGCGGGCGACGGGAGACGGAGGCGCGGGCGCGAGGACGGGAGGTCGGCGGGCCGGTGGAGCCTGGGTTGGGAGGCGGTCAGCGCGGCCGCGGCTCCGGCTGTGGAGGCTCGCGAGCCGAGTGGGAGAAAGCGGCGGCTCCGCGGGGTTGGAGCGGTGAGGAAGGACGGGGACGGCCAGAGGGCTGCTGGTGGCGCGGATGCGCTCGAGCCAGCGGACATGGAGATGGTGGGAGCACGGAGCGAGGCTGACGGGCGGGCGAGGTTGAGCGGCTGGGCGAGGTTGAGCCATGAGGCGAGCAGAGCTTGGGGCGCGAGTCTGGGACTCGGGGGCATGGCGAGGTGGCTTGGCCGGAAGGAGCAGGAGAGGAGAGAGGAGGGAAGGAGGAAGACTGCACGGGTGGGAGGATCGAGGGGGAACGTGGCAGGGGCCAGGGACGGGGTGGGCCGGGTTGGTGGGACCAGGCAGGTGTGTGGGAAGGGGTGTGTCGTAAGGTGGTGGGTGTGAGTGCATGCGTGGGGGGGGCGGGGTTGGGAGGAGAGGGAGGGGGTGGAGGTGGTTTAGTCTAGGTGGCAGTTGGGGATAGGTTAGAGGGGAGGGAGAGGGTGAGGTGGCGGGCTCCGATTTGTCCGGGTGAGGTGGAGAGAGGCTGGGTAGACTAGGTTGGGTGGGTTTAGGAATTTAGGCGGACAGATTTTGAACCGGGGGTGGTCGTTCGGGTCGGGTCGGCCCGTTCGACTGCCCCCACTAAAAATAATTTAACATTTTATTTAATTTGCAATATATTTTCGTAGATAGTTTTTAGACAAACAAAATATCCGGCAGCACCCGGGGTTTAGTTTGAAATAAAAGGAGGGCTAGTTTCAGAAAATAGTAGACTTCGCGACATAGTTTCAAATAAAATAATATGCATGATGATGACGATGCTCAAATGCAATGTGGCATGATGATATGAGCATGCGGTCATGACGATGCAATGCACAAAAACAACGCGATTTTCTAGTAGTGGTTTTGCGGGATGCCACAGCTAACAAGGTGTGCAATCTTCCGCGATCCATCTATGGATTGAAGCAAGCATCACAAAGTTGGAATCTCCGCTTTGATGAGGTGATCAAAGAGTTTGGATTTGTCCAAACTTATGGAGAAGCTTGTATTTACAAGAAAGTGAGTGGGAGCAATGTGGCATTTCTGATACTATATGTGAATGGAATATTATTGACCGGAAATGATATAGATCTTTAAACAGTGTTAAAAGTTATCTAAACAGCAAATTTTCAATGAAGGACCTAGGTGAAGCGTCATACATATTAGGCATAAATATCTAGAGATAGATCTAGGCGCCTAATAGGGCTATCGCAAAGTACATACCTTGATAAAATTTTAAAGAAGTTTAAAATGGACGAAAGTAAGAAGGGGTTCTTACCTATGTTACAAGGCATGACATTGAGTAAGACTCAAAGTCCGGCTACGGCGGAAGAAGGAGAGATAATGGACAAAGTCCCCTATGCTTCAGCCATAGGCTCTATAATGTACGCCATGCTATGTACAAGACCGGTTGTGGAACATGCTATTAGTTTGACTAGTAGGTACCAATCAGATCCAGGTTCGGAACACTGGAAAGCGGTCAAGGATATCCTTAAGTAATTACGAAGAACTAAGGATATGTTTCTTGTATACGGAGGTGAAGAAGAGCTCGTCGCTAAGTGTTATGTCGACGCTAGCTTTGACACCGATCCGGATGACTCTAAGTCTCAATCCGGATACGTATTTCTCATGAATGAAGGAGCAGTTAGTTGGAGGAGCTCTAAACAACCTGTGGTGGCGGGATCAACAAGGGAGGACGAATATGTTGCTGCTTCAGAAGCGGCTTAGGAAGTAGTTTGGATGAAGGAGTTCATATCCGAACTAGGTGTGGATGCAAACGCATTGGACCCAATAGTGATCTATTGTGACAACAATGGTTCCATTGCCAATGCCAAAGAACCAAGGTTTCACAAGCATTCCAAGCATATTAAGCATCGATTTCATTCCATCCGCGAGCATGTCAAGGATGGAGATATAAAGATCTGTAAAGTACATACAGATCTCAATTTAGCAGATCTGTTGACTAAAACTCTCCCTAGAGCAAAACATGATCTACACCAGAACTCCATGGGTGTTAGATACATCACTATGTAACTAGATTATTGTCTCTAGTTCAAGTGGGAGACTGAACGGAATATGCCCTGAGAGGCAATAATAAAGTGTTTATTATGTGTATTCCAAGTATATGATAGATGTTTATTTTGCATGCTATAATTCTATTAATATGGAAACGTTAATACATGTGTGTTTAATAAACAAACAAAAAGTTCCTAGTTATGCCTCTCTCATAAACTAGCTCGTTGATTAACAAGATGATCACAGTTTCCTGATCATATACATTGGATGTTGTTAATAATGAGATCACAACATTAGTGTAATGATGTGATGAACATTCATCTGAAGTATAGCATTACGATCAAAGTCATTGAGTTTATATTGCTATAACAACTTACGAAGTGATCTTGATCCTTAGAACATGAGATCATGTCAATCACTAACACCAGAAGAGTTTCTTGATGAAATCAAACGTCACACCGTAACTGGGTGATTATAAAGATGGATTTAAAACTACTAAATTTTTATGTTGAGGCTCATGGATCAAGAGTGGAATTTGTTCATCCCGATGACGGATAGATATAATCTGGGCCCTCTCGGTGATATCACATTGGTTAGCTTGCAAGCAAGTGATTTGATCACTAGAATGTTATATCACGGGAACGAGAAAAGAGTGCATGTCGGTAACGAGATCAAACTAGGTATGGGGATACTGATGATCGAATATCGGACATGTAATATATCATGAAAGAAAGGGATTAAGATACTAGCGTAAAAGGTTCCGACGATCACAGGAAAGTCATCGTTGAATGTGTGGGAGTCAGTATGGATCTCTAGGTCCTGCTACTGATTATTGATCGGAGAAGGGTCTCGATCATGTCCGCATTATTCGCGAACCGTAGGGTGACACACCTAAGGGACACTGACATCCAATGGGAGCAAAAGTTTCATGCCGGAAAGAATAACAAGCGCAGGAATTTATTTCACTAGATACCGAAACAAGTTTTTGGGTGAAATTGGAGAAAGTGTTTTTTGCATGTGAAATAGAATTATAGAAAGGGGTTATATGTGAATGTTTGTCATTAAAGTAATTGACAAAATTCTGAATAAATAAAAGGATTTTTATTTAATGAGAGTTTGCATTAAATTTGGTGGAAATTTAATAGCAATTTTGAGAGGAGGGAATTTAAAGGAATTTTGTGAGTGGAGTGTCCACCCACATGAATGAGGGGAGGGCAAGGGGGAAGCCCCCATGTGCCGGCCACCCCCTTGGGGTCCCCCTCTCCTATAAAAGGCATCCCCTCCTCACGTCTCACTCACACCTCCTCGTGAAGGATCTCTCTCCCCCTCTAGAATTTATCCTCCATGGTCTCGAACTAGCGAGATACATGTTCCCGGTGGCTATTCAGCAAGAAAGGGTTGTGCTTACGCTGCATCGCTGGAGCGAGGAGGCGGAGGTTGCTCGGTGTCTTGTACGTGTGTGCGAGCACGGATGCGATGCTGCTTTGCGACGCTAGGACTTCCTCTCGATCTTGAGATCGGCAAGAGATCGTCTACATCAACCACGAGTTTAACTCGTTAAGCTTTGTCGGTCTTCAAGGTATGTTCTCTACGGATATACATCCGCCCATTGTTTGTATCTAGTAGATAGATCTTGGTATTTGTTGCCATCGTAGGAATTTTTTGTTTTCTATGTTGCAAACCCTACAGATGCTGCTATCGATGAAGCGCACGCCCGCCCCGCCCCGCCTTCGGACCTGACCTTTAATATGCAATAGTAGGCGTCGGTGGTTTAGCATAGGTATTCATCTCAAGTTCTTCGCGTTCAAGAGATTTACATGGTTCCCTGCCAAAGAAAACTTAAAACATGAGACCATATATTCCTACTTCTAATTATTAATATAAAAAAATCTTATGTGAAGAGAAGGTACTAAATGAAATCTTCCGTACTACCGAACAAGACCACAACCTTCAATATAGGTCACGTAATGTGAGTATAGGGGAAGGGACAAGGCAGAAAAGCTTACTGGCAAGAAATGCAGTCATACTATAAATAACATAATTATCCGTGTACTCAATACTAAAACTGGGTAAAACCGAACATTCTACTGGAATTGGGATAGAGCCCGCGAGATCCAGCAGTAAACCGCTGTCAGATCCGACCCTCAGCAAGGAGACAAAACTATGATCCATACAAAGACTCGCGAGATCTGGCCTCTAGACCACGGATTTCACGCACGGGCAGAAGGATGGGGGCTATTTTCTTACGGAGACATCAACGAGATGGGTGACGAGGTTCTCGGCGTCGATGAGCGTGGCAGCGACGGCGACGGTGACCTTGGGCTTTTTCGCCTTCGACTTCTTTGGTTTCTTCACCTCCTCGGCCTGAGGCTTGGCGGCCTCGTCGGAGTCGGAGCCATCGTCGGTGTCGTCGGCCCACGCACCGATCGAGCCATCGGCCTCGGCCGCGGCGTCCCTGGCAACCCCGATCGCGCGGTGGCGCTCCTCGGAGCACTTGTTGACGCCCTCGAATACACTAGGCTTGCCCAGATCGAGGACCACCAAGGCTAGAGCGTTAGAGGGGGTGGAGTTCTTGCGGTCCCGCGCTCCTCCTCCACTGCCGCCCGCTTCTCCTGAGCTTTTAGCCGCGCCCGCACCACCTCTCGGTTGGTAACCCGTGGCTAGGGAGGAGGCGCTGGTTGTAGGGAGAAGATCTGGCTATTCGAAGTGGGGATTGGGGAGGATAGGATAGGGTTACTGGGGTGGGGAGCGGTTTGGGTGGGGGTCAAAGGTGGTGCCAAGGGGAGGAGGGGTGCTGGAGGCCTGGGCTAGAGGAGATGGTGTGGCACCGGCGAAGGAGGAGATGGGGAGAGGGAGGGAATGGGATCGAGCTAGCGCTCGTGGGTAGGTGGGAGAGGAGAGGATACGACGCTCGTGGGAGGGAAGGAGAGGGAATCATGGGTGTTGTGGCCGCACGATTGCTCGTGAGGATACGGCTAACCCTAACGTCAACGCGCGCAAATTTGGTGGGCATGAGGGTTCCTCCAGGGAGTTGGATTGATATGCGATCAACGTACAAAGTCGAGTTCTGGACTCTGATCCAGGGCAATAGGGTTCCTGAGTTCTGATTGGCTGGAGAAGAGTGTCCACAGATTGACATCTATCCGAGGCAAAAAAAAGATTTTTTATGAAGAACCTACTAAGAATATGTTGTAAAATGGTACCACCTCATTTTTGTAAAATATTATACCACGTTTTTAGTGTAAATCACCAAGTGCTTGGACCCGAAAAGCTATCCATACACTCTTATCAAAAAGACAAATTTCTTCCGAGAAAACCCAAATGACCAATGTTATGGCTAGAATTGCAACATAAATTGCGATAATGTGCCTATATTGTGCAGGCATGTGCATCTTGGGATGACGAACAATGTTGCAGGAGGAGGTTTTCCTTTTCGTCGCACAAAAAATGCATTTTATATTTTCCGAATGCCAAAAACAGGGGCGTTTTGTGAAGGAACCACTAAATGAGAGTTTCAAAATGGTTCCACCATATTTAAAAAAACATAGACCACCTTACATGGACAATTTCCAAACCGGTATATCTCAATCCTTTCCATGCGGCCCGCGTGAAAAAGACAAGGAAGCGGGTCCGATTTGAACTACAACTATATGATCTAACACTCGTGATTTTTTGAAAAAATTATTTTTAGACTCACAATATGCTGTTTTATTAGAGATCCGATGAAATTTTAGCGAAGCTCAACACCTAGCTAAGAACCTTCATGCCCGTCGTTTTGACCATAGTTTGAAACGGGCATAAGAAATTCAAAAATGGTCCAAATGAGGTAAATCCTTCGCGTGGTGTCTTATTATGTGACATATTTGCAAGGAAAATTACAAAACTTGGTATATTGCAAGTGTCTCGAAAAAACCTTCACAAAAATGACCTATATTGTTCGAGATTTCATGGCTTTCGGGCCAAACGACCAATGTTATGGCCATAATAGCGGCATAGTTTGTGATAATGCGTCCATATTCTGCACGCATGTGCATCTTGGGATGGCGAACAATGTTGCATAGGAAGTTTTCCTTTTTGTCGCACATAAAATGCATTTCCTATTTTTTGAATGCCGAAAATGGGGCCTTTTGTGAAGCAACCACCAAAAAAGAGTTTCAAAATGGTTCCACCATATTTTTCAAAAATATTAGACCATGTTACATTTATAATATACCAACCAGGGTATCTCAAACCTTTAGGTCCACCCCTCGTGAAAAAGACAAATGTCTACCGAATCGGTAGGAAGTGGATCCGATTTAAACTACATGTACATGATTTAATGCTGATGATTTTTTGCAAAAAATCATTTTTAGCTTGACAATATGCTATTTTATCAGAGATCCAATTCAAGTTTAGCGAGGCTCGTCCCCTAGCTAAGAACATTCGTGCCCTCCGTTTTGACCATAGTTTGAAACAGGCATAATAAATTCAAAAACGGTCCAAACAAGGTAAATCCTTTGCGTGGTGTCTTATTATATGACATATTTGAAAGGAAAAATACCAGACTTGGTATATTATAAGTGTCTCGAAAAAACCTTCATAGAAATGACCTATCTTGTTCAAGGCTACATGCCTTTTAGGTCAAACGACCAATGTTATGGTCAGAATCACGGCATAGTTTGTGATAATGCGCCCATATTGTGCATGCATGTGAATCTTGGGATGGCGAACAATGTTGCAGGAGAAAGTTTTCCTTTTCGTTACACAGAAAATGTATTTTCTATTTTTCGAATGCCGAAAAACGGGGCGTTTTGTGAAGCAACCACCAAATGAGAGTTGCAAAATGGTTCCACCACAATTTTCAAAAATATTAGACCATGTTAAATTTACAATGTACCAACCATGGTATCTGAAACCATTCGGTCCATCCCTTGTGAAAAATACAAATGTCTACCGAATCGGTAGAAAGTGGGTCCGATATGAACTATATGTACATGATTTAATGCTCATGATTTTTTTGCAAAAATAATTTTTAGCTTCACAATATGCTATTTTATCATAGATCTAATGAAAGTTTAGAAAGTTTCAACGCTTAACGAAGAACGTTCATATCGCCGTTTTGATTGCATTTTGAGAGCACAAGAACAAAAAAAGATAGATCATACACTTGGGGTGATATAAAATGAGAAACTCGCCAACATAAAGGTTATACATATCTTTGAGATGAACCAAAATGATATTTATATCATCTTAATCCGAGGTCATATGGAAAATTATAGTTGAATTTATATTTGTAGAGTTTCTAAAAAATTGAAGTCTCTCTAATTATGTGGGATCAAAACTTATAAGAAGCCCATAATTCCCACCCAAAACTGACCTTCTAATGGTCTATGGTCCAGCCACGAAAAAATACAAAGAAAAAAGGTTCGGGATTTCTCCTGCCGAGGCCCAACCCGATTTCTGAGTATGTAAATAAATCCCGCGGGGTTTTTTGACACAAATTCAATGTTGGCGTGTAGGTGTCTTGTTTAGAGCGGGAGGTTGCGGGTTCGAGCACCGAAGATGCTACCTTTTGCCATATATTCGTGCCTTTATGTACTGCGGTTGTGGTTAAATGTGGTCGAGCTCCGGAACTGGCATGAATCGGCTGAGTGGTGTAGTGGTAAGGTACTTGTTCGGATTTGGTGAGGTTGTGGGTTCTAGTGCTCCTGTGCTCCTATTTTTGCCATATATTTGTGCGCACGCTGTGATGGTTAAAAAAGGACGAGCTCCATATATATTGTAATAAATAGTTCAGTAGCGTAGTGGTTAGTACCCCGTGGGGTGTTAGTGAGGTCTTTACTTCGATCCCTTGGGGGTGCTCTTTTTTGCCATATATTTGTACGCGCGAATTTTCTGAGTTGGCAATCGTGTATGACACATGGACATGACATGAAGGTGATATTGCTGAGTTGGCAATTCTGTAATTTTTTTGCCTGAGAATTTAACCATAACGACCATTTAAATTGGTCATAGTTTACCAAATAAAAGGCTCCAAACCAGTTCTATCTATCTATGACCTTTATGGGTTAGGATATCATGACTTTTTGACTAAATTGGTCGTTATTTTTAAGGTTTGGACCCTCCTGAATTTCCTACTACCAATTGGTTCAGAATGGTCATAGATCTATGACCAAAAAACCCATGGTCGTTAAAATAAGGTCACTAGTGAGCAGATTTCTTGTAGTGAGAGTAGAAAGTTTCATGCTTGCCATATATTTGTACGCGCGAATTTTCTGAGTTGGCAATCCTGTATGACACATGGACATGACATGAAGGTGATATTGCTGAGTTGGCAATTCTGCAATTTTTTTGCCTGAGAATTTAACCATAACGACCATTTAAATTGGTCATAGTTTACCAAATAAAAGGCTCCAAACCAGTTCTATCTATCTATGACCTTTATGGGTTAGGATATCATGACTTTTTGACTAAATTGGTCGTTATTTTTAAGGTTTGGACCCTCCTGAATTTCCTACTACCAATTGGTTCAGAATGGTCATAGATCTATGACCAAAAAACCCATGGTCGTTAAAATAAGGTCACTAGTGAGCAGATTTCTTGTAGTGAGAGTAGAAAGTTTCATGCTTATAGTGGTATAAAAGGAAGCTTGTTTTGACTGTGGCTTAGACTTTATCATGTCATGTTAAATGTTGTTTTGACCATATTCTTAGTGATTATTGTTGTAGCATGACTTTGTTTCAAACAATTAAGATTGCTTAATGTGCCTTGAAAGAATCATGCGTTGTTTTAGCATACAAAAGCATAATACTGTGCTATTATCCTTTGATGCTTTATTTGGTTGACTTGGCACATGCTTACACCATGTTAAGACTATGAACCAGTCACGTTATCCTCTATGATCATTTAGTTATTGACTTGTGATATCACTTTATGCTTCAATTAAAAATATGCATGATTATGGACATTATTGCTCTCTGAGTTGGTCGCTCCTAGTCTTTTGCTAGCCTCCACCTATACTGAGTATGAGCTCTACTCGTGCATCCAACTCTCAAGAAACCAAGTTATTCCAAAGAGTCCATTATAAACTCCTATGCATGGAGTGTTACACCATTCCAAGTATATTCAGGTGTTTATCTATCTTCCCAATTACATTTTTGCATGTGAAAATTAGTGATTAAAGCTCTCACAGACTTGATGACACACTTTATTTCTTACACTTAATAAACTTGAACCATTGTACCCATCTATGTTGCTTATATGCTTGGAAATTATAAGTTGTGAATTAGCAGAACCATGTTGTCACGGGGAACGCTTTCAACGTTGCACTAATTCTGTTTAGTTGATATCATGTTCTTTTGTTTATGGATCCCAGCGGTGTGAAATAAAAGGGGAGCTTGTAAGCTCATGGAGTTTGTATATGTGTTAGAGAAATGCCTGGGCGGCTAGCCAAAGCCATGCCTAATCATGGTGGAAACTTGCAGCATAACCATGATAAACATTTTGCGAAGCATCCTCAATAAAAAACTATGCAAATAGCAAATAAAAAGATCGCTGAGATGCTCATTGTCTGTTGCCTTGTTATTTTGATATGGGATAGCTCCTGTGTCATGGGGCAAGGGGTACCCGTTGGCGGTTCTCTATGATACACATATACTTACAATGACAAGAACTTGCTTGTGACCAAAGTTGAGTAGCATGAGGTTCGGTACTCGTACGCAAGAGTCATGAGTTTTTCAACTTATAACTTGTCAAGCATATACTCATATTTGTGTCACTTTAACCTTAATCACTTCAAGATGCCAATGATAGGGGCAATGAGACATCAAAGCTAATAAGTAATATAATTTTTGGAAGCTCTTTATAAAACTTGAAATCCCTGCTTCCCTCTGTGAAGGTCCTTTCTTTTTTACTTTTATGTTGAGTCTCCATCTTCTATCTTTATGCACCAGTTAAGACAACATAGTTGTCATTCTTAGTTCGATGTGCATTCTCCCAAAACTTGTTGATTGATTCGTAATTATGGTATTGCTTGTTCTTAAATTATTTGTATCTAGTCACCCTTATGAACTTTGAAGGTGTCCTATACATTTATGTTTTTCTATTCCATGAAGGACGAGATGAATACCACTCTTTCTATGTTTTCTATATGTGAAACAAACATACGTCTTTCAAAGCATTATTCATGATCTTTTGTTTGTGTTTCCTTTCATGTTGCAACATTGTTGCTATGTTTCATTGATAGAAATACATCTTTCAAGCTCATGTTTAGAGTACTATGATCCCAACTATCAATGCATTACAATACCTTGATCAAGATTGTGATGGTTGATGGTGGCTCAGTTGACGTAGAGCCTGTTGGGAGACCCCAAGAGCAAGGTGTGATGAGAATAGCAGCAAGTTTTCCCTCAGTTATGAAACCAAGGTTATCGAAACAGTAGAAGCAAGGAAGCAACTCCAAGGTGTTGCTAACAACTTGGAACCTGCACAACACAAACTCAATACTTTGCCCCAACTTACAGTGAGGTTATCAATCTCACCGGTTTGCTGAAAACAAAGGATTAAAC
This sequence comes from Avena longiglumis, assembly GCA_030063025.1. Lineage (NCBI taxonomy): Eukaryota > Viridiplantae > Streptophyta > Magnoliopsida > Poales > Poaceae > Avena > Avena longiglumis. Next base: position 572,089,041 of record CP125973.1, read on the forward strand.
GTATAGTGTGGAAGATAGTGATTTGCTTATAGAAAGTAAACAGTAGATGGTGTATCAATGATGAAGGAATGGACCAGGGTCCACAGTTCACTATAGGTGTTCTCCTTAAGATAGATAGCATGTTGGATGAACTAATTACAGCAGGGCAATTGACAGATTGAGAAAGCATAACAATGAATATACTAGACATCTTGACTCCTACGAGATTTGATTGGGAATTACAACATAATACATAGACTGTAATCCAACTATATCTATGACTAATAATTCACCTTCAGGTTATCATCCGAACCCCTTCTAGTATTAAGTTGCAAGGAACAGATAATTGCATTAAGCAATGTGTGTAAAGTAAACAATACAATTGCCCTATGGACAAAGGATAGTTGTTTTCTCCCTAGTAGAAACAACACATCTACAGAGATTTCTGTCACTTCCCCAGATTACTAGAGGCATGAACCTACTATCGAGCATAAATACTCCCTCTTGTTAATAGGTTAGTTCCAAAAAAAACATCAGAAAACCTCCAATTTCAAGAATATTTACTTACTAGATTTTCTGAAACCAAAAACAACAGAAAACATGTAGCTAGCACTACGGCATATTGTTAATAGGTTAGTTCCAGAAAATTATAAAAATACCTCAAAGTGTAGACAAAACATAAGAAATTTAATCCAAAACAAGCATGGGGCATCAAGTATTATAGATACGTTTACGACGTATCAATGGTGCATGTCACCTAAAAAATTATTATTTTTGTCACTTACCTACTCGAGGACGAGCAGGAGTTAAGCTTGGGGATGCTTGATACGTCGTAAATGTATCTATAATTTTTGATGCTCCATGCTTATTTTGTACCAACTATCTTATGTTTTGTCTACACTTTGAGACATTTTTATACATTTTACATAACTAACCTATTAACAAGATGCCACAGTGCCAGTTGCCTGTTTTCTGCTATTTTTGGTTTTATAAAAGCTAGTAAAGAAATATTCTCGTAATTGAATGGAACAAAAGCCAAAGTTAATATTTTACCCGACACGACACAGAGACCGAAGGGAAGACGAAGAGGAGCCACGAGGCAGCCACACCATAGGGTGGAGCGGCCAGGGGGTCGCGCCGCCCTATGGTGTGGGCCCCTCGGGCGTCCACTGACCTTGCCCTTTCGCATATATACGTCTCCCCGAGATAAAAGCCCTAATTAGATCAGAAATCCACGAAAAGTTCTGCAGCGCCGCCGCCACCAAAGACGAGATTCGGGAGACAAAAGTCTCTATTCCGGCACCCTGCCGAGATGGGGAATTGCCCCCGGAGCCATCTCCATCGACTCCACCGGCATCTCCATCGCTGTTTCTGACTCCCATGATGAGGAGGGAGTAGTTCTCCCTCGAGGATAAGGGCTCTACTGGTAGCTATATGTTCATCTGTCTCTCTCTATGCGTGATCTTATTGAGATCATGAGCTTTGTAATCTAGTTGAATAAGTAGATCTACTCTGCTACTCAAGTGCTTTAATTAATCTATACTTATCCCCACATGTGTGAAGTTGACAGTGTGCACACCGTGTGGCACTTAGGCTAAAGATTACAGAAATACTTATCATGAGTTATAATTTAAGTTGGATGTCTCTATGAGTTTGTGGTGTTTGTTGGAACCATCTAGTGCTCTAGGTTACAATGTGGTTATCTAGATGGGGACTGCGAACTTTGAGGTGTGATATTATAGCCCTACATTGTCCAACCGGAGAGTAGTTCAGAGTAGCATAATAAAGAGAAGATATTATATGTTTATTGAGAGTGTCCACTAGTGAAAATATGATCCCTATGCCTTGTTTCTAAGCATTGAAACACCATTTACAATCCGTCCTTATACATGTTTTCTTGTTGCCATCTTTATTTCAGATTGCAATTAACACTTATAATCATCCATATTACTTGTATTTCACTATCTCTTCGCCGAACTAGTGCACCTATACAGCTGACTAGTGTATTGGGTGTGTTGGGGATACAAGACACTTCTTGTATCTTCATTGCAGGGTTGATTGAGAGGGATACCTTTGACCTCTTCCTCCCTGAGTTCGATAAACCTTGGGTGATCCACTTAAGGAAAACTTGCTGCTGTTCTAGAAACCTCTGCACTTGGAGGCCCAACACTGTCTACAAGAATAGAAGCGTGCGTAGACATCACCCACATGGAGTTTTGCTGCCACTGTTGTCGGCAGCCTCAATAGGTTGCCGGACGCGGAGTGGGGTGGCGGACAAGGTTTAGGCAAGATTTTTTTGTCGATAGTGTTTAGGCAGTCCCGGTGGGGAGCCTTTTTTGTCTTCCACCCCCAAACCGGTTGGGGGCCGGGTTTGGGGGCGAATTCACATGTTTTATATTTATCATTTTTTACTAATTTTCTTTTTTTGTCATTTCCTTGTGTCTTGTTATTCATTTTGCATTTTAGTTTTTTATTTCTATATTCTCTATTCCCGTTAAGTAATCAATCAGCTTCTAACCACCAAAAATAAGATACTTGTATAGATAAGATAATTGTAACGAATATTCTAGAACAAAAATATATTTAGTGTAGACTCTTGGTGGGTTGTATTTGCATGAATTCAACAAAACGGATTGTAAGTGTATAAATAGTCTGCTGACTTGTTCCATGACTACAAACTTTTTTTTGTAACTTTCAGTAATGATAGGAGAATATTATTGAGATTGGTTGAATGAGTACAATTTTGTTCATCTTTTTGAAAATATTGAACACTAATCTAGCATTTTAAACGTCTACAAACATGTAAATCAAATGATCAAATTTTCCTAAATGAGTCATGGAATTCAAATAATCAAAGTAGATTATTGTTACATATTTTTATTTTTATGTAAGTTTTAATGTCAACCACTATACGAGCCTGGACTCACAGGAGTGCGGGTCGTGCGAGCCGCACAAGGCCCCAAGTTTAGGGTTATCATGAAGCTTTTCTGCATGTATAAGACACACCATACCTATTCTACAAACCAATTTCCTGTTCCAGGTAGTGAACATGTAAGAAAAATACTATATTGAGATATCTTGACTTCTCACATTTACACTAAATAATTAATCACTATAATTTTAAATTATAGAGAGTGAGGTAAATTTTATATAGTGTTATTGTATTCCTCTTGTGCGAATTGTTCTTATAATGGGGATGTCTATGTACACGTAGTTGATGGGATTGCTTTACAAGCTATATAAACCTTTGAAATTTAGAAAGTATTTTCCTGGTTTTTTAAAACTCAAACATTTCACATATATCAAAACGGTTCGACTGCTGAGCTGGTTAGTTTTTTAAACAGTTTTAAGATAATCTTACCACAAGGTTTTGAATCTACAGGCGGCGAGAGTAGATTTTCAGTTTGAACGTCCATCTAAGACATATCCTCCGTTCCTTCTTGTCGTGATTTTATTTGAAATTTTAAACTAAAACCACAATAAGAATTATGAAATGGAGGAAGTATGTACTTTGTAATTGTTCATTGATTTTTTTATACCGAGACAGAGTCTCATTTAGAGTTTCGCACAGGGTCTCAGATTTAGCCGGCCTGGCCCCGCTATTAGATAATTTGAAATTTGTACTCTCACATGATATGATAACAGAGAGGGCATTATGTGACACCCCCGGGATCAGGGCTAAACAACCCAGACCTCCATCTGAAATAAGCTTAACCTTGAGCTCGAAAATATTTAATGAAGAATCAATAACACAGCAGTGACCCTACGACACAAAATTTATTACAGCAAGCTCATAACTGAGCAGAGAACCAAATTATTAGAAGCAGAGGTCACTGACCACAAACATCAAACAACGGAAGGCAAATTATTCTATTAAGTATAGAAAACTTAACAAATGTCCTAAGAGACCTGAAGCATAACGATGACGTCCCAGCCCATAGATTCCAGTCTGCCGGCCGGGAACCCCAAGCTACTCGTCGATGTCGATGTAGTATGGAACTCGTCTTCAGGTGAACACTTACTCTGCCAAAAGTATCAACAAAGCAAGGGTGAGTACAGGGTGTACTCCGCAAGACTTATGACTGGTGGAGTTGTTTTGCATAAAGCCATCTTTTGTTTATAAAACAAGAGAGAGAAGAAGATCATCTAATTAGAGTATTTTAAAAGGGGATAAGAGAGCGACATCTCTGAAAATATTGATCTTCATCTTTTGATATCCACCAAATCATCATCATCTGAACTAGGATCACCCCCTCGTACCCATGAGGAAGCATCCTTAAGCACACGTTAATCTGCCAAGTTTTACAATTAGGTTATAGTTCTCTATGATCTTGAGTCCGGTCGCCAAGTCGTTCATAACCGTGAACACGGATTTTCGAAAATATTATTACCCTGCAGGGGTGTACAACTTTACCCACACGTACTAACCTTCTCTTAATGCCACATGATTAGCCCTCTTTCTTGGAAGTCCGACAGAGGGTGGTTAGACACGACCTTTACCTTGCTTTCTCCGAGACCATGAGTCACGCAATAAGTATGGTTCCGCCATAAAGGGTCAAATCCCGAAGCCGATACTTAAAGATGTGAGGCGAGGTTGGTTAACAGAGGCGCCATCTACCCCAAGCAACCCGGTCCACGCTTACCTACCTGTTATGAATGCACCAACTTCACCCAGCAAATCTTTCAAAAGATTTGTGATACATATGTCGAATGGAACGCCCGAACTATGTGACTCATGGAATATACTAGGCAAGTTAGTCAGTCATGAGGTTGTCCAGGCCCCGTGTGGTTGCACGCTCGTCTTGGTTCCAAAAGCAAGAACTTAGGTCCTAGTGGTGGCGAGCATGGGACTACAAAAACCACATCCCACCGTGGCCTCCCATACAAGCCTTAACATATTTAACTCATATCACCTCATCATAGTATCTCGATCTCCTGTCGTACTAGATTCTCTACATCTAATATATCATCTGGATGGACCATAACTGACAGCTATGCATGGCTAAGCAGACACATATATAAGCTCTAGCAGTTCACACGAACCAAACCTAGTTATTCTAGGAGCAGTGGATCAGGTAATATAAGCTCAAAGGGAGTATGAAATAGATAGGATACTCTATCTATTGATAAAAGACCACAGTAGAATCATATGCATCATGGCAGGAATTGAAATGCTTTCGAAATCATAGGATTATATCATGGTGGGGCTATGCTTGCCTTTGCCAGTTGATAAACAGATAAGTAGATCTTCGGTATCCTTGTACTTGACTTGGTTATAGTTGGTCAAGTATTGTTCGTCGATCTTCGATCTTCGATGGTCTTGATCTCGGTCTTCGATCTCGATCTCGATCTCGTATTCTACCGGGAAGAACCAAATCACCGGAAAGAAAGGGGAAACATTTAACACATGGCATCGATGCAATGCTCAGACAAGAATTATGATATGACAAGTTGAATTGCATTGAATTGAAACCCTAAAACTTGCTCGACAACTTAATCGGGGTTCCGAAGGGTAGAAACCCTAATTTGGGGAAACTCCGGAATCACGTATTAGGGTTACTAGGGTGTTCTAATTAAACTTGCTATTAAAATTGTTGAACAATGCATGATTATAGCTTAGAGAGGTAGTTCTCATTTTTCTGAACATTTTGATATATTATACACATTTTTTGACTTAAAATGAATTAGTTATGATTTTTCTCAATTTAAATTTATTTTAAATCATTTTAGGAAATTATAAAACATTTTGGATTATTTAAATTATTTTCCAAGTTGGGCTCACATGTCATAAGTTTAATCATTTCAGAAAACATTTTCCAAAATTATTAAAATCCTGACAGGGGTGGCCCACAGGGGTATTTTCCATAAATGAATTTATAAAACATTTAAATGAAGAAAAAAGATCATGACCTCATGCTGATGTCATGCTGACATCAACAATGGAGGTGCTCTCTCATGACGCACGGTCGGGCGATTGAGGGCGCGGGAGCAAACGGGACTAGGGGCGTTCGACGCAGCGCACTGCGCTGAGCCAAATAGAGGCGGCGCCGCTCCAGATTGGTCACCGGAGACGGCGGCTCGACGATGGGCAGCGGCGGCGGACAGAGGCGCGTGACGCGGGGAAGAATCAGGAAGCGAGGGGGACGATGGGGAGCACGAGCGTGCTCCTAAGCTCACCAGCATCGCGATCATGGCGTCGGGGAAGCAAGGGGAGGTCAGGAACCGGCAAATCGATGACGACAACTACGACGGCCGGCGACACATCGAGCTCGATTCCAGACGATTCGGGGCGCGCCTGCTTGCACGGTTGGTCTTGGACGAACGAGGGTGGCGAGGGGAACCTCCTAGGACGATCGTCAGGGCACGGGGTGGCCAGAGATGGCAGGGCGCCGGCGAGGTCTGAGAGCTAGGGTTTAGGCTAGGAGAGGAAAACAGGGAAGAAGGGAACTAGGGTTCGTCCAGCGGCTCGAGGAGGTACTTGTAGACGGCCAAGAGCGGCGTAGTATTGCGGGCGGCAGATCGTTTCAAGACAACGACCTCACAAGGCCACCAATTGCTTCACCGTCGGGAGGAAGATGACGACCGAAGAAAGGCCGAAGCGGTATCGAGCTCTGGATGGGCTGACTTGGGCCAAGCATGGGCCGAATGAAAGGTTGCAGGGGAGAGGAAGGGAATGGGCTGCGCGGCCTGGGTGCTATTTTGGTTATTTTTTTCTCAGAAATCTTTTCTATTTAGCTTTCTCATTTCTTTCTTTTACAAATTGATTTGAAATCTGTTTTAGGATATTCCAAAAATACCAGAAACTTTGTAAATATATATAAAATAGCACGGGCCCTTTTAATCCAGTTGGCCTCCAATTATTTTTGTACTTTTCAAATATTTTCAAAACCATTTGGATGTTTCAAAGAGGGGGAAAATATTATGGTTTTTAGGGTTTGATTTAGTTTCTTTAATGCACAATTTAAATTATGATGCTCATGATGCACAAAACTAACCTTAATATTGATTAAATAAAACTGGGGTGTTACACATTATTTCGATGTTCCCTATCATGGGCAACAACCATCGTACTAGTGTTGATTCCAGTAATTGGAATAAGGGCTACTCAAAAGACGATTAGTGACGGGTGCGAATCTGCATTGTAGTTGAATCACATGATTTCATAGGACTGTCCATATGCCATTCCATGGAAGATGATGATCTCCTGTTTTGAAATAGTGGAGACCATTGTGAAACCACATGCATTGGATATGACATAGATTAATATTGGCAGGTACAAAGTAGTGGATCCATAAAAAGGAACAAAAGAAATGATCAATGTTGGTAATGAGGCTTGTATAAGCCTATTATGACAAGAATTCTGACAAAGATAACAATGACTATGGTGAGACTACTTGCGTCAGCTTTTGAAGATCCATAACTTACCAGGACTAAACTAGTGCAATAATACTTGAGCAATTTATAATTCCACCTCTTTCTTGTTCCATGAACTAATTCATGCATCTCCTAAGAGCATCTCTAACGGATCCTATAACACGTCAAACCTGCAAACTAACCGTTAATTTTAGGTTTCTGCAAAAATCTATCGCTCTAGTGGTGCCTGTAAAAGTGTTGGGCCTGTATTTTTTGTGTGGGCGGCGGTGAATTCCCTCCGACGGCCTCTGCATTCTCCGTGTCAGTTGCCGAACTGAGCGTGAACCATATCCTCCCACCGAGTGTTGCCATGCTGATATTTTTGCAGTGACCGCGCACACCAGTGCATGTTGTAGTGTATAAGTCATTGGCATAACACTTATGGAAGTCCTCTTTTGTAAATTTTACACCCCTCGGAGTGGTACAACAGAACTGTTGCTGGTCCAACTAATTCTTTATTCCTCATTCAAAACACAAGAACAATACAAGCTTCGAGATCCTCGTCGGTCCAGCGAGGACTCACTTTCTACTAATAAATTTAAAAAGCTAGCTTGAGATACAATGGTATTTCTAAGCAAAGCACCATGAGAGCATTGCAACTTTATTGTGTATGGTCTAGGTTTCTCAACCTGGCTATCCTATGCAAGCGAAACTACTCTTCTAATTCTATGCCTTCTTCCATTATTCTATTATGTAATCCACGCCCCAGTTCCTCCTGAGAGGCCGGGTTCATCGTAATAAACCTCCTCTTCGGTGATGTCTTCTGCAGTAGATGTGGATTATGTCTTCATGGTACCTAAGCAAGGGTTTTAAGAAGTATAGATTGGGTACGAGCGTACTCAACAAGTTCTATGGGGTAGTGTGTTGCTCTATCTAAAGCCATGGATAAGAATTCTAGGCATATGCTTAGTTTTTGAAATCGAGTTTTTAGAATAGATAAATTTTAGTCTTTTAAAAATTAAATCCATTTCCTGCTGCGTTCGTAATCCTTTCCCAGAACAGGAAGTAACATGGGACATTTCATACACTCTCGAGAGGGGCACTACTTTTCCCACAAGTGACCTTAGCCTGAGTGCATAAGAGGCATGCCTTCCCGTTCAAACTTTCTTGGTTTGAGGCTCAGTCAAGATCCAAGCCAATCACTGTCCTTCACCCTGACCCCGCAGTCCACACATGGTAATGAGTTTCAGTCACGAGACCTACACTCAATTACCATCCCTTCTAATATGCCAAGTCATTACCCTAGAACATAGGACATGGAAGTCATGGGCTCCCACTCACTGATCTCCACTTTGGATCTCGGTCTGACTTAGGATACGAGGACATATGTAAGAAAAAAGGTACAACTGACTTCTCCGTTCCATTTTTGAACTTGTGGCTAGCGCATTATTATAGATACAGGAATCACTGACTATATTGGTTGTTAATCCTAAGTGAATACCCAGCACAATGGAATCTCCATCATACATATCTTTAACCATGATTCCATCGTCCATCATTTTTAGATTATCCGACTACCCTGGGTCAGTAATCCATATTTCATATTCATTTTGAAAATAGTACTTTGTGCTTTTAAATGCAGGTGATAAGGTTTTGAAAACTCTTTCTCAAATATGTCAAAGGACATGTAAGAATTCCCTTGCAATTTTATATTGCAAGTTTGGTCTCACAAAGTAATGCAAGAATGAATTTGCCTATTGTTTTGGAGTTAAGGCAATTCAAGGATTCTATACTACTGTGGACCTCTGTTTCTGACGATAATGTGTAAAATCCAAATGCATGCTTAAGGATCCTAAATAATTATTCTATCTTGGTTGGTTATTCCCTTCCCCCTAATTTAGGTGTTTAAGGTTTAATTGTAGGGATTGTCAAAATCACTTTCTGGCGATAAAATCTTATTGCAAAAAGTTTATTATCGGACCAAATTAAGAGCTTGATTTGTAATTTGTTTCTCATTGATCTACACATTATAAATTTGTTGTGCAATTCGTGTACAATAATTTCTCTAAAATGGCACATTCCTTTCCCTGTAACAAGAGCGATGATACTTTACATGTTGCTACAATGTTTTCTAGGAAAACTGTTCGTTTTAACAGAGTGCCAAAGTCGATTGTTTTCTGATCGTGACGTGAAGTTGGGCGTCAAGCTACTAGTCTCATCCGCCTACCACCTTCAGACGGATGGTCAAAAACCGAAGTTGCCAACGAGATCCTCGGACCCTTCTTCGCATGTTGATCAAAAATAATTTGAAGAGTTGGGAGGAATGCAACCGCCATGCCAAGTTCATTTACAACCCCTTGATGTACTAGGTCTATCACTTCATGAAAGAAAGGACATGGATGTTGCCAAGCGTAATGAGTTCATGAAGACAGTACATGAGTCTAAAAGAGCAACCCCTGAACTACAAGTCGAACGACAGGAGGGGTTTGGTAGCCTAGACGGTAATAAGTACTCCCTCCGTTTCAAAATATAAGATGTTTTAGTTTTGTAAATAAAATGTATCTGGATTTCTTTTAACGTATAGATTCATTCAAGTTTGGAGTGAACCTACACACTAAAACAAGTCTAGATACATTTTCTTCATAAGTCTAAAACATCTTATATTTTGAAACGGAGGGAGTAGATGTTACCCGGAGAGAAAGATGTCTTTTTTGTTGACAACCAAACGCGAGCAGGTGAAAAAGGACAGCTCGCACACTCTGTAAAGCACCCCGAGGCAGCAAACTGTTGGAACACCCCCTGCCGACTGGCCGGTCCCGGGGCTGTTCCACGCCGGAGAAGAAGACTAGAGGAAGGCACACACAGTACAAAGTAGATGAAACATGGAACTTTTATTGATAACTCTCTCGGTAACTCACGTACAAAGGTTGTTCCTCTATTTATAGGCTAAAGGGGGATACGATACCCACATGGGCCAACCCTAGCCTGGTAGAGGCCACACCGAGTGGGCCTCTACCGGCCCAGTTTCCCAACACTCCCCCTGGGTATCTTATCTGTATAACCATGGCTTAAAACTCCGAAAAACCCAGTGGAAAAAATATGGAGAAATGCACACGGTATACTTCTTGCTATGTTGCACGAATTGCCTCATTAAAAACCTCATGTGAGAAACTTCATAAAAACTCACTAAGGGAAAAAGAGTACAATTCACTTAACTATAAAGTTAAGTACTCAATCATCGGGATCAAGATTTCAGCGATGAGTTTGTGAAGATTCTCCCCCTGAACCTTGCATCTCCCTAAGTCTCATCATGCCGATCCCTCGGACACATCTCTCGAAAGAAGACGCTGGCAATGACTTAGTGAACAAATCAGCTAGATTTTCACACGACTTAGTATGCAAGACTTTCACTTCGTTCATCTTTTGCAACTCATGTGCATAGAAGAACTTGGGGTTTATATGCTTTGTGAGATTGCTCTTCACGTAACCCGTCTGGACTTGTGCAACACAAGCGGCATTATCTTCATAGATAATTGTTGGGGTTTGTACGGTGTTCAGTCCAAATGATATCTGGATGTGACTGACTACTCGTCGAAGCCATACACATTCTCGTGATGCTTCATATAATGCTATGATTTCTGAGTGGTTCGTCGAAGTCGACACAAGAGTTTGCTTAGACGATTTCCAGGAAATAGCTGTTCCACCACAAAGGAAAACATATCCAGTCTGACTTGGATGTATGCGGTCCGAAGGTACCCAAAGATCTGATAGCCTACAATGATAGGTCTTGGTTCTTTTGGTAAAACAAGCCAAGGTCCTTTGTCCCTTGTATGTACCTAAAGATGTCTTTAACGCCTTCCAATGCCTCTTGGTAGGCTCAGAATCAGACCTTGCAAGCAAATTGACGCGAATGCAATATCCGCCGTGTACAATTTATGAGGTACATAAGTGCGCCAATGCACTTAAGTAGGGAATTCGGTCCCAATTTCCTCCCTCTTCTTTAGGCCTGAACGGGTCCTTGTCTTCTGCAAAGATCTTCCGACCATCGGGTCTTAGAAGGATACGCCTTTTCAAACCCAAATCGTTCCAACACCTTACGGGTGTACGCCCGGTGAACTAGAATCCAGCGAGGGAATGCTCAAGTTGCAGACCGAGGCAGAACTTGGTTTTGTCTAAGTCTTTCATCTCGAATTCCGACATCAGGTAGGAACTCGCTTCCTCAATATCGTCAGGTGTACCGATTATATTCAAATCGCCCATGTACACCGAGATAATACAGAAACCATCCTGGGATCTCCGTATAAAAACACATGGGCAATCTTCATTGCTCGCGTAGCCCTTCTGATGAAGGAAATCGCTTAAACGATTATACCACATCCTACCGACTGTTTTAGTCCATACAATGACTTCTTAATTTGAACACAGATAAGCTTCGTTTGCTCTATCTGGTTGGACAGGATACCTTACGGTACTTTCATGTATATGTCCAATCCAAGTTACCATATAGGTAAGCGGTGACAACATCCATTAGTTTCATTTTAAGTCCATGTTTACGCCATTGAGATCAACTATCTAAAGGTAATTCCATCCATGATGGGGAGTAAGTTTCCTCAAAGTCGACACCTGGTCATTGAGTGAAACCTTGAGCAACGAGCCTTGCTTTGTACCTTACTACTTCATTATTCTCGTTTCTCTTCGAACAAAACCCACTTATGGCCAACGGGCGAATGTGGGAGGAGTTAGACAAACAGGTCCAAATACCTCTCTTTTGTTTAACGATAATAATTCAGCAATTGCCTTCGCCAATCTTTCCAATCCGACCTCTTCTTGCAATCGGCGTGTTAGGCTGTGTCAAGATCTATGATTGAGGCAATTTTCTTGGCAAAATTAACGTCGACATTTGCTATGGCTCGGTTGTATGATTCGCCCGAATTAACATAGTTAATGGCCATTTCGTCATGGAGTGCATCAGGCACATCCTCTTGCTCCACCGGATTTCCCAATCCAGGAGCTAAGTCCTTTAGCTTTCCCGCTCCGATGTGTGCGCACACAACTTCGCTGGGTATTTCCGATATAGGAAAGTTCAAGTCCGAAATTTCGTGCACCGAAATATCCGTACTCGTGCCAGGTCTCAACTGGCTCCACTCAACAGGGGTAGTCTGTAATAAATCTCTCTTATCCTTTTTCTTCGGGCGTCCCCGGGTACTTGAGATTTGAGAAACCGGAATCCGCGTCCTCTTAGGCCTTGGAGCAGGAGCGGGTATACCATCATTTTTCTTTGGTATTTCTGTAGGGGTTCGTAGCATGGAAAACAAAATTTTCTATCGCATACAAACAAACAAGCAAAGATCTATCTATTAGATTGTAACAACGAGTCGATGGAATAACTTACCCTCGAAGATTCCAAAGCGGTTAACGAGAGCAGATTCTCGTGGGTGATGTAGTCGTACTCTTTCTGATCTCAAGATCGCGTAGACGATCCTTCCGGCCACGTTCGGCAGCTCCGCATCGGTCACACGTTGTACTCGGCGAAGACCTTCCTCTCCCTTGTTCCAAAGAAATGGAGGTTGTAGCACTCTCCTCGCGATTCCTAAGACAACTGGCGTGGTACGAAGTAGAGGGAGATCCGGTGAGGCTTAAGCCGGAGCGAGTATGGTGGAGTATGAGAGAGATATTAGTGGTCTAGGGTTTAGACACACCAATTAGAAGGCTCTAAACCGAAGGCTAGGGCAATTAGAAGCTCTAAACCAAAACGGCTATAAACCGGAGGCTTTGGCTAGGGTTTAGATTAGAGGATAGGAACTTGTGTGTCTAGAGGAGGGGGCCCTGCCCCTCCTTTTATAGGTGGTAGGTGCGGCCAAGGGGAGGGAGTCCCTCCCCAACTCGGCCTTGGGTGGTGCGCCGAGAGGAGGACTCCTCCCCAAGTCGGTTTCAACCTCCTCCTTCCTCTTTCCCTCACTTTCTGTTTAGCCGTTTGACTTTCAAACCGTTTGACTTTTCAGTTTGGGATTCAATTTAATCCTTTATTTGGAACAGCGAGAACACTCAGTACATGATGCAATCATTCCAATATGCAATGACACATTCATGTACCCCTTCCCCTCCAGAGTGCCGGACATTCCGGAACCTTCTAGAACATTCTGATGAAAACACCGGAATCATTTCCGAACTCCGAAACGGGACTTTCCTTATATGAATCTTATTTTCCGGATCACCTCGTGATATCCCGGATCCCATCCGAGACTCCGAACAACATTCAGTATCTTTCTCATAATACCATAACTACTCAAACAACGTCGAATCCTTAAGTGTGTCTCCCTACGGTTCGTGAATTATGCGGACATGATCGAGACACTTCTCCGAACAATAACCAATAGAGGAATCTGGAAATTCATATGGCTCCCACATATTTCTATGATTACTTTGCGATCGAATGAACCACTTACATACGATACCAATTTCCCTTTGTCTCACGATAGTTTACTTATCCGAGGTTATGATCGTCGGTATCTCTGCATACCTAGTTCAACCTTGTTACTGATAAGTACTCTTTCTCGTTCCGTGATATGTGATCCCTTGTGAGCCACCACATGCTTGCAAGCTAATTGGATGACATTTCACCGAGAGGGCCTAGAGTATATCTATACATCATATGGATGGACAAATCCCACTCTTGATCCATGTGTTTCAACCAATACTTTCGAACACTCAATGCCACCTTTATAGCCACCCTATTACGGTGTGGTGTTTGATGACATCAAAGCATCCATCCTAAAAGGTGATATGCATGATCTCATGGTCGAAGGAATTAGGTTACTATGTATCGTAAAGCATATAGCAATTGAACTATTGAAATGACTTGATCTTTATGCTACGCTTATCTATAGGAGTATGTCCATCACATCATTCTCCTAATGATATGATCCTGTTTTAATAACATCTCTATGTTCATGATCGAAACCATGATCATATATTAACCAACAAGCTAGTTTAACAAGAGGCTTTACTAGGGACTCTTATTTTAGTTTACAAATCACACAAGTATTAATGTTTAGGTTAATACAATTATAGCATGGTATGTAAACATTTATCATAAGTGTGAAGATATGATAATAACCACTTTATTATTGCCTCTTGGGCATATCTCCAACAGTCTCCCACTTGCACTAGAGTCAATAATCTAGTTTCAAACCTTTGTGTATTCAACACCTATGGCTTTCCGATTGTTGTATGTACACGATTGCTAGTGGTCAACTGATCTGCGGATCTGACACTTCCGGGTCCGTGTGTAATTGCATGTCTTTGCGTCTCTACGCATCACTCATTCTCTAATGAGATGGCTTTGTATAAATTTAGTCTTTCGGTGTGACCTTTAACTCTTTGGGGTTAAAACATGTTGATAATATTGTCGCACAATATATCTTCATAGTATTATCCCACTGTGAACTACACCTAGTTTGATAACAAACTACTTGACACAAATGCCCTCTTTTGCTGCTAAAATAGCAGTCATATACTTAGCCTTTTGTTGTAGTATCTGTCACAATGTCTTAACTTTGGAACTCATCCAAATCCATTATGGAACTCACTTTCCATTATATTGTGCCACCCTTAGTTTAGATTGAGATAAACTTAATTTATACTTTGTGACAAAGCTAGTATCAATGTAGTACTTTTACAATGAACTAACCATCTATTTGTCACTTCTACAAATATTATACTCTTAGTTCTTCCAAAAGATCATAAGAATATCCTTACTATTGTCCAATGATCATCTTACGAATCATTCTGGTATATGCTCACAACATTTAGAGCATAGGACATATCTGGATTTGTACATATCACAGTATGATTGATATAAATACTCTTTGTGATTTCATACATCAAGTATCAATCTATACTTGATTATTTGTTTCACTTTACCAAATGTCAATACACTTGAATATATCATCAACATTGAACTCATTCAATCCTTTCTCGTACAAGAACCTCTCTTGTAGTTTCTATATTGAACTCATTCAATATCTTGTCTATGTACTTCTGGCACAACCATATTAGCGTCTATTGATGCCAAATATTTGGGTTTTGCCTAAGTCTTTCATCGGGATGAAATTCTTAATATGTATTAATAAAAGATACATTATTTCCAATCAACAATATGTCTTCCACATAATGTATTAGAAACATGTCTTAGCGCTCCCACTTAATTTCTTGCAAATGCAAGCATTTTCATCGTCTCTAATGAACTTTTAAACTCCTTTAACAGTTTCATCATAGTGAAGATTCCAACTCCGCGATGATCACTTTAACCATTGAAGTTTGCATATGCTTTTAGCATCCTTTGAATTAACAAAACCCTATGGACCGTGTTATGCACATGTCCTAGGTAACGATTCTATTAGAAGAACTTGTTTTGTTTATTCAACTACCATATAACAAATTATATGTAGTGGTTGCTACATTAATCCGTCTAGACTAAATATCACTATGAAAGATCAAATCTTGTCATAGTCATCCTTTGAACATTTTGTGAACTCTTTCCCAACATGTCGACTATTTCATAGATGCGAAACATCCATGTCTATTTCTTTATAGATCCAAACACAACTGTAAGGTCTTACACCTTTCTCGAGGGTCCTTTAAGTTCAAAACTTGATTTCTCGTGTATGGAACTATCACGGATTTTATGGCTTCAAGCCATTTGACGGAGTCAGGGCTCATCATCGCTTCTTTGCATGTAGTCGGATCATTATTGTCAAATAATGATTTAACTCTCAAATCTTGGTATTCGATTGTTCATCCGACCTACTTGTTTCAATAGGAACTTGGATCTCCGTGACCACAACATTTGAGGCACGTGAGCCATGAGCATTGTTGCTGCCTCCGGAACACTTTTCGGCGCTGCGCAACTTTGCACATATAGCTAAGGTTCTTTTAACCTTATCAAAGTTCTATTGTCCTCCCACTTATCTTTTCACAAAAAATTCCTTTTCAAAGAAACTTGACGTTCTAAGCGACAAACACTTTTGTCTCCGGTGTTATGGAGGAACAGTTATTCGAAATAACATACAAAGACAGGTTCATCCGACTTTGGTTGCAAACATCTTTCTTATGCACAGCATACCAAAGTTTAAGAAGGGACTACTTGGGTTTTATCCCAAACCATAACATATGGTGTCATTTCAACGGATTATGATGGAGCTCTTTTCAGTGGAAAAACGGTAATCTCTAAAGCTTTTAATCTTTAAAATATAATGGCAGTTTTATGAATTATACCTTTGATCTTACCATGTCAAACAAGGTTTAATTACATACCTCGAACGCTCCATACCCTTATCGTGTTTCGGGAAATGCAAATCCATGGAACGATTTCTTAAATCTTAGGTATTATGCTAAACTTGTAATTCAAATATATTCCTTTATGATCTTATCATAAACTATTTATATTCTTGTTACAATGATCTTGCACTTCATCTTGAAAGTCTTTGAACTTTTCAAACGTTTCATATTTCATCCTTATTAAGTTAATATTCATATATTCACTCAATTTTTTCGGAGAAAGCATATGAAGTTGAAATCCATCGCTCTTGACTACACATAATGGACTTCGTACAACAATATGTACAAGAGTCAATAAGCTAGTCATTCGTTCCCTTTTGGCCTACGAACGAAGTTTTAATTATCTCTGGGAAAGTTTCACAAGCGTCATGTGATCAAAAATCAAAAGACTCCAAAATTCCATCCACATGGAGTTTCTTCATGTTTTCTTTCCAATATAATTTAAACGGCGATGTCACTTCCTAAGTGATCTTTCAATCAATTTGTCTTTCGACATTTTTAGCACTAGTTTTATGGATGTGATTTCTCCAACGAGATTTGTGAATCATCCATCTTTTATGGATCACAGCAATTATTTGAACAACCCTTTTGTTCTCATAATACCTGATAAAATAAATCTTGAAGGAAAGCTTTGATGTTTTAACGAGCAACACAATAACCCTTTATTTGTTCTCGATGAACATCATCACATATTCTTTTGCTAGTTACTTAGGCCATTGTAGTTCATGAATTGTGTTGTTTCGTATGACGATTCACACCAACAAATTCAGTATCAAATACTTAAGAACCACATTGTTTAATAAGCAAAGAATATAGCCATAACACGTATATCATCTATATACTCAAGATGAACAATTCTAGTCTTTTCTTTTCTGCCATATATTTATGAGATTCTCTTTCAGTATTTCCTTTTCTATTTGAAAGAATCTATCAACATCAATAGTGGAGTCATACATATGACACATAGTCCAAAGCATGTATAGTTAAATACCAATGTCTTTGGATTTGCACTTTGAAGTAGATCACCATTATCTAATGTTTGGTGTTCTTTCAAATTCCTTTCTTTAGTAATCTCTTGGTGTAGTAAACATTTTACCTACATCAAATATTCACCCTCATCATGGATTTATCCATGATCAAGCTACTTTAACTTATAACGGTGAATCATGAGTATAATGTTGCTCTCCAAATCCTTTTGGACGATTAGGACAACTAGTGTCTCCAACCTTTTGCAAATTCTCATCAAATATGAGAACATGACTTTAGCCATATTATACTCTATCATGTTGCAACCAAAACTTCGTTTCAGATATCACAATATCTTCCACACATCATGGTTTCTGAAACAACTCTTTCAGATCCTAGGTAACCTTGATATTAAGACAATCCTTTGAATATCAAGAATCATGGAAACAAACATGATACTTATACACTAACACTTGGAATTGTTACTCTTGATTTAATACTAATTATTAAACTTCATGGAGTAACCGGAACTTACTGAAAGTTTGCAATAGGACTTTTAAACTTTAGATTAACACTTCAAAACAATACGATATCAGTTCGTAAAGTAACTAACCAGAATTCTATAGTTCTATTATCTCAATTATAACTAAGCGCAAGGTGGTAAACGGAATCCAATGACTACAACAACTATGCAAATTCACTTTGATTTAGTTTATGATAAATTGAGTTCTAATTAATAATTAAATTAATCTAGGTGAACTCCCACTCAAAACAATATCCCTCACATTGTTTTAGTGATCACACGAACCAAATCCACCACATCAAAACCGATCATCACGAGAGTTGATATAGCTTCAATGGCGAACAATCAACATGTTCATCATATCTACTATATGACTCATGCTCTACCTTTCGGTAATCCGTGTTCCTGAGGCCATGTCTGTACATGCTAGGCTCGTCAATATCAAACCTTAGTTTCTGCATGAGCAAATCTGGCTTGCTCACGTTGTATACACTTGTAGAATCTAACACACCCGATCATCACGTGGTGCTTCGAAACAACAAGCTTTAGCAACAGTGCTAACTAAGGGTGAACACTTTGTGACTTGAAATTCATGTGCATGAGGGATCATCTTATAATTCTACCGTCGTCTACTAAGCAATACAAGATGCATAAAGGATTAACATCACATGCAATTCATAATATGTGATATGATATGGCCTTTCTTCTTTGTGCTTCCGATCTCCATCTTCAAGCACGAACATGATCTCCATCATTACCGGCATTGCATCAAGGTCAATGACGTTGCTCCATGGTTGTCGTCCACCGGCTTCAACTATTACAACTACTTTGAATATACACGCGGGTCTTAACATAAATTAAAGACAACCATATGGCTCCTGCCGGTTGCCAACTTACAATAAGGAACATTGCATACATCAAATATAATCACAATCATGGCCATATCACATCATCGACACCCTGCAAAACAAAGTTAGACGCCTCTACTTTCTTTGCATATTTTACGTGGTTTGGGGCTTTCAATAAGTGTCGTTCTAACTTACGAACAAGAACCACAACATTGATACTAGCATTGTTGATCACCCGTTGTAAATTGGATCTTAACTATACTAGGAGAAACAGGCACCCGCAAAGCCACTTATGCAATACAAGTTGCATGTCAAGCGTGGAGCAAGTCTCATGAACGATGTCATGTAAGGTTAGCCCGGGCCGCTTCATCCCAACATACCGCAAGATGCAAAGTACACAAGAACAATCGACAATAAAAGCATCAACGCCCACAATGACCATTGTGTTCTACTCGTGCAACAGATCTACATATAGACACGGCTCTGATACCACTATAGGGGTTCGTAGCATGGAAAACAAAATTTTCTATCGCATACAAACAAACAAGCCAAGATCTATCTATTAGATTGTAGCAACGAGTCGATGGAATAACTTACCCTCGAAGATTCCAAAGCGGTTAACGAGAGCAGATTCTCGTGGGTGATGTAGTCGTACTCTTCCGATCTCAAGATCGCAGACGATCCTTCCGCGCCACGTTCGCAGCGCTCCGCAGTCGGTCACACGTTCGGTACGAAGACCTTCCTCTCCGTTGTTCCAGCAGAGGTTGTAGCACTCTCCTCGCGATTCCTAAAGACAACTGGCGTGTACAGAAGTAGAGGGAGATCGCAGGGCTTCGCCTTAAGCCGGAGCGAGTATGGTGGAGTATGAGAGAGCTATTAGTGGTCTAGGGTTTAGACACACCAATTAGAAGGCTCTAAACCGAAGGCTAGGGCAATTAGAAGCTCTAAACCAAAACGGCTCTAAACCGGAGGCTTTGGCTAGGGTTTAGATTAGAGGATAGGAACTTGTGTGTCTAGAGGAGGGGGCCCTGCCCCTCCTTTTATAGGTGGGAGGTGCGGCCAAGGGGAGGGAGTCCCTCCCCAACTCGGCCTTGGTTGGCGCGCCGGCTTGGAGAGGAGGGACTCCTCCCCCAAGTCGGTTTCAACCTCCTCTTTCCTCTTTCCCTCACTTTCTGTTTTAGCGTTTGACTTTCAAAGCGTTTGACTTTTCAGTTTGGGATTCAATTTAATCCTTTATTTGGAACAGCGAGAACACTTAGTACATGATGCAATCATTCCAATATGCAATGAAACATTCATGTACCCCTTCCCCTCCGGAGTGCCGGACATTCCGGAACCTTCTAGAACATTCCGATGAAAACACCGGAATCATTTCCGAACTCCGAAACGAGACTTTCCTTATATGAATCTTATTCTTCGGACCATTCCGGATCACCTCGTGATATCCCGGATCCCATCCGAGACTCCGAACAACATTCGGTCTCTTTCTCATAATACCATAACTACTCAAACAACGTCGAATCCTTAAGTGTGTCTCCCTACGGTTCGTGAATTATGCGGACATGATCGAGACACTTCTCCGAACAATAACCAATAGAGGAATCTGGAAATTCATATGGCTCCCACATATTTCTACGATTACTTTGCGATCGAATGAACCACTTACATACGATACCAATTTCCCTTTGTCTCACGATAGTTTACTTATCCGAGGTTATGATCGTCGGTATCTCTGCATACCTAGTTCAACCTTGTTACTGATAAGTACTCTTTTCTCGTTCCTGTGATATGTGATCCCTTGTGAGCCAGTCACATGCTTGCAAGCTAATTTGATGACATTTCACCGAGAGGGCCCAGAGTATATCTATCCATCATATGGATGGACAAATCCCACTCTTGATCCATGTGTTTCAACCAATACTTTCTGATCACTCAATGCCACCTTTATAGCCACCCTGTTACGGTGTGGTGTTTGATGACATCAAAGCATCCATCCGGAAAAGGTGATATGCATGATCTCATGGTCGAAGGAATTAGGTTACTATGTATCAGAAAGCATATAGCAATTGAACTATTGAAATGACTTGATCTTTATGCTACGCTTATCTATAGGAGTATGTCCATCACATCATTCTCCTAATGATATGATCCTGTTGTTAATAACATCTCTATGTTCATGATCAGGAAACCATGATCATATATTAACCAACAAGCTAGTTTAACAAGAGGCTTTACTAGGGACTCTTATTTTAGTTTACAAATCACACAAGTATTAATGTTTCCGGTTAATACAATTAGCATGGTATGTAAACATTTATCATAAGTGTGAATATATGATAATAACCACTTTATTATTGCCTCTTGGGCATATCTCCAACAATTTCAACCCTTTCCGGTGCATTGCGTGCATGCACATGCGACTTTTTTATAGTCTTTAAATCACTAAAATGATCGGGCAGTTGATTCGCTAGGAAGTGCAAATCTAGTATCTTTTGGACTTCTCTATTAGTCTCAACAGTGCGCGGGTCATGAGCGTGGATCCCCGTGGCTTTCCACGTGATTTCTCGACTTTTGTCATCCAGGGGTTGATTACCTCCCCCCAAAGTCGGGAAAAGATCCTCGTCAAAAATGCGACAAAGCGGGCGTGGTGTCACGCAAAGGGGTCCAAGAACCTGATTATGGACACATCTCATAACCAACGTATATCCCCGACTTACGAGCGGTCCCATTGCTGATGTTGGGGTGGTGGTATAGGTACATATACGGCAGCCGAACCTACGTGGTGGGAAATTTTCTGCGACCCTCGCAAGTTGGATGGGAGAGTGGATGTTGTAGGCCGATGGTCTAAAGTTGATGAGATTAGTGGCATGTAACACCGCGTGTCCCCAACATGTAGTTGGTAAATTACAACCCTGAAGGAGTGGTCTGGCAATGAATTTAATCCTTTTAATCAATGCCTCCGCGAGTCCATTTTGAGTATGGACATGCGCAGTGCTCAAGTTTGATTCGATTGCCATTCAATAATCATCGAATGCCTTTGAAGTAAATTCTCGGCATTGTCCATTCGAATAGACTTTAAGCGATAATCGGGAATTTATTCCTTATTTGTATGATCACGGGAGATCAACTTTGCAAAAGCATGGTTCCTTGTTGACAGGCAAACATTGGACCATTTAGAGGAAGCATCGATGAGCACCATGAAATCAAACGTCCACGAGAGGGGCTGAATTGGACCACATATATCCTTGAATGCGTTCCAAGAGCGGGAGTTCATCCTTCACCTTTAGGGGGACGGTCTAATGATCAATTTCCCCGTGGCGCATGCGAACACGAAATCATCGGATTCGGATTTTTTACATTAACATTATGACCGTTCGAGTTGTTAATTATATTTCTCATCATCCTAAGACGGGGTGGCCTAACCTATCATGCCAAAGCGAATAGTTGAGCTTCAAAGACAGTCTTAAGGGTAGTGTAAATAGGTGGTGCTACTATCTTAGTGTAGTACAACCCGGTAGCTAATGAAGGAGTCTTTTGACAACATGTGTACCATTTTCGTCGCTTGGTAATGAGTAGGAACTCCTTTCCATTCTCATCATCATCGGTTTCGACATGGAAACCATTTGCGCGGATGTCTCTAAAACTTAAGAGAGTACGACTCCGGATACAACAATGCCTCTTGGTGATCGAGTTGTTCCATTTGGGAGTATGATAGTTGCTCTCCGAAGCCAACTACATTGAACGCACCATGATCGTCATTATGTTACCAGGGTTTTTGGTAATGGACTCAAAATACTTTGTTTCTCTCAAGATGGTATTGGTGGTGCCGCTATCAGCAAGGCACGTTTCCTCCATTTGGGCGCCACACGCGTTCTAAAATATAGTGCCTAATTAATATAATGGAGCGAGGAAGTTGCTACATCAAGTAAGTAAAACACATAGACATTTCAGAACATCACATAATCAAATAATGGAATTAATGGATAAAATAAATGTCATCCAATCGTCGAAAATAAGTGTTATGCTCTCATAGAGCTTACAACCATATCGAAAAAAATGTATCTGATTATTACGGAAGAAGGAATCATCACAACAAAAGGAGCTCAGGTGGATTCTGCGAGGAAATCACCAAGCTCAGCCAGTATCTCGAGGTCAGTGGGCGGCTCTTTGTTGGTCATCATCATGGACAGGGGGCCTAGCTGAGGCGGCGGGGGCACAACGTGCTCAACCTCCATGGGCACAGCGGCGTCCGTGGGGACCGCCGAGGGTGCTGCCACTTGTGCTACGTCCTGCGCCACTATGTGCGTGGCGTTCTGCACAGGCGCCGCTCCGGGCGCCAGTGGTGCCTCAACCTGGACAAGATGCGCCTCGCGCGCCTTCTTGTTGGCCTTGAACGCGTCCACGACGTGTTTAGGGGCCAAACACTGCCTGGAGAAGTGAGTCTTGGAGCCACGATCGGGGGCCTCGCCTCCCCTTGCCCGCTGCTTCGTTGCTTGGCGGGTTGGAGGAGTTTGGGCCCTTCTTGCCTTCTTGCCTCTCTTCTTGTGGATGGGCTTGCACCTTGTAGAGGCACCAGATTGGCCTCATGACTTGGGCCCCTGCGAAGGGTTGCGGAGAAGTTCTTTTTCGAAACCTGTGGTGGTGGCACGGCGAGATGCCATGGGTAGGCTAAAGTATGGGGCCAATGGATGCTAGTGGGATGCAGGGGAGGAAGATGCAACTGTCTTTATACTCAAGCTGCCAAAGTGATGAACTTTATTTCTCCCTCGATGTGTTACAAGTGCTCCTAGAGCTGTTCTGGGGAACTATGTGAATCTCCCGGCCTAACGTTGCTCAAAGGACTCTCTCCCTCCTCGTGGTCCAGACCTCCCCTTATAAAGGGGTGCCTTGGGTGCCCTTAGATGTGGGCAAGCATATTCGAGGAATATGCTTGTCCCAAAGTGGTAATAACGGCCTCCTTTCCTGTCTCCCTTCCAATGGCAAAGCTCCAAAGCCCCCTTTCTGCGTGCCTCGGGCTGCCTTGTCACCTCCGTGACCTCCTTACGCCCCTCGCCCTGCGCCTCCTTGTATCTTGCGCTTGGCCCTGTTCAGATTCCTTTTAGCCTGCAGCTATGGTTTGACCTAAGCTTCTCCTTCTCCTGCAAGCTTCAGATAACTCGGCCTTACCTTGTGTTATTCGCCGTTCCTCACCTGTATGAAGATCATTTGTAACCGGTGAGTTTCTCATTAACTCGGCCAGGTAACCACTTTATACCTATCGTGAGCTTCTTGCCTCCGTCCATCGGCCGACATATACATGATTCGGCCGACCTAGGCGTAGCTCGGCAATCGAGATGGGGACAGACTCTGTCTTTCCCGTCTTTGACCTACCGAGGTTAACCCCGACATTAGTCCCGGCTGGTGTGGCCACATCAATTACTTTGGGCGGGTTATATCAGCTTCAACACCTTCTTTAGTCTTGTTTCCGCTACGGCCTCGTCCGAGGTTCTCTCGCTTCCATCATCACGCTAAGTCCCACGTGTCACCCCATCATTGCTTTTCTAGTTTTAGGTCCTCTTATAATACTTCTTGACAAGCTCTGAAACCACATACTGCTGGCCCGCCACGACCTCGTGGAGCTCCGCTTGGGATTGTAACAACTTTTCTGTGGCCTGCGGTGTGGCTCCATTCACCGTAAATGCGTTCGTGCTACTCCACGATCTACGCGGTAAGCGCCACACCCACGATCCCACTCCCTTGTTCATTGCTTTGCCTATAAAGTGAAATCGCCCTTCGTGGTTCATCTTTCCCATTACCGTCTGCTCTCCTTCTTCCTTTACTGTGTGTCTCCTTGCCGCTCCGCCAGAGTTTCCGCGTGAGATTCTACCACTGCGTTCGGCCTTTCCTTGCCCTCGTTCTACGGCTGTGGCCCCGCCGCCGGTGAGTTCTCTCTGGCCATCTCGCCTTAGATCGATCCGCACTGTTTTCGCGCTCCGTCGACGGTTTCCCCTCTTCTCGCCATTGTTTTCGTGCTAAGCTGACGGGGCCTCAGCTCTAAGCTCTCCTCCGCCTTGATTTTCCTCGGCGATCTCCGTGGACCTATGTCTAGTTCGTTCAGCGGTGCTCTAGTTGAGGAGGATGGCTGGCTCTGGGCCCGGCGTGGATCGCGGTGGCTCTTGATTGCCGCGCGAGATTGAGTGGCTCCTCCGAACTTCGTCAGTTCTGTCGTTTTCACCCGCAGCGAATCCTCGTTCTCGAGAAGGCGAATATGTGGTTTTCATGTCCCACTTCGCCCGTGGCTTTGGTCTCCCTCTTAGCGATTTTGCTAGAGAATTTCTTGATTACTTCGGCCTTCAGCCGCATCACCTTCCCGCGAACGCCATAGCTTCTCTTTCCGCTTTCATCTCAGCTTCGGAGGGTTACTTCGGCCTGTGGCCATCAGTTCATGTCTGGTCGAAATTCTTCCAGATTCGCTCCAACGTCGTTCCCGATAAATCTCTGCATCCTTCCGAGAAGTTGCTCACCCAATGTGGGGCGGCATCCATCACACCTCGGAGGCACTCCGTGTTCCCCCGTGTTACTGGGTTGGAGTCGTGTAAGAAATGGCACAAGTCGTTCTTCTATGTCAAGAATAGAGGGGCGGAAGACAAGATTCGGCTCCCCCCATTCTCAATTGGCCCACCTTCCAAAGTGAACTGGCTCTATAATCCGAAGAAGACTCATGCCCTGGCCGAGGCCTTCGAGATTCGGTGAAGGAGTTGATTCGGGCGGGTTATGCGGAGAAGACCGATGGCAACTTTTATTAGTAGCGGATCGCCTTCTTCAACAAAGGTCCCACAAGCTACATGAGTGGTCCCACGGACCCTAACCGAGTCTCGACCGTGGAGTTGGACAACTACCTTATCGTAAGCGTCGAGCTATTTTCAAGACGGAGATGCACGATGATTGGACACTGGGGTTGAAACCGTTCACCGCGACAATCCGCCTCGAGGTAAGCCCAATCTTCATCACTCTATTTTTCCTCAGTTTTTAGAGTCTGGTTTTCATGATTTTCTCTCCTTGTCATGCGGAGGTTCGCTGAACAAAAAGCGAGGATGCAGTTCTGCAGCTCCCGCCCGCAGAGATAGGAGTACCGGATCTTGGCGAGCGGACTCGAGGAGTTCGTCCCTAAGTCAGATCCGCTCGCTTTCGAGCTCGGCAAAACCTCGGCAGAGGAGGAGGAAGGTGATTCGAGGTCCAAATTCTTGAGGTATTTGCCGCCATGCCTATTTCTTATGCATTTCCGCTTCGCTTCCCAGCTAATCCGCCGCCAGTTCATGACGCCGAACCTATTGCTTCTCGGCCTCCGTTACCTCGGGAAGCGGGCTCTGCCGGTCTGCCTCGGATGCGGTTCCTAAGAAGCGAGTAAAGAAATCCGCTCCGAATCCTCCCAGGCGCAAGACTATGCCCGGGGTTGCTGGGTAAGTTCTTTTGCCTATATTTCTCGTTTCTCTTCTTCTGTTTCTTATTCTGACGAATCTCCTTTCTTATTTTTGCAGCGCTCCTCTGTCTGTTAAACCCGGCGGTCCTAGTATGGCTAGCCGTCCGATTCGGCCGCCATCTGTGGCATCCCGCAAAACCACTACTAGAAAATCGCGTTGAATTTGTGCATTGCATCGTCATCATCATGCATTGTTTGCCAAAACTATTGTCGCAAACCCCGTTTTATTTTCCAAACGCCTTATCTTTATTCAAACGCCAAAACCCCGGGGCTCCGGAGTATTTTGTTTTGTTGCATTCGGGTTGCAAACGGCCCAATTAAATTAAATAAAAATTTATTTTATTTTTAGCGGGGGCAGTCGAACGGGCCGTCCCGACCCGAACGACCACCCCCAGTTTAAAATATCGGTCCACCTAACCACCCTGCTAATCCTACAGCTACCCAGGAACCTACCCTCTCTCACCCTCCACCTCACTCCCACCTATCAACTCCTGCCACCTCATCCCCATCCTTGCCCCCACCCAATCCTAGCCCTCCACCTCACCCCTCCTCTCTCTCCTCTCACCCTCTCTCCTCACCACACACGCCAACACAGCACTCACACACACCACACAACCTTCCCCCCCACACCGGATCCCACCACCCCAACTGGCCCCAGACCAGGTCCACCCTCCCTGGCCCGTTCCCCCCAGGCCCCACACGCACTCCCACGCCGCGCCATCCCAGCCCCGCGTCGCCCTCTTCTTCCTCCTCTAGCTTCGCCTCGCCTGCGCTTGCAGCGCGCCGCTTCGCGGTTCTCCCCACCTCGCCGCCACGCAGACCTCGCTAGCCCTCCTCCACCGCTCCGCGCACCCGAGCAGCCCGCGCTGCCCGAGCCACCGTCTCACCGCCACCGTTCGCCCCACTGCAGCCTGCCGCCCCCTGCGCCTCCTGCGCCGAGCCGCATGCACCACCGCCGCGCCATCGCTCTCGGCGGCCTCCTCCGCCCCGCCAACCACCGAAGCTCCTCGCTGCCCCCGCCCAGCAAGCTCCCTCCAGCGGCGCCTTCCTCTCTCTGCAGCTTCGCCCGCTCGCCGCGCCCAGCCGCCTCGCTCCGCCCCTGCCTCTCCCCACGGCGCAGCCTCCGCCTGCCTCTCCGCGCTGGCTCAGCCGGGCCCCGGCGTCTAGCCGCCCCACCCGCTCACCTCGCGACCACCGCCCGCCGCTACTCCGACCCCTCTCCGCAGCTGGCCCGCCGCCTCCACGCCGAGCTCGCCCGTCGGCCTCCTCCCGTCGCCCGCACCGCATAGCCGCCGCATCCGCCGGGCTCCTCCCGCCCGCCCAGCGTCATGCCCCAGTCTCGCCCGCCGGCGGCGCCACAGGCCCTTCCGCCTCGCTTCCTCCAGCTTCGCCCGCCCCGACCTGCAGCTCCTGCGCCCAGCCGAGCCGCCACCGCCAAGATCGTCTCGCGTCCCTGCTGCCTCGTTGCCGCTGGTCCTCCGCTGTTGACCGGCGCCCGCTGCTCGAGCTCGCGTGGTTCCACGCCCACCCTCCCAGGCACATCATCCTCGGCCCCTTGCGTCGGCTGTGCCCGTTCCCTGCCTCGAGCACGTCAGGTTTTCATCTGGTAGTGCTGCGAGGGTTGGTGCTGTAGTACCCCCTTTGTTTCATCTCTTGTTGTGCTGGTGCCCATGTGTTGTTGAAGGCCACCGGATGACCCCACGAGAATCGCCCATGCCGAGATCTTCCATAGATGTTTGGCAGAGGTCCCAGCGACAAGATCTTCATCGATGACAAGGCCGCGTGAACTACCAAGTTCGTCACCGCCGTTGTCACCGAGACCGACATCAACCACGGGACCAAGAATCGGGGCAGCGATGTGACCAAGGCCCTTCCTTGGAGTGTCGAGATCGTCTACATGGAACCCGATCACCGCCAAGATCCACCTCACGGAGCGGTGAACCCCGAACCAGGGCGCGCCAAGTTCTTCGACCCGAGACCCCGTGGCGACAAGCACTCCGTCCAGGACACCGAGTTCTTCATCCCGAACGCCATGACCGTCTACGCGGATCCGACAAGACCTTCGCAACGACAAGATCGACCCCGACCTGGGTGGAGCCGGAGACCGCCAAGTACAACTTCCCGGAACGCAAGATCTGCCCCGTGACCGAGAACGCTTCCGTCGAACCCTGGATCCCGAGACTGGAACTGAAACCCCGAGACCGACCCCGAACCCCGGAACCCTAACAAGATCGCCGAACCCTAAATGTGTGACCCCTTTTTCCTCGAACCCTATTTTTAACATAATAACAACTTGTTGCATATTGAATTGTCATTCATCTCGCATGCATATCTGTGGTTTGGGGGCCTTATGCCGATTCACCTAATAATTAAATATGGGGCCCATATGCGGGCAAATCTAGCCTTATATTGGCCTCATTTAAACATGTGTAGCGAACCGGTTCCATCTGTTGCATTGCTAAACAACACTTAATTTGCGGGGGTCCTTAATAACATGAACCACCTAACTAATTGTCGGGACCCCGGTTCCACTTAATATGACCTACTTGCATCGCACCTTGCCATGCCATACATCATGCATGCATCATGCCGATCTTTTGCCGTGTATTAAACATTGCATCCGGTGTTCTTCTAGTGTTCTGCTTCTTCGCGGATAAGGCCGTTGAGTTGATGTGAGCTTCGCCCCGATCTTCTGTCGAACCTTCGACAATGTTTTCAGGCGAGCATCTCCCTCTTTCTACCTATCTTACTTTTATAGTATTTATTCCCTCCTGTTGATCTATTGCTATCTCTGTTGCGATGCTCTAGTTTCCATTCGATATATCCCTGCAGCCGTATATTGCCTTGGACACACCCTATCACTGTTGTTTGGTAGATAGTTGGACTTGCTTGTCGTAGTTGCTTGCTCAAGTCTTGATGTGTGTCGTCATATGCCACAGCTTGATGTATTGCCGCATGTTGATGTTGGAGATGATGCTAGTTTTCCTTATCGTCACTTTAATTTCTGTTTAACAACTAAAATTGAAATAAGCAGGCATCGGTGGGTGATAGATAATATTTGGTTTCGAGCCCACTTGTGTCCCGTAAGACCCAGTACTTGATTCTGTTCCTTGATTTATCGCTATATCCACATCCGGAGGTATATGGGACCCACGGACCGAGCTTGATTCCGTCTTATTTCTTGGGGCCACAAACTAGTTTGAGGTTTTATTACTATCCTGTACTTATGCCACGCTTTGTTTTATTTACGATTGTGCGAGGTCTCGCATTGCATCGCTTATTTTGGATAGTGGCACGATTCGGTGTCGACAAGCCCGTTTGGGGTTCCCGATCGTTCACGGCCGTCCCCACAGACCTTGAGGCCGTCTCGAGCTTGCCTACTCCGCTATGGATTCTACTTAAGGGTGGCCCCAAATATTTCGAATCTGTGATTGTTCATCGTGAAAGCCTCGTTGGGTTTTGATTTGGTTTTTCCGAGGTAGATCGGCGTGTGTTGCTATTGGTGCACCGCCGGTAAAACTTTCTGAAAGCCGTGTCCGCGGATATGGACGACTTGGAGCACAGTATCTCGATCATAGACAAGCATAACTAAAGTTTACTGCTATTAATTTGACTTATAATGACTAGTAATCAGCTTCACTATAACGGAATGGCTAATTAATACTGCCCACAATTGCTTGTTTGGTTGTCGCTTGCGACAAGGGTATCTGACTAGTAAGTATTGCAACTACAACGGAATGGCTAAGTAAAAGTACCAACAACTGCTGGGTTATGGGTTTACATCATGTTATCTGTATCTGATTAGTAATTGATGCAACTATAACGGAATGATTAACTAAAAGTGTCCACTGCTTATTTTATCAGGATGATCATCTATACCTGACTAGTAATTACTGCAACGATAACTGAATAAATAAAACTGCCAACTGTGTGAGTTCCTCGGTTGACTTCCTCGTTTGGTCTCGAGGGGGAACGCCAGGATGGGTTTGTTTGGTGATAGCTTCAGGTTGGATCCGGTTAGGTCATTCTTATCCCTCTCTGATATCCGCCAGTTGTATCGAGTCTCTATAGGTTGTTTAGTGCATCTTTGCCGCTTGATCCACCATACTGTGTGGCGAGGACCGAATTCTAGCCTCGCCGTGTCGGCCTCGATCGACGCTCCTTCTTTGTTTTCGCTTTTGCCTTCGGCACCCATTTTGTCAAGCAGGTTTTGAGATCGACGTTAGCGAGGTTACCCTTCCGCTTGGCACGGCAGGGTTATGGGCGCCATTGGTTATTCTTCGGGCTCTTAGCCCCATTTGCATCTTGTCCGTAGCTGGACGCTCTACCGCTTTTCAAGGTGATTTGGATCTTGTATATTATATACACGTAGTCTTGACTCTTTGAGTCATTGTTGTATATATATCTGCTCGTGGGTCCCATCGAGGACTTGTGTAATGTTATTACTTCGTTTTCCACCGCGAAAGTGCTGGTGGCACCTTTTGAATCGTTTCTATCGGGTTTGGTGAATTTTGCCCAAACTTGCATAGGTCCGATTCGAGGGTGTTCTGAGTGGTATCGAGCTCGGCTATGATACCCACAAGTCCAAATAGGATAACCTAGCTAACGGCCGAAGTAGAGTGTCAAAACTATTTCGCAAAATCGGTTGGATAGTTCTGATTAGGTCTGATTTTATTCCTTACCCCTCTGCTGTTCTCCTCTTACCGCTACGCGTTTTGAATCCGCTCTCTTCTCTCTCTCTTCGAGTCCAGGATTTCTCGTGGTCGGGTTTCCGTCGTACCTTCAGGGCCTCGCTTTCTTCCTTTGTAACGGAGGTGCTACGATCATCAATCTGCAACTGTTCTGTTGTGCCCTACATCCGATCTCTTGTTCTGGAGCTCTTTATCCATATGTGTTCCGTGCTGGATATCAGTGTCGTTGAAAAACATATGAGAAGGACGAGCTTTGGTGAAGTTGGAGTCGACCTTGAGCACGTGTTGTTCATGCCAATGGAACCATCGCGAAAACCTAATCACTGTGTCTTTCATACGATTTCCGCTGGCATCATCCCTTTGTTCCGGATACCGCCTAAGAAGGTCTTCAGTCTAAATCTCGAGAGTTGAGTTGCCTGATTCTCCTACCCATGTATAGGGTTGATAGTTGGGTCCGGGATGGACTGATCACCCTACCCGACTCTTACTGTTCGCTCTGTACATCGAACTGGTGGATCAATGTAACTTTTCCCTCTTCTAATGGAAGTTAGAGGTGGCCGTATCGTTTGATACCTCTATCTTCGTCCTTTGGTTCTACGGAGTGTTCTCTCGACGATCAGGAACAACGACCCTTTGTTGGTGGTGTCGTCAATTTAAAGATGGAGGATGAACCCTTGTTAGTGGTGTCGCAAGGATCTACACGAAGCGCGAAGGATCAGACCGTCGACCTTCTTTCCGGTACCATGAGGCGGATCTCGAGGGCGAGATCCATTGTTAGTGGTGTCGAATTGTGGCATCCCGCAAAACCACTACTAGAAAATCGCGTTGAATTTGTGCATTGCATCGTCATCATCATGCATTGTTTGCCAAAACTATTGTCGCAAACCCCGTTTTATTTTCCAAACGCCTTATCTTTATTCAAACGCCAAAACCCCGGGGCTCCGGAGTATTTTGTTTTGTTGCATTCGGGTTGCAAACGGCCCAATTAAATTAAATAAAAATTTATTTTATTTTAGCGGGGGCAGTCGAACGGGCCGTTCCGACCCGAACGACCACCCCCAGTTTAAAATATCGGTCCACCTAACCACCCTGCTAATCCTACAGCTACCCAGGAACCTACCCTCTCTCACCCTCCACCTCACTCCCACCTATCAACTCCTGCCACCTCATCCCCACCCTTGCTCCCCCCCAATCCTAGCCCTCCACCACCCTCCTCTCTCTCTCCTCTCACCCTCTCTCCTCACCACACACGCCAACACGCTCACACACACCACACAACCTTCCCCACACGGATCCCACCACCCCAACTGCCCGGACCAGGTCCACCCTCCACAGCCCCCTGTGCCCCACACGCACTCCCACGCCGCGCCATCCCAGCCCCGCGTCGCCCTCTTCTTCCTCCTCTAGCTTCTGCCCCGCCTCGCCTGGCCGCGTGCGCCGCCGCCGCTCGCCGGTTCTCCCCACCTCGCCTCGCCACGCAGGACCCTCGCTAGCCCTCCTCTCCACCGCTCCGCGCACCCCCGAGCCGGCCCCCTCGCCGCTGCCCCGAGCCACCGTCTCACCCGCCACCGTTCGCCCCACCGGTGCCGCCTCGCCCTGCGCCTCCTGCGCCCCGCCGGAGCCCGCATGCACCACCGCTGGCCGCTGGCACCTCGGCGGCCCTCCGCACCGCCAACCACCGAGCCTCGCCCGCCCGCCGCCAGCAAGCTCCTCGGCCATGGCGCCTTCCTCTCTCTGCAGCTTCGCCCGCTGCGCTTTCCCGCTCCGGCCCCTGCTCGCTCCGCCGCTTCATACCGCCGCCTCCCTCGTCCCCGCCTCTCCAGACGGCGCAGCTCGCCTGCAGCTCTCCGCTGCCCGCAGCCGCCGGCCCTAAGCGCCGCCCACCCGCTCACCTCGCGCGACCACCGCCGCCCCTACTCCGACCCCCCTCTCCGCAAGCAGCCGTCGCCGCCTCCACGTCGAGCTCGCTGCCGGGCCTCCTCCGTCGCCCGCACGCCGCCAAGCCGCCGCATCCGCCGGAGCTCCTCCGCCGTCCGCGCCCAGCTGCCAGCCAGCGTCTCGCCCGGCGGCGCCCGTGGCCTTCAGCGTCGCCTCCCCCCTCGCCCCCCGACCTGCAGCTCCTCGCCGCCCAGCCAGCGAGCCACCGCCAAGATCGTCTCGGCCCCTGCTGCCTCGTTGCCGCTGGTCCTCCGCCGTTGACGGCGCCCGCTCCGAGCTCGCGTGGTTCCGCCTCCACCCTCGAGCACATCATCCTCGGCCCTTGCGTCGGTGTGCCTCGCCTCGAGCACGTCAGTTTCATCTGGTAGTGCTGCGAGGTTAGTGTAGTACCCTGCTGTTTGATCTCTTGTTGTGCTTGTGGTGCCCATGTGTTGTTGAAGGCCACCGGATGACCCGGCGAGAATCGCCCATGCCGAGATCTTCCATAGATGTTTCGGAGGTCTGCGACAAGATCTTCATCGATGACAAGGACGCCGTGAACTACCAAGTTCGTCTACCGCCGTTGTCACTCGAGACCGACATCAACCACCGGGACCAAGAATCTGGGGGCAGCGATGCTTGACCAAGGCCCCTTCCTTGGAGTGTCGAGATCGTCTACATGGAACCCGATCACCGCCAAGATCCACCTCACGGAGCGGTGAACCCCGAACCAGGGCGCGCCAAGTTCTTCGACCCGAGACCCCGTGGCGACAAGCACTCCGTCCAGGACACCGAGTTCTTCATCCCGAACGCCATGACCGTCTACGCGGATCCGACAAGACCGCCAGCGACAAGATCGACCCGACACGGGTGGAGCGGAGACCGCCAAGTACAACTTCCGGAACGCAAGATCGCCCGTGACGAGAACGCTTCCGAACCACGATCGAGGCTGAATCGAAACCCGAGACCGACCCCGAACCCCGGAACCCTAACAAGATCGCCGAACCCTAAATGTGTGACCCCTTTTTCCTCGAACCCTATTTTTAACATAATAACACCTTGTTGCATATTGAATTGTAATTCATCTCGCATGCATATCTGTGGTTTGGGGGCCTTATGCCGATTCACCTAATAATTAAATATGGGGCCCATATGCGGGCAAATCTAGCCTTATATTGGCCTCATTTAAACATGTGTAATAACCGGTTCCATCTGTTGCATTGCTAAACAACATTTAATTGCGGGGTTCTAAATAACTTGAACCATTTAATTAATGTCGGGACCCCGGTTCCACTTAATATGACCTACTTGCATCGCACCTTGCCATGCCATACATCATGCATGCATCATGCCGATCTTTTGCCGTGGATTAAACATTGCATCCGGTGTTCTTCTAGTGTTTTGCTTCTTCGCGGATAAGGCCGTTGAGTTGATGTGAGCTTCAATCTTCGGTTGATCCTTCGACAATGTTTTCAGGCGAGCATCTCCCTCTTTCTACCTATCTTACTTTTATAGTATTTATTCCCTCCTGTTGATCTATTGCTATCTCTGTTGCGATGCTCTAGTTTCCGTACCCGATATATCCCCTGCAGCCGTATATTGCCTTGGACACACCCTATCACCTGTTGTTTGGTAGATAGTTGGACTTGCGCGTCGTAGTTGCTTGCTCAAGTGCTGATGTGTGTCGTCATATGCCACAGTTGCTGATGTATTGCCGCATGTTGATGTTGGAGATGATGCTAGTTTTCCTTATCGTCACTTTAATTTCTGTTTAACAACTAAAATTGAAATAAGCAGAGGCATCGGTGGGTGATAGATAATATTTGGTTTCGAGCCCACTTGTGTCCCGTAAGACCCCAGTACTTGATTCCTGTTCCTTGATTTATCGCGCTATCCACATCCGGAGGTATATGGGACCCCCGGACGAGCTTGATTCCGTCTTATTTCTTGGGGCCACAAACTAGTTTGAGGTTTTATTACTATCCTGTACTTATGCCACGCTTTTTGTTTATTTACGATTGTGCGAGTGCGCACTGCTGCTTATTTTGGATAGTGGCACGATTCGCGGTGTCGACAAGCCCCGTTTGGGGTTCCCTCGTTCACGGCCGTCCCCTGAACCTTGAGGCCGTCTCGAGCTTGCCTACTCGTTGCGGATTCTACTTAAGGGTGGCCCCTGAAATATTTCTGAATCCTGTGATTGTTCATCGTGAAAGCCTCGTTGGGTTTTGATTTGGTTTTTCCGAGGTAGATCGGCGTGTTGCTATTGGTGCACCCGCCGGTAAAACTTTCGAAAGCCGTGTCGCGGATATGGACGACTTGGAGCTGATCTCGATCATAGACAAGCATAACTAAAGTTTATGCTATTAATTTGACTTATAATGACTAGTAATCAGCTTCACTATAGCGGAATGGCTAATTAATACTGCCCACAATTGCTTGTTTGGTTGTCGCGACAAGGGTATCGACTAGTAAGTATTGCAACTTCTAGCGGAATGGCTAAGTAAAAGTACCAACAAGCTTTTGGGTTATGGGTTTACATCATGTTATCATGTCGATTAGTAATTGATGCAACTATAACGGAATGATTAACTAAAAGTGTCCCTTGCTTATTTTATCGGGATGATCATCTATACCGACTAGTAATCTGCAGCGATAAGCGAATAAATAAAGCGCCAGCTGTGAGTTCCTCGGTTGACTTCCTCGTTTGGTCTCGAGGGAACGCCAGGATGGGTTTGTTTGGTGATAGCTTGAGTTGGATCCGGTTAGGTCATTCTTATCCCTCTCGATATCCGCCATTGTATCGAGTCTCTATAGGTTGTTTAGTGCATCTTTGCCGCCGCTTGATCCACCATACTGTGTGGCGAGGACCGCCAATTCTAGCCTCGCCGTGTCTTGGCCTCGATCGACGCTCCTTCTTTGTTTTCGCTTTTGCCTTCCGGCACCCCTTTGTCAAGCAGGTTTTGAGATCGGCGCCGTTAGCGGGGTTACCCTTCCGGCTTGCGTGGTTATGGGCGCCATTGGTTATTCTTGAGGGCTCTTAGCCCCATTTGCATCTTGTCCGTATTTGGACGCTCTACCGTTTTCAAGGTGATTTGGATCTTGTATATTATATACGTAGTCTTGACTCTTTGAGTCATTGTTGTATATATCTGCTACGTGGGTCCCATCGAGGACTGTGTAATGTTATTACCGTTTTCCACCGCACGAAAGTGCTGGTGGGCCTTTTGAATCGTTTCTATCGGGTTTGGTGAATTTTGCCCAAACTTGCATAGGTCCGATTCTGAGGGTGTTACCATCTCCTCCTCCCGATGACGCGAGAGTTCCTAGTCCTATTAGTCCGCTTCTCCCCGCTCTCGATAATTCGCCTTCAGCCGTGATGCCCTGAGATCTCTCCCATTGATGCGGATCCGATCCGGCCCTCCGGCGTTGTTGAGCCAGCTGCCTTCTATGGGCCCCGTTACAATTGAGCTTCCATCTACTCCGCGTTCCTACGGTCACTCCGACCTCCGAGAAGATCGCTACCCCGGCGCCCTCTGCGAGCTTAACCTCTACCGATCCTAAGGATTCCGTCCCTACCTCGGAGGCGCAACTTCCTGCCGGTGCCTCTTCTAAGGAGAAACGTGTTATTGCCGTCAAGATCTCTTCTCAGAAAAGTCTTGCCGGCACCTCTCAGCCAAGTATTGCAGAGGCCTTTGCGCCAAAGGAGTCAGATGTCGCCAAAGGCATTACCTCGACCAGCGTCGACTTGCTCTTCATAAGAGTCCTGCGACTGTTGGTTGGACCGCTGCCGGTAAAGTTTTAACCGGACTGAAGGTAACAGCCTTGGGCGCTGGTTGAATTTGCCAATAAGCGAATGCACGATGGTTTGAGGGCAATCCACCAACCAACCTTCGACTTTTCCGACATCGATGGCGCTTGACCAGGCCCGGTTTATCATTGATCTGAACAAGATGAATGCGGTAATTGTTTTATCTCCGGGTCTTAAATTATTTTCCACATGTTATCATACTCTCTAGTCCCCGAAACTTGCAAGGAAATAACTTGTTGTATGCTTGGAAGTTTGACGTACTTTTATTTCTAAGGTTTCATTAGTTTGGCCACCTAGTTCATAGTTTGTTTAGTTTTGATGTAGCTTTGCATTTCCATTCTCATAGAGCCGAGTTAAGTCCTTCTTGACTCGGATCTGGCGTAGTTTTGAATTTCCAGCCACCTAGATCTGAATTAAGTCTTGCTTGATTCTGATCTAGCTTAGCTTTGAATATCCAGCCACCTAGATCTGAATTAAGTCTCACTTGATTCGGATCTGGTATAGTTTTGAATATCCTGCCACCTAGAGCCGAATTAAGCTTTGCTTGATTCGGATCTGTTATAGCTTTGATTATCCAGCCACCTAGAGCCGAATTAAGCTTTGCTTGATTCGGATCTGTTATAGCTTTGATTATCCAGCCACCTAGAGCCGAATTAAGCTTTGCTTGATTCGGATCTGTTATAGCTTTGATTATCCAGCCACCTAGAGCCGAATTAAGCTTTGCTTGATTTGGATCTGTTATAGCTTTGATTATCCAGCCACCTAGATCTGATTTAAGTCTTACTCGATTCTGATCTGGTATAGCTTTGAATATCCAGCCACCTAGAGCCGAATTAAGCTTTGCTTGATTCGGATGTGTTGTAGCTTTGATTATCCGACCCTAGAGCGAATTAAGCTTTGCTTGATTCGGATACGATAGCTTTGATTATCCAGACCTAGAGCGAATTAAGCTTTGCTTGATTCGGATCTATAACTTTGATTATCCACCTAGAGCGAATTAAGCTTTGCTTGATTCGGATCTATTATAACTTCTAACTTTTGTTTTATCATTTTGCTCCGTTTCGGTTGCATGATCGGCCATTTGCCAATTCGAGAGGTTGCTCTTCTTGCACCGCAAGTTGGAAGAAAAGTATGAGAAAGTTCTGTCGCAAGAAAGTAAATTGATAGTTTCTTTTCCTTATTCTCAACTTTCTTATATACTTGTCCATGAGCCGGCTTTCTTCTTGAATAGGTAATATCAATAATCTCAATATCCGCCTTGAAAAGAAGGTCAAGTCCTTGGAAGGTTAGTTTCCTTTCCCCTTGCTCCTTCTTCTTTTAGTATCTATGCTGAGTTTTCTTATTGCGTTGGGTTGTGGTAAAGCCGAGTTGCAAGACTTTGCATGTCGCAACAAGATTATCCCCATGCGGACGTGATGCTTCATTTTTAGAACAAAGCGCGGTTTATTGGCGCAACTACAAGAAGGATGATGAGATAACTACTTTGAGATCCGAGGTGAATACACTCAAGCTCTCTCAAATCCGAGCTAGAAAAGGTTGATCAAGAATTCTCTTTGGAAAAGAGGTGACTGGATCTGGAGAAGAACAAAGAACTCCTCAAAGCTGCGAACTTAAAACTCGCGGTTTGAGCGAGGAAATTGCTCGTTCGAGAAGAGTAAAGCTACTTGGGCTAAGGATCTTCAAATAATGATGAACTATATCCATCGTAAGTTATTTGGCCTGGCGAACATTTTTTCTTTGTCGCCGTTACTATCCTTTGACATGTCCGTGTTTTGCGTAGATCACTTCCGAGGCCAAACCCGTGAGTGCTAGAGCTGTTCTTGCATCGCGTCACGAGTGAACCTAATGTTGACTTTGAATACTCGATGGAGGATTTCTTGGTTGCCGTTGGTGCGCAGTTGGTCCGATGAAAATCATGGGCGGGACTTGGTGCGAGCTGCTATCAAAGCTTACCATGCACTCGGCCGAATACCTCGTGGTCTCTGATATTGACGAGGTAAAGTTATTGGTGACCAGGTGAAGGCATCCGAGAGGCGATTGAGTCTTTGAGAATCTGCTGCGTCTTTGGCCGACATGGCCCTTCGTAATCATGTCATGGTATGAAGATATCTCTTGACATTACGATGAATCTGCGCGGCTCCCGGTGGGTTGAAGATCCCACCTTTGTTGCTCTTCGCAAGCTCGGGCTTTCCGGCTCGTCGAGTATGCCGATGTGCACACTGGAATGAAGGGCCGAGTTTTCTCCCGATCCGGATGAAGAGGCGCGGTGAAGATGCTTTGGGTGATGATTCTTTGAGCACGGGAAGGTGAAGATGATTCGCCACATCCACTAGCTCTAGCTCAAGCTCAGATAGCAACGGTGATGCACGATCTTCCTCCAAAGGCACCGGGCACTCTCTGCGCGTCGGCGCTCTGAACAACCCAGCGATACCGCGAAGTTACACTGGTGGCGGAGGCGGCGACCTCGGTCGAAGTCCTCCTTCTTGGAGTGCCCACCTAAGCAAGTGGTTGCCCTCCAGCGAACAACGCCTAGGTTATTCGCTATCCCTGGTATGCCGGGCGGGCGCACAATGTAGCGAAAAATTTGTCAACTCGTATTATTGAGCTCTTTTGCTATATGTTGAGATTCTTGGTTAAATGGATGCTTGTCCAATTCTTGCCTCGTTGGCTCGTAATTTCTTCATCTTCGGGTTCAATTTTGCCGTTATTTTGATGATCTTATTCGGGCATTGTCGCTGAATATCTAAGTTGTCCTGCTTTCAACATAAGATAATTACTCCGTTGTGGAGGTAAGCAACGATTGCTGGATAAATGCGTTACCGTGCGAGAACTTCCTTTTATAAATTAAGTTTGGATATGACTGCGTTTAGCATAAGTTTGATGTGCCATACGGTAGTCTCCGTCGGCTTAAACGCCAAGTTTACATGTCTCTGAATTTGACATATCCTATGACAATCCGAATCAATGCTTTGGGTACTGGTGCATATTAACGTGAAAGAAACACAACATATGGCATTCGCCAGTCACTGCCGGTCGCCAATGTTCAAGTATGTAACGCGAAAGAGATAGATATACCATATGGCAGTCCCGAGCTATTGTTACGAATGCCGAGGTGCGAACATATAACACCAAATAATCATTGCATATGGCAGTCCCGAGTAAGCGCTACGGGTGCCGAGGTTCTAATATTAAACATGAAATAACATCACATATGGCGGTCCCAGTAATCGCTCTAGGTGCCGGGTTTCAAATCTCAAACATGAAACAATATCACATATGGCGGTCCCGAGCTATTGCTCGGGTGCCGAGGTTCAAATATCAAACATGAAACAACGGACATATGGCGGTCCCGGTAACTACTACGGGTGCCAAGTTCAAATATCAAACATGAAACAACATCACATATGGCGCCCCGTAACACGGTGCCGAGATTCAAATACATCATTGGTTTTTTGACCTTGAGATACAATCCTATGAGTAAAATGGCCGAAGTAACGCGACATTCCAGGGGCGCTTCGTTTCTTCACCAGCTTTGTTTGCCTTGCCTTCTCCAAGGGATTGAGCATCAATCAGATAATATGCATCGTTGTGCAATGCTTTGCTTACGATAAATGGTCCTTCCCACGGGGGTGATAATTTGTGCATGTCGGCGATGCGTTGCACCACCGGAGGACTAAATCTCCTTCTTTGAATACCCTTGGATTCACTTTCCTGTGTGATACGCGTAAGTTACGTTGATAAATGGCCGATCGTGATAATGTTAACTCTCGGCTTCTTCCAACGGTCTACATCTTGCCGAGCTATTTCATTTGTTTCCGAGGTTGTGTACTGAGCGACTCTTGGCGAGTCATATATTATGTCGGCTGGGAGTACGGCCTCTGCCCCGTATACCAGAAAGAATGGAGTGTAACCTGTTGACCTATTCGGAGTAGTTCGAAGGCTCCATAATGGTGATTT
Source organism: Avena longiglumis (assembly GCA_030063025.1). Lineage (NCBI taxonomy): Eukaryota > Viridiplantae > Streptophyta > Magnoliopsida > Poales > Poaceae > Avena > Avena longiglumis. Next base: position 572,129,881 of record CP125973.1, read on the forward strand.
CTTCGATCCAACATCCTGCCGACCGTTGCAAAGGTTCAACAAGTCGTGGTTTTATTCCTGATAACACCAGTCCATTGGATCTTTCAACTTGCCCATTGGATGCTGGGTGTGCCACCGAGGCAACATCCAGTCTTATATGCTTCTCTTGGCAAAATCTGAAGGCTCATACGCAAAGTTCGTGCCATTATCCGTAATAATGCTATGTGGGTATCCGTATCTCAAGATGATATCCTTGAGGAACTTCACTGCTGTGTGCCCATCACACTTTTTGATTGGTTTTACTTCAATCCATTTTGTGAACTTGTCTACCATAACCAAAATGTGGGTCATTCCTCCTCTTGCCGGCCTGAAAGGTCCTACCATGTCTAAACCCCATACAGAAAATGGCCATGTGATGGGTATTGTTTTTAACTTCGTGACGCATATGTATTCGTTGCATATCTCGACACCCATTGCACTTCTTAACTAATTCTTCTACCTCTTTAAGCCGTTGTCGGTAAAATCCATGCACGAATGCCTTGGCTACTAAGGCAAGATGAGGCATGGTGCCCATTCTCCTTGGTGTATATCTAGAAGGATTTCACGACCTTCTGGGACTCACGCATTTCTGCAATATGTTTGTTACGCTTCTCTTATACAACTCATTGTTTATGATTGTATAGGCCTTTGCTCTTCTGACGGTTTGTCTGGCTAGTACTTCATTACTCGGCAGTACTGCGTCTTTTAGGTACGAAAATATGGGTCGCGCCCATAACGGCGTTGCTCTTTCTGCAGTGATTTCCTTGTCTATCTCCATGTTCTCTGCCGACATACATACCTCGGCTCTTTCCATGATTGCTATTACCTCGGCTGTCCCCCTCTTTAAGGGTTCCGAATCTTTCTGCGGATCTATCTCCATTGGCGTATGATTCTCTGCAGAACTTTCTGGGATAAAGATTGATTCGGATTCTGGTGATGGGTTTATTGACGGTTTCCTGAGGTGCTCCAGGGCTATACCTGGCGGAATTGATTGCCGGGTTGATCCTAATTTTGACAATGTGTCGGCGTCATTTACGCTCGTGGTATGTGGTGGAATTCACATCCTTCAAAATATCGATCTTACGCACATGGAATCAGATAAAGCCATATTAGCATCTAATGCGTCCCAAGTGCCCGATACTTGCTGTACTACCAGATCCGAGTCACCGTAGCATAAGATTCGGCGTATTCCAATTTCTTTTGCCACTTTTAATCCATGGACTAGTGCTTAATATTCAGCTACATTGTTGGACGCGGCAAAATGTATTTGCAGTACATACTTGAATTGATCTTTTTTAGGCGAGGTCAGCACTATTCCCGCGCCCAAACCGTTCCTTAGTTTGGAACCATCAAAATGCATTGTCGATAATTTGGATCGGCAAGGGTGGCTCATTGCACCTCGGCCCAATCTACGAGAAAATCGATGACTGAGATTTGATTGCATCTCTTCTATCAAGCTGTGGAGCATACGGTGATAACTCGATCGCCCATTTTGCTATTCGCCACTCGCATCTTTGTTGTTCAAAATGTCGCTATGGGTGCCTCATATTACTCGATGGGATGCTCTTCAAAGTAATGCTTAAGCTTTTTGCCGACATATATACTCCATAGGCCATCTTACGATAATGTGGATAATTCGCTTTGAAGTGGATAATACTTCACTTAAATAATACACGGCCTCGAAGACTTACCCTCTTCAAGTCGTTCCACTACAACCACAGATTAACTACCGATTGGTAGCCGCTATATAAAGTAGCATAGGTTCTTTCGATAATGGAGAAGCTAAAATGGGTGTAACTAGCATCTTTTTCAACTCGTGAAGCAAGGTCGGCTGGGAGTCCAGAATTTGTCCGACTTTCTCATTAGGCGATAAAGTGGCGCCTTCTCTCCCAGCCGACATACAAATCGACTAAGCAAGGCGAGGCAGCCCGTGAATTTTTGTACATCATTCAAACATCTCGGCAATTCCATTTTTTCTATTGCTCTTATCTTCGTCGGATTAGCCTCTATACCTCGGCTGGACACAAGGAACCCGAGTAATTTTCCTGCCGGCACGCCAAATGTGCACTTCTCTGGGTTAAGTTTCATTCGGAACCTTCTCAGGTTCGCGAAAGTTTGCAGTATATATTATAGCAAGGTTTTGCTCTCCTTAGTTTGATGACTACATCATCCACATATACTTGTACATTTTTCCTATCTCGATCATGCAAACACTTTTGCATGCATCTTTAATGTTGCTCTGCATTTCGCGCGAATGGCATCGTGCGATAACAATAAGCCTGCACGGGTGATAAATGCAGTCTTTATTTGATCGTAGGGTTTAACGGTATCGGTGGAAACGAATACGCATCTACAAATGATAATAGCTCACGACCGGGTCGAGTCAATGACTTGGTCTATTCTAGGCAAAGGAAAAGGATCTTTCGGACATGCCTTGTTCAAGTTAGTGTAGTCGATACACATTCGCCACACAATGGCTACATTAGGATCATCTTTTTTCTTTTCTACCAAGACCGGATTTGATAACCAATCCGGATAAAGCACCTCCATGATAAACCCGGCGAGAAGCCAAGCTATTTCATCCCTATTACTTTTCTCTGTCTTGTTGGCGGCGGAGAGGTTGCTTCACCGGCCGTGCTCCGGCACGACGTTTAAAGAGTGCTCACTAACTCCTCGACACCTTGCGGTCTTGTGTTGACCATGCAAATATGTCCCGATTCTCACGGAGGAAGTTGGTGAGCTCGCCTTCCTATTTAGCGTCAAGACCTGCACCAATTGTGACAGTGCGCTCTGGGAATTGCTCATCAATCTGGAATTTCTTCGTCTCTTTGGTTGGTTGGAAAGAAACGCTGCCATGAGGATTGGCCAATGCCGGCATGCTTAATTGTCTTGTTGGCGAGGGTTGCTACCTCTTGAATCCTTTTCTTTTCTCTCGCTATGACCAATGATTCGCCAAATTTGACCGCCGAGGCACACCATTGACTTCTTGTAATCCCAATCTATTATCACCCTTGTGGTCCGGTAATTTCATCTTTAGATAACCTATATGACAATTGCTCATGAATTTGGCCAGCGGGCCGTCCGAGTAGAGCATGATAACATCTTTCGGATCAACCACCTCAAATTCCAAATTTTCTCGCTGCGATTATCTCTTATGCGAATAAGGCGTCCACTCGGACTTTACCAATGGGCTCACATGAAAGCCCCGCACTATCCCATGGAAAGTTGTCCTTGTGGATCAAGATGTTACGTGATATACCGAGCTTATGCATGGTATCTTTGTACATGATGTTAATACTGCTTCCATTATCAATGAGTACTTTTGAGAATTTCACATTGATGCTTGGTCCCACAAATGTCGGATCCAACACAAGTGCGTATGATCCTGGACTCGGCATTATTCTGGGGTGATCTTTTATACTCCAAGTTATCTCCTGGTCTGACCAAGGTTGGTATCTTGGCACTGCTGGTACAACTGCATTCACTTCCATATGTCGGCGTTGCACACTCTGTTTGTCCTGCTGTTCTGTTACGAACACGCAGTAAGACTGGTGATGTTCCCTGTAATCATTGCGTCCGGGATTTGCCGGATTTATCCTTCCGTCCTGCCCCTGGTTCATTACTTGATGCACTGCATCCCTCCGATCCGAGTTATCATACCTCGGAGGAGGGGGCGACATCGATTGCGCATTTGCTCCAGTTAAGCTGCGGATCTTTGTTGCATCGATGAAGCTTTGAACTCCTGCCGGGTTACCCATCGCATTTTTCATCCAAGCACATTGCCTGGTTGTGTGGTTGGCTGGTCTAGATGGGTTTGATGTGTGAAATTTACACGGCTGATCCAACATGGATTCAAATGTATACTTTGGCTTCTCTTGCCATTGCTTCTTTTGCTCTGGGGTCCATTGCCTCTTTCCATCATTTCTTGCGGTCCACTGTTGAGGTCCATTTTTCTGCCGTTGAGTTACTCCGTGATTCGGCTGATCTTGTGCTACCGCCGCCACCTGGGCCGAATTATATCTATAATCCGGCCTTTCTTCCCTTCTTCTTCCTCTGAAATCACGCCTAGATGAGCCGGCCAATTCCCTCGTGTACTGATCTTGTTGCTCACGATGATCTGCCGACATTAACTCTGGTTGGGTTGGGTCACCCAATGCATAGGAGTCTGCTATTCTGATTGTTTCTGCCAGAGTGGTTGGCATATCTCTTTGCAGGCGTTGCCACAGTACGCTGGCATAACGGCAGCCTTGCGCGAACCAAGCGATTGCTTGCGATTCGATAACTCCTTCACACGAGTTTCTCAAATTACACCATCGAGTTAAAAACTCTCTATCTGTTTCATTCGGCCTCTGCTTGCACATGGCTAGTTGCTGTGGTCTATTCGGTCTCTTGTATGTGCTGGTGAAGTTGCTAACGAACATCTCTTCAAAATCCAACCAGCAGTTGATGCTGCCAGCTGGTTGATTATTCAACCATACCCTGGCTGGTCCTTCCAACATCTGCGGAACATACCGCTGACCCATCTCGGTTGCCACCGCTATCTTCACGCGTGGCATAATCAATCAACCGATCCTGCGGTTTGGTACTTCCATTATGCGTTTTGTGCCTCTTGCCGGTGGAAATTTGGCCGGTGGTTCGCCCATGATCCTTGGTCCGAAACATGCCGGACCTGGTGGACCTTGCTCTTCCAATAGTTCGGACCGGTATAGGCGATCCAACTTTACTCTTGCATCATTTGCCGGCAAATCTCTGTACAAGATTCTATCCTGCATCCCATAGTGATTGTTCCCACCTTGGTTTGCGTATTCTACCTCGGAATATCCATCATTATACCTTTCATTATTCTGATTATAGCGAGCTGGCCTCACTTCCCTCTCCTGCCGAGGTTCCTGCCTTGGTTGCTGGTGCACTTCTCTTCTTACCTCGGCCGGGGTTTGGTTTTCATGATTGTCTCTCGCAGGCTCTTTCCTGCCGTGCTCCCCATTACCTCGGCCGCCTCCGTCCTTTTCCATGCGGCCGTGGTTTCTCTCCCCACTATTACCTCGGCTTGCATTCCCTCTGTTCTCATTTGCCTTTCCAGCTATTGCCGGGTCATACGGAACAATTTGTTTGTTCCTCTTTCCAGAGGTTACTGCTTTTTCTTTTCTGGCGTTGTTTCCGGGCGAAGACGCCGCTGCTACAGATAATGCAGGTGCCGCCCCTGCCGAATGAACCATTCGCGAAGCTCCTGGTCTTGCCGGGTTGGCTCTGAGCATTTCCTCATTTTGCTGGTTCGCGATGCGCACCAGCTCATTCACTCTTTCCTGTTGCTTCTGCCGAGCTTCCCCTGTTAATCCCTCTAATTCCAATGCTGCGGCATTTGCCGCTCTCAGGTTTTTCGCCGGGGTATTGTACCTCGGCAAACCTAAATCGCCTGATTCGGCTCTGTGGGCTTCATGCTCTTTGTTAATATCACTCATGAGGTTCTTACCTCTTAATCTTAGTTCGTCCACCCGCTCGGGTGCGATATCTAACTTGTTAGCTTTTGCATATTCTCTCAGGGTCCTGTTCAAGGATTCCCTCAGGGCCGATACTTTTTGGGCCTCTACCAGCACTTTTTGCCTGGTTTCCTCTAACTCTGCCTGAGCATTTGCCGGATCAAGTATCGGCGCTACAGGTGTAGTTAAGTTATCTATAGTTGCCTGAAGAATGTTCTCTGGTCTCTCCAGAGGTGGTCCTCTCACTCTTGGTGCCTTTGGGGTGGTGTCATGCAGCTCGGCCGGGTTTACCACCGGCGGAATTACCTCGGTGGTTTGCAGTGTCACCTGCTTAGGTGTGCCCTGTGCGCCTGTAGCGGGTTCTCTGCTTGACCCGGCTAACGCCGCTCCCGCCTGAGCTCCTGCTGCGACCATCACCTCGACGCTGCCTGCCAGATGCTCTCCTGATGGACAGCTCACCGTGCTTCGAGGTGGTTCTCCTGCAACAACAACCTGGTGAGGATAAATGTCGGTGATGTCGATGCCGACGTAGACCCTGTGCTCGCCCAGGCCGATGAAGATCCCGTTGCGTGGGGGGGTTTTTCCCCTGAAGCTCCCTGCATTGTCTCTGACATAGTCACAGAGACCAAATCTCTGGACCAAGCCAGAAACAACGCTCGCGGTGTTGATGAAGTTTCCGTCCGGATCACAACTCCGCTAGCACCGCTGGCCCCCATGGTAGCTTAACTGTCGTGGTGGTGGCACGGCAGATGCCATGGGTAGGCTAAAGTATGGGGCCAATGGATGCTAGTGGGATCTGGGGAGGGAAGATGCAACTGTCTTTATACTCAAGCTGCCAAAGTGATGAACTTTATTTCTCCCTCGATGTGTTACAAGTGCTCCTAGAGCTGTTTACAGGGGAACTATGTGAATCTCACCCTAACGTTGCTCAAAGGACTCTCTCCTCCCTCGGGGTCCACTCCCTTATAAAGGGGTGCCTTGGGTGCCCTTAGGTCGAGGCAAGCATATTCGAGGAATATGCTTGTCCCAAAGTGGTAATTGACGGCCTCCTTTCCTGTCTCCCTTCCAATGACGGCAAAGCTCCGGTGACCCCCTTTCAAGGCTGCCTCGGGCTCCAGACTGCCACCTCCGTGACCTCCTTCTCGTCCGTCTGCGCCTTGTCTCTTGCGCTTGGCCCTGCTCAGATTCCTTTAGCCTGCAGCTATGGTTTGACCCTAAGCTTCTCCTTCTCCCAAGCAGTATAACTCGGCCTTACCTTGTGTTATTCGCCTGCCTCACCGTATGAAGATCATTTGCGTAACCCGGCTGAGTTTCTCATTAACTCGGCCAGGTAACCACTTTATACCTATACGTGAGCTTCTTGCCTCCGTCCATCGGCCGACATATACATGATTCGGCCGACCTAGGCCGTAGCTCGGCAATCAGATGGGGACAGTACCTCTGTCTTTCCCCGTCTTTGACCTACCCGAGGTTAACCCCCCGACAAGAACATTATCCTGCGCCTCGGCCACCTGGAGAGCATCAATAAGCGCTGCATATTCCGTGAATCCTTCCTGGCGAAAGTTTCGCGACGACTGGATGTTGTCCGGATGGAATGTGGAGAGGGTTTTGTCTATCTTCTGGCGTGGTATGGTCCCACACGGTGAAGAATAGTACAAATCCGTGCAACCTGAGTTGTACTCCCACCGCCTTAAAGTCGCAAACCTGACGTATCCAATTTCCCTCCGCCGTGTTTGAATGGTGTACTTCAGCAGAGAACCGCTTGTTGAGGGCGGTCCAGGGAAGCACTCCTGCCATGTACTCATTCTTGAGAGTCTCACATGTGATGGCGGAGGAAGTCTGGCTTTGGCGTTATCCGCCGGGATGGTTTCTTTGGGGGCCGTCGGGGTCCCCGCAATCAACGCATCCTTGATGCATCGGCCCTCAAGGACGATCTCAACGTCCGAGGCCCAAGTCAGGTAGTTAAGCCCATCCTGGGTCAACTCCGGAAACTCGCGGCTGACGATTCCGGTCATCTGCAATTTATGCAAAGTGTAAGATTACAGGTAATCGGTTGCATAAATGCGATAATCGATACAATAATTCAAATATGACTGCTCCAAAATTCAATTTAAAACGGGTGCAAGCTATCTATGAGATACAAAGTATTAAAGACATTAATTAATAACTATAGTAAAACATAGTGCAAAAGCTTGTATAAAATCGGGCCAAAAATAGAGAAACAGTCCAACAGCCCGAATCGCGTGTTCCCATGCCCAAAATCGGCACAAAATGGCAAAACGCGCTGTCGTCTCAGATCGGCCCACCCCACCGTCCCTGCCGCAGAAACAGAGCACCGTGCTGTGCTCGAGTGGGTGGCGGCGGCAGAGCGCCGGCCGGCAGGACAAGCGAGTGGGGTGGGGTGGCATCAGCGGCCAAGGCTGGCGCGTGTGGCGCAAGGCAACGGCGGGCGGCGCGCGGCGGCACGCAGCGGCGCGCGGCGACGCGGAGCAGCGGCGGCAGGCGCGGCGTACAGGGCCGGCGCTGGCCATTTCGCGGCAGCGGCGTCAGCGAGCGCGGCGGCGGCAACCAGCAGGCGCACGGCAGCGGGCGACGGTTCGGGCGGTGGCGGCGCCAGTGACCGCGTGGCGGCGGCACGCTGCACGCGACGCGGCAGCGCGGCTCGCAGACACGGAAAGCGGGCGGGCGGCGGGAGCACGCTGCGGGCGACGCGAGGCGAGCGGCGGGCTCGGTATGGCTGGGCAGCTGGCGGCCGCCAATCGCAGGCGCGGCGGCTGCTGCGGCCAGCAGGGCCGACACAGCTCTGCACGCTGGCGCGAGCAGCCATGGCCTCGTGCACGTACAATTCATAAAAAAACTAGATCGGTCTAAAAACAATCAAGATCAGCCCGATCTGCTAAGAAAGAAATCCAGATCGGCACAGCAGGTGCACGCATCGACGGTACAGTCAACAAATTTCTAATCTGGGGTTGATTAGATCAACATTGGTCGGCGACAGCAGGTCAGCTCGACTCCCCGAAAGAAAAATCCGCACCTAAGATGGGATCTGATCTAAGATCTGAACGCAAATCTTGAAAGGAAAACGCGAGACGAATCCATTTTTGCGGTCAGATTTGTGTTACCTTCAACGAAAGCCTGCGTGATGCAGGCTCGACGGTGACTTGACGGAGGTTCGACGGAGAGATACGTGCTGATAACGTGTTGGAACACCCCCTGCCGACTGGCCGGTCCCGGGGCTGTTCCACGCCGGAGAAGAAGACTAGAGGAAGGCACACACAGTACAAAGTAGATGAAACAGGGAACTTTTATTGATAACTCTCTCGATAACTCACATACAAAGGTTGTTCCTCTATTTATAGGCTAAAAGAGGGATACAATACCCACATGGGCCAACCCTAGCCTGATAGAGGCCACACCGAGTGGGCCTCTATCGGCCCAGTTTCCCAACACAAACAACCTGTTGTGAGGCCATCCTAGCGCCCGTGCGAACGGACGTGGCGCGTCCAATCTCGCACTCCTAGACCAAGCCGAGACCCAATGGCCCGCCGCAAACGGACCGAACTGCGCGGCGATGTCCGATTCGGCATAAAGCGGGTCAAAACCTGTCTAGTTTGAGGGGGCTCGGACGCCGGCCTTGGCCGCCCGCGTTCACAGCTGGGCTGCATGTCATACACAAAATGCAAAAAAAAACACAAATTAACTAGCTATCATCGCATATGATTCTAGGCCCGTACGTCATATATATAAAATTACTGATGCCATTAATTAGACTAACTAAATAACCTAACTAAGCATTTGCCCGTCCTGGCCGCCAGAGGCTACGTCCTGGCCCGGAGGTTTTGCATTTGGCCGCATGTGCCCGCCAGGCCGCCAAGGCAACGGTCTTGGTTTTTGTTGCCTGCCTCCGACGGTGGCGCACTAGGATCTCCACCTCCCTCAGCCTGGACGCCGTTGCGTTTACACGGTTGCATGCCACTCGCGCCTCTCGGTTGGCCGCGGCTAGGAGCACCTCCTGTTGGGCCGCCGTCACCACTCTAGCACGCAAGGTGGCCGTGTCCTCCAGCACCTCCCGCCGCCCTACCACACGCACATCTGCCAGGTCCTTCTGTTGGGCGGCGGTGTTCTTGGCCAAGGCCGCGGCCTCCGCCACCACCTCCTGCTTGATCGCCTCGGCCAGATCGCACCGTTCGATGGCGGCCTTGGACAAGACGCTGCCCAAGGACGCGACCTTCGTCGTCTCCTGCGCGTCCTGCCGCTCCCGTCCCCCCTCCATCATGGCTTCGACAGCAAGCCGGGAGGTCTCCTCGGCCGCCAGCGATTGCTGCGCTTGACGCTTGTCATGGTCCTCGGTGGCCGCCTCCGCCTCTCTCGCCACCTCCTCAGCCTCCATCCGAAGCTGCTCGGCGGGTTGCCGACTGGCGTCCTCCCTGGCCTTGAAGGCCGTGTACAACTCACGGACGTATTTCTCCAGGACGTAGTGAGCGGCGTCGACGCTATCGACTTCGCCCTCCGCCGCGTCTGCCTTAGCCTGCGCCACCAACTCCGCCTCGTTCGGCACCAACTCTCCCATGTCCATGTTCCCCTCCAACGATTTACCGGCGCCTAGCGGGTTAGGGGAAGGGGATACACGGCGAAGGCGAATTTGCTGAGGTCGGCCCAGGTCACAGGGAGGTTGTCCATGGCGGGGGAGGGAACGGCAAGGGGTTGGTGCTGGCGGCCGGCCCCTATTTATGTTCGCGGGGCTCGACGGGAATGGCGAGCGGGCTCGGACGGGAAATGGCGCGGCCTAGACGGAAAAGGCCGGGGCAGCGGGCGGGAACTAGGGTTCTGGCGGGACAATCGCCGGCCACCATTAGCTCTTATCCTCTGTTCAGCTCGAGCTTGATGGCTCCCGGCGGACAAGAGAGTCCCGCATATGGGATAGCCAGTTGGGGATACAGGCCAGCGCAACTGGGCTGAACCCGGATGGCCTGTCCTCCATCCGGCAAACGAACCGATCTGAACGAAACTGCTGTCCGAAATGCAGGCCCGTTTGGGATGGCCTGAATGCCACCAACTCTCACCTACCAGCGTCCAGTCTACCAAACAACTTGACGCTAATTTTGCATCTTTTTTTGCTAGACAGGCTCACTAGAGGATGCTTTTTTTTTGTTGAGCCTGCCTCCAGATGAACGGCGTGCCCCAATCTACAAAGCTCAACGAGAACAAGAAGGCCACGTATGGTGATCTACAGTACAGTTCCTCCCCAAAGCAACCGATCTAGTCACAAGAGACAATATAGGCTCAACTGCGAACTGTTGGTTTCAACAAAAAAAAAAGCACAGACAGACAAGAAGTGCGCTTTAACATCAGTTTATTCCTCTCAAAAAATAATTCCGCAGAGCCACACTAAGCCACATGGGAGATACGAAATATACATTCATCAGGTTCATGGGAGGATGCTGGACGACTTGGGCGGCGGGCAGTTGAGCCTGCAGTCAATGTCAGTCGCATAGCACGTCCCGTTGTGGGCGCCATACAGGCAGCAGTAGCACAAGTCGCATGGCCGGATCAGCTGCCTCTCGCAAGAGAATATGTCCGGTCCATGCCCTTGACCTGTAAAACAGTTCCAAGATCAAAAAGAAAAGATAACCAGCATACATACGTCCACAACCCCAGTAATAATAGGTGTAGTCGAAGAAGAAATTACGGACTTACTCTGAGCTAGTGATGCGAAGCACCCGAGAAGAACCAGGAAAAGCACCACAGCCTGGACTGCCCTGTTCATGGAGTTCGCCATTAGAGGGTGGTTCGAGCTCTTTTCAGGTAGTAGTAGTAACGGAGACGGTACTAATTAACCACAGGATGATGGTTTTGCTCCACGGTCTATATATTGACATTTCATAGGCAGCCAGGCAGACATGCATGCAGCAGTAACACACATTGATTGCAGCCGGATTATCAGAATCTCTAGCCGGATTACAGCAAAGGGATTACTACCATTCTGGGAGCAAATTAAGAGCTTTAATTGTAATTTATTTCTTCCCTTTTTATCGCATCCTGCATTTTTTTCCCTCTCGACAAAAGCTGGCAGGACATTAAGTATCTAAAGTAATGCATGCAGTGTTTTTTTACAGCCTCAAAATGATGAGTACTCTCTCGTTCTCAAACTAGATGTTGGATATTCGTCTAAATATTATACTAAAATATGTCTAGATACGTGTGAATTTAAACAAATCTATGGCACTTAGTTTGAAACAAGGGAGTAATAAAAATTGGTTTTCACTCCAATAAAGATTTCTTACTATATGAGTATTAATGCTGCCAAAATCTCTATACGGGGTAGTTTTATACAGCCATGACGCAATTAATGTCTGATTTATTAATCAAAATCTCTACTATACGGAGTACTATCACAACTGATTCCACCTCAATCACGATCTACATCTTTGTATGCCATGTTTTAAAATTTTATTGTTGCTATTATATACCTTCCGATTTCTACTTCCTGTAAGCACGTGCTTATACGTGTACGGTGAGTATACGTCTAAGAGGACCATAGTGGCTTTGCGTTGGTTCGTGCGGTCTTTAAAACGAATTGGTATCGAATTTTTATTTGTCAAAGTTTGAAAAGGAGGGGAAACAACGAAGCAAAAGTGAAGGAGCATTCATCGTCCGTTTGTATTATGTAGTGTCAAATACAATAGACAGAGTTAGTCGCTCGTTTTTACGTACTGACAAATACAACATACAGAGTTAGTCGCTCTCACGATCGGTTCGACACTAGGGATGCGTTTGGTAGCCTGCACTGATTTTTTGGCCTGGCCAGGCAGTGCCAATGAAAGCAGGCCAGGCAAACACTAGTGCAGAGCCCCCCCTTTAACTCCGGTTGGGAGGGCCCTCTAACAGCGGTTCCCCAACCGCTGTTGAGGGTTCGGTACGAACCGGTGTTAAAGGTGGCGATGGGCTGCCGAATTCAGCCTCTTTAACACCGGTTCGATCTGCAACCGTGTTAAAGGTTCTTCTGCAGGAAAACGGCCTAAATCTGCGCGGCAGAACTACGCCTGCTACGGGCGTATTTCTGCGGAGGAGCGAGGAAGAATCGATCGGGAGCGGTATACACATAAATCGTCATCGGTACATACGAGTACATGAATAATTAAGCAACTATTATTATACACAAACATCGTCATCGGCACATACATCGTCATCGTTCATTTTGGTGGATATCTAAAGAGTTCTCCGCCAGGCGTGACGACCTCATCAAGTATGAACCCCGCCAATTCCTCTTGAATGGCTCGTATGCGTTCAAATGGTAGAAGTTGGTCCCGCATCCGTTCGATCTGAATATATATGAAGAATGGGCCGTCAATATATATATATAAGAATAAAACTCAACACAATTGATGGTAATATAATAATGTTGTGGACTTTGTTTACTTACTCTAAGTTGTTCTAGTGCAGCTTGGCCCGTCGCACATATCGTGTTGCGAATGAATTCGCAACCATAGTACCCACATAAGTTATTGCCGTGTCCCTGATGCGCGCACTTTACGAGAATAGAGAGTTCAATCAAAATAATAATCAATAAAGCATGATATAATGGAATTGGAAGCTAGCTAGTATTACTTACATTTTGGTCTACAAATTTTAGTTCTTCTGACCATTCACCCACGGCCCTGCCCGTGAACCTTTTCCAAACCCTGTCCGACAAAGAAAATGGATAAAGGAGTAATTAATTACTTATTGTCACGAAAGTTGCCGATCTAGTGCGATAATATGATTGAAATTACCGAGCATCTCTCTAAAGTTTGCCCATATCTCTTTTTTTTCGAACGAGTCCATGACAAGGACTTTTCCTGAGTCGGGTTGAATGACTAGTAGAATAAAGTGGAACCTACGCACGCATAACTCATCATCAGTTACACTTAACATCGAGTAAGCTGAAATAGAATGTGTACAAGAGAGAGGGTAACAGTACTCACGAAGTTGTAAGGCAATAGTATTTCCCTTTTGGTTTGTTGTCTCAAGAAAGGCGTTAGCAAGTAATCTTCTGTTTGCCGGGTTTGGTTTCTACCACTTCTTCATGAACTCTATTTGGGTCAACGAACCCAATGTCAAAAGGGCCTCCTTTCCTGCATTCCATAACCTTTTTCCTGCATAATAGTATATACATATATGGTGAGCATATATATATACATGCAATTAATAAAGTGAATGAGATGAGATATAAATTATAGAAATAGTACTTACACACAATAAAGGCTGATGGCAGCTTTGTCGAGTTCCTTCTGATTGAATAGAAAATGCAAGTCTTGAATGTTTAAGTCAATCGCGTCATCTCCGCAGAAGAAAATATCATCTCTTATATGCGCCGTGATCCATTCTACCTTTCTCGTCTTGCAGAAATGAAGGTACCACATGTGCAATTTTCGCATCTTTATTGGTAGAGTCTTGAGCTCCTCTTTCTTGAGGAGATTCTTCCCATACTTCCATGGCTGTATAGGGTTGGCATCGCATTTGGGCAAGTTGTCTCCCATGACGTTCAAGTATGCAATGTAAGTCATCCCCATCTCATTGGCCTTTCTTTGTAGCTCTGCCTCGTAATCATTTACGGGAGGAGCGTCTCGTGTGTCGAACATTTGGAGCGGGCACATGATTGGTTTTCCTGCTCACCGAGCATGGGAATTGTTTCGGGGTGCCTCACGATTGCTACTTTCAGTCTCCCACGGCGCCTTGCATCCGCCTTCAAAATCTGGCGCTTGTAGTCCGGCACAAGTGGGGTTTCGTTTCAAAAGATTATTGTAAAACTTCTCCACCACCGCCGGATCTATTTTCTCCTTTGGCTCGGCCCGTCTAGGTGCAAAGAATTTCTTGACCTGTTCTTCCGAGATCCTATTGGTCTCCTCGTCGCTGCGATTCCACGGTAAAACCGCAATGGCTTGGCGGAAGGTCATGGACGTAGTTTTTGAACTCTTTGGCGACGGTTTCTCATGGATTTCTTTGTGGCAAGCACTTGATGCTCCTCGTGGCGGTCTTCCGCTTACGCCGAGGAGATAGCTGAAGCACCGAGATGGCCGACGGCGGAGATGGCTGCCAGCAGAGATGGCCGACGCGGAGATGGCTGCCACCGGAGATGGCTGCCTTGAGAGATAGCAAGCGGCTCGTGACTGCCGGCGGCAGAGTGCAGGTGACCTCCAATTTGGAAGCACAATGTGTTCCTTCTTCCAAAGATTGGTTGTTTTCACTGCAAATTTGAGTTGAGTTTCCCCTTCACCTGCAAGTTACAAAGCTGCAAGATGGTTTTTGAGAGCAGGGACACCACTACGGCCAGTTTCAGGGAGATGCCGACGGAGCCTAGTCCTCCGGCATCTCTAAGAAACTGGTCATAGAGGCACTCCCTAATATGTGACCGCGCGCGTTTGGAGATCAGATCTTAATGGTAAGTACGAATCGGGACAACTTCTTCTCATAGTCCCGGTCCATCCACAAAACATGACTAACACTCAAGACATGTATTAATATTAAAAACATGAACTAGAGTTACATAATATGAGCATGAACTTCTTGGCATATGCCCTTCCTTATGATCGCTTCAGACGTAACCATGGAGCATCTTCTTTACTTAACGGAATGCTTGGGTCAGTTTTCCTTTGTGAAGGGCGGAATTTCATCAAACTTATTATAATCTTCTGACATATCTGTCTTGTCCTCGATTCCCACGATGTTTCTTTTCCCTGAAAGAACTATGTGACGCTTTGGCTCATCATATGATGTATTCGATTGCATATTTTTTCTTTTTTTGGTCTGGAGGACATGTCCTTCACATAGAAAACCTGAGCCACATCATTGGCTAGGACGAATGGTTCGTTTAAGTTCTTCATAAGATTGTTGAGATCCACCGTTGTCATTCCGTACTTCTTGTCTACCTCAACCCCTCCTCCTGTTAGCTTGACCCATTTGCATCGAAACAAGGGGACCTTAAAATTAGGTCCATATTCAAGTTCCCATATCTCCTCTATGAACCCATAATACGTGGTCTTTTGCCCATTGTCTTCTGCTGCATCAAAGCGGACACCACTGTTTTGGTTGGTGCTCTTTTATCTTGGCCTATCGTAAAATGTATTCCCATTTATCTCGTACCCTTGGAAAGTACATCTGATCAAGACGGTGTCACGCCAACAAGTACTGATCCCCAATGGGTGTTATTCGTGAGAAGTCTTTAGCCACCGCCAAAACTCGCCATGTGTTCACTTATAATCTATTCATCGATTGCCGGGTGTTTGAGGCGTATTAAATTCTTGTGTTCATTGATATACGGGCAACCAAGATAGATCTTTGTAAAACCGTGTAGTGTGCTTGATTGAGAGAATGCCCGTTACATATCATTGCTTTACATCCTAGGGTGCCTTTTCCACGCAGTCTCCCTCATGTCGTGATTACGGAACACCAATCGCCTTAAGGTCGGAATAAAATCAACAGAACTCAATGACCTCCTCTGTTACATAGCCCTTGGAGATGCTTCCTTCTGTCCTAGCACGGTTATGAACATATTTCTTTAAGACTCCCATGTACCTCTCAAAGGGGAACATATTGTGTAGAAATACAGGACCTAGAATGGCAATCTCTTCTACTAGGTGAACCAGGAGATGCGTCATAATATGGAAGAAGGATGGTGGGAACACCAACTCAAAGTGACAAGACATTGGGCCACACATCTGTTGTAACCTGGTAGGCTTTCGGATCGATTACCGAGATATTGCATTGAGGAATGCACATAGCTTCACAATGGGTACTCGAACATTTTCGTAGAATCCCCTCAATGCAATCGAAGCAATTGTGTCATAATCACGTGGCATCATGAGACTTCAGGTTTTGGAATTTTTCTACGCCATATTTATTATTCCTTTATATTCGACGAAGCGACGAGACCTTGATCTTTCGAGACATTCAAAAGATTTCCTTCTACGCTTTGGTAAGAGCGTGGCTGGGGAGTTAAGTGGCATCGTTACCCTTCTCGCTCGGGATGCATAGGCTCTTGAGGGGCCTTGACGCTGCTGGTCTGTCGTGCTTCCGGTGTATCTTTTGTCTTCCCATACACTCCTAGAAAGCCTAGCAGGTTCACGCAAACATTCTTCGTCACGTGCATCACGTCGATTGAAGAGCGGACCTCTAAGACTTTCCAATAGGGTAGGTCCCAAAATATAGATTGCTTCTTCCACATGGGCTTGTGTTCATTGATATACGGGGCAACCAAGATAGATCTTTGTAAAACCGTGTAGTGTGCTTGATTGAGAGAATGCCCGTCCCTACATATCATTGCTTTACATCCTAGGGTGCCTTTTCCACGCAGTCTCCCCTCATGTCGTGATTCTGGAACACCAATCGCCTTAAGGTCAGGAATAAAATCAACACAGAACTCAATGACCTCCTCCGTTACATAGCCCTTGGAGATGCTTCCTTCTGGCCTAGCACGGTTATGAACATATTTCTTTAAGACTCCCATGTACCTCTCAAAGGGGAACATATTGTGTAGAAATACAGGACCGAGAATGGCAATCTCTTCTACTAGGTGAACCAGAGATGCGTCATAATATCAAGAAGGATGGTGGGAACACCAACTCAAAGTCGACAAGACATTGGGCCACATCTGCTTGTAACCTCGGTAGGCTTTCGGATCGATTACCTTCGAGATATTGCATTGAGGAATGCACATAGCTTCACAATGGGTACTCGAACATTTTCGTGTAGAATCCCCTCAATGCAATCGGAAGCAATTGTGTCATAATCACGTGGATCATGAGACTTGGTTTTGGAATTTTCTCCGCCATATTTATTATTCCTTTATATTCGACGAGAAGCAGACGAGACCTTGATCGCTTTCAGACATTCAAAAAGATTTCCTTCTCGCTTTGGTAAGAGCGTGGCTGGCGGGAGTTAAGTGGCATCGTTTACCCTTCTTCTCGCTCGGGATGCATAGGCTCTTCAGGGCCTTGAGACGTTCTGGTCTGTCGTGCTTCCGTGTATCTTTTGTCTTCCCATACACTCCTAGAAAGCCTAGCAGGTTCACGCAAACATTCTTCGTCACGTGCATCACGTCGATTGAAGAGCGGACCTCTAAGACTTTCCAATGGGGTAGGTCCCAAAATATAGATTGCTTCTTCCACATGGGCTTGTGTTCATTGATATACGGGGCAACCAAGATAGATCTTTGTAAAACCGTGTAGTGTGCTTGATTGAGAGAATGCCAGTCCCTACATATCATTGCTTTACATCCTAGGGTGCCTTTTTCCATGCAGTCTCCCTCATGTCGTGATTACGGAACACCAATCGCCTTAAGGTCAGGAATAAAATCAACACAACTCAATGACCTCCTCCGTTACATAGCCCTTGGAGATGCTTCCTTCAGCCTAGCACGGTTATGAACATATTTCTTTAAGACTCCCATGTACCTCTCAAAGGGGAACATATTGTGTAGAAATAGACCGAGAATGGCAATCTCTTCTACTAGGTGAACCAGAGATGCGTCATATCTTGAAGAAGGATGGTGGGAACACCAACTCAAAGTCGACAAGACATTGGGCCACATCTGCTTGTAACCGGTATTTTCCGGATCGATTACCTTCGAGATATTGCATTGAGGAATGCACATAGCTTCACAATGGGTACTCGAACATTTTCGTAGAATCCTCAATGCAATCGGAAGCAATTGTGTCATAATCACGTGGCGTCATGAGACTTCGTGTTTTGAAATTTTCTCCGCCATATTTATTATTCCTTTATATTCGAGAAGCCGACGAGACCTTGATATCTTTTCGGACATTCAAAAAGATTTCCTTCTCTGCTTTGGTAAGAGCGTATGGGCAGGAGTTAAGTGGCATCGTTTACCCTTCTCGTTCTCGGATGCATAGGCTCTTGGGGCCTTGACGTTGCTGGTCCTGTCGTGCTTCCGGTGTATCTTTTGTCTTCCCATACACTCCTAGAAAGCCTAGCAGGTTCACGCAAACATTCTTCGTCACGTGCATCACGTCGATTGAAGAGCGGACCTCTAAGACTTTCCAATAGGGTAGGTCCCAAAATATAGATTGCTTCTTCCACATGGGCTTGTGTTCATTGATATACGGGGCAACCAAGATAGATCTTTGTAAAACCGTGTAGTGTGCTTGATTGAGAGAATGCCCGTCCCTACATATCATTGCTTTACATCCTAGGGTGCCTTTTCCACGCAGTCTCCCCTCATGTCGTGATTATGGAACACCAATCGCCTTAAGGTCAGGAATAAAATCAACACAGAACTCAATGACCTCCTCTGTTACATAGCCCTTGGAGATGCTTCCTTCTGGCCTAGCACGGTTATGAACATATTTCTTTAAGACTCCCATGTACCTCTCAAAGGGGAACATATTGTAGAAATACAGACCGAGAATGGCAATCTCTTCTACTAGGTGAACCAGAGATGCGTCATATTGAAGAAGGATGGTGGGAACACCAACTCAAAGTCGACAAGACATTGGGCCACATCTGTTTGTAACCTGGTAGGCTTTACGGATCGATTACCTTCCGAGATATTGCATTGAGGAATGCACATAGCTTCACAATGGGTACTCGAACATTTTCGTAGAATCCCCTCAATGCAATCGAAGCAATTGTGTCATAATCACGTGGCGATCATGAGACTTGTGTTTTGGAATTTTTCTCCGCCATATTTATTATTCCTTTATATTCGACGAAGCCGACGAGACCTTGATACCGCTTTCGGACATTCAAAAAGATTTCCTTCTGCTTTGGTAAGAGCGTAATGGCGAGTTAAGTGGCATCGTTTACCCTTCTCGTTCTCGGGATGCATAGGCTCTTGAGGGGCCTTCAGACGTTGCTGGTCTGTCGTGCTTCCTGTATCTTTTGTCTTCCCATACACTCCTAGAAAGCCTAGCAGGTTCACGCAAACATTCTTCGTCACGTGCATCACGTCGATTGAAGAGCGGACCTCTAAGACTTTCCAATAGGGTAGGTCCCAAAATATAGATTGCTTCTTCCACATGGGGCGTGTCCGGCATCGTCATTCGGAAGATAGACTGCCAGACCTTTTCCAAATATTACTTCTAGGTCCTTGACCATACCAAATACCTCCTCACCGATGCGGAGGACAGGCTTCCTCCGGGGTTACGCGACGTTTGAAATGCTTGCCTTTCTTTCTTACTGGATGCAGGTTCGGAAGAAATCGGCGATACCCTAGGTACACAACCTTCTTACATTTATCCAAATATACACTTTCAGTATCATCTAAACAATGTGTGCATGCATTGTATCCCTTGTTTGTCCTTACGAAATGTTACTAAGAGCAGGCCAATCATTGATGGTTGCGAAAAGCAATGCTCGTAGGTCAAATGGCTCCCCTTTGTGCTCATCCCACATACGTACACCTGGTTTGGCCCATAGCTGTAAAAGTTATTCAACTAATGGCCTTAGGTACACATCAATGTCGTTGCCGGGTTGCCTCGGGCCTTGGATGAGCACTAGCATCATAATGAACTTCCTCTTCATACACAACCAAGGAGGAAGGTTATAGATACATAGGGTCACATGCCAGGTGCTGTGACTGCAGCTCTGCTCACCAAAAGGATTCATGCCGTCTGTAATTAGACCAAACCTTAAGTTCCTTGCGTCACGTGCGAAGTTCGGGTACTCTCGCTCGACTTTTCTCCACTGTGACCCATCAGCGGGGTGTCTCAACATCGCGTCTTTCTTACGGTCTTCCATGTGCCATCGCAATAACTTGGCATGCTCTTTATTTCGTAAGAGACGTTTTAAGCGTGGTATTATAGGAGCATACCACATAACCTTGGCAGGAACCTTCTTCCTAGGGGCCTCGCCCTCAACATCGCCAGGATCGTCTCGTCTGATCTTATACCGCGGTCAGTGCATACCGCATGCATCCAAATTCTCGTAGTTCTCACCGCGGTAGAGGATGCGATCATTAATGCAGGCATGTATCTTCTGCGTCTAATCCTAGAGGCGCATAACCTTCTTTGCTTGGTATGTACCGTCGAAACTCATTATTTCTTGGAAGAAGATTCTTCATTTTACCAACAACTTTGAAAATGCTGTTGTCGGTCACACCATTCTCGCCTTCCATTGCAGCAAATCCAAGGTGGCACCTAGCTTTTGTGGCCATCTTCGCAAGTTGGATACAACAATGTTTTGTGATCCTTTAACATCTGCTCCGACTTCTCCTTCTCCTTTTCAGTTTCACATTCTTCCTTTGCATCGGTAATGGCCCGACCAAGATCGTCATCGGGGCCCATCTCCCTCTTGATCTTCATTATCTACCTCCGTTGCATTATCATCATATTCGGATACATATTATGATAGTTTTCATCATCCTCTTCTTCTTCGTTGTCTTCCATCACAACCCCTTTTCTTCGTGCTTGGTCCAACAATTATAGCTGGGCATAAAACCGGATCGAAGCGGTGGGCGTGAATGGTTCGTATTTGAGTAGTCTTTCTTGTTCGGACGGTGAACACACGGACAACACATAAAACCATTGTGACCACGGTTTGCATTAGCCACAACGATGAAATTTTGGAGGCCCGTAATGTACTCGGAAGTGCGGTCACCATACAGCCATTGCCGATTCAGCTGCATTAATATGTAGTATATATCAAAAAATAATAGGGAGATGACCATTTATATATATAGTACATCAATGACACATGAAACTATAGTTGCTGACCTCGACCGAGACGAAAATAGCAACAAGAAAGCTTATTTTGAGCTCTCGGGCATTTCACCGAACACCTCTAGTGCATATGAAAAAACACAAACTAGCACTCTTCACACCCTCTTGCTAGGCTCCAAAATGTGAAAGAATGGAAGAGTGGGGTGTGTGTGGGCTGGGGTGGTGTCTTATAGCCCCCTTTAACGAGGTTCATGCCACGAACGGTGTTAAAGAAGTCTGTGGTTTCTTGGTGGGACCTTTAACACCGGTTCGTGGCACGAACCGGTGTTAAAGGGATCCTTTAATGCCGCAGGGCCACGCTTATTCTTTAACACCGGTTCGTAGAAGAACCGGTGTTAAAGCCCCTTTTCGGGATCAACAAAAGACCTCGTTTCCACTAGTGAAAAATAGCCTCTGGGTTATGTTCCGCAGCCCGTTTGGTAGACTGCATAAAGGAGTGACTGTATGGGTTGGGATATTTTTCCTTCTGTGTTTGTTTGCCTGCATCTAAGACTTTTAGCCCATTATTATGCAACATACACTTGTTTGGTTGCCCACACAAGGCCCCTCCATGGTCATCTTGTTCAAATTTTGGTATGGTTACCACCATATCCTACACATACATCCAATCATACACACCACCCTAGTAGAATAAGATCAACTTGGCGATCACCACAAGGAGAACGATGATGATGAAATCCTTGAGGCTATCCCGTCGGACATGATGTTTTTCTCCCTCCACAACATTCCTTACCTGATGTTCTCCCTCGGCAACAATGTGCACCTGCTACTATTGTTCCCCTTGGTTGATGTTGTTCCCATAAGCTAGGTAGTTGTTGAGATGGTCATTCTGGTAGCTGTTGAAAGTTGCATATGCCTCCTCCATAGTGTCAAACCCTTCATAGATGTTGTTGGAGTAACTGGTCACTTGATCCTAGCACTGCCTCCATTCTGTGTACACTCCTGGATACCTTCGTCCGTACACCACATAGAAGTTTCTCTACAAGACAGAAGACAAACATGTCAAGGTATATCATCAGAAAATCATCATAAGCATGTAGCATTGACAACTAGAATCACAACTTCATAACACAACTTAAGAGTAATAGGTGCGTGTGTGATCATTTCCAAAAGGGGACCACAAGTTCATCCTAACACTACATGGTGTTAACCTACCACCACATCAAAAGTGGGTGTCATCCTACCATCGCATCAAGTTCACAATCGCATGAGGGGTTATTATATACTACCTCATCCATTCATACATGCCATATGAAGTTTTTGGGTCCTAGCTACTGCCAAAATATACATCACAAAGTTCATGAGTTCATCATAAACACTACCACCATCATGCACATGACCTCCATGAGCGATGCAACTGAGGCTCTAGTCGCAGTACTTGGCCAAAAAAGTCCTGATCCATAGGATCCGGTGCTGCTCATGCATGTTGTAACATCCCAAAAACATTAAGCAAGGTTATCAATTCCAATCACCCAAAATTAGGGTTAACAAAAACTTTTGTTAATTAAAATCATATGAATGCATGTGTTTATGTGATGAATGTATGAATGCATGAATGGACTTGTGTGATTGTTGTGAACAACAAGGAATGGTTTAAAGATGAAAACAACATCATCTAAATCAAATCCAAGCAGAATCAAATCAATAGAAATTCAAAAACAAACAGAACAAGCAAATGGTCATTTTTGCCAATCTTGCTTACTAGACCACTTTGAGTTTCTAGTCCAAGATTTTAAACAGAAACAAATCCATTTCTTTTCACCCCTTGCTAGACGAAGTGAAAGTGAACCCAAGCCCACCTTGCAAACCCACAGAAACATTTGTCAACCTTATTCAAATGACATTTGAAAATTGAATCTAGTTCATATGAGAAGATCACCATTTCTCACAACCCAACCAAACCAGTGCACCTTGACAAACCTAAGCAACCAGAGACTACCTAGTATGTGACCATTGCACCCACCAAGTTTCATCCAAAAATTCAATTTTAAATCTCTTGCGGCCATTTCATTAAGCACCTTCTGAACATAAATCAAATTAAACAACAAACACTATAGTGAGCAGTGTTTGTGCCAAACTTGTTTCCTCTATAGCTCTCACTACACTCATAGTAGATCATCTAACTAGTTTAACTAGCTCTAGCTCACTGTGAACTCGACCATGCCATCAATGGTGACCATGGCTGAGCACACTTGCCACCCCCACTATCGACAGCAAGCTAGGAGCCTAACCAGCCTCGCCAACCTTGTCTAGCAGGCACTCCACCGTCCACCGTCACCCTCTGTCCAACGCTCGATCCCTGCTAGCCACTAGACCACACGGAACGCTCGTGACCATTTTCTCTGTGACCATGCCGAGAGCGCGCCAGAGCGCCGCGCTCGACACGCTCACATAGACCGCACCCCGCCTTCGCCGCTCGTGTACGCGATCACCACCGCCCCAGGAACCGCCTATACATGCCCGTTCGCTGCCACGCGACCAGGAGCGGCCGTGCGCCATTAAAACTTCCGTCGGTGCCGCCCAGAGCGTCGACGTGTTCCAACCGATTTGCACCACCCCACGCCTCGCCATGAATACGTTGAGCTTTGCCAGGAGGCAGTGCACTGTCCCCTCCCTTCGTCCATGCCCGTAGCTCGCTGTGTAGCCGACCCCGACGAGCTCAGCCCGCACCCTTCGGTTCCCTCATCGCACTATAAATAGAGGCCTTCCCTGTTCGAATTCGGCACACCATTCCACTCCCCTCTCTCTCTCAGAACCACCCCACTTCTTACCCGGAGCAAGGCGAGCACCAGGTTGCCAGAATTTCGTCGAAGCTTGCCGCTGCTGGAGGAGAAGGGCGCCGTATACCATCTGTTAGACCCCTCCTTTATAAAGGAAAGGATCCCTGTGATTGCAATGCTAGTCCCTGGATCAATGCTAGCATCCACAGTTTAAGATGAAGTACACAGATACAAAGGTCGTTTATTACATTCATTCCAGAGATATAACATAGTCTTTTACAACTCAGGGCCATAGGCCTAATACAAGAGTTTAAGGAATAAGTAAATAAACATAAGTCTTCATCTTCATGTGCCACATGCAAGCATGTTGAGTGTAGACTCATGACTCCTATTCATCATCGGAGTAACCTGCAACATCACAAGTTACAGCCACAGAGGGTCAATACTTTGGAATAGTATTGGCAAGTGATACCTTAATATTTATAAGTGGTCTATATTACTACATGCATTTTTGGCTAAGTGTAGCTTGGCTTGCTTTGCTTGAAAATAGGTTTTACCTATTAGTGAAATCACTAAGTTTTTCTTTGTCAAAACATTCCCAAGGAACCACCAATAGACATTGAGGTCCTTCACCCTTGTTCACCCACAAATTTTACTTAGAAGTTGGAGTGATGAGATTCTTGTAGCTTCCATGCCTTGATGCTCAAAGTGTCCATTTCCTTGGACAAGGCTAAGTACTTAGGTTTTCCATCTGCAGAGGTTGTGCACTTTCCCCACCAGACTTGGTTTCCCAAGACAGGACCTTTCAGAAGCCTTTCCTTAGTCAAATGGACGCGTTCCAACCTATCATACCATCTACCACCAACTGTCCAAATGACTAAGTTCTAGCAACCTATATGATCAAGGCAGAGCCCATATTGCCAAGTGGTTGCACTATAAGCTTTCTCCACACTTGGCCTCCAAATCCCTTTGTGCCTGGGTGGCATACCACAAGTGAGATACACAACCCAAGTCCATGGCCTTGTGTAACCACTCAACATAACCCAAACATCCATTCCACCCAGGAGGTTCATTTGTCTTAGTTGTTTTATTAGAAAACATAAGTCTCTTGACTTAGAAATATTTTCATCACCATAGGTATAGATGTTCACCACCCTTGTTTGCTAAGTAGCTAGGCTAAGCATGTTATGATATCTTAACTTAGGAAAATTCCCTAGCAATTCTACTATTCTACTCTACTTAGGATTTCCCAACTTAGCACCAGGCAAAAATAGCATGCAATACTTTAGCAAAATATCTAATGCTAGTACAAAACATAGGATAGAAATATTCATGAAAATATCACTTGCCTTGGTAGTGAGAGTAGCACTCTTCACAATCACAATCACTAGCAAAATCTACACAAGAAATTATAGCATACAATTACACACAATTATATACAACCAAAATAATATGAATGCATGCATGCAAGAATTTACTAAGTGTGATTTTTGAAAATTCTACCAAGTATGCTCATGTCTCAGAAACTTAACAAGTCACAAATTTGCCAACTAAACTTATTTGGCTCCAATACAATTTACCAAAATAAATCTCTACTTAAAATGGCCTTAAAACATGTTCTACAAATAAAATCATTTTAACTGTTACTATATGCTAAATAAATTGGATATTCAGAAAGGTCTTGTTTCACTGAATCCAACGGTATAAAATTTGCAAAAATCTAACGTGGAAATCAAAAGTTATAAGCATTTGAATTTGGATCAAATTTCGATTTTAAATCTATTTTAGATCTAACCTAGCCACGCGTCTACTGTGATTGGCGCGTACCACTTGGTTGATCATCATGGCACCGCAGGATCTAAACAGATCAGACGCTCCGGATCGCTGCACCGGGGGTTAAGTGGATCTATCCTAGCGCACGATACGATCCAACGATCTAAAACAACAGCCAAAATCTGCGGCGCTCGCCGGCATCGGCGGCGGCGACGAACGGTGGCGCCGCTGTACAGATCGCTAGGGGTATGGGGAAGATGCTCACCGAGACCGCGAGGGTGTGGGGATGCTCGACGTGTGATCAGCTCGGCAAGGGGCGCTCAGGGTTGCGGTAGATTTCTCGCCGGAGTTGGATCTGGCAACGGTGGTTCTGCTCGAGGTCGGAGGCGACGTTGTTGTTCACTAGGATGCCAAAGAAAGGTGTGGTTAGATGCAACGATCACGGAGAACATGCGGCGTGAACGACAAGGTTGTGCGCCGGACTTACCACTAGAGCTCGCCGGAGTTCGTGCAGAAGACGGTGGCGGCCAGTCGTCGACGTTGCCGAAGCTACGGGTCATGCGAAGGTAAACGGAGGGTGTCAGAAGGTGCACAGAGATTCACTAAACATGATAGCGTAAACGCGAGACCGAGGGAAACTCTATGCTCACCGGAATTTGCCGGCGCAGTCGTCGGAGACGGGCTGGGGCAGAGAGCAATGCTGGCACTGGGGCGTTTGCTTGGGGTTGGGGGGAAAAGGGGGGGGGGGGAGAGGGGGTTTATATAGCCTGATCATGAGCGAGAATCACTCGGCCATTGATTCGAATTGACGCCGCGAATTAAACACAGAAAACGGCCGCGTTGATTGGGGATGAACTGGTCGTGCGGGTGGAGACGATCTTTGGCGTGAGGAGGCCCGCTTGTCGCCGACGTCTTGCGAGGTGGAAGTGGGGTCTTCCTGTCGGCCGCTGAACGCGTGAGCAGCTGCAAGTGGGAGGAAAAGGAATGCCCCGGGTGGCTAGTTGGGCCTGTTCCACTGCTGGGCTAAATTCCTGGCGCCTGGCCCTTTTCTTTTGTTTGCTTCTTTTCTTTTCTAATTCTATTTTCTGGAATGATTTTTGATATGA
This sequence comes from Avena longiglumis, assembly GCA_030063025.1. Classification (NCBI taxonomy): domain Eukaryota; kingdom Viridiplantae; phylum Streptophyta; class Magnoliopsida; order Poales; family Poaceae; genus Avena; species Avena longiglumis. Next base: position 572,156,691 of record CP125973.1, read on the forward strand.
ATTCAAATCCTTTTGAATTCAAACAAAATTGGGGATCTTTGTAGGGTTCTGTGGTTTCAAATACAGTCATTTACCCAAGTGGTTACCTTGTAAGGGCCTGGTCAAGCTTGGGTTTTGAAACAAACAGGGACTTGTCCCTAGTTTGTGAATGATTGAAATAGGGTTTAGAAAATATTTCTAAATTGGAAACTTGGGTTAAAATGCTACACCTAATCTTTCCAACAATGGAGGCAAGAAATCAAGTTCCTAAACAATCCAATCTCAAAGGGTAATGGCCAATTGAGTTGAATTTGCACTCATGAAATCATAGCTCAAACTTCTGTCTCCAAATGATTTTGAGAAAAACCCTAAATGGATGACTGATGCAAGAATGATATGAATGAGTTTTGGAATATGAATTTAGGGATGTTACAACATACACTTGTTTGGTTGCCCACACAAGGCCCCTCCATGGTCATCTTGTTCAAATTTTGGTATGGTTACCACCATATCCTACATATACATCCAATCATACACACCACCCTAGTAGAATAAGATCAACTTGGCGATCGCCACAAGGAGAACGATGATGATGAAATCCTTGAGGCTATCCCGTTGGACATGATGTTTTTCTCCCTCCACAACATTCCTTACCTGATGTTCTCCCTCGGCAACAATGTGCACCTGCTACTATTGTTCCCCTTGGTTGATGTTGTTCCCATAAGCTAGGTAGTTGTTGATATGGTCATTCTGGTAGCTGTTGAAAGTTGCATATGCCTCCTCCATAGTGTCAAACCCTTCATAGATGTTGTTGGAGTAACTGGTCACTTGATCCTAGCACTGCCTCCATTCTGTGTACACTCCTGGATACCTTCGTCCGTACACCACATAGAAGTTTCTCTACAAGACAGAAGACAAACATGTCAAGGTATATCATCAGAAAATCATCATAAGCATGTAGCATTGACAACTAGAATCACAACTTCATAACACAACTTAAGAGTAATAAGTGCGTGTGTGATCATTTCCAAAAGGGGACCACAAGTTCATCCTAACACTACATGGTGTTAACCTACCACCACATCAAAAGTGGGTGTCATCCTACCATCGCATCAAGTTCACAATCGCATGAGGGGTTATTATATACTACCTCATCCATGCATACATGCCATATGAAGTTTTTGGGTCCTAGCTACTGCCAAAATATACATCACAAAGTTCATGAGTTCATCATAAACACTACCACCATCATGCACATGACCTCCATGAGCGATGCAACCGAGGCTCTAGTCGCAGTACTTGGCCAAAAAAGTCCTGATCCATAGGATCCGGTGCTGCTCATGCATGTTGTAACATCCCAAAAACATTAAGCAAGGTTATCAATTCCAATCACCCAAAATTAGGGTTAACAAAAACTTTTGTTAATTAAAATCATATGAATGCATGTGTGTATGTGATGAATGTATGAATGCATGAATGGACTTGTGTGATTGTTGTGAACAACAAGGAATGGTTTAAAGATGAAAACAACATCATCTAAATCAAATCCAAGCAGAATCAAATCAATAGAAATTCAAAAACAAACAGAACAAGCAAATGGTCATTTTTGCCAATCTTGCTTACTAGACCACTTTGAGTGTTTCTAGTCCAAGATTTTAAACAGAAACAAATCCATTTCTTTTCACCCCTTGCTAGACGAAGTGAAAGTGAACCCAAGCCCACCTTGCAAACCCACAGAAACATTTGTCAACCTTATTCAAATGACATTTGAAAATTGAATCTAGTTCATATGAGAAGATCACCATTTCTCACAACCCAACCAAACCAGTGCACCTTGACAAACCCAAGCAACCAGAGACTACCTAGTATGTGACCATTGCACCCACCAAGTTTCATCCAAAAATTCAATTTTAAATCTCTTGCGGCCATTTCATCAAGCACCTTCTGAACATAAATCAAATTAAACAACAAACACTATAGTGAGCAGTGTTTGTGCCAAACTTGTTTCCTCTATAGCTCTCACTACACTCATAGTAGATCATCTAACTAGTTTAACTAGCTCTAGCTCACTGTGAACTCGACCATGCCATCAATGGTGACCATGGCTGAGCACACTTGCCATCCCCACTATCGACAGCAAGCTAGGAGCCTAACCAGCCTCGCCAACCTTGTCTAGCAGGCACTCCACCGTCCACCGTCACCCTCTGTCCAACTCGATCCCTGCTAGCCACTAGACCACACGGAACGCTCGTGACCATTTTCTCTGTGACCATGCCGAGAGCGCGCCAGAGCGCCGCGCTCGACACGCTCACATAGACCGCGCCCCGCCTTCGCCGCTCGTGTACGTGATCACCACCGCCCCAGGAACCGCCTAGACATGCCCGTTCGCTGCCACGCGACCAGGAGCGGCCGTGCGCCATTAAAACTTCCGTCGGTGCCGCCCAGAGCGTCGACGTGTTCCAACCGATTTGCACCACCCCACGCCTCGCCATGAATACGTTGAGCTTTGCCAGGAGGCAGTGCACTGTCCCCTCCCTTCGTCCATGCCCGTAGCTCGCTGTGTAGCCGACCCCGACGAGCTCAGCCCGCACCCTTCGGTTCCCTCATCGCACTATAAATAGAGGCCTTCCCTGTTCGAATTCGGCACACCATTCCACTCCCCTCTCTCTCAGAACCACCCCACTTCTTACCCGGAGCAAGGTGAGCACCAGGTTGCCAGAATTTCGTCGAAGCTTGCCGCTGCTGGAGGAGAAGGGCGCCGTTGATTGGAGCCACCCCAGGAGGAGCCTTCAGTACCAAGAGGATCGCCATCGTCGACTTTGTCGTTTGCCCCCATCGCCGGAGCCCCGGTGAGACACCACTGACCCCCACTGGCCACGCTAGGGTTCGTGCTCGTCGCGTTCTGTTCAGACATGGATGACGACCCTCAGCCATACATCTTGCTTCTAATCCTACGACCCTAATCACCCCATACCCCTTCGCCACTCTCTATCTCACTGACGAGTGGGGACAACCACTTAAACAGCCCGCATGCGCTGTGCATAGTGGGCCGGTCCAGTTAACGTTCCAGTGTGACCCAGTAGTTTGAATTTAGGTTTATCTATTTAAACTCAAACTTAGTTCTGGCAGTAACTTTAAAAATCATTTCAGAGAGATTCACTGAACCAAATTGCATGAAACTAATTTTGCTAGAAAGGTATTGAAATTCTTAATCCAAGCCTGTTGGATTTAAATCATTTGGAATTGTAGATCACCTATAGTAAAAATAACAAGGCAGAGACTTTTCTACATTCAAATATTTTTCAAAAATCAACCATAAATGCTTTTGAGTTGATTCCAACTCTCAAAAATCACATTTGATATGACCTTTCTGAGTATATAAAAATATCTAGTTTTACTTGCAGTAATAATGGACAAGTAATAAAAGAATGCCCCATAGACATTTCTAGTCACTTTAATTAATTAAAATAATAATGTTAAACCTTATTAAATTGTGACACCACTTTAAATCACATTCCCAAGTACTAAAAGATGTGGTGATGAAATGTGTCAATATGATCCTAGGTTTTCTTTGGAGAATATTAAATCTCAAGTAGTTTTTCAATGAGTATAAATTACTTTTCTAAAATAAAAGAAATGAAACTAGTGCCTTAATATTTGTGATGTTTGTGATGATGATAGATCGTCTAGTGAAAACCTTGGTGTGATAAACAGAATTAGTTAAGTATTGTTTGGTGATTGTGTATCCTGTATTTATTTATCGACGCTAGTATCTACCAAGGATACGAAGAGGAAGGAGATTACTACAAGGAAGAAGCCGAGGATAACTTCAGCCACTACATTGCACAAGGAAAGCTATATAATGCAAGCTACTAACTAAGGAAGCTTCACAATACAAGTTAACTTTGCAAGCTAACACTTGCAAGATAATTATGCCAAATAGATGCCTTAGGCATATGTGATTGTACCACTTGATGTCATCCTGAGGCATGATATTGAACTTAGATAAGTCACACTTGTTTACCACCCCTCATTAGTGTTTACCCCCAACTTTAGTGGCTAGTGCTAGCATAAAACTTGATCACTTTAGATGGGAATACTTGGTGAAAATGATTATGAAAACCTTAGAATGACGAGTCATTCTAATGAAATGTTTTGACATGTGTTTTGAACACCAGATGATTTTGATGATGAAAATGTTGAGGCATGAGCCTTAGCCCTTTATAAAACTGATGGTTGTCTGGATGCGATATCATTCGAATTTTACCATACAACCACAATACCCGAAATTGGGTAGGGCTTGATCGGAAGTTTATATACCTTAGTATGGGTTCCCTTGCGACCGAGGCTTGAGATGAGGCTATCTTGTGATGATTGACCACCTGTGCAGTTCCCAAGATGACAGATGGTCATGGTTGGGAGGCCAAACTCATAGGAGAGGTGCCTATACTAGGGTGTGTAATTGAAAGGTTAGGATTGATTATCCGCATACTGAGTATGGTGAATTCAGGATTGTTCCTAAGGGATGTATCAAATATTGTGGTGAAATTGTACCACCTCTATAAAGTGTCAAACTATTCGAATAGCCGCGTCCGTGGTTATGGACAGTTCGAGTGGCCATACTGTTCCGTCATCAGATGTTTTCAAAATGACTTATGAAATGAATTATGACTTTGACTTGACCACAACAGGGTTGTGAACTTGAAAGCTAAGTTCCCACTTAGGTGTTATAAAGTCATCAACTAGCTTTCTTTGCTTCTGAACTCAGTTAAGGTAAATCTGGCTTTTTGCAAAACAACCTAGAGCTTAGTATTCCTACTCAAAACCACTTCACTTATTAGTCTTAGTTTGCGAGTACTTAAAGAGTACTCATGGCTTTGTCCCTAGCTATTCCCATGGCCAGACTATGAAGAGGACTATCAGGAGGATGAACCGCAGGAAGGTTACGACAACTAGGATCATGTCCCATCGTTAGCATTGCCTGTGACCAAGAAGATGGAGCCTCGCCCACGCTATTGTTATTATATTATTCCGCTGCTTGATTGTACTAAGACTGGATCATGAGATCCTTTATTTGTTGTAAGACCTTATGTATGGTTTGTAATGGATGATGTACTGTGATATCCAATCTATTATGTCTCGCAAAAATGGTAATCCAGGGATTGCGATGGATGGCATAACAGGCATCTGGTATTAAAAATCCGGGTGTCGACACATGCCGAAAAAGCTGGTGCCCCGTGCCTTGTGGTTGACGAGGTGTGTGAGAGCCACCATGAGATGCTCCTCCTTAAATTTAGTAACCTCCATGACTGTCTGGTATAGATCAGGGTGTATATCAGTGGGATTGTTCTCCCTGATATCTAGCGCAACATCCTTGACAGCCCCGGTCATACTACCGAAGGCATGGATCTCGTCGTCTGCAAGGATGCCCCTCTTCATCTTTCCATTGTCGGCTATAGTAGTATCCCAAGCATTGTGGCTTGTTGGGACCATCAAGGATCACGGTTTCATACTCTTGGATGTCACCCCTCCTCAACTCTAGGAGTACCAAGGGGTTCGCCTAATCCTATGGCAAACCTTCCAGTGGCAAGGCCGTAGGAGAAGATGGTCTGCATCTAGACATAGTTATGAATGGGCTCGTTGAGGTACTCAGCATCCCTGGAGTGCACCTATGATTGCAACAGAGTGTGTTAGATTCGAATGGGAGCGCTATCATGCAATAAGTCAGTGCGTCAGTGATCATGGATGCTAACCTAAACATGTCCCTGGAAGTGCTCGACAGCAAGAAGAATGGTGAAGGTGTCCTCACACCATTGCGCGCTGCTAAGGTCTCTCAGGTTGCTAATCTGGATCCAATGTCCTCCACTTCCTCAAGTTGTTGTACACCTGAGTGCGTGAAACCTCAACACCACAATGCTCGAACAACGCTTTCATGCACGCATTCAGATGGATCTCCTTAAACCCCTCCTTAGTATGGACGTCGCTCTTCACGATCTCACATATCTTGTTCATAATACATGTAAGGGAGCCACTTCATGGTCCCCTTCATGTGCGCCTTCTTGTGCGTGTTCAGCTTTGCCGACTCCTTAGCATCGATGGAGGAGACAAATGCTTCCACATTGGGGCCAGCAAAAATGATGTCACTCCCTAGAGGGACGAAATCAGCGACACCATTTGATTTGGCATCAAAGGCTGACTATCATCCACATAAGAGGGGACCTAGGAGTTCCCAATCGGGACCAAAGCCTGGCTAAAATAGTCACAGAACGAGTCTTGCATTGAGTATGCAATACAAACGCATGTAAACACAATTGGCAGGACAAGGTAAAATGCATATGATTGAAACTATTAACTGCATGTGAAGCTAAAAAGAACATAGCTAGATCTAGGAACCCTAACAGCACGAATAGATGATCTACACTACATTCGTGACATAATATGGTTCAACATACAAATCCTACCCTAGCAACATTGCAGAACAAATTGCAAATACGACAATCCTACAAAGCCAACTAAAAAATAACATCTAGGCTACGAATCAAACAACAAACTACACAGTAGGGCTAAGAATCTATATCTACAAACCCTAGCAACAATGTAGATCTAAGAACCCTAGGTGGAGGCCTGTAACTCATAGTCAACACAGGAGGTGGACGACGCAGATCACCGGAACACGAGGAGGAGGTACTCTTCACGCTGTCTTCCAAGCCATCGACGTTGATGCTCACCGTAGAAGGGGGGCTACTTACATGACGCGGACATAGAAGGAAATGGAGCTCGATCTAGGGAGGAGGGATGGCTGGTGGGGGTTCAGCGGTGACTGGGGGAGGGGGCGGGGCGAAAAGGTCCCGCCATCTCCAGCGTCGGCTGCGCTCGTGTGGACGATAGCCGCTTTTGCATCTTCTGAGCGGACAACGAGGGTGGATCCATGGAAACGCTCAAATCGAGCGTTGTTGTTGGGCCTGGCTGCGGGCTACTTTAAAGTTTGCACCGACACAACCCAACCTCTCATGCAGGCAACCAATCAGCCCAATTTCAACTTCATTGGGCCAAACTAGGGTATGTGGAGGTTACCAAATGCGCCCTAGGTAGAGTAGGCGTATGTATGTTCCTTGTACAGCCCGCCGACCAGAACAAGCTAGCTTTTATCATCGATAGGCCAGGTTTAGGGTGGCGGCATATATGTATCGCCGTCTATATTATTTATGTTTAAAATGAATGATCCTAAAATTAAGATATGTAACTATAGGACAAATATAATTTAAAATATGTATATATGTAATGCTCCTTTCGAGAAAAATAGAGCCTTGATCAACATCTAAAGGCAATGGTGGCCAGGATCAGGCCCACCCAGAGCTCTCTCCGCCGGCGTCGCCAGTTGGAGGGGGCAAAGAGGGGGGGTACCAGATTAGCTAGGTTAGATAGGAGTAGTGGTCTGATACGTCGGAAACGTATCTATAACTTTTGATGTTCCATGCTTGTTTACTATCTACTTTGCTTCGCTTTGTCCACACTTTGAGGTATTTTTATATGTTTTCTGGTACTAACCTATTAACAAGTTGCCACAGTGCCATTTGCCTATTTTCTTCTGTTTTTGGTTCCAGAAAGGCAGAAAATCAATATTCTCAGAATTGGACGGGACAAAAGCCAAAGTCAATATTTTACCGTGTGGACCACGAAGCCGAAGTACGAGACGGAGGGGACCCACCAGGGGGCCACACCCCCTGGCCGCACGGGTGGGCCCACCCCGCGCCTAGGGTGGCGCCTTGGTGCCCCCCTGCCTCACTTCTTCACCTATAAGAAGCCCCCGATGCAGAAACCCTAGGCACCCGATCGAAACTCCATGAAACCGTCTATAGCCGCCGCCACCATCGTCCCTAGATAGGGGGGATCTGAAGCTCTTCCCGGCACCCTACTGGAGGGGAGATCATCCTAGAGGCCTTCTTCATTATCATGCCAGCCTCCGGTATGAAGCGTGAGTAGTTCCACCTTGGACTACGGGTCCATGTAGTAGCTAGATGGTTGTATCTCCTCCTTGTGCTTTCATGTCTAGATCCTATGAGCTTCGTTCATGATCAAGATCTCATCTATTTGTAATCATGCATGTTGTGTTTGCGGGGATTTGATGGATATTGAGATTACTATGTCAGATTGGTTAATGGTTTTGTCTTATTGATTCTATCATGTCTGTGTTGTTTGTGATCTTGCATGCTATCCGTTGTTAGTAGCTATCTTGGCCAAGTAGTTGCTAGTGACTCCAAGAGGGGGTATTTATCCTCGATAGTGGGTTCATGCCTCCAGTTTCCAAGGGAAGTGACAATAATCTCTTCGGTTGTAGATGTGTTGTCGCTACTAGGGATAAAACAACGGTCTCTTGTTCATGGAACATGTGGACTGTTTACCTTACACACTTTGCTTAAAGCAGTTGTATGTTGCTTACAACTTAATACTGGAGGGGGTTCGGATGATAACCTGAAGATGGACTTCTAGTCATAGATGCAGTTGGATGGCGGTCTATGTATATTTTCGTATTTCCCAATCGAATCTCATAGCATATTTTTGTCTAGTATTGCATTGTTATGCCTTGCTCAGTCCTGTCAATTGCCCTGTTGTAATTTGTTTATCCAACATGCCATGTTTGTTTATCTAAGGAGAACACCTCTAGTGAACTATGGACCCCGGTCCAATCTCTACCATTGATACATCTTCCACTGTTACTGTTTACTTGTTGCAAACCATCATCACCTTCCACACCATATAGTTAGTCCTTTGTTACAGCAACCAGTGATATTGACAACCTCACTATTAGTTCGGGCAAAGACTTGAGTTTGTGTTGTGCAAATTTCCACGTTGCTTGCAACACCTTTGAGGCGTTTCCTTCCTCATACTGGTTCGATAACCTCGGTTTCTTACTGAGGGAAAACTTGCTGTTGTGCTGCATCGTACCTTGCTCTTGGGGTTTCCCAATGGGGCGTCAACACGCATCAAGACTTTCTGGTGCCGTTGCTGGGGACGCTAAGGACGTCTTCACAAGGGGAGCCCTCCTCAACCTTTTTCTTTACTTTGTTTTTAGTTTGCTTAGTTTCTTTTGCTTGATTTTGTTTGCCTCTTTTTATCAAAAACTAAAAAAAAAGTTTAGTTTGGTTTGCTTTATCTTATAAAAAATATAAAAAAATTAGTTCCTACTTTAGTTGCCACCTTGCTCTAGCTCACCATGTTGTTCCCCAAGTTTGCCCTGAAGGACCTTTCGATAGGTAGTGGTTTTATAATCGGGAAAGAAAATATTGAGGAATTTTTCAATCTTGTTAGCAAGCATGAGGATATTGAGGATAGATCCATAGGAGAACTTGCTCCTAATTATGAAATTGATGCATCTTCTTTAGGTCATATGTTGGAGTCTAGGTTTGTTATCCTTAACCCCATGATGCAAATTTTGTTTATCAAACTAAAGGAAGAAAAGGATGCTGAAAAGAGAGAATTTATTCTTGAAACTTTACTCAAAGAGTTCCATGATGTTGCTAAGGAAGGTAAAAAGGTCTTTGAGCATTTTAATATGCTAGGATCTGATGGCGCCCACCACTTGTCGTGGGACGCTTCGTTGGAATCCCCAAGAGCAAGGTATGAAGGAGCACAGCAGCAAGTTTCCCTCAGTAAGAAACTGAGGTTATCGAACCAGTAGGAGGAAGGAAATTTCATACAGGTGTTGCAAGCAACGCGGAGACCTTCACAACACAAACTCAAGACTTTGCTCCAACGAATCAGTGAGGTTGTCAAGCTCACCGGTTTGCTGTAACAAAGGATTAAACGTATGGTGTGGAAGGTAATGGTTTGATGCAAGTAAACAAGTAATAGTGGACGATGTATCAATGGTAAAGATTGGGCCGGGGTCCATAGTTCACTAGAGGTTCTCTCCTTAGATAAACAACATGCCATGAAGGGTAAACAAATTACAGCAGAGCAATTGACATGAACAGAGCAAGGCATAACAATGCAATTACTAGTCAGAAAGATCCTATGAGATTCGATTGGGCAATACAATAATATACATAGACCGCCATCCAACTGCATCTATGACTAGAAGTCCACCTTCAGGTTATCATCCGAACCCCCTCTAGTATTAAGTTGCAAGCAACATACAACTGCTTTAAGCAAAGTGTGTAAGGTAAACAGTCCACATGTTCCATGAACAAGAGACCGTTGTTTTCTCCCTAGTAGCGACAACACATATACAACCGAAGATATTATTGTCACTTCCCTTGGAAACTAGAGGCATGAACCCACTATCGAGCATAAATACCCCCTCTTGGAGTCACTAGCAACTACTTGGCCAAGATAGCTACTAACAACGGAGAGCATGCAAGATCACAAACAACATGATAGAATCATAAAGACAAAACCATTAATCAAACCAACATAATAATCTCAATATCCATCGGATCCCCGCAAACACAACATGCATGATTACAAATAAATTATATCTTGATCATGAACGGAGCTCACAAGATCTATACATGAAAGCACAAAGGAGGAGATACAACCATCTAGCTACTACATGGACCCATAGTCCAGGGTGGAACTACTCACGCATCATACCGGAGAGAAGGCCTCCGGGATGATCTCCCCTCTGTCAGGGTGCCGGAAAGAACTTCAGATCCCTCCCAATCTAGGGACGATGGTGGCGGCGGCTACAGACGACTTTGTGGAGATTTGATCGGGTGCTTAGGGTTTCTGCATTGGGGGATTCTTATACGCGAAGGGGGATGCCGAGGAGGCGACCAGGGGGGTCAAACCCTACCCAGGCGTGGGGCAGGGCCCACCCGTGCCTAGGGGGGTTTGGCCGCCCTGGCTTGCGTCTCCGTCTCCCCTCTGGACTTCTTGTTCCCCACGAAAAGTAATTGACTTTGAAGTTTGTCCCATCCAGTTCCGAGAATATTTCTTTACTAACTTTTTTGAAACCAAAAATAGCAGAAAACAGGCAACTGGCACTATGGCAACTTGTTAATAGGTTAGTACCAGAAAACATGTAAAAAGCACCTCAAAATGTAGACAAGCAAAGTATATACTAAACAAGCATGGAGCATCAAAAAATATAGATACGTTTCCAACGTATCAGCATCCCCAAGCTTAACTCCTGCTCGTCCTCGAGTAGGTAAGTGATAAAAAGAATAATTTTTGAGGTGACATGCACCCTCACAATAAAGATCCAACCATTTGCAAGCATTGAAAGCTGGGATCAAAGAACTCTAAACATGTGCATGAAAGATGGAGTTCTAACAATAGGACATAGTAACTATGCATGCAACAGGACAAGCTACAAACAAAGATCATGAATAACATGCATTAAAAAACGTTTGTTTGTTTCACCTACAGAAAACATAGCATAGTGGCAATCAGCTTGTCCCTCATAGAGTAACAAATAGATGCATAGGACACCTTCAAAGTTCACAAGGGCGACTAGAAACAAATAGCACAAGAACAAGTAATATCACAATATACATCAATCAATAAGCTTTGGAACACTACACACAGAATGACAACTATGCTCTCTTAATGGTGCCTAAAAGTAGAAGGTGGAGACTCAATAGTGGTGGAAGAAAAGCCTTTTTTGTAAAGGAAGAATGGATTTCAAGTTTCAAAAAGAGCTTCCAAAAATTATGGTACTTGTTAGCTTTCATCCCTCATTTCCCCTATCATAAGCATCTTGAAGTGATTAAGGTTAAAGTGAGCAAAGATGGAGGATATGTTTGACGAAGTATAAGTTGGCAATCTCAAGTCCCTTGAATACAAGGGTCACATCTCATGCTACTCAACTTTAGTCACCTGTAAGTTATTGTCATTGTAAGTATTTGCATATCATTGAGAACTGCCAACGGGGTACCCCTTGCACATGGTACAGGAGCTATCCCATAACCAAAATGACAAGGCAAGCAGACAATGAGCATCTCAACAATCTTCTTATGTACCATGGGAATATGGTGCCTTTTTCTCTCTTTCCTCTTTTCTCAATGTGTCTCTTTTTTTATAAGAAGAATGCTTCATAGATGTCACTATGGTGATGCTGCAAGTATCCACCATGATTAGGCATGGCTTAGGCTAGCGGCCTAGGCGTTTCCACAGGATACAAACTCCATGGACTTACAAGTTCCCTCTTTATTTCACACTGGTGACATCCATAGACAAAAGAGCATGATATCAACTAAGTACAAAGTACAAGTGAAATGTTGAAAACGTCCCCCATGACAGGACGGTTCTGCTAATTCCAACGTATAAGTGCATATACAACATATATGACATAATGGTTCAAGTTTATTAGGGGCAAAGAATATAAAGTGTGCCATCAAGTTTGTGAGGGCTTTAATCACTAAGTTTTCACATAACAAAATAGTTTTTAATTGGAAGATAGCGGAAAACAAGAATATACTTGGAATGGTGTAACACACCATGCTTAGGAGTTTATAGTGGACACTTTGGAATAACTTGGTTTCTTGCGAGTTGGAAGCATGAGTAGAGCTTACTCATACAAGTGGAGGCTAGCAAAAGACTGGGAGCAATCAACTAAGAGAGCATAATGGCCATAATCATGTAGAGCAACAAAGCATTACTAATCAAAGCAAAGAGTGGTACTACAAGTCAAGGAATAAATGATAATAGAGGCTAATGGTGACTTGTCAGAGTCATAACATGGTGTGAGCATGCGCCAAGTCAACCCAAGCAAAGCATCAAAGGATAATACCACAATACTACTTTTGCATGCTAAAACAACGCATAATTTCTTCAAGGCACACTAAGAAATCCCAATTGTTTGGAACAAGACATGCTACAGCAATAATCACTAAATATAAGGTCAAAAAAACACCTAGCATGTCATGCTAAAGTCTAAGCCACAGTCAATTCAAGCTCCTCTTGCATTTCAAGCAAGAACTTACTACTTCTTTCCAACACCAAGCAACTTATTTGCAAAACAACACAGCAAGAACGAGATTACAAACTACTAAAGCAAACTAAACAAACTAAGCAAATCAAACAAAAACTAAGATGCTCCAAGAACAACACAACTGTGCATGAAATAATAAAAACGAAGTGTCTAGACAAACCTGAGCTTTTTATTGATGAAGAAGGGGATGCCTTGGGCATCCCCAACTTTTGACGTTTATAACTCTTGGATATTTATTGGGGTGACACCATGGTGGCATCCCCAAGCTTGAGCTTTTGTCCATTATTCATCTCATTGCATCATTCTCTCTCTACACCTGAAATTTTTCCTTCATACAAAACTTCACACAATCTTCATTAGCGACATTAGTGTATTCAAAAGATATTAGACCTTAAGCAAAGCTTTGAAACAGCAAGGATTTTCACCAAAAACACAAGCTACTGTAGTAACTCCTTCAAAAAGCTCAATTCACCTAAAGAGAACTCAAAAAGGAATCAATAAGAAGCAAATGCAAATAATGGCAGAAATCTGTCAAAACAGACCAACAGGTAGAAACCGATTTTTTTGAACATCTTCTGTTGCTCAAATCAAAAAGTGTTGAACTAACTAAAGTTATCTAACATACTGGGGGATTTATTCGTATATTTTTAGCTCAATCTGAGTTACGGAGACTCCTCACGAATGTTTTTGGTGGAGGATAGAAATCTGTTTTGGGACATCAACTCCCCAAATCTTACTTCCCTCTCATTAGAGGTCATTGTTGGAACAAAAAGAAAACAAAAGGGATAAGGAGAGGTTACTACTGAAGTAATAACTTCCAAGACTCAAGGAAACTCTTGGGTTATCTCCCAACAAGTACTTTTCTTTAACACCTTTAAGTTAGGCTTGATAGTTTGAGAAGATGCTCACATAAGAATTATGAATTGAAGTCAAAGAGAGCATCAAGAAGCAAATTGAAAACACATTTAAGTCTAACCCACTTCCTATGCATAGGAATCTTGTAAGAAAATAAATTCTCAAAGAACAAAGTGACATGCATAGGAAGATAAAACAAGAGAAACTTCAAAACTTTCAGCACATAGAGAGGTGTTTCAGTACCATGAAAACTTTTACAACCATATTTTCCTCTCTCATAATAATTTTAAGTAGCCTCATGAATAAACTCAACAATATAGCTATCACATAAAGCATGATTTCATGATCTACAAACTCATAATTTCTATCAAGCTCAAAAACAGTAGGATTAAAACCTTCACAGGTTTTACCCAAAGTAGATATTTCAAAAGGATCCACAGGAACATAACATTCATCCCCCTTTGGTAAGCATGGGGGAAAATCAAATAATGTAAGGGATAAAGAGTTACTCTCATTAGAAGGTAGGCATGGGTAGATAATCCATTCTTCCTACTTTTGTTCATCACTCTCCCCCTTTTGTTTTTCATTTAATGAGCTTCCAGTTTTAACAATTTCTTATTCCATAGGCTCCTGCAAGGCATTAGTCTCTTCCATTTGTGGAAAAAGCCTGTTAAAATATTCAAGAATATAGCTATTTCCTTCCCTGTAATTATCAAATCAAAATTTAAGTATCTCATAAACCTCACATTCATAAGGTGCATCATCAGTATTTTCAAGAAAACTGGCAAGTTCAAATGCACCCTTGAAGGCAATAAATTCTTCAATTTGTTCCACATCATCAAAATCATAATTTCCTTTAACATAAGAATATATGGTAACATTATCATTATACTGACATTGAAAGGGTAGGTGTTCATACCTCCTGCAGCAGCAAACTTTATCAAAGCAATAAGTAACATTATAAATAGAGCACACGTCTCTAGCAATAGTATTCAACCTATCAATTTGTTCCCATAAGTGTTTCCCTTTTTGTGACAAACGGTGTTCCTTATAATAATATTTTTGTTCTTCCGTGAACCTACCTTGCCAATAAGAACTAGTTTCAAAGAAACCATCCATTGATAGAAAGCATGAGCAAGCAAGGAAATGACAGACCAGCAACTAGAGCAAGAATTTTTTTTTTTGTTTTTGAATAGAGAAAACAAACCAAACTAAACTTTTTTTTTGGTTTTTTTGGAAATAGGCAAACAAAACCAAGCAAAAGAAACAAAGCAAACTAAAAAACAAAGTAAAGAGAAAGGAAGTGAAGGACTCCCCTAGTGAAGACGTCCTTAGCCTCCCCGACAACGGCGCCAGAAAATAGCTTGATGGCGCCCACCACTTGTCGTGGGACGCTTCGTTGGAAACCCCAAGAGCAAGGTATGAAGCAGCACAACAGCAAGTTTCCCTCAGTAAGAAACCGAGGTTATCAAACCAGTAGGAGGAAGGAAACGTCACACAGGTGTTGCAAGCAACGCGGAGACCTGCACAACACAAACTCAAGACTTTGCCCCAACGAATTAGTGACGTTGTCAAGCTCACCGGTTTGTTGTAACAAAGGATTAAACGTATGGTGTGAAAGGTAATGGTTTGCAGCAACTAAACAAGTAACAGTAGAAGATGTATCAATGGTAAAGATTGGACCGGGGTCCATAGTTCACTAGAGGTGCTCTCCTTAGATAAACATGCCATGAAGGGTAAACAAATTACAACAGAGCAATTGACAGGAACTGAGCAAGGCATAACAATGCAATTACTAGTCAGAAAGATCCTATGAGATTCGATTGGGCAATACAACAATATACATAGACCGCCATCCAACTGCATCTATGACTAGAAGTCCACCTTCAGGTTATCATCCGAACCCCCTCTATTATTAAGTTGCAAGCAACAGACAACTGCTTTAAGCAAAGTGTGTAAGTTAAACATTCCACATGTTCCATGAACAAGAGACCGTTGTTTTCTCCCTAGTAGCAACAACAAATCTACAACCAAAGAGATTATTGTCACTTCCCTTGGAACCTAGAGGCATGAACCTACTATCGAGCATAAAACCCCCTCTCGGAGTCACTAGCAACTACTTGGCCAAGATAGCTACTAACAACGGAGAGCATGCAAGATCACAAACAACACAAACATGAAAGAATCATAAAGACAAAATCATTCATCAAACCAACATAATAATCTCAATATCCATCGGATCCCCGCAAACACAACATGCATGATTACAAATAGATTAGATCTTGATCATGAATGGAGCTCACAAGATCTATAAATGAAAGCATAAAGGAGGAGATACAACCATCTAGCTACTACATGGACCCATAGTCCAAGGTAGAACTACTCGCGCATCATACTGGAGAGAAGGCCTCCGCGATGATCTCCCCTCCGGCAGGGTGCCGGGAAGAACTTCAGATCCCCTCGATCTAGGGACAATGGTGGTGGCGGCTACAGATGGTGTTGTGGATATTTGATCGGGTGCTTAGGGTTTCTGCATCGGGGGCTTCTGATAGGCGAAGGGGGAGGACGAGGAGGCGGCCAGGGTGGTCAAACGCTACCCAGGCGCGGGGCAGGGCCCACCCGCGCCTAGGGGGTTTGGCCGCCTTGGCTTGCATCTCCGTCTCCCCCTCTGGGCTTCTTGCTCCCCAAGGAAATTAATTGACTTTGATGTTTGTCCCGTCCAGTTTCAAGAATATTTCTTTACTAACTTTTCTGAAACAAAAAACAGCAGAAAATAGGCAACTGGCACTATGGCAACTTGTTAATAGGTTAGTACCAGAAAACATGTAAAAACACCTCAAAGTGTAGACAAGCAAAGCAAAATAGGTACTAAACAAGCATGGAGCATCAAAAATTATAGATACGTTTCCAACGTATCAGGCTCATGTGTAGATGTTGTGGGTACTTCAGATAAAACCAAGACTAGAGAGGAATTTAAGATACCCATACCCTTTAAGCTTATTGGGATGCATGAGGCATTTGAAAAGAATTTTGATTGGATTGTTCCAGAAAATTCTTTTGATGAAAGTAGTAAACCAAAGATAGATGAGAAGGGAACCTCCAAAACTCATTTGGATGAGATACCTTTCATAGTTGAAGACTTTGCAAGTGTTTATGTTAATGCTCCCTCATTTGAAAATACTTGATTTCTTGCTTCTTGTGCCTAACTTAAAGGCGTTAAAGAAAAGTACTTGTTGGGAGATAACCCAAGAGTTTCCTTGAGTCTTGGAAGTTATCACTTCAGTAATGAACTCTCCTTTTCCTTTTTATTTGCTTTTTGTGCCAAGAATGACCTCTAATGAGAGGGAAGTAAGATTTGGGGAGTTGTTGTCCCGAAACAGATTTCTGTCCTCCACCATAAAAATTTGTGAGGAGTCTCTGTAAGTCGGATTGAGATATAATTTACTAATAAATCCCCCAGTATGTTAGCTAACTTTTGTTAGTTCAACACGTTTTGATTTGAGCAACAAAAGATTTTAGAAAAAAAATTGGTTTTTACCTGCTGGTCTGTTTTGACAGATTTCTGCCATTATTTGCATTTGCTTCTTATTGATTCCTTTTTGGGTTCTTTTTGGGAAATTGAGATTTTTGAAGGAGTTGCTACAGTAGCTTTTGTTTTTGGTGAAAGTTTTGTTGTACTAAAGCTAAACCTAAAGGTCTATTATCTTTTGAATACACTAATGTTGCTAATGAAGATTGTGTGAAGTTTTATATGACGGAAAAATTTTAGGTGTAGAGAGAGAATGATGCAATGAGATGAAGAATGGACAAAATCTTAAGATTGGGGATGCCACCCCGGTGTCACCCCAATAAATATCCAAGAGGTACAAGCGTCAAAGCTTGGGGATGCTCCAGGCATCCCCTTGTTCATCAATAAAAAGCTCAAGTTTTTCTAGACACTTTGTTTTTATTGTTTCTTGCACTGTTGTGTTGTTCTTGGAGCATCTTAGTTTTCGCTTGGTTTGCTTAGTTTGTTTGAATAAAGTAGTTTGGACCCCTGTTCTCGCTATGTTGTTTCAAATAAGTAGATTGGTGTTGGAAAGGAGTAGGAAATTCTTACTTGAAAGTGCAAGAGGAGCTTGCATTGACTATGACTTAGACTTTATCATGACATGCTATGTGTTGTTTTGACCTTATGCTTAGTGATTATTGTTGTAGCATGACTTTTTCCAAACAATTGGGATTGCTTAGTGTGCCTTGAAAGAATTATGCGTTGTTTTAGCATACAAAAGCATAGTATTATGGTATTCTCCTTTGATGTTTTGTTTGGGTTGACTTGGCACATGCTCACACCATGTTACAACTATGAACAAGTCACCATAGACTCTATGATCATTTAGTCCTTGACTTTTAGTACACTCTATTCTTTGATTAGTAATGTTTTGTCGCTCTGCATGATTATGGCCATTATTGCTCTCTTAGTTGGCCGCTCCCAGTCTTTTGCTAGCCTCCACTTATATTGAGCAAGATCTACCCATGCATCCAACTCCCAAGAAACCAAGTTATTCAAAAGTGTCCACTATAAATTCCTATGCATGGTGTGTTACAACATTCCAACTATATTCTTGTTTTCAGCTATCTTCCAATTAAAAAGTATTTTGTTATGTGAAAACTTAGTGATTAAATCCCTCACAAACTTGATGGCACACTTTATATTCCTTTCCCCTAATAAACTTGAACCATTGTGTCATCTATGTTGTATATGCTTGCACTTATACGTTGGAATTAGCAGAACCGTGTTGTCACAGGGAACGTTTTCAACATTTGCACTTGTACTTTGTACACAGTTGATATCATGCTCTTTTGTCTATGGATGTCGCCGGTGTGAAATAAAGAGGGAGCTTGTAAGTCCATGGAGTTATGTATTTTGTGTTATAGAAACGCCTGGGCCGCTAGCCTAAGCCATGCCTAATCATTGTGGAAACTTGCAGCATCACCATATGAGCATTCTATGAAGTATCCTCAATAAAAAGCTATGCACATAGTAAATAAAAATATCGTTGAGATGATCATTGTCTGCTTGCTTTGTCATTTTGGTTATGGGATAGCTCCTGTACCATGTGCAAGGGGTACCCCGTTGGCGGTTCTCTATGATACACATGTACTTACTATGACAAGAACTTACAAGTGACTAAAGTTGAGTAGCATGCGGTGCGGCCCTCGTATTCAAGGGACATGAGATTGCCAACTTATACTTTGTCAAGCATATACTTCATAGTTTGTTCACTTTAACCTTAATCACTTCAAGATGCTTATGATAGGGGCAATGAGGGATGAAAGCTAATAAGTACCATAATATTTGGAAGCTCTTTTTGAAACTTGAAATCCCTGCTTCCCTTTATGAAGGGACTTTCTTCAACTATTATATTGAGTCTCCACCTTCTACCTTTAGGCACCAGTTAAGAGAGCATAGTAGCCATTCTTAGTTCTATGTGCAGTATCCCAACACTTATTGATTGATGCATATTGTTGATATTACTTGTTCTTGTGCTATTTGTATCTAGTTACTCTTATGAACTTTGAAGGTGTTCTATGCATCTATTTGCTACTCTATGAGGGACAAGCTGATTGCCACTATGCCATGTTTTCTGTATGTGAAACAAACAAATGTTTTTCATTGCATGTTATTTATGATATTTGTTTGTAGCCTTTCATGTTGCATGCATAATTACTTTGTCTTATTTTTAGAACTCCATCTTTCATGATATTTGTTTGTAGCCTTTCATGTTGCATGCATAGTTACTTTGTCATTCTGTGTGCAATGTTACAAAGCTTATTGATTGATGTATATTGTGATATTACTTGTTCTTGTGCTATTTGTTTCTAGTCACCCTTGTGAACTTTGAAGGTGTCCTATGCATCTATTTTCTACTCTATGAGGGACAAGCTGATTGCCACTATGCTATGTTTTATGTATGTGAAACAAACAAACGATTTTCAATGCATGTTATTCGTGATCTTTGTTTGTATCTTGTCATGTTGCATGCATAGTTACTATGTCCTATTGTTAGAACTCCATCTTTCATGCACATGTTTAGAGTTCTTTGATCCCAGCTTCTAATGCTTGCAAATGGTTTGATCTTGGTTTTTATGGTGCATGTCACCTCAAAAATTATTCTTTTATCACTTACCTATTTGAGGACGAGCATGAGTTAAGATTGGGGATGCTTGATACGTCGGAAATGTATCTATATTTTTTATATTCCATGCTTGTTTACTGTCTACTTTGCTTTGCTTTGTCCACACTTTGAGGTGTTTTTATATGTTTTCTGGTACTAACCTATTAACAAGTTGACATAGTGCCAGTTGCCTGTTTCCTATTGTTTTAGGTTCCAGAAAGGCAGAAAATCAATATTCTCAGAATTGGACGGGACAAAAGCCAAAGTCAATATTTTACCGTGGGGAACATGAAGCCGGAGTATGAGACGGAGAGGACCCACCAGGGGGCCACACCCCCTGGCCTCATGGGTGGGCCCACCCTGCTCCTGGGGAGGGTGCGTCCGCGCTGGTGGCCCCCCTGCCTTGCCTCTTCGCCTATAAGAAGCCCCCGATGCAGAAACCCTAAGCACCCGATCAAAACTCCATGAAACCGTCTGTAGCTGCCGCCACCATCGTCCCTAGATCGGGGGGGGGTCTGAAGCTCTTCCTGGCACCCTGCCGGAGGGGAGATCATCCCGGAGGCCTTCTTCTTCATCATGCCAGCCTCCGGTATGAAGCGTGAGTAGTTCCACCTTGGACTACGGGTCCATGTAGTAGCTAGATGGTTGTATCTCCTCCTTGTGCTTTCATGTCTAGATCTTGTGAGCTCCATTCATGATCAAGATCTCATATATTTGAAATCATGCATGTTGTGTTTGCGGAGATTCGATGGATATTAAGATTACTATGTCAGATTGGTTAATGGTTTTGTCTTATTTATTCTATCATGACTGTGTTGTTTGTGATCTTGCATGCTCTTCGTTGTTAGTAGCTATCTTGGCCAAGTAGTTGTTGCTAGTGACTCTAAGAGGGGGTATTTATGCTCGATAGTGGGTTCATGCCTCTACTTATCAAGGAAAGTGACATAAATCTCTATGGTAGTAGATGTGTTGTTGCCACTAGGGAGAAAATAACGGTCTCTTGTTCATGGAACATGTGGATTATTTACCTTACACACTTTGTTAAAGCAGTTGTCTATTGCTTGCAACTTAATATTGGAGGGGGTTCGGATGATAACCTGAAGGTGTACTTCTAGTCATAGATGCAGTTGGATGGCGGTCTATGTATATTGTTGTATTGCCCAATCGAATCTCATGGGATCTTTTTGTCTAGTATTGCATTGTTATGCCTTGCTCAGTCCTGTCAACTTCCCTGCTGTAATTTGTTTACCCAGCATGCCATGTTTGTTTATCTAAGGAGAACACCTCTAGTGAACTATGGACCCCGGTCCAATCTCTACCATTGATACATTTTCCACTGTTACTATTTACTTGCTGCAAAACATCATCACCTTCCACACCACACCATACAGTTAATCCTTTGTTACAGCAATCGGTGAGATAAACAACCTCACTGTTAGTTGGGGCAAAGTCTTGAGTTGTTGTTGTGCAGGTTTCCATGTTGCTTGCAACACCTTTGAGGCGTTTCCTTCATCTTACCGGTTTGATAACCTCGGTTTCTTACTGAGGGAAAACTTGTTGTTGTGCTACATCATACCTTGCTCTTGGGGTTTCCCAATGGGGCATCAACACGCATCATGGCCATGTGCCTGTAGTGGGCTATATGCCCGTAGATGGTGGCGGCGCCGGTGTCTCCGGCGTCGGTGTCTCTCATAGCAAGATCTGGCAATTTCTAGGGTTCCTCGCCGGCGTTTCTCTAATCCTTGATGGATTGGCGACAACGGCGGCGAACACTGCTTCCTTGAATAAAGCTACTTCAGTTGTTGTGGTTTTGCAGAGGTGCCATGATTGGAGTTTTTCTCTGGCCGGCCATGGTGGCGGGGGGAGAAAGGCGGAGTGTGGTGTTTGTTTGCAGGAGGGCACAACCTCGAGTTACTCTGCGGCATAGGTGAGCAGCGTCGGGAGGTCTCTGTTCTATCCCTCTCTTCATGCTTCAGTGGATGGAGTTTGCGAGGAGAGGGGTGGTCTCAGAGGCTCGGCAAATAAAGATCGCGTGTGTTTCTGCTACATCTATGGTAAATTCTTCTTCACCTTTCCCTTGGTCGACCATGGTGGCGAGGGATGTAGGGGGGAAAGGTTGCCACCGATGATGTTTCAGAGGCTGTTTGAAGTTGCGCCCACCAGCTTCCTTTGTAGTGGCCCTTTGGCAGCGGCGATGCTGCGCTTCTGCCTGTTCTGGCCGAAAGGCGGCTTAGTGTTCAAACCTCCACCGGAGGCTCTTTTCTAAAGCACGACGCCGAAGCTCGACGTCTCGGCATTGGCAAGTGGATTGTCCCCATCGATGGCAAGACGGCCGGTGGCTTTGTTTCTTCTCTGGATCGTGGGGCGTCACGAGCAAAAGTCCTCCTTGATCTCACCGATTTTCTCGGCTAGAGGTCACCGGAGTTTGGTGGCGGAGGCGCCCAGGGATCTGATTGTAATCTTATCTTTAGTTCTGAGGTGCTCTTTGTCTTTTGGAGGACCTTTTTTGTTTTTTCTAGTTTTGCTAGGGTGCTAACTGTGGAGGGCCTCCTTGCATATTGTACCCGCCACGTGTATCAATTTGCAGCTTCTAGGGTCTTATAGACCCTCTTATCGTTCAAAAAAAGCTCTACATAGACATATTCTTGATCTTCATCCTATTTGTTGCCACACCTTTCTGCAGTCGCTCCATGTTCACGCATGTCCTCTATCGACCAAAATAACCTAGTAATAATTTTGCTTTTCTTCTCAAACACGAACTTTTTCGTTTCTGAAAAATTCCTAAAACCTAGTATTGTGAACTCTGATGCTGTTTGACAACAACTCTGAGAAAGCGACCACTGCTGGATCACTAGATGTTGTGCAAGTGGAGCAACCACAACAACACCGTCACATGAGACAACCGGTGGTCATCGGCTTCGATGGAGCGGCATGGTAGACTGGCTTTGTGAACCAGATCATGAGGGCATTATGGTGGCTAGGGCGTGTCCACCTGCTCGACGGGCACGTCGTGGAAGACAAGGAGAGAGGGCTTATTAACCTGGAGGTAGTGCAACACCAGTGGGAGTGGCACGAGTGCGAGAGATTGGAAGTGCTTGACGAGCTTACAGATTGTTATATGTTCATCCAAATTCTACAAAGTATAGGCCAACTTCTGACGAGTGGAGCGAGGCCCGTCACGGTACGGTACGGATCATCGAAGACCTAGGTTTCCACCGATATATAAACCCCTTGTAAGCCGCCGTTTGGGAAGAGTTGCATCTGTGAAATCCCCGGCGTTTGTAAACACTCCCCGATATAGTGAAGTTTCACCGGCTGGCGTCCGTGGATTTTCCTCTCTTTGTTGGAGAGGTTTTTCCACATTAAATCTGTGTTCCCTTGCTGTGTTTTTCGTTTTCGTTCTTTATTATCTTCTTGTCGCAATTGTAACACAGATGATACCTTTAGTTGAAGCCTCACTACTTTAGCTTCTTTCTCTGGTAAATCCATGCACTTAGACCTTATAATGGTTGAATGGGGTTAGCAAAAAACAAAGGCTTCAATTTATAGTGTAGATATGCACTTTATGTTAGGATATATATAGAATTATCGAAATGAAAAAATTATAACAAGAGACTAGACCTACTCACTTCTTGAGGGTTATATATAAAATGACTCACTCATATGTGGTCTTATATTCAGTTGGAAGGAACTTATGATTTCTGGATGCAACCGTTTGAAGATGTTTGCACACGATATGTTCAACCCGGTATAGCGATGGCAATGGGGACAATCCCCTATGGGGACCCCTAGAACATCCCCGTCCCCATTAGTCCCTAATTTCCCATCTCCATCCCCATCACCATATATATGACTTGGGGATAGAATTTTTTCAAACCCACCTCTTAATGGGGAATGGACCCATTGGGCTCTCCATTCCCCGAAACAAAACACATGGTATAATGATAGAGATGTTTTTTCACGGTTGTGTTTATCCATCCACTGTCCCAGTGGGGATATCTCACCCATCCTCGCCCCCTAATGGATGAAATCTCTATGGGTCTAGCGGGTATTGAGCCCCATTGCCGTTCCTAGCCGGGTAGTTGGCGACATATTAACAAATCCATAATGCATAGAAGCTTTATGTTTTTTCTTTCCCCTGGTTGATATTTGTATTCCACGTTGTGTGATCAATGATTTGTAAACTTTGGATGACGAAGATGCTGCAATAAAAATGATGTGTGCATAGTCTGATGTCGAGGCGGAGATATATTCCCCTTTTTGAGAATATAAATATCCTTATTTTCATCTTCTCTCCAGTAGTATTTTGGATTGCTTGCTCTCCTCCAAATTGTGTGAGTTTGGATCCATCCCCTGCATATGCTCTTTGTCGGCATGAGATGGATGGAAACGACCACGGATGAATGAAGGAATATTTGGGCAAAAACAATCGGAAGGGAACATTTTCAAATGGTGGTGTTTTAATATGGAGGTTCCTATATATGCTCTGCACGTCCAAAGTATACTACTCCTTGTCTGGAAGACAGATTAAACTCACACGTCAGAGAGAGAGAGAGAGACATTAGCCCCAAAATGGCAAAGACGACGTGCAGTTGCAGACCGGAATTTTTGGGAGAGCACATCCTAACACGAATCTTCAGGTATGCACTGCCTGCTAACATAGCATTTCTACTAATCCTCACTGGTCGAATGCCCAGATTGCTAGTAAAACAAAGGAGTACAAATGAAGCTAGTGATGTATTTTTGATTATACATGCGGTCAGCTTTTGTTGATCTCAGCTGCCCACACCGACACCGTTTGTTGTTTTTCAAGTCCAGTGAATTGTTTAATACTCCATCCGCTTCAAAATATAAGATGTTTTAGGTTTATGAAGAAGATGTATCTAGACTTCTTTTAGTGTATAGATTCACTTCAAACTTGAGTGAACCTACATACTAAAATAAGTCTAGATTCATCTTCTTCACAAATCTAAAACATCTTATATTTTGAAAGGAAGGAGTAGTTACTTAGTGATATAATTACTCCAGGTGCAGGGACGACACTTGCGTCCTCAGTCACATAACCCCATCTTCCTCTAGGTCGTCTCTTCTTCTATATGTTCATATTAGTTCACCAGTTCTAGCAGTGGAGGATATTCATGTCCCCCAGTTCTAGCAGTGCAGATACATGTTCCACAGTTCTAGCGGTGCATTGTTTTGATCGCAAGCCAGCTTGATGGTTGGTGTCTGCAGGCGTAGCATCATCAAGATTCACATGCATGCCTGGTCCATGCACATATGCATCTATCAACAAGATTATGTCCACGTTGATTGATGCGAATCTTGATGATGCTGCATCTGCGGACAAGGACCTTGCTCCTCATCTGCAGCATCTTCATGAATGACAAGAGGTGAGTCGTCATTCCATCCATTCATTTTATACCACTTCCTGGGGTAATTATCTTCTTGATCCTTAGACATTCCTACCTGTCATGGATGCATCTAGCTACTAGCTAGAGGTACGTCCACATTCTCTTTTGCTCCTGCTAATTCTATTTCTAGCAGGTAATAAAGATCCATTATTCAGTTTAGGTATCAAATTGGTCAAGGAATATTTGTCATAGTTAAGTTTCATTGTTGTTTTCTGCATAGCTCTGTTGGTCTATCTAGACACATTATATTTTTGTCGCAGGGAGTAGCATACAGTCTCGATCTACTCTCGGTAAGAAGAGACTTGGCATCTTCTGCTGGGACAACGCGAGCGGAGGACCAGCTCGCCATCGCTGGGCTAGCTTGTCGAGTTCGAGTACCGCCGCTGGTCCAGGACCAACTAAAGGCTCCTCACCGGGGGCTGCGGTTGATGAGATAGTAGTCTCCCTCAAGGAGACTCATGCCTTCCCAAAGGCATCCTCCGTGTCGTAATGTCGCGGATCATGGAGGAGCTCCTCATCCTCAAGGCCTGGGATGAGTCCCACCAGGAAGGCAGGAGCGTCCTTTGCCTCGCTGTCGAGAAGCTCTCCATCTTGTCAATATTTACTGTATACCGTGTTTAGAGTATTATATGGACACTTATATATATTCGTCCACGAGGCTTAATAATACATCCAACATATTTCGTCAATCACCTCACTATCATTCCACATGGTATTAGCCTAAACCGATCCCAAACTTTAGCCGTTGCCAGCATGATTCCGTCGCGTTTCTCCCAAGGAGGTCGATCTCCATGATCTCCGCCGGAGGCTACGCAACCCGTACGCAGGGTTCGCCCGCCGATCCATGATCGGTTGTCCTTTAAGTCTTTTTTCCGTTCTCTTGATTGGTTTTCTTATTTGGTTTACCGATCTTAGATCGGATTGCGTCGCCCATCGTCATTGTCATAGCACCTCTCTACTCCGACCATCAGCACCGACGATCTACACCGCGCTTGTGCGCCTGCCCTCTCCGCTGCCGCACCGCGGACGGCTGCTACACCTTCCTTGGAAGGCTGCCGCAGCTGCCCCACTCCTGCAGATCGTCTTCGTCGATGTTGTCCGGGACTTCACCGACAACACCGCATCGACTCCGATCTACGCGTCGTCCATGCCATGGTGCATACGGCACACCGCCGGTCTGATCAACTGATCTCGCGCCTTTCTATGCCAAGCACGCCCCCGAGCACGCGCCTACCACCGATCAAGCTATGGGTTGCCGCTGTGTCGCCCCTTCGGGCCGGAGCGCCGCCGCCTTTGGTCCATGCTACCAGCTTCTAACGCGTCTTCCTTGGCATGTACGTCGCTGGTGGTCTCCCAGCCGCTGCACCGACTTGCGTCCTGCAGCTATGCCGCCCCCTCGGGTCGTAGCGTCGTTGCACACAGTCAACTTAGCTGTCCCCATGCACCGACGTTCTCGGTTTCCACCGCGCCATCTCCTCCGGCGCGGGTCACCGCCCTCTATGCATGGTCTTGTTCACGCCGCTGGGTTCTTCCTCGCCTACTTCGAGCACCACCGCCGCACTTCACAAGGTAACCTGCAGGGCGACTTCTTGCTGTCGTAGGTCCCGTCGACTACCTCATCGCCACTCTAGGCATCCAGCATGACCACCCCATGTCACCGCTGTTTTTTTGCCGCACTCTACGTCTTCGTCCACTACAACTTCGCCTCCAGCATCATCGCATCGTCCCCGACTACACCACATGCTACTCTACTCCGACAACCGCGGACGGCATCGGCATCTCTCCCTTCGCCGCTCTACGCCAAAATCTGATATCGCTTACAGGTTCAACATGGCAGAACTTGAGCTCCTGAAGGTACAACTCCCACAAAAGCCTCTTCTGGTGTGGAAGACTTGGCACTACAACCTCTTAGCGGTGTTCGACAAGGCAATCACATTAATTAGATTCCCAGATGACAATGAATGGACAGTCTTGCGCGATGACCATCTGCGGCCGGATAAGTATGCCGACGTCGTCTTCACCTCCAGCGTGTATGACGACACACCGCAACGCATTTATGTGGTCATTGAACCTAGCGGCGACGTGCGTGTTTGGGAGCCATTCACCTGGGGTAAGTCATGGTGCCATATAGCATGTAAATTCCCATTAAAAATTCTGATTACTGACTGAAGGTAACACGCATGTACACACGCAGCCCCACACGTCATTCCAGCTTCGGTGATCGAAGATGCAGTACTAGATGCTGATCTTGTATCACGACGCTGGTTCCTTGCACCTCTTAGAGGAGATGTCAACCAGGATGCTGAACTCATGTGGATTCATACCAGGAGAGCACTAAACTGTAGGGTTCGCAGCATAGAAAACAAATTTTTTGCTACGATGGGAACAACTATGTACCAAGATCTATCTACTAGATATAAACAACGGGCGGATGTATATCCGTAGAGAACATACCCTTGAAGACCGACAAAGCTTAACGAGTTCAAACTCGTGGTTGATGTAGACGATCTCTTTCCGATCTCAAGATCGAGAGAAAGACCTAGCACCACAAATCAGCGGCGCATCCGTTCTCGCACACACGTCCGAGGCACCGAGCAACCTCCGCCTCCTCGCTCCAGCGATGCAACGGAAGCACAAATCTTTCTTGACGAATAGCCACCGGGAACATGTATCTCGCTAGTCCGAGACCATGGGGAATAAATACTAGAGGGGGAGAGAGATCCTTCACGAGGAGATGTGAGTGAGAAGTGAGGAGGGGGGATCCTTTTATAGGAGGAGGGGGCACCCAAAGGGGTGGCCGCAGCCATGGGGACTTCCCCCTTCCCTCCTTCATTCATGTGGGTGGACACTCCACTCACACAAATGTATTTCAATTCCCTCCACTCAAAAACCCACTCAAATTCCCATTAAATTTCCACTAAATTTAATGCAAACTCATTAAATAAAACTCCTTTTATTTATTCAGAAGTTTGTCAATTACTTTAATGACAAACATTCACATATAACCCCTTGCTAGTATTTCATTTCACATGCAAAAACACTTTCTACAATTTCACCCGAAAAACCGTTTCGGTATCTAGTGATATAAATTCCTGCGCTTGTTATTCTTTCCGGCATGAAACTTTTGCTCCAAATGGATGTCGGTGTCTCTTAAGTATGTGACCCTACGGTTCGCGAATAATATGGACATGATCAATACCCCTCTCCGATCAATAATCAGAAGCGGGACCTGGAGATCCGTACTGACTCCCACACATTCAACGATGACTTTCTTGTGATCGTCAGAACCTTTTACGCTAGTATCTTAATCCTTTTGTTTCGCGATATATTACATGTCCGAGATTCGATCATCGGTATCTCCATACCTAGTTTGATCTCGTTACTGACATGTACTCTTTTCTCATTCCCGTGATATAACATTCTAGTAATCAAATCACTTGCTTGCAAGCTAATCAATGTGATATCACCGAGAGGGCCCAGAGCATATCTATCCGTCATCGGGATGAAAAAATTCCACTCTCGATCCATGGGCCTCAACATAACACTTTAGTAGTACTGAACCCATCTTTATAATCACCCTGTTATGGTGTGACGTTTGATGTTATCAAGATACTCTTCCGATGTTAGTGATTGACATGATCTCATGGTCGAGGGATTAGGATCGCTTCGTATGATGTTATAGCAATATAAACTCAATGACTTTGATCGTAATGCTATACTTTGGATGAATGTTCATCACACCATTACACTAATGTTGTGACCTCGTTATGAACAACATCCAATGTCCATGATCAGGAAACCTTGATTATCTTGTTAATCAACGAGCTAGTTTATGAGAGAGGCATAACTAGGAACTTTCTGTTTGTTTATTAAACACACATGTATTAATGTTTCCGTATTTATACAATTATAGCATGCAAAATAAACATCTATCATATACTTGGAATATACATAATAACCACTTTATTATTGCCTCTCAGGGCATATTCCCGTCAGTCTCCCACTTGCACTAGAGACAATAATATAGTTACATTGTGATAAATCTAACACCCATGAAGTTCTGGTGTTGATCATGTTTTGCTCTAGGGAGAGTTTTAGTCAACGGATCTTCTACATTGAGATCTGTGTGTACTTTACAAATCTTTATATCTCCATCCTTGACATGCTCACGGATGGAGTGAAACTGGCGTTTAATATGCTTGGAATTCTTGTGAAATTGGCAATAGCACCATTGTTGTCACAATAGATCACCATTGGATCCAACGCACTCTCAACCACACCTAGTTCGGATATGAACTCTTTCATCCAAACCGCTTCCCGAGCCGCTTCCGAGGCAGCAACATATTCGGCCTCCGTTGTTGATCCCGCCACCACGGGTTGTTTGGAACTCCTCCAACTAACCGCTCCACCATTCATGAGAAATACGTATCTGGATTGAGACCTATATCTATCTCTATAGATCTTTGTGCCTAATATGTATGACGCTTCACCTAGGTCCTTCATTAAAAATTTGCTGTTTAGATAACTTTTAACACTGTTTTAAATATCTATATCATTTCCGATCAATAATATGTCATCCACATATATCAGAAATGCCACATTTCTCCCACTCACTTTCTTGTAAATACAAGCCTCTCCATAAGTTTGGACAAATCCAAACTCTTTGATCACCTCATCAAAGCGGAGATTCCAACTCCGGGATGCTTGCTTCAGTCCATTGATGGATCGCTGAAGCTTGCATACCTTGTTAGCATCCTTAGAATCGACAAAACCCTTTGGTTGTATCATATACAACTCTTCTTCAATATTGCCATTGAGGAACGCAGTTTTGACATCCATCTGCCATATCTCATAGTCGAAATATGCAGCAATTGCTAACATAATCCTAACTGACTTTAGCATCGCTACGAGAGAGAATGTCTCATCGTAGTCAACTCCTTGAATTTGTCGAAACCCCTTTGCGAAAAGTCGAGCTTTATAGATGGTCACATTACCATCAGCATCAGTTTTCCTTTTGAAAATCCATTTATTCTCCATGGCCTTTCGGTCGTGAGGTAAGTCAACCAAGTTCCAAACTTGATTTTCATACATGGATTCCATCTCGGATTTCATATCTTCTAACCATTTGTTGGAATCCGGGCTCATCATCTCTTCTTCATACGTCGCAGGGTCATCAATTTCATCAACCATGAAATTCATAACAGGGTTTCCGTACAACTCGGGAGCTGCACGCGACCTGCTAGATCTGCGAGGTTTGGTAGTACTCGCTTTCGGAGTTTCATGATCATTATCATTAGTTCCTTGTTAAATTGGTGAAGCCAACTCCGAAACGACTTTCGGCGCTACGCTACTCGCTATACTATAAAAATAAGGTTCAATAACCTCTTCGAGTTCTACCTTTCGACTACTCACGCCTTCCGCGAAAAACTCTATCTCTAGAAAGGATCCATTCTTGGCAACAAAAACCTTGCCCTCGGATGTGTGATAGAAGGTATAAGGTTCCCAACCTTTAATAAGGTAGAGATCCCTGTGTTTACAATGCTAGTCCCTGGATCAATAGCTAGCATCCACAGTTAAGATGTAATATCAAGATACAAAGGTCATAATACAACTTTATAACCAGGAATAAAATATTTTATTACATCTTACATAGCTCATTTGGCTATCTCATTACTATGCAGCAGAATATAGCAATAGCATGGGGTCCTTCATCTTCAAAGTGCCACAGGCAGTCATGTTGGTTGTAGACTTGTAATCCTATTCAACACACTTCACTAACATCAAACAAACCTGCAACATAATAAGTTGCAGCCACAAGGGTCAATACATTTGAATTGTATTGGCAAGTTTCACTAATATGTAGAAATAAGTGGATCATATTATTACATGCATATTTGGCTAACTAGGGTTTAGGCTCATTTGTAGAAAGCAATATAGTTTTGTCCTATCTTTTCAAAATAGTTTTGATCTTTTGAAAATATTTTTGAACTCCTTGGAAAAACTCCAAGTGCTTCTAATCCCTTGTTGTCACCATCAAGTTTTACTTTGAGAAATTGGAATGTCGAGATCTTCCATTGCTTCAGGCCTTAGTTGCTCAGAGTTGTCCGTAACCGGGGACACGGCTAAGTACTTAGAATTTGATCTTCTGCAGAAGTTGTACACTTTACCCACATGACACAATCTCATCTTGATGCCACCAGTGGCCGCTGGATAAGTACTCACCAATATGGAGTACTGGCAGATTGAGAATGTGACAAAGTCTTTCCATAGAAGTCCTCCCAATACACAATGCTAGCTTGTCATTCAGGCAGAGTATACCACAAAGCAGATAGGCGAATCACGAAGACATAGCCCCACCCTCCGCTCCTCCTCCCCTCCGCTCTCTCATGGTGGCGCCTTCCTCTCCACTTACAGCCGAGGCCCTCTCGGCGGACCTTGCCCGGAGAGTGGCGGAGGCGAGGCCCTCCCCGTAGTATAGATTCCTGGCTTCTCGCCATAGGTGTCGTAGGGTTAGGTTTAGGTTTTGTGTTTGCCCATGTGGCGTTTGGCCAGATGCCGTTGGTCCTGTCCCCTCAGGCGCTCCTGCATGGCGTCGGTCGGCCCTCGTGGGTGGCAAGCTCCAATGGTGAGCTTCGATCTTTCTTTGTCGCGGATGGAGAACAGCTGAATAAAGTGCTGCCGCCTCTGGATCTGGTAGCTGCGGGTGCTCTTTCTCTTCCTGGACGGCCGCGGTGGCGAGGGGGGAGAGGAGGCCGTGCTGGTGGCTGCGGGACTCACGAGGAGGTCGGGGTGTCTGATGCGCAGTTCTTCTGGCCAGAGCTGCCATCTTCTGGAGCTGACCTGCTCTGCTGCAGAGTTCCCTCGGTCGGAACCAGATTCGGCGGGAGCATCGTCTCTAGAAGCCCCATCCATAAGGTCAGTTGCTTTGGCATGCGCAAGCCTGATTCGGGTGTTCTCTTCTCCTCTCTGGCCGGTCGTGGTGGCGAGGAGAGCTGGGGCGGTGTGGCCTGGAGCTGGCCTGTTGCTACGCCAAGCTTGCAGTACCCTGGTGCTGCAGTCGGTGAAGCTGCTTCCTCGATCTTTCTTCAACAGCGGCAAAGATGCGCCGGTGTTATCTGTGGCGAGAAGGGCCACATCTCTGCTCGATTGAAGCCGAGATTGTTCTTCCGCGAGAGGCGGATTCTTCTCGTCGCCCTGTGCGTGTGGTCCATAGCTGGCATCGCCCCAAGTGGCAAGTTCCCCGGCGACGATGCGGGCTCCAGGGCGTCGACGACGACCAGATGCGGTGGAGAAGGGCAAGGACCTGATCGCGTTTCTTTTCGTTCTGTTGGGGTCCTTTTTGCAAATGTGTTGTCCCTTTTCTGTTTGGCCCCTTGGTTCAGGGGTTTCTTTGTAATTGTACCCACCGCCGTTAATTGAGCAGCTTCTCGGGCCTTTTGGCCCTTTATCGTTCAAAAAAAAGCTTGTCATTCAGGCACCAATGTAGGGTTTCAAGTTCCCTAACACAATTCTAGTTAACCTGAAGATGCCAATGCATGGGTCTTCCACTATGTAGTTGACTAAGCCAGAGCCCATTTAGCATGTGGCTGTACACGGAAGCCACTGTACAAGAAACATGTTCAATCTTTAAGTCCCTGGGTGGTTTTCTTCTAGTGCACATACAAAAAGAGATAGCCATAAAAACATGGTCCCTTTTGTTGCCACCTTGTCCAAAACTTGAGTATCCTTGTCCACCCAGGTAGTTCATTGAGTACTTGTTTTATTATATAAAACATATAACTTTTCAACTCTTCATATAAACATAACATGTATCCCATCCCAAATATATAGCAGGGCTAAGCATACTACAACTACAATGTTTCCACTAAGGAATATATAAGGGTATCCTATTAGGATTTAGCTGTAGGGGTTCGTAGCATGGAAAACAAAAAATTTCTATCGCCTACAAACAAACAAGCCAAGATCTATCTACTAGATTGTAGCAACGAGTCGATGGAATAACTTACCCTCGAAGATTCCAAAGCGGTTAACAAGAGCAGATTCTCGTGGGTGATGTAGTTGTACACTTCCGATCTCAAGATCGCGTAGACGATCCTTCCAAGCGTTAAGAGCGCTCATGATCGGTCACACGTTCGATTGACGAAGACCTTCCTCTCCCTTGTTCCAGAAAATGGAGGTTGTAGCACTCTCCTCGCGATTCAAAAGACAATGGCGTGGTACCGAAGTAGAGGGAGATCTCAGATTTCGCCTTAAGGCGAGCGAGTATGTTGGAGTATGAGAGAGCTATTAGTGGTCTAGGGTTTAGACACACCAATTAGAAGGCTCTAAACCAAGGCTAGGGCAATTAGAAGCTCTAAACCAAAACGGCTCTAAACCGGAGGCTTTGGCTAGGGTTTAGATTAGAGGATAGGAACTTGTGTGTCTAGAGGAGGAGGCCTGCCCTCCTTTTATAGGTGGGAGGGCGGGCCAAGGGAGGAGTCCTCCCAAGTCGGCCTTGGTGGCGCGGCTTGGAGAGGAGAGACTCCTCCAAGTTGGTTTCAACCTCCTCTTGCTTGTTTCCCACAGTTTCTGTTTAGCGTTGACTTTCAAAGCCATTTTACTTTTCATTTTTAGGATTCAATTTAATCCTTTATTTGGAACAACAAGAACACTTAGTACATGATGCAATCATTCCAATATGTAATGACACATTCATGTACCCTTCCCCGGAGTCTTGGACAATCCGAACCTTCTAGAACATTCCGATGAAAACACGAATCATTCCCTAACTCAAACGGGACTTTCCTTATATGAATCTTATTCTCCGGACCATTCGGATCACCTCATGATATCCGGATCCCATCCGAGACTCAACAACATTCGGTCTCTTTCTCATAATACCATAACTACTCAAACAACGTCAATCCTTAAGTGTGTCTCCCTACGGTTCGTGAATTATGCGGACATGATCGAGACACTTCTCCGAACAATAACCAATAGAGGAATCGGCAATTCATATGGCTACATATTTCTACGATTACTTTGCGATCGAATGAACCACTTACATACGATACCAATTTCCCTTTGTCTCACGATAGTTTACTTATCCGAGGTTATGATCGCGATCTCTGATACCTAGTTCAACCTCGTTACGATAAGTACTCTTTTCTGCCCGTGATATGTGATCCCTTGTGAGCCAGTCACATGCTTGCAAGCTAATTGGATGACATTTCACCGAGAGGGCCCAGTATATCTGTCTAGTCATATGGATGGATAAATCCCACTCTTGATCCATGTGTTTCAACCAATACTTTCAACACTCAATGCCACCTTTATAGCCACCCGATTCACGGTGGTGTTTGATTTCATCAAAGCATCCATCCGGTAAAGGTGATATGCATGATCTCATGGTCGAAGGAATTAGGTTACTATGTATCAGAAAGCATATAGCAATTGAACTATTGAAATGACTTGATCTTTATGCTATGCTTATCTATAGGAGTATGTCCACCATATCATTCTCCTAACGATATGATCTTGTTGTTGATAACATCTCAATGTTCATGATAGGGAAACCACAATCATTAATCAACCAACAAGCTAGTGAGTTATAGAGGCTATACTAGGGACTTCAAATTAAGTCTACAAATCACACAAGTATTAATATTTCCTTGTTAATACTATTATAGCATGAATGTAAACATTTATCATAAACACAAAGATATAATAATAACTATATTTATTATTGCCTCTAGGGCATATCTCCAACAGTTCAATCAAACAATCAACAAGCAAGTATCCACTTAACAACTTATAAGCTTAACTCATGAGTTGAAGGAAACAACAAGTTTTCTTGAAATAATTAACTTGGTATGGTCATACTCATAGGTCAATATGATCCATACACTAACATGATATCAATGTTTTGGTAGGCAATCTAATGTCTCTTGGTTATCACTTGTAGTCCTTAGTGATGTCTAAGTTGAAGTCCTTGGTGAAATTAAAGTTGAAGTCATTGGTCATGGTGGAGGCTTTATCCTTCAAGTTGAAAAGGAAGATGTGTAGAATTAAAACCAAAAGGTTGAGGAAAGAGTTTACAAGATTGTTTGTAAATAAGTTTTGGAACAATAACAACTCCTATTTTTCTAAGGGGTTTTGTCCAACCCTAGGGTTACAATCCTACAGGCAACACAGTGCTCTGATACCATCTATAAGGTTCCCAACCTTTAATAAGGTAGAGATCCCTGTGTTTACAATGCTAGTCCCTGGATCAATAGATAGCATCCACAGTTAAGATGTAATATAAAGATACAAAGGTCATAATACAACTTTATAACCAGGAATAAAATATTTTATTACATCTTACATAGCTCATTTGGCTATCTCATTACAATGCAGCAGAATATAACAATAGCATGGGGTCCTTCATATTCAAAGTGCCACATGCAGTCTTGTTGGTTGTAGACTTGTAATCCTATTCAACACACTTCACTAACATCAAACAAACCTGTAACATAATAAGTTGCAGCCACAAGGGTCAATACATTTGAATTGTATTGGCAAGTTTCACTACTATGTAGAAATAAGTGGATCATATCATTACATGCATATTTGGCTAAGTAGGGTTTAGGCTCATTTGTAGAAAGCAATATAGTTTTGTCCTGTCTTTTCAAAATAGTTTTGATCTTTTGAAAATCTTTTTGAACTCCTTGGAAAAACTCCAAGTGCTTCTAATCCCTTGTTGTCACCATCAAGTTTTACTTTGAGAAATTGGAATGTCGAGATCTTCCATAGCTTCAGGCCTTAGTTGCTCAGAGTTGTCCGTAACCGGGAACACAACTAAGTACTTGGAATTTGATCTTCTGCAGAAGTTTTACACTTTACCCACATGACACAATCTCATCTTGATGCCACCAGTGGCCGCTGGATAAGTACTCACCAAGATGGAGTACTGGCAGATTGAGAATGTGACAAAGTCTTTCCATAGAAGTCCTCCCAATACACAATGCTAGCTTGTCATTCAGGCACCAATGTAGGGTTTCAAGTTCCCTTACACAATTCTAGTTCACCTGAAGATGCCAATGCATGGGTCTTCCACTATGTAGTTGACTAAGCCAGAGCCCATTTAGCATGTGGCTGTACACGGAAGCCACTGTACGAGAAACATGTTCAATCTCTAAGTCCCTGGGTGGTTTTCTTCTAGTGCACATACAAAAAGAGATAGCCATAAAAACATGGTTCCTTTTTTTGCCACCTTGTCCAAAACTTGAGTATCCTTGTCCACCCAGGTGGTTCATTGAGTACTTGTTTTATTATATAAAACATATAACTTTTCAACTCTTCATATAAACATAACATGTATCCCATCCCAAATATATAGCAAGGCTAAGCATACTACAACTACAATGTTTCCACTAAGGAATATATAAGGGTATCCTATTAGGATTTAGCATAGCATAAAGTATAGTAGTCCTTTCCATGCATGTTACAAAAATCCACTAAGTGTAATGAAAATAGTAGGACTTCGATGATAGTGTCACTTGCCTTTTTAGTAGAGAATGTTGGTTCACTTCTTGATCTTGCAAATATCACACTCTTCTAATTCCACTACAATACAATCAAGCAAACACAAATTCAACTAGCATTCCAACCAATTTATCACACATAAAATAATAGAAACAAGGTCATGCATGCAAGCATGCAAAAGATAGTTTTACTTGCAAAAGTGGTTTCTACTAGGCTCTAAACATTATAAAGTTCAAAAGTGGTCATTTACTAAAGTGGTAAAACCATTTCAAAAAGTTTTATCTATAAACCATTTTTAAATCAAATCATTATTTTATGTGGTTGAAAATGCTTTTAGCAAAGCAATATTATTTAAAGAGTTCACCAAATATATTTTAATTCTCAAAACTTGGTGTTTAGGGTCAGAAGGTTTGAATCAAAACATTTCCCAAAGGTTTTACTCAAAAATCATTTCTAAAACAAAAACAATATTTTTATTTGACTATAAATGTGCTAACTCAAATATTTACTCCTTATCTTCACAAAATACATTTTTAAATCCATAAGTTGGTTCCTAGGGTCAGTAGGTTCACAACAATCCCTTTTGCAAAGATTTCATACTAAAAATATATCTAGAACAATTTTTATATTCAAAATAAGCCTACACATGTTTCTGCAAATTCAACCAATTTTCCAGAAGCAAATCATTAAACAAAGTGCATGGTTGCAAAGTACTTGTTCTACTGAATCCATTGATATAAAATTTGCAAAATTTGGACGTGTAGAATTAAAGTTATGAATTTTACAAGTTTGCAAATCAAATAGAACATTTTCTGTTTTTAAAACTAAACCAGTGCCACGCGACGTGATTCTATTGGCCGGTACCGCTTCGGGTGGATCGAGCTCTCTGTACCGTAGGATTTCATTTAAATCGCACGGTGCTGATCAACTCGTACCCCTTCGTCTAGTTCTAATCTCAGCCAACGGATCATGATCCAACGGACACGGTGCTATGACCAGGAACTGGCGGCGGCGCACGCTCTGGCGGTGTGCTTGACGATGAACCAGGAAGCAAGGAAGACAGAGGAGGGGCTCACCGTGCTCGCAGAGGGTTGGCGAAGCTCGAGGTGGCGTTGGCTTGGCGAGGGGCGCACAGGGACGGAAGTAATCTCTCGCCGGAGTCGGTGGCGGCGTCAGGCGGTTTTGTTTGACGACGGGGGCGACGCTGCAGTTCACCCCAAGGCAAAACAAAGGCGTGGTTAGACGCGAGCGAGTGTGGCGTTCACGTGAGCATGATCGAGAGGGCTCGGGGCGGTCTGGCTTACCAGGGAGACTTCGCCGGAGATAAGGCGAGCGGCGGTGGTGCTCGGTGAGGCGAAGCCGGCCTTCTGAGGCACGGGAGTGAGCTGGGGCTATGGGCAGGTGCGACTGGCGATGGGGAATATGCCTGCGTGCAGAGGGAGTCGAGGGGCGGCTGTGGTTCGCCGGAATTGCTCTGGGACGTCGTCGGAGCGATGTCGGTGTGGGGCGGTGGAGCAGCCTAGGGAGGCGGTGGGAGCTTGGGGAAAGAGAGAGGGAAAGCAGGCTATTAATCGAGCGTGGTCGCATGCGGGATTAACTCGGCCATTTACGTGAATTCAACGCCGGAGTTACTGGCAGAAACAGCGAGACGACGTGGTCGCGAGGTTGATGATGCCTAGCTGGCGGTGGGGTCCGTCTGTCTGTGAGGGAAAGAGAGTGTGAGTGGGGTCCATTTGTCTGCGACTCAGCGGGTTGATCACTCAGTGAAAAACATTTCACGCGTAGGGTGAGTAGGTGGGCTGGACTGGGCCTTGCTGGGCCTATTGGGTTGGGTTGAGTTTGTTTCTTTTTTTATATAGAATGCCTTTTCTTTTTCTATTTGATTTTCTGTTTTGATTTTCAAACAAACAATTCAAACAACAAATCAAATCAAACCACCACCAAACTTTGTATTTATTTTAATTCTGATTAACAACACAATCCAAAGTCCAAAACAAAATAATTTTTATTCTTTTTAGGATCCATTAATAATTAAATAAATAGACCTTAGTCAATAATTCAAATAGGATTTGATTTATTTTAAAACTCTATTTGAAAACTAAAAATAATACCCAAATCAATTCAGTAGGTTTTATTTGAATAAATAAAACACTTGGAAAACTTATTTAAAATAAAATAACAAGTTTTAGTGTTTATTTAAAACGAAAAAGCCTTTACTTAAATAAAATTGGATATTAATAAAACCTCATTATTTTATTTAAATAAACCTTTACTCTTTTTATCAAATAGAAATATTTTATTTCAAAAGCTTGGCCAAGATTTAATTTGGCTCTATAAAATAATCCTTATTTATAATTCTACCTTTTCTTTTCAAAACCAAATCTTTTTATTAGAAGATCTAAAAATAGTAATTCCAACTATTAAAACTTTCTTTATTAATTGTTTATCTTTTTAAATCCCTTTAGGATTTTATTTGATCAAAAATAGGTTTTGATGTTCACAATTGGAATCAAAAAGTTTCTTCTCACCCTAAGTTTCAACAAGATTTTATTTTGTTTATTTATTTTTCACATTTCAAAATTTGGAAAATTTTGGGATGTGACAGAAGGAATATCCAATAGTTTCCTTAGGGTATCCTATGAAGACGCTTTTTTCATCTTTGGGTTTGAGTTTATCCGGTTGAAGTTTCTTCACATAAACATCGCATCCCCAAACTTTGAGAAATGACAGCTTAGGTTTGTTTCCAAACCACAATTCATTTGGTGTCTTTTCAACGGATTTAGATGGTGTCCGATTTAAAGTGAATGCAGCAGTTTCTAGTGCATAACCCCAAAATGACAATGGCAAGTTCGTCAGAGACATCATAGATCGAACCATATCCAATAAACTACGATTACGACATTCCGACACACCATTTATTTGTGGTGTTAAAGTGAGTTGTGAAACAATTCCACACTATTTCATATGAGTGCTAAACTCGTAACTTAGATACTCTCCTCCACGGTCGGACCGTAGAAATTTGATCTTTCTATTACGATGATTTTCCACTTCACTCTGAAATTCGTTGAACTTTTAAAAGGTTTCAGACTTGTGTTTCATCAAGTAGATATAACCGTATCTACTCAAATCATTCGTGAAAGTAACAAAATAACGATATCCACCTCATGTCGACACACTCATTGGACCACATACACCAGAATGTATGATTTTCAATAAATCTGTCGCCCGTTCCATTAAACGGGAAAAAGGCGTTCTAGTCATCTTGCCCATAAGGCATGGCTCACATGTATCAAATGATTCAAAATCAAGTGATTCCAAAAGTCCATCCAAATATATCTTCTTCATGCGTTTAACACCAATATGACCTAGACAGCAGTGCCACATATATGTGGATATATCTGTAGGGGTTCGTAGCATGGAAAACAAAAATTTTCTATCGCATATAAACAAAAAAGCCAAGATCTATCTACTAGATTGTAGCAACGAGTCGATAGAGGAACTCACCCTCGAAGATTCCAAAGCGATTAACGAGAGCAGATTCTCGTGGGTGATGTAGTCGTACTCTTTTCGATCTCAAGATCGTGTAGACGATCCTTCCGGCGCTGCGTTCGGCGCTCATGATCGGTCACCGTTACGTACTCGACGAAGACCTTCCTCTCCCTTGTTCCAGCAAGCAGCGGAGGTTGTAGCACTCTCCTCGCAATTCCGGCAGCACGACGGCGTGGTACAGGAAGTAGAGGAGATCATGAGGCCTTAAGCCGGAGCGAGTATGGTGGATTATGAGAGAGGGCTATTAGTGGTCTAGAGATTAGACACACCAATTAGAAGGCTCTAAACCGCAGGCTAAAGCAATTAGAAGCTCTAAACCAAACGGCTCTAAACCGGAGATTAGAGGTAGGAACTTGTGTGTCTCAAGGAGGAGCCCTGCCCCTCCTTTTATGGGTGGAGGGGCTAGGCGCGCCAGGGAGGGAGGGAGTCCCTCCCCAACTCGGCCTAGGGCTGGGCGCCGGCTTGGAGAGGAGAGGGACTCCTCCTCCAAGTTGGTTTCCACCTCCTCTTGCTTGTTTCCCACAGTTTCCTGTTTCCCACAGTTTCCAGTTTTCCACAGTTTCCTGTTTTAGCCGTTTGACTTTCAAACTGGCAATTTGACTTTCAAGTTTTGGAACAGCAAGAACACTTAGTACATGATGCAATCATTCAATGACACATTCATGTACCCTCCCCTCAGTCTTGGGACATTCCGGAACCTTCTAGAACATTCCCGATGAAAACACCGGAATCATTCCCGAACTCCGAAACGGGACTTTCCTTATATGAATCTTATTCTCCGGACCATTCCGGATCACCTCGTGATATCCCGGATCCCATACGAGACTCCGAACAACATTCGGTCTCTTTCTCATAATACCATAACTACTCAAACAACGTCGAATCCTTAAGTGTGTCTCCCTACGGTTCGTGAATTATGCGGACATGATCGAGACACTTCTCCGAACAATAACCAATAGAGGAATCTGGAAATTCATATGGCTCCCACATATTTCTACGATTACTTTGCGATCGAATGAACCACTTACATACGATACCAATTTCCCTTTGTCTCACGATAGTTTACTTATCCGAGGTTATGATCGTCGGTATCTATGCATACCTAGTTCAACCTCGTTACCGATAAGTACTCTTTTCTCGTTACCGTGATATGTGATCCCTTGTGAGCGGTCACATGCTTGCAAGCTAATTGGATGACATTTCAGAGAGGGCCCAGTATATCTATCCGTCATATGGATGGACAAATCCCACTCTTGATCCATGTGTTTCA
This sequence comes from Avena longiglumis, assembly GCA_030063025.1. Classification (NCBI taxonomy): domain Eukaryota; kingdom Viridiplantae; phylum Streptophyta; class Magnoliopsida; order Poales; family Poaceae; genus Avena; species Avena longiglumis. The sequence goes on from CP125973.1 coordinate 572,198,352, forward strand.
ACCAATACTTTCTGAACACTCAATGCCACTTTTATAGCCACCCTGTTACGGTGTGGTGTTTGATGTCATCAAAGCATCCATCCGGTAAAGGTGATATGCATAATCTCATGGTCGAAGGAATTAGGTTACTATGTATCAGAAAGCATATAGCAATTGAACTATTGAAATGACTTGATCTTTATGCTACGCTTATCTATAGGAGTATGTCCATCACATCATTCTCCTAATGATATGATCCTGTTGTTAATAACATCTCAATGTTCATGATCAGGAAACCATGATCATATATTAACCAACAAGCTAGTTTAACAAGAGGCTTTACTAGGGACTCTTATTTTAGTTTACAAATCACACAAGTATTAATGTTTCCGGTTAATACAATTATAGCATGGTATGTAAACATTTATCATAAGTGTGAAGATATGATAATAACCACTTTATTATTGCATCTTGGGCATATCTCCAACAGTCTCCCACTTGCACTAGAGTCAATAATCTAGTTTCAAACCTTTGTGTATTCAACACCTATGGCTTTACGGTGTTGTATGTACACGATTGCTAGTGGTCAATCGATCTCCGGATCGACACTTCCGGTCCGTGTGTAATTGCATGTCTTTGTCTCTCATCACTCATTCTCTAATGAGATGGCTTTGTATAAATTTGGTCTTTCGGTGTGACCTTTAGTTCTTTGGGGTTAAAACATGTTGATAATATTGTCGCACAATATATCTTCATAGTATTATCCTCTGTGAACTACACCTAGTTTGATAACAAACTACTTGACACAAATGCCCTCTTTTCTGCTAAAATAGCAGTCATATACTTAGCCTTTGTTGTAGTATCATCACAATGTCTTAACTTTGGAACTCATCCAAATTCATTATGGAACTCACATTCCATTATATTGTGCCACCCTTAGTTTAGATTGAGATAAACTTAATTTGTACTTTGACAAAACTAGTATCAATGTAGTACTTTTACAATGAACTAACCATCTATTTGTCACTTCTACAAATAATATACTCTTAGTTCTTCCAAAAGATCATAAGAATATCCTTACTATTGTCCAATGATCATCTTACGAATCATTACGGTATATGCTCACAACATTTAGAGCATAGGACATATGGATTTGTACATATCACAGTATGATTGATATAAATACTCTTTGTGATTTCATACATCAAGTATCAAACTATACTTGATTATTTGTTTCACTTTACCAAATGTCAATACACTTGAATATATCATCAACATTGAACTCATTCAATCCTTTCTGTGCAACAAGAACCTTTCTTGTAGTTTCTATATTGAACTCATTCAATATCTCGTCTATGTACTTCTGGCACAACCATATTAGCATCTATTGATGCCAAATATTTAGGTTTTGCCTAAGTCTTTCATCGAGATGAAATTCTTAATATGATTTAATAAAAGATACATTATTTCCAATCAACAATATGTCTTCCACATAATGTATTAGAAACATGTCTTAGCGCTCCCACTTAATTTCTTGCAAATGCAAGCATCTTCATTATCTCTGATGAATTTAAACTCTTTTAACAGTTTCATCATAGTGAAGATTCCAACTCCGCGATTCTCACTTCAACCATTGAAGTTTGCATATGCTTTTAGCATCCTTTGAATTAACAAAAACCCTATGGACCGTGTCATGCACACGTCCTAGGTAACGATTCTATTAGAAGAACTTGTTTTGTTTATTCAACTACCATATAACAAATTATATGCAGTGGTTGCTACATTAATCCATCTAGACTAAATATCGCTATGAAAGATCAGATCTTATCATAGTCAACCTTTGAACATTGTTGTGAACTCTTTCCCAACATGTCGACTATTTCATAGATGTGCAACATCCATGTCTATTTATTTATAGATCCAAAACACAACTGTAAGGTCTCACACCTTTCTCGAGGGTCCTTCAAGTTCAAAACTTGATTTCTCGTGTATGGAACTATCACGGATTTTATGGCTTCAAGCCATTTGACGGAGTCAGGGCCCATCATCGCTTCTTTGCATGTAGTCGGTTCATTATTCTCAAATAATGATTCAACCCTCAAATCTTGGTATTTGATTGTTTACCCGATCTACTTGTTTCAATAGGAACTTAGATCTCTGTGACCACAACCTTTGAGGCACGTGAGCCATGAGCATTATTCTTGCCTCCTAACACTTTTCAGCATTGCAACTCTGCACATATAGCTAAGGTTCTTTTAACCTTATCAAAGTTCTATTGTCCTCCCACTTAACTTTTCACGAAAATTCCTTCTCAAAGAAACTTGGCGTTTAAGTGACAAACACTTTTGTCTCCGATGTTATGGAGGATTACTTAACAGTTATTCGAAATAACATACAAAGACAGGTTCATCCGACTTTGGTTGCAAACATCTTTCTTATGCATAGCATACCAATGTTTAAGAAAGGACAATTTGGGTTTTATCCCAAATCATAACTTTATATGGTGTCATTTCAACGGATTATGATGGAGCTCTTTTCAGTGGAAAAACGGTAATCTCTAAAGCTTTTAATCTTTAAAATATAATGGCAATTTTATGAATTATACCTTTGATCTTACCATGTCAAACAAGGTTTAATTACATATCTCGAACGTTCCATACTCTTATGGTGTTTCGGAAATGCAAATCCACGGAACGATTCCTTAAATCTTAGGTATTATGCTAAACTTGTAACTTAAATATTTTCCTTTATGATCTTATCATAAACTATTCATATTCTTGTTACAATGATTTTGCACTTCATCTTGAAAGTCTTTGAACTTTTCAAGTGTTTCATACTTTATCCTTATTAAGTAAATATTCATATATTCACTCAAATTTTCGGAGAAAGCATATGAAGTTGAAATCCATCGCTCTTGACTACACATAATGGACTTCATACAACAATATGTATAAGTTCCAGTAAGCTAGTCATTCATTCCTTTTTGGCCTATGAACGAAGTTTTAATTATCTCTAGGAAAGTTTCATAAGCGTCATTTGATCAAAATCAAATAGACTCCAAAATTCCATCCATATGGATTTTCTTCATGTTTTCTTTCCAATATAATTTAAACGGCGATGTCACTTCCTAAGTGATCTTTCAATCAATTTGTCTTTCGACATCTTTAGCACTAGTTTTATGGATGTGATATCTCCAACGAGATTTGCAAATCATCCATCTTTTATAGATCACGGCAATTATTTGAACAACCCTTTTGTTCTCATAATACCTGATAAAACAAATCTTGAAGGCAAGCTTTGATGTTTAACGATCAACACAATAACCCTTTATTTTGTTCTCGATGAACATCATCACATATTCTTTTGCTAGTTACTTAGGCCATTGTAGTTCATGAATTGTGTTGTTTCGTATGACGATTCACACCAACAAATTCAGTATCAAATACTTAAGAACCACATTGTTTAATAAGCAAAGAATATAGCCATAACATGTATATCATCTATATACTTAAACTGAACAATTCTAGTCTTTTCTTTTCTGCCATATACTTATGAGATTCTCTTTCAGTATTTACTTTTCTGTTTGAAAGAATCTATCAACATCAATTAGTGGAGTCATTCATATGACACATAGTCCAAAGCGTGTATAGTTAAATACCAATGTCTTTGGACTTGCACTTTGAAGTAGATCACCATCATTAAATGTTTGGTGTTCTTTCAAATTCCTTTCTTTAGTAATCTCTTGGTGTAGTAAATATTTTACCTACATCAAATATTCACCCTTATCATGGAATTATCCATGATCAAGCTACTATTAGCTTGTAACGGTGAATCGTGAGTATAATGTTGCTCTCCCAAAAACTTTTGGAGGTTTAGGACAACTAGTGTCTCCAACCTTTTGCAAATTCTCATCAAATATGAGAACATGACTTTAGCCATATTATACTCTATCATGTTGCAACCAAAACTTCATTTCAGATATCACAATATCTTCCACAAATCATGGTTTCTGAAACAACTCTTTCAGATCCTTAGATAACCTTGATATTAGGTGAATCCTTTGAATATCAAGAATCATGGAGACAAACATGATACTTATATACTAACACTTGGAATTGTTACTCTTGATTTAATACTAATTATTAAACTTCATGGAGTAACCGGAACTTACTGAAAGTTTGCAATAGGACTTTTAAACTTTAGATTAACACTTCAAAACAATACGATACTAGTTCGTAAAGTAACTAACCAGAATTCTATAGTTCTATCATCTCAATTATAACTAAGCGCAAGGTGGTAAACGGATGCCAATGACTACAACAACTATGCAAATTCACTTTGATTTAGTTTATGATAAATTGAGTTCTAATTAATAATTAAATTAATCTAGGTGAACTCCCACTCAAAACAATATCCCTCACATTCTTTTAGTGATCACACGAACCAAATCCACCACATCAAAACCGATCATCACGAGAGTTGATATAGCTTCAATGGCGAACAATCAACATGTTCATCATATCTACTATATGACTCATGCTCTACCTTTCGGTAATCCGTGTTCACGAGGCCATGTGCGTACATGCTAGGCTCGTCAAGATCAAACCTTAGTTTCCGCATGAGCAAATCTGGCTTGCTCATGTTGTATACACTGCGTAATCTAACACACCCGATCATCACGTGGTGCTTGAAACAACAAGCTTTAGCGGTGCTAACTAAGGGTGAACACTTTATGACTTGAAATTCATGTGCATGAGGGATCATCTTATAATGCTACCGTCGTCTACTAAGCAATACAAGATGCATAAAGGATTAACATCACATGCAATTCATAATATGTGATATGATATGGCCTTTCTTCTTTGTGCTTCGATCTCCATCTTCTAGCACGAACATGATCTCCATCATCACCGACATTGCATCAAGGTCAATGATGCTTCTCCATGGTTGTCGTCCACCGGCTTCAACTATTACAACTACTTTGAATAGACACGCGAGTCTTAACAGAATTTAAAGACAACCATATGGCTCCTGCCGGTTGCCAACTTACAATAAGGAACATTGCATACATCATATATAATCACAATCATGGCCATATCACATCACAAAGATACCCGCAAAACAAAGTTAGACGCCTCTAATTTTCTTTGCATGTTTTACGTGGTTTGGGGCTTTCAATAAGTGTCGTTCTAACTTACGAACAAGAATCACAACATTGATACTAGTATTGTCAATCACCCGTTGTAAATTGGATCTTAACTATGCTAGGAGAAATAGGCACCCGCAAAGCCACTTATGCAATACAAGTTGCATGTCAAGCGTGGAGAAAGTCTCATGAACGATGTCATGTAAGGTTAGCCCGGGACGCTTCATCCCAACATACCGCAAGATGCAAAGTACACAAAAAGCAATCGACAATAAAAGCATCAACGCCCACAATGACCATTGTGTTCTACTCACTGCAATGATCTACATATAGACACGGCTCGATACCCAGTAGGGGTTCGTAGCATGGAAAACAAAAATTTTCTATCGCATACAAACAAACAAGCCAAGATCTATCTACTAGATTGTAGCAACGAGTCGATAGAGGAACTCACCTCGAAGATTCCAAAGCGGTTAACGAGAGCATTCTCGTGGGTGATGTAGTCGTACTCTTCCGATCTCAAGATCGTGTGAGCGATCCTTCCCAAGGCTGCGTTCGGCAGCGCTCCTTGATCGTCCTGCGTTCGGTACTCGACGAAGACCTTCCTCTCCCTTGTTCCAAAGAAAATGGAGGTTGTAGAACTCTCCTCGAAATTCCGGCAACGGCGTGGTACGGAAGTAGAGGGAGATCCCAGGCTTCGCTTTGCCGGAGCGAGTATGGTGGATTATGAGAGAGGGCTATTAGTGGTCTAGAGATTAGACACACCAATTAGAAGGCTCTAAACCGCAGGCTAAAGAAATTAGAAGCTCTAAACCAAACGGCTCTAAACCGGAGATTAGAGGTAGAAACTTGTGTCTCAAGGAGGAGCCATGCCCCTCCTTTTATGGGTGGAGGGGCTAGGCGCGCCAGGGAGGGAGGGAGTCCCTCCCCAACTCGGCCTAGGGCTGGGCGCCGGCTTGGAGAGGAGAGGGGCTCCTCCTCCAAGTTGGTTTCAACCTCCTCTTGCTTGTTTCCCAGTTTCTGTTTCCCACAGTTCTGTTTCCACATTTCTGTTTTAGCCGTTTGACTTTCAAACTGGCAATTTGACTTTCATGTTTTTGGAACAGCAAGAACACTTAGTACATGATGCAATCATTCAATGACACATTCATGTACCCTCCTCCCTCGGAGTGCCGGACAATCCGGAACCTTCTAGAACATTCCCGATGAAAACACCGGAATCATTCCCGAACTCCGAAACGGGACTTTCCTTATATGAATCTTATTCTCCGGACCATTCCGGATCACCTCGTGATATCCCGGATCCAATCCGAGACTCCGAACAACATTCGGTCTCTTTCTCATAATACCATAACTACTCAAACAACGTCGAATCCTTAAGTGTGTCTCCCTACGGTTCGTGAATTATGCGGACATGATCGAGACACTTCTCCGAACAATAACCAATAGAGGAATCTGGAAATTCATATGGCTCCCACATATTTCTCGATTACTTTGCATCGAATGAACCACTTACATACGATACCAATTTCCCTTTGTCTCACGATAGTTTACTTATCCGAGGTTATGATCGTCGGTATCTACGCATACCTAGTTCAACCTCGTTCGATAAGTACTCTTTTCTTTCCGTGATATGTGATCCCTTGTGAGCCAGTCACATGATTGCAAGCTAATTGGATGACATTTCACCGAGAGGGCCAGTATATCTATCCGTCATATGGATGGACAAATCCACTCTTGATCCATGTGTTTCAACCAATACTTTCGAACACTCAATGCCACTTTTATAGCCACCTGTACGGTGTGGTGTTTGATGTCATCAAAGCATCCATCCGGTAAAGGTGATATGCATGATCTCATGGTCGAAGGAATTAGGTTACTATGTATCAGAAAGCATATAGCAATTGAACTATTGAAATGACTTGATCTTTATGCTACGCTTATCTATAGGAGTATGTCCATCACATCATTCTCCTAATGATATGATCCTGTTGTTAATAACATCTCAATGTTCATGATCAGGAAACCATGATCATATATTAACCAACAAGCTAGTTTAACAAGAGGCTTTACTAGGGACTCTTATTTTAGTTTACAAATCACACAAGTATTAATGTTTCCGGTTAATACAATTATAGCATGGCATGTAAACATTTATCATAAGTGTGAAGATATGATAATAACCACTTTATTATTGCCTCTTGGGCATATCTCCAACAATATCATCATTAAGTTTAATACTTTTAGCATCAACATTATGAATATGTGTAACACTAATATCGATATCCAACAGAAATAAACCATTCATCATCGGTGCATGACCATAAAAGATTTCATTGATATAAATATAACAACCATTGTTCTCGGATTTAAATGAATAACCACTTCGCATCAAACACGATCCAGATACAATGTTCATGCTCAGTGCTGGCACTAGATAACAATTATTCAAGTTTATTACTAATCCTGAAGGTAAGTGGAGAGGTAGCGTTTCGACAGCGATCACATCAACACTTGATCCATTGCCGACATGCATCTTGACCTCACCCCTTGCTAGAGGCCGCTTGTTCCGCAGCCCCTGATTCGAGTTACAAATATTAGCAACTGAACCGGTATCAAATACCCAGGTGCTACTGCGAGTACTAGTCAAGTACACATCAATAGCATGTATATCATATATACCTTTGTTTGCCTTGTCGGCCTTCTTGTCTGCCAAATACTTGGGGCAGTTGCGCTTCTAGTGGCCAGTTCCCTTACAATAATAGCACTCAATATCAGACTTAGGGCTAACTCAGGGTTTCTTTTCAGGCACGGCAACCGGCTTGCCGCCCTTACTTCCCTTCCATTTTACCTTCTTGTCTTTCTTGAAACCAGTGGTCTTATTGATCATCAACACTTGATGTTCTTTCTTGTCACTTCTGCAGTTTTAAGCATTGACAGAAGCTCGGGGAGAGACTTCTTCATGCCTTGCATATTATAGTTCATCATGAAGCTCTTATAGTTAGGTGGCATAGACTGCAGAACACGACGGATGCCCAAGTCAATGGTAATCGTTATTCCCAAGGACACAAGCTTATCGGCGTAACCCGACATCTTGAGTACATGCTCACTTTCGGAGATGTTCTCTTCCATCATGCAGCTAAAGAACTTTTCTGAAGCATTGTACCTCTCTACAGTAGCATGGGTGTCAAAAATCATTTTCAACTAACTCATTGTATCAAATGCATTGCCGTTTTCGAAACGCTTTCAAAGTTCTGGCTCTAGCCCATAAAATATTCCGCAATGAACTAAGTTGTGGTCCTCCTGATGAGTCTGATAGACATTATTCTAATCGTCAGGGGCATCATCGAACGGTGGGGCGCCTAGCGGCACTTCTAGCACATATTGCTTTTGTGCAGCAGAGAGGATAATCCTCAAATTCATGGCCCATTCGGTAAAGTTGCCACCGTTCGTTGCAAGTTTCTCTTTCTCCATGAATATAGTGAAATTAAAAGCAGGTGGTGCCATCTACAACAGAATTTGTAAAGTTTATACTAATTTTATGATAGATTGAGTTCAACTAATCCATATTAAGAATGAACCCAACTCAAAAACGACATCCCTCGTGCCTTTTTGGTGATTACATGAACCAAATCCACTACACCAAGTCCGATCATCACGTGAGACGGTGTAGCTTCAAAGGCGAGCATCAAATGGGCATCATATCTACCATATGACTCATGCTTAACCTTTCGGTCCGTGTTCCGAGGCCATGTATGTACATGCTAGGCTCGCCAAGTAAGAACCTTAGTATTCGCGTGTGTAACTGTCTTACACCCGAAATATGGTCGTGGATCCAAGAACACCAGATCATCACGTGATGTCTTGGAGTGACGAAACATAATCGATGCATACTTAAGGAAGACACAGTATTATATTGATATCTAAATGATGGATCATCTTATTATGCTAATAAAACGCCAAACAAGCAATATAAGATGCAATCAAACATCATATGTTTATAAGTGAAATGATATGGTCCTTTCACTTGATCTCCATCATGTGCATCGTGGTATGATCACTATCATGCCTCTATGTGTAAGGCCAAGGTCTATGGAACTTACACGTTATGCGTGTTGTAAGAGTATCAACTTATACTTCTACTTACAACATCACCATATCATGACACTAGCCCAGCAACAATCTAAACTAGATGCCTCTAAGTTATCCATTGCAAGTTTTACGTGGCTTAGGGCTTTCGAAGATAGAACCGTTCTTACCTACGAACATGAACCACAACAAGGATAACCAAATTGTTGACAACTCATTGCAAATTAGATATTGACTATAGTAGGAGAGACAGACACCCGCTAGCCACTTATGTAAAACTAGTTGCATGTCAAGCGTGGAACATGTCTCATGTGCGAGGACATGTAAAGTTTGTCCGGGCCGCTTCATCCCACTATGCCACCAATATCCAAAATACAACTAAGAAGGAATAACATGATCATCATCGCCCACATACTCATATGTGTACTACCCGTGCAAAGCATCTACGCATAAACCTGGCTCTGATACCACTGTAGGGTTCGCAGCATAGAAAACAAAAAATTCCTACGATGGGAACAACTATGTACCAAGATCTATCTACTAGATAAAAACAACGTGCAGATGTATATCCGTAAATAACATACCCTTGAAGACCGACAAAGCTTAACGAGTTCAAACTCGTGGTTGATGTAAACGATCTCTTGCCGATCTCAAGACCGAGAGGAATTCCTAGCACCACAAATCAGCAGCGCATCCGTGCTCGCACACACGTCCGAGGCACCGAGCAACCTCCGCCTCCTCGCTCCAGCGATGCAGTGGAAGCACAACTCTTTCTTGCCAAATAGCCACCGGGAACATGTATCTCGCTAGTCCGAGACCATGTGGAATAAATACTAGAGGGGGAGAGAGATCCTTCACGAGGAGGTGTGAGTGAGAAGTGAGGAGGGGGGCTCCTTTTATAGGACGAGGGGGCACCCAAAGGGGTGGCCGCCGGCCATGGGGGCTTCCCCCTCCCCTCCTTTTATGCTAGTATATTAATCCTTTTGTTTCGCGATATATTACATGTCCGAGATTCGATCATCGGTATCTCCATACCTAGTTTGATCTCGTTACTGACATGTACTCTTTTCTCGTTCCTGTGATATAACATTCTAGTGATCAAATCACTTGCTTGCAAGCTAATCAATGTGATATCACCGAGAGGGCCCAGAGCATATTTATCTGTCATCGGGATGAACAAATTCCACTCTCGATCCATGGGTCTCAATATAACACTTAAGTAGTATTGAACCCATCTTTATAATCACACTATTAGGGTGTGATGTTTGATGTTATCAAGATACTCTTCCGGTGTTAGTGATTGACATGATCTCATGGTCTAAGGATTAGGATCACTTCGTATGATGTTATAGCAATATAAACTCAATGACTTTGATCGTAATGCTATACTTCGTATGAATGTTCATCACACCATTACACTAATGTTGTGACCTCGTTATTAACAACATCCAATGTCCATGATCAGGAAACCTTGATCATCTTGTTAATAAACGAGCTAGTTTATGAGAGAGGCATAACTAGGAACTTTCTGTTTGTTTATTAAACACACATGTATTAATGTTCCCGTATTAATATAATTATAGCATGCAAAATAAACATCTATCATATACTTGGAATATACATAATAACCACTTTATTATTGCCTCTCAAGGCATATTCCCTTCATAAACAGCGTTGGTGATACAATAGACCATATGGGGACACAACTTTCTTCGTACCCATCACTGCGGTGTCATGTTTTCTCGAGGTCCACGTGTCCATCAAAAGACCCAGTAGAATAGGTCTGGAGCAGAGTCGACAATCTGAAGGGACAATCTCTATTTTTTGGGATCAACTACCCTTTATTCGTCAGATCCCCTGAAGCTGTTGAACCTGTAATTGCTCAGGCAGCCCCGACTCCTGATGATGATGATGATGATGGTGGTTGTGGAGCTGACGAAGAACGAGCTGCTGCTACTCCGGGTGAAGCTGACGAAATACTCGCTAATGCTGCTGCTGGTGAAGCTCACGAAATACTTGCTAATGCTGCTGCTGGTGAAGCTAACGACATACCGGCTGAGGCTGCTGCTGGAGTCCAGGGAGAACATGGTGCTGTTGTTGCTAAGGTGCCAGCACTTCCAGTGTTGATAGCAGACTGTGTGTTTGCTGCGTACTCACGCGTTTATTATGTTGACACTCCAGATCCGACCTGGAGCCGAATCCACGTCGGGGAGAGGGGGCTGCCATTGGCTCATCAGTGGGGTCGTAAAATTTGATAGAGAATGAGAGACGGCCAAACGCAGCACTCTGGTTCGTTCCGACGATGCCACCAGCTCCAGAGGACGGTTCGCCGGTGGGCTCGTCGGAAGTTCTGGCGGTGTAAGACTGCTTTGCTTATTTGTGTAAGAACAAGTTAAGACTATGCGTGTAAGACTAAATTATGCCTAACAAGTTAAGACTATGTGTGTAAGACCAAGTGAAGCCCAGCTTTTCTTTCCCTGCCCAAAACAGTAGAATTGCAGCATAGAACATACAAGGGTAATGTGTATACCAGACATTTTGCTCGGGATAACAACCACTTCAAGTTAATTGTTGTTTCAAGTTGGCAATACTGCCGATAGTGTTATTGTCATGAACGTGTACGTATTTGAACGCATCACTATAATGTGCCACCTATTGATGATTGATGACATGGATATAGCTTCTCTTCACGTATTTGCATTCAATCGCTCATGGATCAGAATTACTACACGCATAGAAAAACAGTGAAATTTAAAGAGGTACAACATATGATCTTTTTGAAACCAGTTTATTCATTGTATTACCGGCACACCATACAACTTGCACTTCCATATAATTCACAAACAGAGAATACAACAGGACCATACCCACATGATCCATCAATCTAATCTGACGGGTAGCCGTCATAGTAATCGTAGTGGGTGGTCCCATCTTCCCCATAAGGCGACACCATCTGCAGCTCAGAATGCTCGACGGTACTGCAATACACCGCCAGCAATCGATCGAGTTCGAAAGTACAGTCATAATCCTCCTACTCCATACCCATGGACAACCCTTGGCTCCTCTTCCCACGCAAGAGCCTCAAAGTTGTAAGATCTAATCTGGGATAGGTCCGAATAGTACATGCTGCCGACCTGCACAGTGGCTACCCTGGCGCTTGATGACCCACAAGTATAGGGGGTGTATCATAGTACTTTCGATAAATAGGAGTGTCGATCCCAACGAGGAGCAGAAGGTGCTGACTAGTGAAACTAGCTCAAGAGTTCTTTGTAAATACTAGCAAACAGATTTTTAGGGGTTTTCTGATAAAGCAAAGTAATAAAATGCAAGTAAATAAAGACATCAAATAAATGCAGCAAGTGTCCCAATCCTTTCTTAGCAAAGTACAAGCCGGTGTAAATACTAATGAGGACCAAACGTTCTCGAGGACACATGGGGATTCTGTCAAGTGTTTTCGCTTCGTATAGTTGAGTAGTCTTCTTTGGTTTTATAAGTGTTGTGCGGGTGAACCTGTGCTAATGTACTGACCTTACTTTGACTAATACATACTTGTGATTAAACCCCTTGCAAAGCATCCGCAACTACAAGAAAGCAATCAAGATATAAACCTAACCACAACCTTAAACTCTGAGATCCTACACTCCCTTGTGCAATGGTTTCCTAACGGGGGTTCAGGTTTTTGTCACTCCGGCAACCCCACAATTAGTAGACAAATACACAATGCATTGCCCTAGGCCCATAAATGGTGAATATCATGTAGTCGACGTTCACATGACACCACTAGACGAATAGAACCATAACTTAAATATCAAACCATTGAATAATATCTCAACACAACTCCATTACTAACAATATGACTTCTCCCATGTCCTCAAGAACCTAACGAACTACTCACGAGACATCATAAGAATCAAGATCAGAGATGATATAATGATGGATAACAATATGAACATAAACAATAATTCAATGGTTCCACTCACAAGCATCAACTACAATAGTAATCAACACCTGGAAAGTTTCCCTAAGAACTATACAAGATTCAACACAATTGTTACAGCGGGTGTTGGAGATATGCCCTAGAGGCAATAATAAATGTAGTTATTATTATATCTTTGTGTTTATGATAAATGTTTACATTCATGCTATAACAGTATTAAACGGAAACATTAATACTTGTGTGATTTGTAAACTAAAATAGAGTCCCTAGTAAAGCCTCTTTATAATACTAGCTTGTTGATTAATAGATGATCGTGGTTTCCCGATCATGAACATTGAGATGTTGTTAACAACAAGATCATATCATTAGGAGAATGGTATGATGGACATACTCCTATAGATAAGCGTAGCATAAAGATCAAGTCATTTTAAATAGTTCAATTGCTATAAGCTTTCTGATACATAGTAACCTAATTCCTTCGACAATGAGATCATGCTAATCACCATCAGCGGAAGGATGATTTGATGATGTCAAACACCACACCATAACTGGGTGGCTATAAAGACGGCATTGAGTATTCAGAAAGTATGGGTTGAGACACATGGATCAAGAGTGGGATTTGTCCATCCATATGACGGATAGATATACTCTGGGCCCTCTCGGTGGAATGTTATTCAATTAGCTTGCAAGCATGTGGCTGGCTCACAAGGGATCACATACCACGGGAACGAGAAAAGAGTACTTATCGGTAACGAGGTTGAACTAGGTATGCAGAGATACCGACGATCAAAACCTCGGATAAGTAAACTATCATGAGATAAAGGGAAATTGGTATCGTATGTAAGTGTTTCATTCGATCGCAAAGTAATCGTAGAAATATGTGGGAGCCATATGAATTTCCAGATTCCTCTATTGGTTATTGATCGGAGAAGTGTCTCGGTCATGTCCGCATAATTCGCGAACAGTAGGGAGACACACTTAAGGATTTGATGTTGTTTAGTAGATATGGAATGTTAGTAGGGATACCGAATGTTGTTCGGAGTCTCGGATGGGATCCGGGATATCACAAGTAGATCCAGAATGGTCCGGAGAATAAGATTCATATAAGGAAAGTCCTATTTCGGAGTTCAGGAAAGTTTCCGATGTTTTCATCGGAGAGGTTCTAGAAGGGTCTAGAAGGTTCACCGGTCCGAAAGGAGAATGGTCCATGAATGTGTCATGGGTAAGTGGAATTATTGGATCATGTCCAAGGTCACTTGGTGTTGGCATATGCAAATGAGAAATAAAGCTCTAAATTGAAAGTCAAACGGGAAGTTTGAAAAGTCAAACTGGAACAATGGTTTCCTAGTGGGAGAAGAAACAAGTCAGTCTCTCAATCCAATTTGGGTTTGGGTTTGGGTTTGGATTCAAACCCACCCCTCCCAATGCTGCCCCTCCCTCTCATAAATAGAGGGGGAGGGCTGCCCCAAACAAGACAAGTTCCAAGCCCTCTCCATGAGCCGCCATGTCGCCCGCCGCATCACCGGCGCCACCGCCGCCTTGCACCGCTGCCGGTCCGTCGCAAACCGCCCTAGCCACCGCCGACACCTCTTCCTCCTCCCGGATATCTAAACTCTAGTTTTCCAGGAAACCCTAAATCCACCATAACTCACATCCGGCTTAGGCGAAGCCCTGCAGGATCTTCCCTCTACTTCCAACAACACGCCGTCGTGCTGCCGGAATCACGAGGGAGAACTACAACCTCCGCTGCCTGCTGGAACAAGGGAGAGGAAGGTCTTCATCGAGTACCGAACGTGTGAGCGACTGCGGAAGCACTGCCGAAACGCAGCGCAAATAAGGATCGTCTACGCGATCTTGAGATCGGCAAGTGTACGACTACATCACCCATGAGAATCTGCTCTCGTTAACCGCTTTGGAATCTTCAATGGTGAGTTCTTCTATCGACTCGTTACTACAATCTAGTAGATATATCTTGGCTTGTTTGTGTGCATGCGGTAGAAATTTTTTGTTTTCCATGCTACGAACCCCTATAGTGGTATCAGAGCCGTGTCTATATGTAGATCTGTTGCACGAGTAGAACACAATGGTCATTGTGGGCGGTGGTGCTTTTATTATCAATTGCTTTTTGTGTACTTTGCATCTTGCGGTATGATGGGATGAAGCAGCTCGGGCTAACCTTACATGACATCGTTCATGAGACTTTCTCCACGCTCAACATGCAACTTGTATTGCATAAGTGGCTTTGCGGGTGCATGTCTCTCCCATCATAGTATAGATCCAATTTACAATGGGCACTTGATAGTTCAAGCATCAACATTGTGGTTCTTGTTCGTAAGTTAGATCGACACTTATAGAAATCCCCAAACCACATAAAATATGCAAAGAAAATTGGAGGCGTCTAACTTTGTTTTGCAGGGGTGTGTTGTGATGTGATATGGCCATGATTGTGATTATATTTGATGTATGCAATGTCCCTTATTGTAAGTTGGCAACCGGCAGGAGCCATATGGTTGTCTTTAAATTCCGTTAAGACTCGCGTGTCTATTCAAAGTAGTTGTAATAGTTGAAGCTGGTGGACGACAACCATGAAACTGCGCCATTGACCTTGACACCATACCGGTGATGATGGAGATCATGTTCGTGCTTGAAGATGGAGATCAAAAGCACAAGAAGAAAGGCCATATCATATCACATATTATGAATTGCATGTGATGTTAATCCTTTATGCATCTTGTATTGCTTAGTTGACGATGGTAGCATTATAAGATGATCCCTCTGTTATCGCCATATTTTGGCCAAAGGAGGAGACGGGCCGTAATCAAGATGGGCTTGAAGGATACATATATACGACGTGTTGCTGAATCGGCCTTGCGCGTGGATTTGGGCTAAATTGCCCGTGTATCTGTATATTGTAGTAGGATCCGTTTCAGATAAGAGATAGAGTTGTAGAGTTATTCCAAATATAGAAAGTCTCCGGACTATAAATATGTACCTAGGGTTATTGAGAAAAGGAGGACAATCACGTTCACAACAAACACAATCTCGGCGCATCGCCACCCCTTGTTTCTAGGGTTTCTTTCGGGTAAGTGTCATGCTGCCTAGATCGCATAGCAGTATCTGCTTATGCGTTACTTGGTTTTACTCGTACTGAAGCGTTGTTGATGGCGAGTAATACTATTATCATAGATGTGTTGAGGATAGCATCGGTACTTTTTACTATGATCGTTCAGTTATGCTACCTCTAGTTATCTCGCTACCTTTGCATCTTTTCCCGGATGTGAGGGTAGCATCTTGCTTGATCTTTATTCAGTCGATTCGATCCGTTATAGTTTTGCCTTGTTTTACAAGGTTTAGTTTAATATCCACGTAGTCAGGCCTTGCAAACGGGTTGAACGATCCAGTAGTACGTGAAGATATAATTTGCTAATTCAAGAGAAGTTGTTCCGGGAATTGACTTTACGTCGGTTGTTAGGCCTTCTCTAGGGTTAGTTCTTTATTATCTTTTGTATCTACCAGGCTCAATTACGTGTAAGACGTTCCAATTACGTGGTGAAAACGTTAAACTGTCGTAGATCGATTTAACTTGTATTGATGAAGCAAAACCTCATGTTATTATAGATCCAATGCAGAACCATGGGACAATCGGCTCCAGGAGCCGATTCACAGGGAAACCTGGGAGCCGGTCACGGCTCGAATTTTACGTATACTTGTTTACCATGCAGGAAACTGATCGAAGCAATCCATCACCTTCCTGACCAGGTATAGGTCAGGTGGCACGCCCTCGAACCAGCCAGGACGTGTGCCGGAGTTTTGCGGGCCGTTGCCCGAGGGACCAGGGCCCACCAGCAGTTCTGGGAGCCTCCCGGCTCTTCGTGTTGCTCGTCGCTGCTCGCCGGTGGGTTTTGGCAGGCAACACATTCTGGCACGCCCGGTGGGACATTCAACAGCATCTGCATCAACATCCGACGCTGAGATGGGGGACAGACCGGTCACGTACGACGATCTGCCTGAGGAGCACAAGGCAAAGTATGATGACATCAAAGCTCTCTTCGAAGCCGATCTCATCGGCTCTTTTGAGAGGACTCGTAAGCATGGCATCAGGTGGAAAGGGTTCTCGCCCGAAGGTGCTCTTGATGAGGTGGATCTCTCTGTTCCTTCGGAAGAGCGCACCAGAGCTCTGCGTCAGGAAGTTAACTACATGGTGGCTCATTCTCTCCACCACCATTCTGAGAGCCTAGTGAATGCTTTCGAGCGCATCGCAGTTCGTGTAGTTCAGGAGATCATGAAACATCAGTACTCTCCGTCGGGGCCTACTCTAGGGACTCACCAGGGAGAAAGACCACTCCAGACCAGGCCACAGCTGCCATTCACACTTGCAGCTCCGGAGCCACCAGGGGCAGCGGCGTACATCGTCTACAAGGTCGGAGGTGACCCAGGCGATTGCCAGTTCCTGTTCGAACCGCCCAAGTAAATCCCACATGGATATGTGTGCACCTACGTGCCGGACTGCAACAAACTGACGCGCACGAACCAGATTGCAACCGCAGGGATTTCTGGGGCAGGAGTTTCTGGAGCAGGGGCTTCGGGAGAAGGTATTCCTGGAGCAGGGATGTCAGGGATGGACGCTGATAAACAGGCATGGCTGGCCAAGTACGCCACCGGAACGAGTCATGAGAATTCAGCCCCTACAGCTCAAACAGTGGAGCAAATCCGTACCATCCTGAGAGACCAGTTCGGCTTCGTGCCGAAGAGAAGGACAATCGGCTATTCCAAGCCGTACCCAACGAGTTTGATCTGATTCCGCTGCCACCCAAGTATCGGCTCCCTGAGTTCTCAAGGTTTAGCGGATCAGAAGGGTCGAGCTCGATAGAGCATGTGAGCCGATACCTGGCACAGTTAGGCATGATCTCAGCATCAGATCAGTTACGCGTAAGGTTCTTTGCGCAATCTCTGACAGGACCGGCTTTTGGGTGGTACACCTCGTTGCCACTTGACTCGATCCAGACCTGGAAGCAGCTGGAAGAGCAGTTCCACATTCAGTATCATTCGGTTACCGAGGTGGCATTGCGACGCGCATGTGCGGCAAAGCGGGAGAGACGGTAGCTGAGTACATCCAGCGTTCAGGCCAAGAACCGATGTTATTCGGCTCGCTTAATCGAGAAAGAAGCGAGCTGGCGGTGTTGGGTCTCTCAAGACCTATCAAGGATCGCTTTCCAAGTAGAGTACAATTCATTGGCGCATGGCCTAGAAACCCGACAATGTACGAACAGCGCCACTCGAGTTGTACCAGACAAGTTTAAACGTCCGATAGGCCTGGTCGATCTGTAAGAAGAGGATCCTATAAAAGACCGAGGAGGTGGCCGGCTGAATGGGCTCGGGGGCAGATCCTGTGTCCGCAAATGGGTGAAGCGGCAAGGGCCTGCAAAGGGTTCGACTGTAAGCAAAGCTGAGCAGATATTCGATTTGTCAAGGAAAACAAAGTTACCCAAGGCCATAAAATCCCTACAGCTCAAGAGATGAACGGAGATCAGACGCAAGTGGCATCACTGCTCACCCACACCACCAACGCAAGAAGAGTTGCGTCGCCAGATCCAAGCCATAGAACAGGCCGTCGATCCTTGGGCAATTCGCCATGAAAGTAGATACCAACCCGCTTCCCGGCCAACATGGTAGAACACAGCCACTCCACGAGGCGCCGCTAGATTTCTGCTCGATGTCAACATGGCAGGCCTGTACCACTATGGCACATATAAGGAGGAGGGCGATCGCTCGGGTAGAGAAAGAGAGAGGGTTTGCCGCGGCCGGCCCCATTATGGTGACAGGCGCTATTTAACTGAGGAGCAGGTGAGAAGCGTGCGATATCAGAAGCCACACTCCACGCATCTCCTTAACAAGTATGAGCGCCAAGATGAGGACCGACGCCGGCGCGATAGAGACGATGAAGGATATGAGCACATCGCTAGGGGAACGTCAAAAGAAAAGGAAGGCGTGGACAAACATTGGGATTTTCCTTTCTTCAAGTACTGCTGGGATGCGGGAATGAGCCGATTGCCTACAATCGACAACTGCCCAGAGTGCGGACAGCAGAAGGAAGACACAGGTCCAGTCTCAGTGTTCAAGCGTCTAGGTCCTCTCCCTCCTCGAGCAAAAGACCTCGAGGAGCCAATGGGTGCAAAGGAAGAAGACAGATATCACCGTCCAAGGTGGTGTCCCGATGGACTCAGACACACCCAAAAGCGTAGAGTTCAGCGACTGCGTAACCTGGAGGAAGCCGAAGCGCAGTACCTCCACGCTTTAAGGAAAGCACGGCCCGACCTGGCCGTGAAAATCCGGCAGACCTTGGAGTCGGAAGATCACCCAAAAAGGAAAGAGTGGCGCCCCAAGCCAGTAAAAGCCGATGCGAGGACATCGGCTGGCACGAATATGGTGTTCATACTTCCGTCAGAGTTTTGCGCTCCAAGGACAAACGAGCTACCAAAGTACGGTTGATCGCGCCCACGGCCGGTTATCTTTGAAAAGCCACGTGAGAAGGGCTACAAACATCTGAAAGCACTGTACCTGCGAGGTTACATCAATGGGCAGCCTGTCAGCAAGATGCTGGTTGACACCGGAGCGGCAGTCAATATAATGCCATACTCCATGTTACGGCGTTTGGGACGCTCCACTGCAGATCTGATCAAAACCAACGTCACGTTAAGCGACTTCAACGGCCAAACTTCAGAAACGCAGGCGTCAACGTGGATCCGACTGCGCAGAAAAACCATCCCTACATCATTCTTTGTGGACAGCAAAAGCACCTACTGCCTTGCCGGGAGATTGATTCATGCTAATCGCCGCATTCCATCTACGATGCACCAAAGGCTCGATACAAAGGATGGAGATGAAGTGGAGGTCATTCATGCAGATGATTCAATCGAGATCTCAATAGCAGGCATGAACGTCTGGGAAGCAGAAGACCAAGAGCCGATCTCTGGAATCAGTCTAGACGGCTGTGAGCGCATTGAAGCTACAAAAAACGGGGTGAGGCTGGTCTTATCCACTGGCCTGACGGAGTAGCAGAGTCCACGATCGTACGAGGTACGGCCGATCCCTGCGATCGGCCACAGAAAATAAAAAGTAGTAATCTTACGACAAGCATGTCATGCAGTCGTAGTAGGGAGGTTCCTTGCCATTGTGGAGCGCAAATGAGTTGTAAACCTTCCTTGACTAATGCAATCCAAAAGGGGGCCGATTCAGGCAATCGTCCCAAATTATTTTTGTTATCCTCACCAACTGTTTGCCCCGTGTTTAGCATCGATTTAACAGGTGACGGAAAGCTAGGGTATGGGTTTACTTCCGCTGATGAGCTAGAGGAGATTGACATCGGTCCTGGGGATAAGCCACGGCCAACATTTATCAGCAAAAAGTTAGATCCGAGCTTACGGGGTCCGATGATCGCTCTGTTGAAAGAATACCCAGACTGCTTTGCCTGGGACTATACAGAGATGCCTGGGTTAGACAGGAGCATCATTGAGCATCGGCTCCCGCTTAAAAAGGGGTTTCGGCCATTCCAGCAGCGAGCACGACAGATGAAGGCCGAAATTCTGGAAGAAGTCAAGAAAGAGATCGAGAAAATGTTGACAGCCAAGTTAATCAGGCCATGCAGGTATGCTGAGTGGATTTCTAGTATCGTACCTGTAGAGAAAAAGGATGGCCGCTGGCGTGTTGCCATAGATTTTCGGGATCTCAATAGAGCTACTCCAAAGGATGAGTATCCGATGCCAGTAGCAGAGACATTAATCAACGCAGCGGCTGGTCATAAGATCTTGAGCTTCATGGATGGCAATGCCGGTTACAACCAAATTTTTATGGCTCCGGAAGATATACACAAGACTGCATTCAGAGTCCCAGGTTCGGTGGGGTTGTTTGAATATGTAGTCATTACCTTCGGACTGAAGAATGCCGGCGCCACATACCAAAGAGCCATGAATTACATTTTCCATGATCTGATCGGCAAGCTGGTGGAAATTTATATCGATGACGTGGTAGTCAAGTCTGCTTCAGCACAAGGACACTTGGACGATCTACAACGCGTCCTGGACCGAACGAGAAAATTCGGGCTACGGATGAATCCAAAGAAGTGTGCCTTCGGTGTGACGGCCGGTCAGTTCTTGGGTTTCTTAGTCCATGAACACGGAATTGAGATCGGCCTGAAAAGTCAGGAGGCAGTGCGAACTATGAAGCCGCCTACCACGAAGAAAGAACTACAGTCTCTCATCGGCAAGATCAACTTCGTCAGAAGATCCATCTCTAATCTGTCAGGAAGAATAGAGCCGTTCATGGGACTGGTGAAAATTAAATCTGATGAGGAGTTCCGCTGGGGGGCAGAACAACAACGAGCCTTCGACGATATCAAAGAATATCTAACAAAGCCGCCAGTGTTGGTTCCGCCCCAGCCGGATAAACCATTCTACATTTACTTGTCAGTCGCTGATACGTCCATCGCCTCAGTGGTGGTGCAAGTTTATGATGGTCTGGAGCGAGTGGTGTTTTACATCAGCAGAAGAATGCTAGATGCAGAGACAAGGTATCTTGAGATCGATAGGTTGTGCCTCTGCCTGTTTTTCACCTGCACCAAGCTGTGCCACATCTTGCTCTCAGCGGAGATTATCGTTATATGCAAGTCAGACGTCATAAAGCACATGCTGTCGGCCCCTATGTTGAAAGGCCGACTCGGCAAATGGATGTTTGCACTGTCGGAATTTGACATCCGGTATCAACCCGCGAAAGCGGTTAAGGGTCGCATTACGACCTTATTGCCGATTGGAAAGAATCAACACCGATATAGCGGCGATGTCTATACGAAGGCTATGTTCTTCGATGGATCGGTGTGTGATGATGGTTGCGGCATCGATTCTACTCGTGTCGCCTGGGGCAACATATTCCTTATCCATCGTGTTAACTACCCTCACCAACAACGTCGCTGAGTATGAGGCGATACGCAAGGGAATGGAGTTGCTCATCGAAGTTGGAGCAGAAGCAGTGGAGATTTTTGGAGACTCCAAACTGGTAATTTCCCAACTCACGGAGGAATACAAGTGCGAGAGCGAGTCGCTCTTCCCATTATGGCTGCAATGCCGCGAGCTGATGGCCCAGTTCCGGTACATAAACTTCACCTGGATTCCACGAGCACAGAACACCGAGGCGAATGATCTCGCACAAATGGCTTCAGGCTACAAGGATGTGGCGGAAGGAGCCGATGTTCAGGTCCAGCTCCTAGAGGCCAACGACTGGAGAGCCGATATCTTCAATTACTTGAAGGATTCTGCTCGGGGGGCACCTAAACGGATAAGGTACAAGGCCATGAAGTATGTGCTTATTGGCGACAACATGTTTTACAGGACTCTGGAGGGGTTACTACTCAAATGTCTGGGGCCAACCGAGGCCAATCGGCTCCTACACGAGGTACACGAAGGCGCCTGTGGAACTCACTAATCGGCTCACAAGATGAAATGGTTGATCAGGCGATCAGGGTTTTATTGGCCCACCATGCTCGAGGACTGTTTCAAGTACTACAAAGGGTGTCAAGCATGTCAGAAATTTGGGAAAATTCAGATGGTACCCGCGTCAGCAATGAACCCCATCATCAAGCCTTGGCCATTCCGAGGTTGGGGCATGGACATGATTGGCAAGATCAATCCTCCATCAAGCAAAGGCCACATGTGGATTTTGGCCATTACGGATTATTTCACTAAATGGGTAGAAGTTGTCCCTATGAAGTCAGTAAACTCGAAGGATGTTATCAATTTTGTGAAAGAAAACGTCATTCATAGATTCGGGATTCCCCAAACTATCACGACCGATGGAGGTTCGGTCTTCATTTCTCATGAGTTCAGAAAATTCTGCGAGGACACGGGAATTAAGCGGATCCGATCATCTCCATATTATGCTCAAGCAAACGGGCAAGCTGAAGCGTCCAACCAGAGCCTTATCAAGCTGATCAAGAGGAAAGTCGACGAGCACCCTAGGCGTTGGCACGAGGTTTTGTCAGAGGCTTTATGGGCTTATCGCATGTCATGTCATGGGGCGATAAAAACCTCGTCATACCATCTAGTCTATGGACAAGAAGCCGTATTGCCCTGGGAGATTACGGCTGGATCTAGACGTGTCACTTTTCAGAACGATCTAACAACTGAAGAATATGCCACCCTGATGAGTGACAGTGTTGAGGATTTAACGGAGCTTAGGCTGTGGTCGCTCGAGAAAATCAAAGAGAACAAAGCCAAGGTAGCTCGTGCATACAACAAGAAGGTGAGACCAAAGGAGTTCCACATTGGCGATCTGGTATGGGAAGCTGTATTGCCATTGGGGACTAAGGATGCAGCATATGGTAAATGGTCTCCAAATTGGCACGGGCCATCCAGGGTCGATCAAGTCTTAAGAGGGAACGCATACATGTTGGAGGAGCTGGACGGCGTGAAATTCCCAGTGGCTGTCAACGGTCAACATCTCAAGAAATATTTCCCAAGCATGTGGGATGATGGACAGTGAAATATGGGGGCCGATACATGAAATCGGCCAAATAAAAAAATAATACATAGCCGATGCACAGTCATCGACTCTAGAGGTTCAAACCGTTACAAGCAGGTACCAGTAAACATGAGCGAGCTACCGAAGGAATGCCTCGAAGGCATGGAGGGCGTCAGCATGGACACGATCCACCTCGGCGATCTCGGCTTCGTCATCTTCGTCCTTGCTCGTCACTAGCTGCTTGTTCAGGGCACGTATTTCTGCCAGATCGGTCTTCATTTGAGCCTTGAGGCCTTCTGCTTCGTCTTGGGAGCGGGCGATGGATGCTTCCTTGTCGCGGATGAGCTGTTTAGTCGCCCGGACCTTCTCTTCAAGATCCTCCAACTCCCTTTTTAAGGATGCAAGCTCAGCGGTACTGACAGAGGTGTCAGTTTTGGCGTCCAGAGACGCCTTTTTCTCGTTGAGCTGCTGACAGCGGTCTGCAATGTTGGCCTTCAGCGGAAGTTGGGCGCGGCGCAGATTGATCCTTTCACGAGCTAACTTCACCCGTGACCCGAAGAAAGGCAGAGTTACAACTGACCAAAGCTTCACCTGCAATGCTACTGGGAGTTGGTCCTTGATTTCGGCGAGAACGCTCTTCACCTCTTCAGAATCCTCGATCAACTTCTCGATCGGGGAGGACAGCAAAGCTTTGAGACGCTGGAATTGAGGTGGAACAGCACTTGTTTGTGGTTCATCGTTGGCAACAGAGGGAGTTGGTTCGATGGATTCAGGGTCGAACGTCAGCAAGCCTGAAATGTCACAGCCCTGGCAGCCCGAAAAGGCGTCAGTATGCGTCCAAAATGTAAGGATGAGCCGAAAGAAGCTGACGTACCTCTCCTAAGATCGAGGGGATAGCAGATGACGGGACAATCGGCTTGTGTATGGTTGCTGGGGGCTTCGCCAAAGTGGTAGCCGTTTCATCTGTACCTTCGGGGATTGCTAGATCCGGCTTGGCTGTAGGCATCGGCACGGCCCCGGACTTCCCACTAGAAGCGTCGGTTGTCTACATGAAAGGTGCTTAGCCGATGCAAATGGTGATGAATCGGCAGATTAAAAAAATAAACAAGTGTTAAGAGCATAGATTACTTTCGAAACCTCCTGGCTCGACAAAGAAGTTTGCAGTCCCTTGCGAGCCCTCTTGGGGCTCACAGCTGGCCCCGCCTCGACTGGCGCTCGGGGGGGAGTAGGTTCAGGAACCGACCTTTTCCTAGAATCCGATGGTGGCAAATCTGGCTGGATCGGTGCGATGGTCCTTTCAGAGTCTGTTGGGTCCAATTCTCCTCGATTGGATCGGGTGTCCTCACTGGAGGTGTCTTCGACAGAAGCCTGTAAGAAAAGGGAGCTAGTAAGCACGAGCATGTTTGTAAGGGTGAAGGAGATCAACCAAGGCATGGATCGACGTACATGCGAACTTTCTAGAGAAGGGATCCGGCGCCTCAAAGTCTTCCTGGCAGCTACCTTCCTTGCCACCGTTCTGGTTTTAGTTGGAACTCGAGGGGTGGCTGACCTAGGAGTTGCTTGGTTCTTGGAAGCCGATTGTGGTGATATCGGTTGGTTCTGCATCACGACCTTTTTCAGAGGTGGCGAGTTTTTGCAGAAAAGGACCACAGGAGCTGGTGGGAAGAATTCGAAAGGGGAACCATCACTGTGCGTAGGTTCAGGACCATCTTGTTGCTGCAGGGAAACAGAGTGGGTTATTAGAAGAATCATTTGTGAGCTGCCGCAAGAAAATTTACAAGTAGTAGTACCTGTTCTACAGGGATGTCATATTCAGCATCAAGCTGTTTCAGCAACGGTCCCAGAGCTCTCCTGAAGGCATGAGTCTTCCACATCGACCACCAGTTTTCAAAGCCATCAGTTGATGAAGCGAAGGTGAGATCGTTGGGAATTGGGATGGTCAGAGCATCGAAGAAGGAGTAACACCTTTGACTGGTGAGAGGATCGGCGGTCGACTCTGCTCGTGTGAGATGGTGGAGAAAGAAATGAGGAGGTACTTGTCCAAGGCCAAACTGCCGAGCCACTAGGACCGGCTGATAGAATTCATATCCAGGTTTGATTATTCTGTTGGATGTGCTCATGCCAACTGGAAGAAAACAGGGACGATCACGATGGAAATAACCGCCGATCTTGGTGTCATCGGCAAAGTTGTCTAACCTAAAGGAGATTGGATTTTCAAAGTGTTCCGATTCTTCCATGTAAGGAAAGAAGTTAGGGTTGTCCAGGCCTTGAAAGAAAGTGCTGAACCATTTGGATGCTTCCTGAGGGGTCAGTTTACTACCTGGCAGTCTATACAAAGCTTGGCCGTAGCTGGTACATCGGATCTGCTTCCCTTTGACATCTGGAAAGGTGCAGCTCGCCAAAAGGGGGAAGTTTGGGACGTGGTTTTGAAAATACAGCTGAGCCCATAGCTGAATAAACCACCAAGGACCTCCTGTTTTGATTGCTATGCCAGAGAACAGTTTGACAGACATCAACTGGAGATATCGATAGACCTCTCCAAGGAACAGTTTGCCAATGCCAAGTTGAGTGCCTTTGGCAAGCTCGTAGGCTAAGGAGAGATAATTCTTGGTGGGAGCAAGGGAAGGGCCACAGAATATGAAGTGTTCCAGCCAGAAGTTGAGAAAGGCTGTGTGTTCTTTCTCTGTGACAGGGCCTTTAGTTTTCATATGGCGCTGGAGGTAGGCACCCCAGTTCGTGCAGTCTGTTTTGGAAGACAACTTGTAGGGGACCTTGGTCAGTTTAAAGGCAGAGGGGCTGGGTGATGTAACATCCAGGCCAGTAATCATCACCACGTCTAACAGAGTTGGTGTCATGGGGCCATGATCGAACATAAAGCAGTTCAGAGCATCGGACCAGAAATAGCCGATGGTTTTTAGAAGATTTTCGTGTTTTTCAAGGGGAGACAATGACAGATGCAAGGCATCGGCTATTCTCGTAGTTTCCCATTGGGATTGGTAAGCTCTAGCTACCCTGCTGAACCAAGAGACCCAATGTTCAGGGGGATTAGGCCAGGCTCGCAAGCAGTCGGCCCAAGAGTTCAAATCTAGGTCTTGGCTTACGAAGGGGATTCTGTTTGCTTCGCAAGAGATCAGATGGGCAGGACTAGACTCTGTACGGGGACCAAGACAGAGAGAATTTGGGAGAGAAGGATGCGGCAGCAGAATGTCTGAAACCTAAAAAATTTAATGGTGGAATAAAGCATTAATTCAGGTGTTTGCCATTAATTCTAGCACCATGTTCAGATTGCGAGAGTAGGCGACCTTCGCACTGAGAGACCGTTGTGTTGGTGTTGGACGATTTCGCCATCTAGCCTGCCGGCGGAGATGGATCTATGCAATTGGGGATCGAGGTTTCTTGTCGCTGTGAGCTCGATCTAGTCGGTGAGGCGATTGGAGATCTGGGTCGCCCTTTTTTTGAAGAAAGTCGCAGGTTACCGTTTGAAGCTGGAAACTGGCCGCTCAGATTTGTCTAAGTATGCGACCAAATTTGACCTTGTCAACGTTCTTTGGGAAAGCCGATGTGTTACCATCGGCTCTTTGAGCTTTGACTTAGTTGATTATATGAGCGTAGCATATTGAAAGCCGATACGGTACTGTCGGCTTCTGGAACATCGACCTACTGTGACTATCGGCAAAATTGGAAAAGGCAATCTTCGAGTAGGAAAGGCAATCTTTGTTCATTCAAAAGACGATTATTTACAATGGAGATGATTGCTTACAAAAGGAGATCTACTACTAGTACTACTACTACTAGTTCCTAATCTAAAGGCCGAGGTCGTCGCCGCTGTCGTCGCCGTCGTCTTGTTCGCTGTCATCAGCTTCTTCTTGGCGTCGTCTGCCTTCTTCTTCTTGAAGATGCCAGGGCCTCCTCGTCCTCGTCGTCTTCGGTGTCCTCGCTGGACCCGGCGCGGAAGCGCTTCACCGGCGGGTACTCTTCGGAGGAGGTGTCATCCTCCGCTTCCTCCTCCTCGTCGGAGGATTCGACGCCGTCCCAGAACCAGGCGTCGTCGGTGCTCTCCGCCTCCAGTTCCCCATCGACAAGGAACTGGAGACCTTCCTCGCCGTCGGTCAAGGACTCGTCGTCCTCCGACCAGGTGGCGAAGTTCCAATCCCTCTCGTCCCACCATTGTGGGGCGAGAGTCTCGTACGCCGCCATTGGCGGGTGCTCCGGCGTCGGCTCTCGGGTGATCGTGTTGGAAGATTGGGAGGAAAGGGCGGACGATTTGGAGGAAGAAGAGGAAGCCATGGCGGAGGAAGAGGGTTTTTTCGGTGGAGAAAGAGGGTTTTCTGGCTAATGGAGGAAGATGGGGGCTGCGAACTGTTTAGATGAATTTAAATAAGGGGAATAGTGGAGAAGTGGTTCAATGCCATAGCGGTTTCCCAGAATGTGGTGCCAGAATTGTCAAGTCATGCAATGCGGAGAAGTTGAGAAGACAGGGCATCATGATGAGGGGGTGGCGTGACGATTCTGCTCTGCAAACGCGTGACCCGATAAAAAAAAGAGGGGGAAGAGAAAAAACATCAACGGCATGGTTTTGGAATTATTATTGCCAAAACCAGGGGGGCATGTGTTATCGCCATATTTTGGCCAAAGGAGGAGACGGGCCGTAATCAAGATGGGCTTGAAGGATACATATATACGACGTGTTGCTGAATCGTCCTTGCGCGTGGATTTGGGCTAAATTGCCCGTGTATCTGTATATTGTAGTAGGATCCGTTTCAGATAAGAGATAGAGTTGTAGAGTTATTCCAAATATAGAAAGTCTCCGGACTATAAATATGCACCTAGGGTTATTGAGAAAAGGAGGACAATCACGTTCACAACAAACACAATCTCGGCGCATCGCCACCCCTTGTTTCTAGGGTTTCTTTCGGGTAAGTGTCATGCTGCTTAGATCGCATCTTGCGATCTAGGCAGTATCTGCTTATGCGTTACTTGGTTTTACTCGTACTGAAGCGTTGTTGATGGCGAGTAATACTATTATCATAGATGTGTTGAGGCTAGCATCGGTACTTTTTACTATGATCGTTCAGTTATGCTACCTCTAGTTATCTCGCTACCTTTGCATCTTTTCCCGGATGTGAGGGTAGCATCTTGCTTGATCTTTATTCAGTCGATTCGATCCGTTATAGTTTTGCCTTGTTTTACAAGGTTTAGTTTAATATCCACGTAGTCAGGCCTTGCAAACGGGTTGAACGATCCAGTAGTACGTGAAGATATAATTTGCTAATTCAAGAGAAGTTGTTCCGGGAATTGACTTTACGTCGGTTGTTAGGCCTTCTCTAGGGTTAGTTCTTTATTATCTTTTGTATCTACCAGGCTCAATTACGTGTAAGACGTTCCAATTACGTGGTGAAAACGTTAAACTGTCGTAGATCGATTTAACTTGTATTGATGAAGCAAAACCTCATGTTATTATAGATCCAATGCAGAACCATGGGACAATCGGCTCCAGGAGACGATTCACAGGAAACCTGGGAGTCGGTCACGGCTCGAATTTACGATACTGTTTACCATGCAGGAAACTGATCAAGCAATCCATCACCTTCCTGACGGTATAGGTCGGTGGCATCTCGAACCAGCAGGACGCAGCGGAGTTTTGCGGGCCGTTGCCCGAGGGACCAGGGCCCACCAACAGTTCTGGGAGCCTCCCGGCTCTTCGTGTTGCTCGTCGCTGCTCGCCGGTGGGTTTTGGCAGGCAACACCCTCAAGCACACAAATTTCAAGTTTTAAAGTGTTCATCCTTAGTAAGCACCGTTGCTAAAGCTCGTTGTTTCGAAGCACCACGTGATGATCAGGTGTGTTAGATTCTACGAGTGTATACAACGTGAGCAAGCCAGATTTGCTCATGCGGAAGCTAAGGTTTGATCTTGACGAGCCTAGCATGTACAGACATGGTCTCGGAACACGGATCACCGAAAGGTAAAGCATGAGTCATATAGTAGATATGATGAACATGTTGATTGTTCGCCATTGAAGCTACATCAACTCTCGTGATGATCAGTTTTGATGTGGTGGATTTGATTCGTGTGATCACTAAAACAATGTGAGGGATATTTTTTTGAGTGGGAGTTCACCTAGATTAATTTAACTATTAATTAGAACTCAATTTATCATAAACTTAGTATAAACTATTGCAAATATGTTGTAGATCAATGGCGGCCCCTACCATCAATTTTAATGCGTTCCTAGAGAAAGAAAAGTTGAAAAACAATGGATGCAACTTCACGGATTGGTTCCACAAT
The DNA here is from genome assembly GCA_030063025.1 of Avena longiglumis. Lineage (NCBI taxonomy): Eukaryota > Viridiplantae > Streptophyta > Magnoliopsida > Poales > Poaceae > Avena > Avena longiglumis. Next base: position 572,228,299 of record CP125973.1, read on the forward strand.
TTGAGGATTGTCCTCAATAATGTTAATTTGACCTATGTGCTGGAAGCACCGCTGGGTGACCCGCCTGCAGCTACTGCTACCGATGAAGTAAAGAATGTTTACCTCACTCGGAAGAATCAGTACTCCACAGTTCAGTGTGCTATATTTTATGGTTTAGAATCGGAGCTTCAGAAAAGGTTTGAGAACCATGACCCACATGATATTGTTTGTGAACTCAAAATGATATTTGAGGCTCACGCGGCAGTTGAGAGTTATGAGGCTTCTGAAAAGTTCTTAACTGCAAGATGGAAGAGGGCAGCTCCGTCAGTGAGCATGTGCTTAAGATGTCTGGGCACGCAAACAAGCTCCAAAGTTTGGGTATAGTGATTCCTAATTCTTTGGGGATTCACCGTGTCCTCCAATCACTACCACCAAGTTACAAGAACTTTGTGATGAACTACAATATGCAAAACATGGACAAGACTTTGCCAGAACTCTTCTCCATGTTGAAATCTGTAGAAGTGGATATCAAGAAAGAGCACCAAGTGTTGTTGGTCAATAAGACCACCAAATTCAAGAAGCAAGGCAAGTCTAAGAAAAAGGGAAAGTTCAAGAAGGGCGGTAATAAAGTTACCGTGCCGACGAAGAAGACCAAGGCTGGGCCTAAGCCTGATACTGAGTGCTTTTACTGCAAGGAAGAAGGTCACTAGAAGCGGAATTGCCCAAAGTACTTGGCGGATTTGAAGAACGGCAACATCAAGAAGAAAGGTATATCTGATATACATGTTATTGATGTGTATGTCACTAGTACTCGTAGTAGTGCCTGGGTATTTGATACTGGTTCGGTTGCTCATATTTGTAACTCGAAACAGGTGCTGCAGAATAAACGGAAGCTAGCGAAGAACGAGGTGACGATGCGCGTTGGAAATGGATCAAAGGTTGATGTGATCGCGATCGGCACGCTACCTCTTCATCTACCATCGGGATTAGTTTTATACTTAAATAATTGTTATTTGGTGCCTGCGTTGAGCATGAACATTATATCTGGATCATGTTTATTGCGAGACGGTTACTTGTTTAAGTACGATAATAATGGTTGTTCGATTTATATGAATAATATGTTTTATGCACATGCACCTTTGATAGATGGTCTATTCTTATTGAATCTCGATAGTGGAAATACACATATTAATAACATTGAAGCTAAACGTTTGAAATTGAGCGATAACTCGACCTATATGTGGCACTATCGTCTTGGTCACATTGGAGTGAAACGTATGAAGAAACTCCATTCCGATGGACTTCTTGAATCACTTGATTTCGAATCACTTGAAAGATGCGAAGCATGTCTGATGGGTAAAATGACTAAGACTCCATTTTCTGGTATGATGGAGCGAGCTACGGACTTATTGGAAATCACACATACCGATGTGTGTGGTCCAATGAGTGTAGCATCGCGCGGTGGTTATCGTTATGTTCTTACCTTCACAGATGACTTGAGTACATATGGGTATATCTATTTCATGAAACATAAATCCGAAACTTTCGAGAAGTTTAAGGAATTTCAAAGTGAAGTAGAGAATCAACGTATCAAGAAGATTAAATTTCTACGTTCTGATCGTGGAGGTGAATATCTAAGTTACGAGTTTGGCGATCATTTGAAGAAATGCGGAATACTTTCACAATTGACACCGCCGGGAACACCACAGCGAAATGGTGTGTCTGAACGTCATAATCGAACTCTCTTAGATATGGTTCATTGTATGATGTCACTAACAGATTTATCGCTATCATTTTGGGGTTATGCATTAGAAATAGCCGCATTCACTTTAAATAGGGCACCATCTAAATCCGTTGAAACGACACCGTATGAATTATGGTTTGGGAAGAAACCTAAATTGTCGTTCATTAAAGTTTGGGGTTGCGAAGCCTATGTAAAGAAGTTACAACAGGACAAGCTTGAACCCAAAGCGGAAAAATGCGTCTTCATAGGATACCCGAAGGAAACTATTGGGTATACCTTCTATCATAGATCCGAGGGCAAAATCATCGTTGCCAAGAATGGATCCTTTCTAGAGAAGGAATTTCTCTCGAAAGAAGTGACTGGAAGGAAAGTAGAACTTGATGAGGTTGTTGAACCTTCTCTCGAACTTGCGAGTAGCGCAGCACCGGAAATAGTTTCTGTGGCGACTACACCAATAAGAGAGGAAGCTAATGATGTTGATCATGAAACTTCGGTTGAAGTTACTATGGAACCTCGCAGGTCAACGAGAACTCGTACCACTCCTGATTGATATGATCCCGTTATGAGTGTCATGTTGGTAGATAACACCGACGACCCTGCGACATATGAGGAAGAGATGATGAGCCCAAATTCCAATAAATGGCAAGAAGCCATGAAATCTGAGATTGGATCCATGTACGAAAACCAAGTATGGACTTTGGTAGACTTACCGGATGGCCGGAAGGCTGTCGAGAACAAATGGATTTTCAAGAAGAAAACAGATGCTGATGGTAATGTTACTATCTATAAAGCTTGACTTGTCGCAAAAGGGTTTCGACAAATTCAAGGAGTTGACTACGATCAGACTTTCTCACCAGTAGCGAAGCTAAAGTCTGTGAGGATTATGTTAGCAATCGCTGCATATTACGATTATGAGATATGGCAGATGGATGTTAAAACGGCGTTCCTCAATGGAGACATTGATGAAGATGTGTATATGATGCAACCCAAAGGTTTTGTCGATCCTAAAGATGCTAACAAGGTATGCAAATTTCAACGGTCCATATATGGATTGAAGCAAGCATCCCGAAGTTGGAATCAACGTTTTGATAAAGTAATCAAAAGCTTTGGTTTTATACAAACTTATGGAGAAGCTTGTATTTACAAGAAAGTGAGTGGGAGCTCTGTACCATTCTTAATACTATATGTAGATGACATATTGTTGATTGGGAATGATGTAGACCTTCTTAATAGTGTCAAGGATTATTTGAATAATAGTTTTTCAATGAAAGATCTTGGCGAAGCAGCTTACATATTAGGCATAAAGATTTATAGAGATAGATCAAGACGCCTGATATCATTGTCACAAAGTGCATATTTGGACAAAGTTCTAAAGAGGTTTGGAATGGAAGATAGCAAGAAAGGGTTCTTGCCCATGTTGCCCAATACGACCTTGAGTAAAACTCAAAGTCCTACAACGGCAGAAGATAGAGAAAGGATGAGTAAAACTCTCTATGCCTCAGCCATAGGATCTCTTATGTATGCCATGTTGTGTACTAGACCCGACATTGCATATGCTATTAGTTTGACTAGCAGATATCAAAGTGATCCAGGAGTGGATCATTGGACAGCGGTCAAAAACATCCTTAAGTACTTGAGAAGAACTAAGGATATGGTTCTTTCTTATGGAGGTGATGAATAGCTCGTTGTTAATGGTTACACCGACGCTAGTTGGAACACCGATCCGGATGATTCTAAATCTCAATCTGGATAATATTTACTTTGAATGGTGCAGCAGCTAGTCGAGGAGTGCAAAGCAAAGCGTTGTGGCGAGATCTTCAACTGAATCGGAATACATAGTGCTTCACAAGAAGCGATATGGATGAAGGAGTTCATTACAGAGCTCGGTGTGGTTCCAAGTGCGCTGGACCCAATGTCTATCTATTGTGATAACATGGGCGCCATAGCCAATGCACAAGAACCAAGGTCACACAAGAAGCTGAAGCACATCAAGCTACGTTTTCATGCTATTCGAGAGCATGTCCAAGATGGTGACATAAATATTTGCAAAGTACACATAGATCTGAATGTGGCGGATCCGTTGACTAAACCTCTCCCGAGGGCAAAACATGACCAGCACCAAACCGTTATGGGTGTTCGGTATATTACCATGTAATCTAGATTAGTTGACTCTAGTGCAAGTGGGAGACTATTGGATATATGCCCTAGAGGCAATAATAAATGTAGTTATTATTATATCTTTGTGTTTATGATAAATGTTTACATTCATGATATAACAGTATTAAACGGAAACATTAATACTTGTGTGATTTGTAAACTAAAATAGAGTCCCTAGTAAAGCCTCTTTATAATACTAGCTTGTTGATTAATAGATGATCGTGGTTTCACGATCATGAACATTGAGATGTTAACAACAAGATCATATCATTAGGAGAATGGTATGATGGACATACTCCTATAGATAAGTGTAGCATAAAGATCAAGTCATTTTAAATAGTTCAATTGCTATAAGCTTTCTGATACATAGTAACCTAATTCCTTCGACCATGAGATCATGCTAATCACCATCACCGGAAGGATGCTTTGATGACGTCAAACACCACACCGTAACTGGGTGGCTATAAAGACGGCATTGAGTATTCAGAAAGTATGGGTTGAGGCACATGGATCAAGAGTGGGATTTGTCCATCCATATGACAGATAGATATACTATGGGCCCTCTCGGTGGAATGTCATCCAATTAGCTTGCAAGCATGAGACTGGCTCACAAGGGATCACATACCACGGGAACGAGAAAAGAGTACTTATCGGTAACGAGGTTGAACTAGGTATGCAGAGATACCGACGATAAAAACCTCGGATAAGTAAACTATCGTGAGACAAAGGCAAATTGGTATCGTATGTAAGTGGTTCATTAGATCGCAAAGTAATCGTAGAAATATGTGGGAGCCATATGAATTTCCAGATTCCTCTATTGGTTATTGATCGGAGAAGTGTCTCGGTCATGTCCACATAATTCGCGAACCGTAGGGAGACACACTTAAGGATTCGATGTTGTTTAGTAGATATGGAATGTTAGTAGTGATACCGAATGTTGTTCAGAGTCTCGGATGGGATCCGGGATATCACGAGGAGATCCGGAATGGTATGGAGAATAAGATTCATATAAGGAAAGTCCTATTTCGGAGTTCGGTAAAGTTTCCAATGTTTTCATCGGAGAGGTTCTAGAAGGGTCTAGAAGGTTCACCGGTCCGAAAGGAGAATGGTCCATGAATGTGTCATGGGTAAGTGGAATGATTGGATCATGTCCAAGGTCACTTGGTGTTGGCATATGCAAGAGAGAAATAAAGCTCTAAATTGAAAGTCAAACAGAAAGTTTGAAAAGTCAAACTCGAACAATGGTTTCCTAGTGGGAGAAGAAACAAGTCCTCTCAATCCAACTTGGGTTTGGGTTTGGATTCAAACCCACCCCTCCCAAGGCTGCCACTCCCTCTCATAAATAGAGGGGGAGGGCTGCCCCAAAAAACACAAGTTCTAAGCCCTCTCCACGAGCCGCCGCCGCCCTAGCCGCCGCCGACACCTCCTCCTCCTCCCGGATCTCTAAACCCTAGTTTTTTGGGAAACCCTAAATCCACCATAACTCACATCCGGCTTAGGCGAAGCCCTGTGGGATCTCCCCTCTACTTCCGACAACACGCCGTCGTGCTGCCGGAATCACGAGGAAGAACTACAACCTCCATTTTGTTGGAACAAGGGAGAAGGTCTTCATCGAAATAACGATGTGACCGATCACAAAGCTCAGAATGCAAGACCGAAGGATCGTCTATGCGATATTGAGATCGGCAAGTGTACGACTACATCACCCACGAGAATCTGCTCTCGTTAACCGCTTTGGAATCTTCAAGGGTGAGTTATTCTATCGACTCATTGCTACAATCTAGTAGATAGATCTTGGCTTGTTTGTGTGCATGCGGTAGAAATTTTTTCTTTTCCATGCTACGAACCCCTACAGCGGGATGAAGTGGTAATGATGGTGCTGGTGGAGATGATGGTGTGGATGATGATGATGATCCCAATGAAGTCTAGCTTGATGATGGTGTTGATGTCGACAATCTCCCCTCTTCGGGAAGGAATTTGCCTGGCAGAAATCTGTCTGCCAGAGAGCTCTTTCTCTCTCGGTGTTTTCCGCCCTGCATAGGCGGCAAAATCTTTCTTTGGTCGCTCCCCAGGTGTTAGGGTTTTGAGGAGAAGATATAGGCTAGAGGGCGGAGCCAGAGGTGGGCTAGGGTGGCCACACCCCTTGGTGGTGCGGCCTGGGGTGGCCCGCGCCTAGGGGTGTGGGCCCCCTGTGGCCCATCTCCGCCTCCCCTTTTGGCATTCTTCGTCTTCCGAGAAAATATGATTTTCCATAGTTTTTCTGGTATTTTTATGATCTTCGCGAAAATGCATCAAAACACCGCTTTTTCCATCAGAATCCTGACTCCGGCAGTCCATCCTCCAAGAATCATCCAATCATGCAAAAATAGATGAAAGTAACATAAGTAACACCTCTTAATACGAAATATATCAATGAATAGAGGCAAATTATGATATAGAATGGTGATGCAGATTGGATGTATCAATTCCCCCCAAGCTTAGTCACTTGTCCCCAAGCAAATACTGAGCTCAGTAAACATGTCCACAGGTTTATGGAGTGAAGTGTCGATAAAAAGAATACGAACAAGAAGCATCACACTTACCAATACACAACTCATAGTATAAAGCAAGTCACCATTATATAACTTACCTTGCAACAAGTATAGGAATCACAATAGAGATGCATAAAGACAAATACATAATTGGGATTGGCAAACTTTGTTCTTGTTCAGAGAATAGTTGGCAAACAGTTTTCAAATAAAGCTTTTGTATATGTTTTACAACAGGAGTACTCTTTGATCAAACATAAAAGGTTTTTCACAATGATGTCTTTCAAAGTAATACTCATTTAGATAAGAGTCATGTGCAATCAAGCAAGATAAAGAACATGATTGAATGAATCATCATATGAATGCTTGAAACACAACAACTCAAATGCTTGCTGGAGATAGAGAGGAATGGGTCTACTGACTCAACTTAGAAATAGAAGAAAGTCCCTTCATAAAAGGAAGCAGGAATTTCAAGTCCATAAAGATCTTTCAAAATATTATGGGTACTTACTAGCTTTGAGCTCTCATTGCCCCTATCATAAGCATCTTGAGGTGATTAAGGTTAAAGTGAACAAAGATGGAGTATATGCTTGACGAAATATAAGTTGGCAATCTCATATCCCTTGAGTACGAGGGCCGCTCCTCATGTTAATCAACTTTAGTTACTTGCAAGTTCTTATCATAGTAAGTACATGTGTATCATAGAGAACCGCCAACGGGGTACCCCTTGCACATGACACAGGAGCTTTTCCATATCACAATGACAAGGCAAGCAGACAATGAGCATCTCAGCAATCTTCTTATTTACCATCGGAATATGATGCTTTTTTCTCTCTTTCCTCTTTTTTTGAATCTCGTATCTCTTTTTTTATAAGAAGAATACTTCATAGATAGCATTATGGTGATGCTGCAAGTTTCCACCATGATTAGGCATGGCTTAGGCTAGCGGACCAGGTGTTTCTCTAACACAATGTACATAACTCCATGGACTTACAAGCTCCCCTTTTATTTCACACTGATGACATCCGCAAATAAAAGAGCATGATATGAACTAGGTATATATTTACAGGTGTTGAAAGTGTTCCCCATGACAGCACGGTTCTGCTAACCCCAACGTATAGATGCAAGCATATACAACTTCAATGACACAATGGTTCAAGTTTATTAAGGATAGGAAAATAAGGTGTGCCATCAAGTTCGTGAGAGCTTTACTAACTAGTTTTCACATAACAAAATACTTTTTAATTTCAAAGGTAGATGAAGCTTGAGAATTTTCTTGGAATAGCAATAATGCTAATAGGTAGATATGGTGGACACAAATGGCATAGGTTTTGGTTTAAAGGATTGGATGCATGAGAAGTACTCCCTCTCAAAACAGGTTTTTGGCTACCAAGGCTGGGTAGCAAGCAAAAGAGTTGAAGGAAACAAGCAAGCATACAAGTGATAAAGTCAAACATGCAATCTTCCTTGAAGACACAAAAGATCTTAAATAAAGAATACTAAGCTTATAAGCCAATCAAGAAAGAAAATAAATGATACAAAATACCTGTAAGTGTTTTTCTCTTTTCCTTTCAAACCTCAAAAAGTGTTGCTACTGACCAGAGCTCTGTTTGCCAAAACCAATTTAGATCTACTTGGTGCTCCCAAAGTGATTACCAATACTGATCAACAAGATCAATCATATAATAGAGATTGCAAACTAAAATAATAAGTGCAAAAAGTAAGAGATGAAACTTCTCATTAATATTCCAATAAAGGCACTCACACCAAGGGATACATAGATAACCAACTAAAGGAGAGATACTTGCACAATGCAAACCAACCAATAAGATAACTTCTCTACCCAAGATATAGCTCTACTAGAAAAGGTAAAAAGATAAAAGATAACGAAGTGATACCGCGGCACTCCCGCAAGCTTGGAACAAGCCAAGGGAGTGCCAAACCTGATGACGAATTATTCTTTCGGTGGTGGTGGTGTTCCCTTGTCATCATCAAACTTCCAAGGTAAATGTTCCCCATCCACGAAGGATGTCTTGGATTCCACAATCCTGAAACTAGCAGCAGAGCTTATGCGATTAAACCTGACCTCATACTCACAGTTTTGATTTTGTATGTCGTAGAGCTGTGCTTGTAATTCATTCGTGGTCTGATGGAGTGAGAGGATTTCATCCCGAAGCTTGGCAGTCTCCCTCTTGTGCTCGGCGATGAGTTCTGAACTTATCTTATGGATGACATCCACTTCGTGTTCCGCCATCTTCTTGTACCTGAAAACTTCCTGCTCCAGTGCTTCCATCTTGTCTTCCAGGCCACCTTCTCCTTTATGGCCTTGAACTTCTTTAATCTGCACCTTCCAATCCTTGAGAATCAACTCCTTAGGATGAATCTTCAACTCATACATGTATGGGTTGATGATATCCATGGAGGAATCCTCCTTGAGTGGTGTAGAGGAAGACATTGAGGCTCCAAACGAGAATCTACCCGATGAAAAAGATCAAACAAAACACGACGAGAACATTTATATACGAACCTCGGGGGATCCGGGGGGTTATATATTACGAAGTTTTATAACATAAGGAAGATACAGAACGAAAACGGGGCGGAGACGGAGTCCAGGGGGCTCACACCCCCTGGTGGCTCGGCCAGCTGGGGACCGCGCCACTGGTGGGTGTGGCCCACCTAATCTCTGTTTCCTCCTCTGTTTCATCTCATAACCTTCCATATGTAATAAAAACAGCAAAAATATAAAGAAAAGAGTTTTTCGCGAACCTTTATTTTCCAGTACCTTTACCTATTTGCAGATGGACTCTGCATATTCCTTCTCTCCAACACCTGAAAATTCCTTTCATATTTTTTTGAAAATCTTCTGTTTCTCAAATTAAAAAGTGCTGAACTAATGAAAGTTAGCTAACAACTGGGAGAACAAGCACAAAAAATTACAGATCCATCCGATGTATTGAGACCTCTCACGAATTTTTACAATGTAGCACAAAAATCTGTCCCAGGACAACAACTTCTCACAACTCACCTACTTCTCAAAAGTGGTTGATCTTGACTTAAAAACCAAAACAAAAAGGATAAGGAGCGGTTATTAATGAGGTAATAACTTCCAAGATTCAACAAAACAAAAACCAAAAACAAACTAAAACGGGTTGTCTCCCAAAAGCTCTTTCTTTATAGCCTTTAAGATGGCCATGATAATTTCAAAGATGCTCACATAGGGGATATGGATTTGAATTGAAAAATAGCATCAAGAAGCAAATATCCAACACATTTGAGTCTAACCCACTTCATATGCAAAGGAGTCTCGTGAGAAAACAAATTATTGAAACAAAAGGACACTAGCATAGGAAGACAAAACAAATGCAACTTAAGCGGGGAAAGTTAATATTATTGAGATGCATAAAACCATGTTTCCCTCTCTCATAATAACTTTCATTAGCACTTTGAACAAAGTTGACAACATAACTCTCACAAGAAACATTCTTAACATTAGAGTGAGCATACTTAAAATTATAAAAAAGAGGGTTAAGGTCATAAATAGGATCAATAGAAGCAAGTTGCTCAACTCTAGCATTCTCAATAGGCAAATTATTTTCATAAGGAGCTTTAGAAAATTTGGAAAAGTTAAACTCATAAGAATCTCCATCAAAATTGGTTAAAATTTTCTCCTTCCTGCAATCTATAATAGCTCCACAAGTGTTCAAAAAAGGTCTACCAAAAATGATAGGATAAGTTTTACTAGCAGCTAAACCAAGCATTAGAAAATCAGCAGGATACTTTATCTTACCACAAATAACTTCCACATCTCTTATAATTCCAATGGGACAAATGGTTTCCTTATTAGCAAGGTGAATGACCACATCAATGTCCTCAAGCTCACAAGGAACAATTTCATGCATAATTTCTCTGTAAAGCTCATAAGGAATAACACTAGAACTAGCACCAATATCACATAAACCATAATAGCAATGATCACCAATTACACTAGGAAGTACAAGGACACTAGTTTTTATAGCTTTTCTAGGATGAGAGACAACATTAGAAGCATCTTCACAGAAGACAATGTGCTCATCCTCTATATTTTTAGTGACAAGATCTTTCACAAAGGCTATCGCAGGTTCAATATTTATTTGTTCATCAGGTTCTACAACTCCCTTCGTACTTTTGTTAATCGCACGCACTAATTATCATAGAGTGTTCCTTTACCTTAGGTAGAAATGGAGTTTTCTTAACATTAGGTCCAGGCAAACTACGATTAATAGTACAAACTTCAATACTTCTAGAAGGAACATGATTAACAACATCTTTATAACGTGCATTGTACTTATTCCACTTCTTTTTAGGAATTTCTATGTAGGAGGAAAAGTAATTAGAACAATTGGCAATACTTTAAGAATCAAGACCATACTCAGTACTAATATCACGGAAGTCATCAGTTTCCATAAAAGATTTAATGCATTCATAATCATAGTTTATACCTAACTTTATTCCTTTGTCATTCTCCCATGCTTCAGTGTTTTCTTGAATATGGTCTAGTGCTCACGCTTCATATAGCTGAGTAGTCTTCTTTGGTTTTCTAAGTGTTTTGCGGGTGAACCTGTGCTAATGTACTGACCTTACTTGGACTAATACATACTTGTGATTAAACCCCTTGCAAGCATCCGCAACTACAAGAAAGCAATTAAGATATAAACCTAACCACATCCTTAAACTCTGAGATCCTACACTCCCTTGTGCAATGGTTTCCCAATGGGGGTTCAAGTTTCTGTCACTCCGACAACCCCATAATTAGTAGCCAAATACACAATGCATTCCCCTAGGCCCATAAATGGTGAAGTATCATGTAGTCGATGTTCACATGACACCACTAGAAGAATAGCACCACAACTTAAATATCAAACCATTGAATAATATCTCAACACAACTCCACTACTAATAACATGACTTCTCCCATGTCCTCAAGAACCTAACGAACTACTCACGAGACATCATAAGGATCAAGATCAGAGATGATATAATGATGGATAACAATCTGAACATTACAATAATTCAATGGTTCCACTCACAAGCATCAACTATAATAGTAATCAACACCGGGAAAGTTTCCCCTAAGAACTATGCAAGATTCAACACAATTGTTATAGCGGGATGGCGACGATATCCCCTCTTCGGGAAGGAATTTCCCTGCCAGAAATCTGTCTGCCAGAGAGCTCTTTCTCTCTCGGTGTTCTCCGCCTGAGGCGAGGAATCTTTCCTGGTTGCCCCTGTGTGTGTTAGGGTTTCGAGAAGATATAGGCGAGAGGCGGAGCCAGTGGGCAGTGGCCACACCCCCAGTGGTGTGGCTGGTGGCCTGGGGGATGTGGGCCCCATGTGGCCCATCTCCGCCTCTCCTCTTGGCATTCTTCGTTTTCCGGGAAAATATGATTTTCCGTAGTTTTTCTGGTATTTTTCGGATCTTCGTGAAATTGCATCAAAACACTGCTTTTTCTATCAGAATCCTGACTCTGGCAGTCCATCCTCCAAGAATCATCCAATCATGCAAAAATAGATGAAAGTAACATAAGTAACACTTCTTAATACGAAATATATCAATGAATAGAGGCAAATTATGATATAGAATGGTGATGCAAATTGGACGTATCAGCGTTGTCGATGCAGATGCACCGATTGTCAGCAACGAAGAGAGCACGACCGTCGATGCCTCTGACCGACCGAAGGACACGGTTCTGTGTATCAACCCGGTAAACAACGGGCCTACCGCCGTAGACCGGTCTACTCACAACGAACAACAACTCCCCGTCGGACTCGATGAGGTAAAAACGATTCTCCTGCATGCCGGCCGGGAGGGGCCTCGACAAGCATGCATGCATCTTCAGGGTCCGTGCGAAGCACTACATCTGGACATCTCCATGAGCAGCACCAGACATAGTCGAGAGGATATACCCGTATCTGTCTGCGACGAAAACATCACCGGCGTAAGATGTCATGCTCCGGAGTTCAGCAAAGTCATTCGGCGTGTACCACCCTTCAGCAAAGATCGGGCGACTGCCTTCCTCTGTGCCCTCATCCGCCCACCGAATGATGGTGTTATGAAGTTTTGATGTAAACACCATCAACGACGGGAACATCGTCACAGCGATAGAAGCCACCTACCCGGTCGGTATCTCCACCCTTAGACGCTTGATAGCGCCCGACAAGGGGTTGTACAACCATGTCTTGTACGGCTACACCCTCTGTCCAAGCACAGGGAGGCCGTCGGTTGTGCTACCTACGTAAAAGTACCTTCCAGACACACACACACACACACACACACACACACACACACACACACACACACACACACACACACACACACACACACACAGAGAGAGAGGAGAAGCAGAGATTCTGTCAAGGTAAATAGACAGAGATTCAGTCAAGGTAAACAAGTAGATGGAGAAACAAAACTTGAAAAACATATCGTATATGAGGTGAACGCAAAAAAAGGATCGCACGTATACAGATGAATATCAAGAAAGCACCTGCGAATAACCCGACTAATCTTCTTCTCAAGGTTGCGGTCGGTTCTCACGTTCAGCAACACGTGATGGCGGCATCGTCTACCACATACTCCTCCGACAACTGGTGCTTTAGAACAATCCAGTTGGCTGGTATAAAGTGCTCCTCCGTGAAGCCGCGCCAGGCGCTGCAGACTGCCCGGAAGGCGGCGTAGTAGTCGAAGTCGTCCGTCGACAGGAAGATGTCACCTATCTTCTGCACGACTCCCTCAGGGATATCAGCCCACAACGAATCCTGCTGCTTGTTGCCGGCCATGGATGATGGTGTTCGTGCTGTATCAGTCCCGTCGAATGGTAGAGGAAGCGATTCCAGATACAGACATTTATTAAAGAAGGCATGTAAATGCCAAGGGAAGCGTATGGAAACGAGACAACCACATGCACACAGCAACCGCAAGCCCAACCACCAACGACCCCGCATGCGATCTCTCTCTTCTGTTCGGTTCCTGTCAAGTTAATGCGGGGGTTATAGTTTCAATTTTACTATCCAGTAAAGTAAGGTGCCACGATCATATAAAATGAATAGCTCATACAAACACCGCAATACTGCCGACAATTTTATTGTTATAAATGTGTACGTATTTGAACGCATAATATGCCACCTATTGATGATTGATGACATGGATCTAGCTTTTCTTCGCGTATTTGCATTCAATTGCTCATGGATTTGTTCCCATATTTTTTTTGGCAATGGCTGATCAACTCCACTCTCTTGGTAACATGCTTCGTCAACGAGCCCTTGTTGATGCAATGCAAAGTACAGGCTATGGCTTCATTGTTATCACATTTAGGTTCTCTGTTTTTCTTCATCATGGAGCTACTAATTTCAAATGAAAGTCTAGTAAACAACATATTAGTACATGTTTTCTACCACAATCACAGAAGAAAACTGGATGAAATTTCACCTTGTTGGTATTGTGCCAAACAGAGTTTGGGTTTCGGAGAGTAAGGCGCCCTGGCTGGTGCGGCTGCGACCACGGCGACGGCGAGCTCGGATTTTGGAGGAGGACAACAGGACCGAAATCTTGTCCTGGTGCCGTGCCATGTGTGCTGCCGTGCCATGGGTCGAGCTCCAGTTTGGGAGGAGGAGGGCGAGACCGATCAGGTTCAGCCGGGTGCCGAATCTCGTCGCTGAAGGAATTCCCTCCCAGCTCCGCGCCATGGCGGTGACCACAGATCGCCTCTTTGGGGAAGAAGAAGGTCGGGTCAAAAAGACCGTTTGAACACGAGGGCGCCAGTGCTGCAAGTCTACATGGCAGCCAGGATGGCAGCGACTTAACGGTCAAAAGTGACAAGCGGGGCCAATTTGACGGGTGTTAGCGAGTTTTCCCGTGTTCAAACGGTTTGTTGAATTCGTGCCGAAAAAGACCCTCTGAGCATTTGGCACGCCAACTATGGATATCACGATCCAATACCGACGAAGTCGGACCTAGTGTTGCCTTGGCACTTCAACTTTCGGGTCACAAGTTAAAAATCTCACTTCCGTGGTCCCTTGCATGTTTTCAAAGTTAGCCTGACATGACTTTGGATTTCTTTGAACTTGTTTAATTTGACCCATGGCCAGAGAAATTGAATGGCTGATTTTAGGATGATATTTGTCATTATTCGCAGTTTTATCGTCAGAGGTGCCTCTTCGATATTCTTGGTGTGCACTAGTATTTCGATGTGGGTTTAGCACAGTCAATTATTGGCCTAGGTATCATAGCTAAGACACCTCAAATTTTTGATATAGCCGTCAAACTATAGTGCTCGCTAGAATTTCGCAAAAAAAAAGTTCTACGTGACCGTGAAAAACATAGTTATTAGTTCAAAATTTGTGAAAACAGCTATTAGTTTCAAAAAATTGAGAACCAATATTATGAAGGATATGCAACATATATATATGCATTATCGCATATTAATTTGGTGGAAAAAAAAGATCTTTTGTGAGGTTGAATCGCACATAATAACCTAGTGTACTGTTTGCTATACAAATTCACCACACTTTTCATAAAACTATCCTTAAATTGCAGCAAACACATACTATAAAATCACATTTTTCTAATCGAATTTAATTTCAATGCGTGTGATTCTACTCATATCCTCTGTAAAGAAGACTACTTTTCATTTAAGAAGTTCTGCATCAAAATATATATAGCGAGATTTCAATATATTTTATTTTCTAAAGAGATACCCTTAAATTTAGAATAAATCTACACACTAAAAGAAGTCTTAATGCATTTTATTCATAAATCTAAAACATCTTGTATTTTGAAATGAAAGGGGGTACACGCCACTGTTTTGAGAAAGAATTTGGCGCTGTTGATTGATGTGCACGATTTGAATTTTGTAGATCTTGACCGGCGGAGAGATGGAGACAATAATACGCGTTTTGTGAGCACTTGGGATCTTCTCTGCATCTCGATCAGTTTCCCTAGCTGATATACTCCCATCTTGCTCACGCACCGAAAGCATGGACGGGGAATCGGTAGTACTAGATCCGATGGCCACACATGGCGGGCCTCCTCCTCCTCCTGTTCTAGCATCTGATCGTCCCAAGTCAAGGTCTCCTCCTGCGTGGGCTCCTTGCTTCCGATCGACGTGTAACAACGCGTCTATCTTAGCTCTCGCACCCACGACATGATTGGATCCGCCGTGTCAAGTAACCGCGTGAGCCCCTGCCAAGCAAGTTGCCCTCAATAGTGACGACGCAGTGGAATTAGCTACTAGGCTTCTTGTGTTTGAACAAGATAAACTAGACCACTCTCATCCGTGATAAACTAGCTTATCTCCACGAATTCGGTTATAGTTGATGGCATACAAGTAGTCATGGCTATTCTAGGTCTAGTCATGGCTTCGAGCCGTGGCTTGGACTGAATTTTACTACTCCCTCGGTCCTGAAAAACGATGTCGTATGTTTGTCTAAATTCAAATGTATCTAAATACTATTTAGTACTTTCTCTGGTTCATATTAGTGTCTCAACTTTGTCTATATCCGTATGTATTTAGTTAATTATATAGACTGTATTTAGTTAAATATATAGACTATATTTCATTTAAATTTAGATAAACTTGCAACATTATTTCTAGGAGAGAGAGAGAGAGAGTACTTCTGTAGGGAGAGACCTAGAGCGTTACTTGGAGTTCTGTTTTCTGAAACAATTTTTTGGAGTAGTTTTGGGCTAGTGGCACTAGTAAATGGACATTGAATTGAGGATCTGGACCAAAATCACATCTACTGACAATTAAACGCGTCTTCCCTGCGTCACTTGTATTGTATACAAAAAAAAACATGAGCAGAGGCCCTACATCAGGCGTATGCTTAAACCGAGTTAGCTTCGCAATGTAAACATTTGATTTAAACACGTTTAATTAAACCACATACCCGTGGTAAAATTAGTCACTCTTGACTTGTTGCATCGCTATGATCATGGGCTCTTCTAGCGAAAATACTACTACTTGGGTAGGGATACTCCTGATCCTGCCTAGCTCCATGAAATCGTAAAAAATAGTACTCCCTTCACCCTAGAATAGATGTCTTACGTTTTCAAATTTTAGATGAATCTATATACTGAATAGTGTCTAGATTCATTGAAATTTTGATAAATTTAAAACATCTATTTTAAGACGGATGAAGTAGTAAATTAAGTAAAAACAAATCGAATAAAATTTTGTATGTAAAGGCCGCACAGATGTATGTGCCTGACTTTTGATGTACCGAAAGTCGAAGCTATGTAGCTTCGGCAAAAATGATAAAGTTTTGGATGAAAGTAAGAATGAACGCCTAAGTTTCAAATACTTTTGTAACTTAAGGCCTAGATAACTATGTATAACTTAATGTTATGGTAAATAAAGTCGGCTTTAGGAGTCACCGTGAAAATTCCATCATTAGCTTAGGGTCTAGTCATATGGCCTACCGCCTACACTGAATTTTCTGGCAATTGGGAGAAAATATTTGGACTAGTTTTGGCCTAGTAGCATTAGTAAATGGACATGTGAGAGGGACATCTGGACTAAATTCACGCTTAATGTTTGCTAAACGCGTCTTCCCTGCGTCACTTGCATATAAAAAATGCATGAGGAGCAGAGGCCCTACATTCTTAAATCAGCTTCGTGATCTCGCCATTTGGTTTACTACTACAAAAGTCGCGGCATCTGACATAACAACCTCCTCTGGGTTTCTAAAAAAAAAGAATAAACCCATTTTTGGTAATCGATTTAGCACTACCCAACAATAAAGATATTGTCGAATATTGAGAATACAAATTTAGCAAGACACGTTGCTCCAAGAATATATTCAGTAAGATATTAGGAGAGTTGTTAGCACGACCAAATAATATGATCCAGTGGTAGTTGCAGAGATGGAGTGGACTTCAGTTCTATGTTGTGTGGTCGTCAGTGTTAGTTGATCCATTAGATAGCCTAATGATTCGCTTTTGGTGACCTCGTCAATCATAAGAACCATGAGTCTCTTGAACTTAGTCTTTCGAAGATTCTCATAGGGTAGATGTGTATATGCATTCTTATGGATGAGTGTATGTACGTAAATGTGTGCGTCTGCAGTTGTACTACATTTCGCAAAAAAGAAAAAAGAACAATGTGATTTATCTGTTCAAAAAGGCCTTATTTAGCCTCTTTTATTAAGACTTGGATTTTACAAAGACCCAGAACGACAAGACCTTGTGGAGATGGTAGAAAAGGTGAAGTTGCCACCCGTAACATTACAAGACAAGCATCGCCATGGACGCACAACACCTACAGCTTGGCAGAAGGTGAAACTAGCTTACAACAAAGGATACGAATAAACCAAAGAATTCGCCTCTTGTTCGCTGCTCGCGGCACCGACATGCTCGGCGACGCAGCCAAGGGCCGCTCAAGTCACTGACCTGAACTGAACTGAACTGAACACACATAGTAGTTGTATTGGTTAATGTACATCAAAGGCAGGCAGGCAGTTGGTCTTGGTCCTGTCTCATACGTCGTACATCTGGTAGGCGAAGCTGCCCTCGTCGACGATCTGGAAGTCCATGTCCGGGGTGCCATGGAACCACACCGGCGCCGCCGCCGCCGCCGGAGCCAGCATCGGCACCACAGGCGCTGCGTCTGAAGAAAATAAAGATCGAACGTCGTGAGCCATCAGAATGCACAAGAACAGAGCATTTTTTTCAGAAGTCCAGGTACAAATTAACTAATGGAACAGTTTCAGTCAGATGCTTACTCTGCATCAGCAACGGGAGGCTGTCGCAGCTGTGGCTGGCGTGGAGGAGCATGCTGCCGGCGGGACCGGCGTCGGCCTCCTGCAGGGTGCCGCGCTGCTCGAACGCCTCCTGGAGCAGCTGCTGCACGTACAGCTTCTGGGGCCTGCCCAGCTGCTGCGGCGCGCACTCGACGCCGCCGACCTCGATCTTGACCAGCTGGAACACGGAGTTCACGTACACGGTGGCGCCGTTCTGGACGCCGGGCTGCCCGGCGGGGTACGCGTACACCTTGTCGCCGGCGTCGCACTGCCTGGCGTGCTTCGTCGTCGCCTCCCACATCCGGTCCGTCATGCCGTCGCCCATTATCTGATGATGACCGCGCAAAAGACAGAGCAATCAGAGCCCGCACCATCATATGGCAACTTTTTACAGATCAGATTCTGAGTAAGCTTACCATGCGCAGCATGTCGGGCTTGACGGTGAGCATCTGCAGGAACTCCTGCACGGTCCTGACGCCTTTCTGCGCCAGCTTCCGGTGGAACGCGCCCTCCTTGCCGATCTTCTCCAGCCGCCACACGTCGTCGCCGAGCAACGGAGGGTAGTGCTTCTTGTACACTGCACATGTACAACAAACGCAGGTCAGGCGCAGTTCACGGCGAACAAAGTACAGTAAGAGAAACCGACGGAGGAGATCGTCGTCGTCGATGGACGTAACGTACGTTCGCCGCGGTGGTCGCGGACATTGAAGGCGTCGGTCATGGCCTCGGCGACCCTGGGCCCGTCGTAGCCGCCGCCCGGCACGACGCGCGCCCCGATGCGGAACTTGCGGCAGCGGAGCCAGGAGGAGTTGTCCGTGAACTGGAGCTCGCCGACGACGGCGCGCCCGTCGCGCACGGTGAGGGCGACGTCGCCGGTCAGGAGCGGGCGCTTCCCGGCGCGCTCCTTGACGATGCCCCGGGCGAACTCGGTGGCGGACGCGCACTCCTCGCGCCCGTCGTGCGGGAAGTCCCCGAAGAGCGGGACCAGCTCGACGCGGAGGAACTGCGGGACGTTCTGGGAGGGTGAGCCGGTGTCGGCGTCGAGGAGGATCACCTGGAGCGGGTTCCCGTGCGCGTCCTCGATCTTGGTGCCCGTGAAGATCGGGGTGTGCGGCGGGTGGAGGAACGCCAGCCTCCACGCCGCCCGGTCGGCCGGCGGAGTGGGCGGCGGCGTGGTCTCCGGCGAGGACCTGTCGACGTACCGCGGGCTGCGCACCAGCCCCGCCTGCAGCTCCTCCTGCACCTGCACGCACGCCGTCAAGAAACAGAGCAGTCAGAACCATGCTCGAGTCCGACGAACAGAGCAACGATTTCAACGATCTTGCTTGCGTACCACTCGGCGGAGGAGAGGCTCGAGCACCAGGAACACATTCTGCACCTGCTTCATCAGCAGGGCCTCCTTGATCACCCTGAAACGCCAAGAATCAATCAGCAAGAGAACCTCCACGAACACGACACCGGCCGGACCACGAGGAGATCGAAGAAAGGAAGCTCACGTGGAGAAGGAGGGCATGCGGTGCATCCGCTTCTCGCCGGGCTGGTCGTCCTCGTTGTCGTACCCGTCGTGGAGCCGCTTGGCCGCCATGATCGCTCGCCGCAGTCCGAGTGCAAGAACGAACTAGTACTAGTGTTTCTTTCTCTGTCTCCGCCGCGTATATCTATCGATTTCGTCGAGAGAGCGAGGGAGGGAGGGAGGGAGGGGGATGGGTTGAGGTGGTTTGGCTCGTTGGGAAGGACAGGCCGCTGGGGGTTTATATAGCAGCCGGAAGGTGGAGGGAAGATTCCCGGAAGGTGTGAGGAAGAAGGGTCGGCTCAGCTCGGAGTGCCCGGGAGTGATGTAATCTCCCCTGTGTCTGTCCTATGTCATACTAGTAGATGGTCAAGTCGCCATCGACGCGCCTCGTCTCGGACCAACGGGGCACTCCGGCATGAGCTTTCGGTCTGCGCGGCTCACGAGCCGGCGAGGATACTGATAAGCGGGTTGTCGTGTAGATAGAAATGACAATATTCTCGATGCACTTTCTTGGATTACGATAGACCAGAAATGTTTTGTTTTTGGAAAAGGAGGTAATATCAGAAATAAATGTGGATTTCGATAATTCATTCTGATGCTAATGATAGTTTTCAAGTATCGTTAGAATTTTCGCAAAAAGAGTGCGAGGCTAGGAATTTCACTAACTTAAACCATTGAGATCCCAAGTGGTACCACCATTGAGATTTCAATGTTATCATACTAGTATTTACTACTTGATCATAAGAAAATACATGAGGCATAAATGCTACTAGCATCAAGAGTGCTGCTAGTAACATTTATGACTCACATGACATGTTTTGTCATAAGTTCATGACAAAACAAGTGAAGTGATATGAGCCTCACATGCTTTATCATTAATACGGCTAAGTGGTATCCCATGTGGTATCACCATTGAGGACCGTCGATGAGAGTCCTTTTCTAACCATTTCTTCATGAAAAGCTACATGACATGTTTCTTCATGAGTTAAAAACATGTGAAGTGCAATGTGGCTCACATATCTTTTTTCATGAACAATGGTATCCCAACAAAAGCCACCATTGAGGTCCGTTGAAGTACAATACTCTTTTTTGCTGTTTTTCATAGTAACAAATTATCAAGTGAAGTGTGAGGCTAGGAAATGGGTATATGATTAGCAGTGAAAAATGTGCAAAACACAAACAAAGTACATCAACGACAAGTAGGTACACTTGTCAAGGAGGACTCTGAGGGCATGAAAACTTTTGAGCTTGTGAAAGATAAAATGCTGGAGAAATCTGGGAAGTTGTCAAGGAGACTTTTGTTTCTGCAGTGATCAATCAACTAAACTAACTCATGGCCTTGTCAACCGATAAAGATGGAGCAACCAACACTGACTGACACAGGGCATAAAACTGAAGTCCACTCCATCTACCACCAAACCGTTGTGGTACGCTACCACTGGATCCCATAATATTGGTCGCGCTGACAACTCTCCTAGTATTATCTTACAGGTATATTCTTGGAGCAATGCGTCTTATTACTAGTACTACATTTGTGCTCTGAATATTCGACAATATCTCTATTGTTGGGTAGTACTAGTACGTCGACCGTACCAAACTTGGGTTTATTCTTCATTTTAATTAGAAGCCCAAATTAAGCAGGGTTTTATATACTTATGTCAGATGCGCTGCGACATTTGTAGTAAATCAAATTGTGAGATTGCGAAGCATACGCATGTAGGGCATCTACTTTTATATACGAGTGACGCAGAGAAGACGCGTTTAACCGCCATTATATAAGTGTGGTTCTGGTCCAGATCTGCCAACTGAATAATGTCCATTTACTAGTAATGCAACTAGTAGTAGTATGTAGCTCAAAACTGCTAGTCCAAACAATGGTTTCAAGAAAATAAATACTTCTTCTGCCCTGGAAAGGACGTCGGAATTTTGTCGTGTATTCATATATGTATCTATAGAGTAAACCGTGTCAAGATATATGCGGATTTAAACAGATCTTCGGCGTCTTTTTTAGATAGATAGGGCTCTCCAAATAGTACTGCTCAATTTCTCTCTCTCTGAAGAAACAGAATTCAGTCTAAGCCACGGTTGGAGGCCATGACTGGACCTAGATATAGAAGATTAGCTCAAAAACTAGTCCAAATAATGGGTTTCAGAAAATAGAACTAGTCCAAATAACACTCCATGTCTCTCTTAAGGAATAAAACGCAGTCTATATATGCTACGGTTAGAAGCCATGACCAGACCTCTAGAGGAGCCATCCATGACCGCCATAGCAAATGCAACTAGCTGTGCCTACTTTTATACCCCATGCATGACATCGCAGGCATAACTGAATTTGTGGAGATAAGCTAAAGTAGAGCCATCATGGAGTGGCTTAGTTTATGTCGTTCAAACTAATGAGAGGGTAACTTGCTGCTTGGCAGGGCTCACGCGGTTACTTGACACGGCGGCCATTGGCGCGGATCCAATCATGTTAGACGCGTTGTTACACGTCGGAGAAGGAAGCAAGGAGCCAACGCAGGAGGAGACCTTGACTTGGAAGTTGGAACGATACATTGCTAGAAACGGCTAAGGTACGTGAGGCCCGCCGTGTGGCCATCGGATCTATCGGTCTCTGAACTATGTTTTCGGTGTGGTTGGCTCTGGCGAATCCAAGCGAGATAGTAGTAGTACTTATCAGCTATGGAATCAGTGTGTTTAACATGTACTCCTTCCGTTTAAAAATATAAGATATTTTACGTTTGTAAAGCAAATGTATCTAGACATATTTTAGTGTGTAGGTTCAAATATATCTAAACACCTTTTAGTTTATAGGTTTATTTGTTTCACAAATCTAAAATATCTTATATTTCTAAACGGAGGGAGTAGTACAGAAACTGATGGAGATGCGTTAGCAGAAACTGGGTCCTTGCACTGCGTTCTTGATTTCGGCATGAGCGCAGAAGATCCCAAGCAAGTGCTCACAAAACGCGTAGGGACTGATCTATATATATATATATATCTCCGGTCAAGATCTACAAAATTCGAAAAATGCGCATCGATCAGCAGTGTCAAATCCTTGAACAGTGGCATCGATATGCACTTTTGGGGTTCAGAGGTACACACACAAATCTGGACGCGTCGCAGTTGACGGCACGCAGGTATCAATCTGCGGTTTGGATCTTTCGTATATCTCGGCGAGGTCGGTATCGCCGTTGCTGCTGGTGCTGCTGGTGGTAGTTGGGATCGACCGTGGATGATCGATGCATGGTCGATCGTGCTCAATGGCGTCCAGTCACCGTGTCGCTGTCTCGGACAGAATCTCCGTGCATGTCAGTCCTACCAAGCATGTAGACTTCGGGGCATCCATCCCTTTATTTTCTTTCATTTTCGATCCCACAAGACAATCACATTCTTTGTTTTCTTCTAAAACTCAAGCGTGTACATCTAGCATCTTCCTCTCCTCTCCAAGCTCCCCCTTTTAGAAAAGAAAATAATACTGTGTACTGAAATCTCGCTATATTTTGATGCACAACTTCTGAAATGAAAAGTAGTAGTAGCCTTCCTTATAGAGGATATATATATGAGTAAAATCACGCGCATTGAAATTTCGTTAAAAAAAATTACGTATGGTTTTACAATATGCATTTGCTGTAATTTATTATGGAAATTTTGGTGAATTTGTGTAGACACTAGGTCATGTGTGCGATTCAACCTCACAAAAAAATCCCCACCAAATTTAATATGCGACGATGCGTATCCTTCATAAGACTGATTTTCGATCGTGTGCTCAATCGCGTCGTCACCATGTTGCTGTCTCGGACAGAATCTACATGTCAGTCCTACGAAGCGTGTAGACTTCATGTGTATCGTCCATCCTTTTCTTTTATCTTCTTTCCTTTCCTTCTCCGTTCCTTTCTTTTTTTTTACGAAATTCCACCGATCTATTAATAATCATCAACAGCGGTACAATGAGTTTTAAAAGTAATAAAATTATAATTAGGTCAATGGACCACCTAGCGACGACTACAAACACTGACACGAGCCAAAGACGCGCCGCCGTCCTCGCCCCTCCATCACCGGAGCCGGGCAAAGCTTGTCATAGTAGAGCTTGTTGTAGTAGACAGACGGAAAGTCGTCGTACTAAGGCCCCAAGGACCAACGCACCAGAGCAGCAACCATTTTCGAAGATGACCAACGTAGATGGAAAGAGACTGACCTCAAAACAACACACCAACAAAAAACGACCAGATCCCAAGAGATCTGCCTGACATACGACTTCGCACGCCCTCCGTCGATGCTAGACGCACCACCGGAGCGAGGATATATAGGACAGCCGCCGCCTCAACATCCTGAAGAAGACACCGAAAACAGTCTAAACAAAACACTGAGACCTTCCGCCGACGAGGGGCCGTGATCCGCCACGCCTCTAAGACCCTAAGGTCGCCGGAGACGGGACAGACTGATGGCGTCGCCGGCGGAGGGAAGGGAAGGAACCCTAGATGGGTTTGCCGCCTCCTTCTGGGAAAGGCTCTCTTCTGGTCCGTACCGGTTCCCTTCTCCGTTCCCTCCAAGAAACAAAGATTTTTTATGCTTTTCAAATCATCTATCAAATCCCTGTACCGCGCATCTTGCTTAGGAGGGTGTCTCGCTAGATTTTGATGCACAACTTCTGAAATGAACCAACAACATGAGATAAAATTAAAATAAATAGAAATCATGTTAACATATTCAACTAATAAATCTACACGAAAGCTCAGTGATTGGAGAAATATGGATAATGCATATATATAGTATATTATCAACACATGCTCTTCCATGTCTATATTTATTTATTTAGGTATTGTACGGTTGATCAATGTACTCCATCCGTTCCAAAAAAAGGATGTCGTGGATTTTTTAGCTACACATGTATCTAGACGTGTTTTAGTGTATAAATACGTATGAATCTAGCACGACATCTAATTCGGAACAGTGTGGAAATTATATAGTGTAAAACAACAGAATTGGGGAACCGGCTCAACCCTTAAAGGCCTATCACATATATATAATGGGTGTATTACAATTGGTACAATACACGTACACAATTACAGAAGCTGTACACAGTCTAACACCCTCCCTCAATCTTGGCCACTTCCTAAAGAATCTAAAAGAGTAAGATTACGCCTACAGGTCTTAAACTGTGGTAAAGACAATGTCTTGGTGAAGATGTCTGCAAGTTTATCCTTAGAGGAGATGAACCTGATCTGTAGTTGCTTCTGTGACACACGTTCCCGCACAAAGTGATAGTCAACTTCGATGTGTTTCGTTCAGATATAGAATACCGGATTTGCAGAAAAGTATGTAGCACCGATGTTATCACACCAAAGGATAGGAGGCTGCGGTTGAGATATACTCAACTCCTGAAGCAAAGACTGTACCCAAATAATCTCTGCAGTAGCATTAGCTAGAGCCTTATACTCGGCTTCAGTACTGCTACGTGAGACAGTAGCCTGTTTCCGAGCACTCTAGGCGATCAAATTAGAGACCAAGAACACAACATAGCCCCTCGTGGATCGCCTGTCATCCGTACTGCCAGCCTAGTCCGCATCAGAATACGCCGAGAGAACCCCAGAGGGGTTCGGCCGTATATGCAGCCCATGAGACACTGTCAGACGGACATAGCGTAAGATATGCTTAACAGCTGACCAATGAGTGTCGCGAGGCATCTGGAGATACTGACAAACTCTATTGACAACATAAGATATATATGGTCTCGTGATCGTCAAATACTGGAGAACACCAACAATATACATGCTCACGCGCCGCATCGAGAAGACAAGCTCAACATCAACAGCAATGATCTTGCCAGTCGTAGACATAGGCGTAGTAGTCGTCTTGCACTTAAGCATCCCGGCCCGCTGCAACAAGTCCAATGAATACTTCTTTTGCGTCAAAACAAGTCCATCAGCACGAGAAGCAACCTCCATACCAAGAAATTAATGGAACTTTCCAAGATCCTTGACAGCAAAATCAGTACCAAGAGAGCGACCAAGAGCATCGGCAGCTGACTAAGAGGATCTGGCCAAAATAATATCATCCACATGGACCAACAAGTACATAGTGACCTCAGGCTTCTGTAGAAGAAACAACGATTAATCAGCAGTGGACGGTGCAAAATCATGAGCACGAAGAGCTGTAGCAAGACGGGCATGCCAGGCACGAGGAGCTTGCTTCAAGCCATATAGTGCTTTGGTAAGACGGCAGATATGATCAGGACGATCAGGATCAGAAAACCCAGGCGGCTGTCGCATATAAACTTTCTCCTCCAACACACCATGAAGGAAGGCATTCTGCACATCAAGCTGACGAAGAGACCAACATCGAGTGATGACAATAGATAGAAGAAGCCTGATGGTAGTAGGCTTGACCACTGGACTAAAGGTGTCTTCATAGTCAAGACCATAACATTGCCAAAATCCTCTAGCAACAAGACGCGCTTTGTAGCGCTCAATAGACCCATCAGAATGCTTCTTCACTTTGAATACCCATTTAGAATAAATCACATTAACTCGCAGTGGTGATGGAATAAGAGTCCATGTCTCATTGCGAATAAGAGCATGATATTCCTGTTTCATAGCCTCTCTCCAATGAGGAATACACATAGCAGCCTGGTACGTGCGGGGCTCGGAGGATGGATCCGCAATGGCAGCAGTCATACACACAGCATGCCAAGCAACTCTGTCGTTAGTGCGCTCCTTGGGGCGATGAATGCCACTGCGACTGCGCGTATGGGGGTGCAGTATAGGAGCCGTAGAGGTCGAAGGTGCAGCCGACGAGGGGCTGGGTGACAGTGACGAAGAGGGTCTAGTCGGCAAAGGGCTGGGCGATGGTGATAACAGTGGCCCAGTCATCGAGGGACCGGGCGACACGCTGCAAGGCGACGTGCTGGGCATCGGGAAGGTCGGCGACGCGCTGGGTGTCAGGAAGGCCGGCGACATGCTGGGCGTCGAGGAAGCCGAGTCGTAGCCTGCCAAGGGAGTCGAAGGGGCTGGGCTGCTCGGCGAGGGAGACAACCCAGGCGAAGGCGACATAGGGGAGGCAGGCGTGGAAGGCCGATGACTCGGCGAGGCCAGCCCAGCGGCAGGGGGCGAGGCCGGGCGCTACGTCATAGGAGCATCGGTCGGGCATACATGGGCACGATGTCTAAGGCCATGCAGGAGCACTGGCGGATCGACGTGCGCGTTGGATGATGTCGATGATGGAGGTGTCGGTGTCTACAAAATTTCCAAACGAGCCCCGCGTCCAGTGCCTACACCATGGTTAGGCAACAATACAGGAGAATGCAACATCATCAAATTGGTCAGAGGCAATGGAGGATGAATGCATGGATGGGGGTTCATCGGTAGACACAGGAAGTGGAAAAGGGAAAAACATGCTCATCAAACACGACATCCTGAGATATATAGACATGATTAGTGGGAACATGAAGACATGTTTACCCTTTATGAAGGGAACTATAGGCAAGAAAGACACACTTTTTGGACCAAAATTCTAGATTGCGTTTATTGTATGGGCGAAGATGCGGCCAGTAAGCGCATTCAAACACTTTAAAAAAGGTATAATCGGGTTGTTCATTATGAAAGAGTTCAATAGAAGTCTTCATGTCTAGAACACGTATGGGAGTACGATTATTGAGAAAACATGCAGTGGTAAAGGCAGCACTCCAGAACCTAAATGGGACCGATGCATGGGCTAAAAGAGTAAGACCAGTTTCAACGATATGACGATGCTTATGTTCTACGGAGCCATTCTACTGATGTGTATGTGGACATGCTAAACGGTGAGCGATACCAAGCGACTGGAAAAAGGAGTTGAGGTTGCGATATTCACCACCCCAATCCGATTGAACATGGAAAATTTTATGCTTGAGAAGGCATTCAACATGTTTTTGAAACTGAACAAAAATATCAAACATATCAGATTTACGCTTAATAAGATAAAGCCAGGTAAAGCGACTGTAAGCATAAACGAAACTGATATAAAAATTATGACCACTAACAGAGGTTTGGGCAGGGCCCCAGACATCGGAAAACACAAGTTCTAGATAATGTGTCACCTCATGAGTAGACTCCGAAAAAGGAAGTTGATGATTCTTCCCCTGCTGACAAGCATCACACACTGGTAAATCTTTATTACTAGGAATGATAGTAAGCTCATGACGACTCAAAAGATGACGAACGATAGGAGTGGCAGGATGACCAAGGCGAGCATGCCACTGTGACGAAGAAATGCGAACTCCACTAAAAACGCGAGAGACTCCAAGATGCTCCAGACGATAGAGGCCCTGACACGGACGCCCACTAAGGAGCACGTCCCTTGTGTCCCGATCCTTAATAAAAAGATCAAACGGGTGAAATTTACAAAATACATTATTGTCATGGGTGAGTCTAGGAATTGAAAAAAAGATTACGCGTCACAGATGGTACTCGAAGAATATTGCGAAGTTGGAGACTCCTATTGGCATGACTAGTGAGAAGAGATGCTTGACCAATATGGAAGATGTGCATACCTGCTCCGTTGGCGGTGTAGACCTTGTCAGACACGTGATGGCTCGTGGGTATGGAGCTTCCCCATCTCGTTCGTCATGTGCTCCGTTGCCCCCGAGTCCATGTACCAATATGGGTCAACGGAGTAGGACTGAGTTTGTCCAAGGTTCGCCTAGGGCTTCGGAGGCGGCGCCGGACGATCGGCCATAGCCGCTTGGCGCGCATTATTACGTGCATCCTTGCCGTCATTACCGAGACCGAGGAAACTTTTCTGGAAGCGGTGGTGGCACTTGGAGGCCCAGTGCCCCTCAATACCACACAGCTGGCAGCGTCGACCCCCGCTGGAAGACAGCGTTGAAGGGGGGCCGGTCGGAGATGGGGTCGATGGCGTGGGCCCCTTGACCGAGGCGGATGACGGGGCTCCGAGGAGGGCTGGCTTCCTCAGAGCATTCACCGGAGCCCCTCCACGGTTTGGCGCTGGCCGACGCCTCGGCCTTTCGGTGAGGAAAAGGCGGGAGTAGACCTTGTGTGCCATCATGGGCGTCGAGTTGCCCTGCTCATTGATGATCTCGACCAAGCCACCGTACTCCTTGTCGAGGCCATTTACGATGAAGGAGTTGAACTCGGAGTCGGTGAGCGGCTGTCCAATGGACTCCAGCGTGTCAACGAGGTCCTTGACCTTGTTGTAGAACTCCGTGGCGGTGGTGTCGAGCTTCTCACACTCGCCTAGCTGACGACGGAGGCGCGCACGGCTCGCATGCGATGCGGCGAGCGCTCAAGGATTGTCCATGCCTCATGAGACGTCTTGGCAAGGCGATAAGCCCGGCAACGGCCAAAGCGACCGGATGGAGGAGAGGGTTCGTCCTGCCCGTCCACACACGGTGCGCCGTATTATAAACCGGTCCGTTCACATTGTGCACCAGCCGGGGGGGGGGCAAGGAAGAGTGTCATCGACGTAGCCGATCAGGTAGTGATTCCCAAGGAGCGGAAGGACCTGCACGCGCCAGAAGATGTAGTTATCCGGCGATAGCTTGATGGTGATGAGGTTGCCAAAGTGAAATGGCGGAAGCAGCGAGCCTGTCGAGAAGACGGGCGTACGTGCGGGGAAGAACCCACGGCGGCGTGGTGAGACTCGCAGGAGGCTCGACGCGCGGAGAGGCGGAGCATCGGGGCGAGAGCCGATGTAGAGGGCCCAACGGTCTAGGCCACCGAGGAGGCCGCGGGCGCGAAGGCGAGTGACGAGACGGCGATGGCCGTGGAGGCGGGCGAGGAGGCATTGGACGTGTGGACCATCAGCGAGTGCCCCGGCGACGAAGAGGCCGGGGGATGGTTGGATTAGAAGGAGCCGACGCTCCTCGGCCGGATGGCGGCGGCGTCGATGGGGCGGGAGAGGAGGGCGGCGAGGGAGGCGGCCAGGTAGCCCGCGGCGGCGGTCGTCATGGAGGCGGCGGCGTCAATCGGTGATGCGATCGGCGACGGCGGCAGGTGCGGCGGCGCGACTAGGGTTTGGTGGAGGCGGCGGAAACGGAGGACGTAACCAAGTCCGATACCATGTAAAACAACAGAATTGGGGAACCGGCTCAACCCTCAAAGGGGTGGCCTATCACATATATATATAATATGTGTGTTACAATTGGTACAATACACCGTAAGTTATACACAGTCTAACATATAGGCAATTTGATCATGCCAAATCCGTATCGAAATACTGCACCAATAATCTTGAAGAGGCCATTCGAGAATAAAAATGCCAGGAACACGTTTTTTTTTTTGAATAAATTTTTTTTTTGAATAATGGAACACGTAATATCATGGATCCTGGAATTGTCCATTCAATTTCTCATGCCGTTGGTCAAATAAAAAAAGTTCAAAGAAAGCCAAAGTCCTGTCAAGCTAACATTAACAACTGACAAGGACCACCAAAGTTTTTAACCCCAAATTATTGTTGACCCGGTAGTTCTTGGTCTCGAGCTAGTGCACCCTTGAGTGACCGTACCTTTCGTGATTGCCAAGAAGCATGCATATGCATGACATCTGAATATTGCTAGCTAGAGCCGAGACCGACGACGGAGCACTTTGACTATCGATATTCGCTTTTTTGAATTCCGATTTGCAGATTGATCAAGGTACCACTCAACGTTTGTCTTATAAGTTGGTGTTAGATTTATGAAATATTCTGCAACCTTAAGTTTGTTGTGCATACATCTAACGTTTCTCTTATAACTTTTTGTAAATTAGTGGCGGCCAAAGTAATTTAGTGACAACTTTTTGCAAGAGGTGATGCCGAATATTACGGTGAACCTTCTCGGTACAAAGATAAAGAGTACCCACGGCGGGAAATTGACATCTACGCGGTACGGCCGGGCGATGGATCGGTAACGTCAAAATCAACACGTCGCCATGCATAGAATTCCAACACTCACCACCTCAGTCCCACGCAAGAAAACCAACCTTACCTATGAGTGACTGTAAGTATGACTGTATGAGACAGTGCCATTTGTTTTCTACCAGAATGTGATTTTTTTTCTCCAGATAATCCAATTAAGAACATATACTATAGGTACCAGTAGTAGAATTTGTCAGGTAGGTTGGTACAAATTTGCATCGAAGGATCCACGGCAGCCAGCAAGTACGTACGTACATCTGTACCTTTGTGACCTGTATTGATAACGAGAGGATAAGGTACAAAACTCGGATGGTTTGGACTTGTACTTCCAAAACTATGTGGAATTCCAAATTTCTGTCATGGTCAAAAGAATAGGATCGACGGCGATGTATAT
Source organism: Avena longiglumis (assembly GCA_030063025.1). Classification (NCBI taxonomy): domain Eukaryota; kingdom Viridiplantae; phylum Streptophyta; class Magnoliopsida; order Poales; family Poaceae; genus Avena; species Avena longiglumis. Next base: position 572,259,279 of record CP125973.1, read on the forward strand.
GTATGTAACCAGTTGCCATCACCGGTAGATCGACGAGCAAAGCGGGTGCTTGCTGTGCAAGGAACCTATGCCTCCTACTCCTAGATATTGTCGTCTCCCTTTGTTATTATCAATAAACCTTAAAATTTTAGTTCAAAAAATCAACGGTTCCTAAATTTGACCAATGTTTTCGAATTACTATATTATTAAATCAATGTCAATAGATTAACCATAATCCAACATGGTAACCTTACTCGAGGTACTGCCGATGTGCAGACTGATCAAGTTACCGTACTCTACTGGTCGTGAATGGTACTCAAGAGGCGATGCTCGATATTGCCGTAAAGCTTTCCCGGTCAAAAGATAGAGGTACCGCTCTGTTCTCGCTTCGACAGTGCATTTAGCACCGACGGTGGACAAGTGAAGTTGTTTGTCTAGCAGATCTTCTGGGATTCTGTTTGTTTTTATCTTTGTTGGTTTGTTTTTAGTAGTCTCCTCCGATCTACGGTGTTCTTATTGACGATGGTTGCTGCTCTAGTGCGCTGGTCCTTTGTGATTTTAGCACGACGAATTGCCGTCTATCTACTATGATAATCTTTGTCTGGCTCCGATTATGGAGGGGGCGAGGACACCGGCGTGTCTTCGGCTCATGCTAGTGTTTGTAGTCATCTCTAGGTGGTTCAGTGATCTATTTATATTTTTTATTATTTTTAAGTCTTATTGTACTATTGTTGATGATCGGTGGAATTTTGAAGAAGAAAAAAAGATAGAGGTACCCACGGCTGAAACCGACATCTACGCGGTACGGCGATGGATCGGTAACGTCCAAATCAACATGTCGCCATGCATAGAATTCCAACATGGACCACCTCAGTTCCACGCAAGAAAACCAACCGTACGTAGCTGTGAGTGACTGTAACTATGAGTCAGGTAGCTTCGTTCCTATTTGCATCGAAGGATCCACGGCGGCCAGCAAGTACGTACGTACACCTGTACCCTTTCGACCTGTATTGACAACGAGAGATAAGGTTCTAAACTAGGATGGTTTGGACCCGTGCGTCCAAACTACGTGGAATTGCCGATTTTTTTGTCTTCTTTTTTGAACCATGCAGAAGAGCTGTATGTGCTATATATACTAAGAAGGAAAGAGCCCAAAAAAGACCAGAGTATACAACTTAAAATCTTACAACTCAGCTCACTAGAATCATGACCAACGACCTGAAGTTAAAACTAAAACTCGACTAGCCAAAAAGGACCTAACGACCAAATTAAGGACTCCCGTTAAAAAAAAAGACAAATAGAAAAAAGACAACAAACCCTGACTAGCCGAGTTTTGCCACGATCAAAGAATAGGATCGACGATGACGATGTATTCATGCAACCAACCGTCCCCGATCAACGAGCAAAGCACGGCGCTCCGTCCACGTGTTGTTGTGCAAGGAACATATGCCTCCTAAAACCCCTAGTTCAATGTACTACCGTCTACTAATTTTTAGGGTTTTCCGGTGTGATGTCTTTATGATACTTGTTTTTTTTCTAAAATTTGGCAGGAATGTTGCAAAACACACGAGAAAAATGTTGCGTGCAATGGATAGATGGCTCAAACCATAATTTTAAGTTAAATCCGACGACTCGGGGAGAAGCTGAATTTTTATCTATGCATTTCAACAGACTAGCGCCTTGCATAGGGTGTTAAATGGGATCCCACCAAAATCCTACTTGTAGTTCATTTGCTTAAATCTAGTATACTCCCTCTATCCCAGTTTATAAGACTTACGCGTATATCTTGGTCGTCCGCATGAGTTATATAATATAAAAATTATATCATTAGAATATACAACATTTAAAGTTTCTAATAATATAGTTTTTATCTTATATTCCTCATGCTAAGTTGGTTAATTTGTCAACCTAAAAATACGCGTAAGTCTTATAAACCGAGACGGAGTAGTATATTTTCTTAAAAAATTAAACTAGAATTTAACAAATGAACTAGAAGCGAGATTTTGATGGTTTCCACTTAACACCTTGGCCTTGCACACAATACATAAGCTTTTATTTATTGAGAGAATCCACAATGCATACGTACTTGTGAAGCTTCTTCAACAGAGAGTGCCCATGGCAGAAAACCGACATGTACACGGTGGCAATATCGAAATCAACATGTCACCATAAATTCTGCTGGTAGTTGTCAGGTAGGTTCGTTCCACGGCTGCGAGCAGGCACACAATAAGTAAGTAGGCTCTCGACCTGTACAGCGTGATTATATTTATTCAACAGTTGCGCTGGCGCCTCGGTCATCCGGGCCGGCCGGTCATCCAGAGTGACTAGTACTGGTTCAAAAAAAAAAAGGAGGTACTACGTCGTACCTACCAGCACAACTGGTACGGTCATGTACCTGGATCAGCGGCCGGAAATTAAAGGTGGATGGATATATATGGTGGCCGGAGTAATTTAAAATCGGGCGTACGTGGCTATATATGTGTTCCAAAATTCTTTGACTGCTGCCAGTATCTAGCCGTGTGTCAGCCTGTCACGTAGGCCAAGTTCCATGGTTCCAGAAAACGCGTACCGTACTACCAAAATTTGAACTGTATATTATTTTAGCAAAAAATAAACTAAAGATAGGGTTTAGGCACCTTCATCACGGCGCGCGTGGCCTGAATGCCGGATCGAGCTCGAGAACTCCCCACAAGTCGTTGTTCAACGTCTCATACTACGACCAAGAGGACCAAGAATAGACACGATATATAGGCGATGATGCAGTAGGAGTACATATATCTGAATCAATTGTTGTAATAATGTCCTTGCAAGAACAAGACCAAGAGGTCGGATCTGAATTCAGTTGGTCATCAACTATCGATCGATCGCTGGCGTCGTTGGCTAGAGTCATCTTAAGATTCTTTTTTTTTTGAATGACAACAGGAGAGCTGCTGTTTTCATTGCAATAGTGGTCAAGATTACAAAGGCAAAGAGGACAGGCCCAAAGAAGGCCTGCCTGCAAAAAGGATGATCGTGCACTTGAATGTTCTCTCGGTAGAGGGGAAATACTGTAAAGAAAGAGGTTGCAAGCAAACGAGAAAACTGTTGCTTGTTGCTCACATGGATTTTCTGCATCATGATTTTAATCGAGATTGGACGACTCTAACTAGGAGATGTTGATTTTCTATCTGTTTCAACAGAGCGATTTTAGAGTATCTCTAACACATCCCGTTTTCTTTAGAAGAGAAAAAAGGATCCAAAAGACTTAGAAAAGTATATTTTCTCCTTTAAACTTCGGCCGCCGGATTCGATCCCAAAAACTTAGAGACGTAAAATTTTTTCATCACAATTTTCAAATCTCTACACCACATGTCAAGTATCCATATTACAAACATGCATAAATATTATCCAAAATACATTAAATTGATCATTTTAGATCCAAAAGTGAGGCCTTCACCATCTTGGACACCTCTTCCACCATCTTGGCCACCTCAAAGAGCACCTCGGCCACCATCACCACCACCACCATCACCACCTAGCTCCCGGGCCAAGATCCTCGCACAAGCAATCTCCCAATATGTCCTAGCCTTGTCATCCAATGTGCTTGGGTTCATGAACATCATGTTGCGGTTGGCATCCTCCCTCTTCTTGGCCAACTTCTCTCTCTCTCTCTCTCTCTCTCTCTCTCTCTCTCTCTCTCTCTCTCTCAAGTGTTAGTTTCTCCTCCTCTAACTTCTTCTCCTTCGTCATCCTCTCTTCTTCGAGTTCAATCCTTCGCTCCTCCACCACCAACTTGGGCCGCCACTTCTCCTCCTCCAACACTTTGATCCCATTCCACCTAGCCTCCTTGTCCTCCTTGCGTTCGGCCGACAATGCTTTGTTTGTCTTAATGATGGCATCGAACTTTTCCTTGTAGGCGCCAACACCTCCCCTCTTCTTCTTCTCTTTTGTTGTCTTGACATCCTCCGACCTCTTGTTGAAGTATTCTTCTTCATCATCCTCCTTCTTTTGGCTTAGCCTAGCCCTCTTCGGTGTGGTCTAATAATTCCTTTGAATCCACTTCTCATTGCCTTGGAGCTCCTTGTCGCCATGGTGCAAAGAAAATGCTTTGTTGCCACCTCTTTTGTTGTGGTGCTTGTACACATCTTGTTGGAGAGTACCCCACTCGGTGACTGGCACCCACTTGGTGGTGCATTGGTGACATACTCCAAGTCCCCGGCCCAACGGTTGCAACACTCAAGAATTGTGCCCCAACGATGACCAAGTGAGCCTTGGGTATGGTAGGATGGCACACTGACCAACTTGTGGCCTCCCCAGCGCATTCCTTGGTGGCCTCCTCTTCGTCTCCCACCTCATCGTCGCCGCTAAAGTTGAGGTTGAGGTCGTCGAGGCCTTACTGGTGAGAATGTTCAAGTTGGGACATGAACCCGGCGACGCTCACCTCGGAGGCACTTGGAGTCGGCCTGGATATTTCATCGATCACCTCGCGGGTGCCTTGTTGAGGTGCGACGCTGGCCGACAAGGAGGATAACGGTGTGTCCTTGGAGGTCGGCTTGGGCTTGCCCTTCATCGCGGTGGTCGTCGGCTTGGGTGTGGAGGTCGCCACGACCTTCCTCTTATTCTTCTCCTCCACCGCTTGTGAATGGGCTATAATGGCCTCCGTCGGCTTTTGTTCCCACGACCTGCTTAGCATCGGCGCAAGGGGCGGGCGGCCGAGCTTCCCGCCATCTCTGTGGCCTTGGAGGTTATCTTGGAGGCCACTACTTCTACCGCACCATGTCAATGGTGTCCAACCGTTTCCACGGTATCAGAGCCATCGCGGGGGTCGATTCCGGCGGCGTCGCGTTGGTAGGAAAGTCCGGCGAGGCTACGGAACCAATCTCTGGTGACATTATGGCCGGGGAAGGGAGAATCCTAGAGCCGGCGACGAGTTCCGACAGTTTTGTGCGGGGGGGGGGGGGGCGGTGGCGAGGCGGGAGGAGAAAATTTAGGAGTCAAGTTGGCGATCGAACAAATTTGAGAGAATGGGGGGATTATAGGAGCCGATATCCTTTATTTCCTTCTCTAACATGTTTTTCAGCTTCGGTTGGCCTTCCATCGCGCTGGGAGGTCAGGACTGCGGCGGCGCAGACGGTGGGCGGCCTGCGGGGCAGCGGCTCTCGCAGATGCGAGGGGCTCGCTGACTCGTTGGGAGGCGAGGAGGCGGGTTGATTGGACCTGGCCGCATGCCTATTGCGGCGGCGTGGCCATGGCGGAGGCTAGGCCACCCCTAGGCGGTGGCGCTGCTATTCGGGATCATGGAGAAACATGCTCGATCTACTAGTTCCGATTGCTAGAAGCCGACCAACAGTGTGGGGACCGCTGCATTGGCATCAATAGAGGTGGTCATATAGTTTCTTCCGCACGAAGACGAAGATCTGCTTGATGCCTATCCTCATTGTGCTATTCTGGAGAGGCGAGTTCCGGAAGGTCCACCTACAAACTTTCATGGGCGTATCATGTCTGGAAATTGCTAGATCGGAAGTTATTCGGTCGTACGTACCCATACATTATTCTAGCTATTTGGTTTTAGAGGGAGCGTTGCGAAGCTCTGCTATCTGTTACCATTATGTTCATGTCTTAGACGATCCATGGTGAAGTCAGATACAAATAATGTCATAAAATTAGAAACATGAGGGCTAGTGATGGTGATTGTCTCTATGGCGACGAGAAACCGAATGCATGATCTGTGACTCGCAGCAACAACTGTTTGTGGGGGCGACAACTCAAGAGGAGTTCACGGTCCTACCTTGCAGGTGTAAATCCAAGGTCTAATCTTAATTGATTATGCACGACAATGAGTTTGTTTAAGACAGTGTTTTGTGAGAGACGAATTTTTCCAGGGTATGATTTTTTATCGAGCGACGACGATGCTTATGCACTGTTTCCTTCTTCAAGGCGTCACTATTGGAGTGGTTGGACTGTTGATGTTGTTCTGGTGGTGTTAGTGTCGTTGCTACGTGAAATCATTCTCTATAGCAGGATTTTTTTTAAAATTGTTATTCATTTTTTTCTTGGGTGTGTATTGTTGAAAGGCTGAGTGTAATTAATATCTTCGCGATATTAATATAAGTTATTTATAAAAAATAATAAACCACACCTGCGCAAAAAGAAAAACACGGTGCATAAAAAGGTGGAATAGTAGGATGGTCTGGATCAGGTGGTCTACTTGGCGTGATCGAAATCAAACTTGGCAACAAGTGGGTACCTACCCGCGGTGGTGGTACGGGGGTACGGTCACGTACCTACCTCGATGAATGGAAAGATCGATGGTCGTCCCAAAATTCTTGGACCGCGACGCTTGCCAACCTAGTGCTAGACCGACCACTACACACCCCACTTGCCCAGAGATAAGTACCTTGGGGAATAGAATCAAACTACTCCCTCAGCTTTGGAAATATTAGATGTTTTAGTTTATTAGTGAAGCTAATGCATTTAGATATATTTTAGTATACAAATTTATTTAAACATATATATTAAAAGGTATATAGCTATATTTAGTTTATAAATCTAAAATATATTATATTTCTAAAAAGAGGAAGTAGCTCGTACGGAGTAGTTAAAGAATTTATGCAATAGTCAATTATTCTAAAAAACTGATCTAATGAAAAGAGGTTAGACAGATATTTATATTCAACACTTCGTTTAAGTCTAGGCTATTTTAATCCTTAGCATAAGATAGGAGTAGGCCATAGAATCTTTTTTGTTTTTTTAATATTACGTGAGCAGAGTTTTGAACTTAAAATCTATTGGCTTTGATACCATAAAGAATTTATATACTAGCCAATTATCTCAAAAGATTGATAATGAAAGAGACTATACAATATACTATTTGTATTCAACGGTAGTATCCAATAGGCCTAGATCGATCGACGCGCCTGGTTTCCTAGTTTCCACAAAGCGCGTACGCACGTACCTACCGCGGATCGATCCAAGCGCCTGGGAGATCCATGCTTTGGGCGATCTCGCCAAGCTTCGCCTCAAGATCGCCCAAAGAGAAAAGTGAAGCGAGTTGCATGAGAGCATGTATCTGCATCAATAATCGCTATCATATCCTTGTCACAACAAGACCAACAGGACACGACAAGACATGGGGAGCGAATCTTGCACGCTCGCTCGTCATCACGCAGCAGACAGCAGCGTTCTTTATCTTTCGATCTGGGAGCTCGAGTTCGTTCGATCCCCCCGCACTGACAGTGACAAGTGCAGGCTACTACTCCCTCCGTTTCAGTTTACAAGGCCTACGCGTATATCTAGGTTATCAATTTGACCTATATAATTTAAATTATAGAATATAAAAAATGTATCATTGAAAAATACAAAGTCTAAAGTTTCCGGTGATATATTTTTTGTAATGTATACATCATACTAAGTTGCTTAATTTGACGACATAGAACTACGTGCAGGACTTGTAAACCGAAACAGAGGGAGTACTAGTAGTGATTATGGTAGTAGCAAGTCCACGAGGACGGCCGGGAACAGCTATATACTCTCTCCGATTATTGGAAATGTGCGTCGCGGATTTATTTAAATCTACATATGTAATAGATAGCATGTAATTTCATGTTTTTTTTTGAACGGGAATAGGCCCGAAGGCCCCAGAAGCTCCATTAAACGGTGGATACAATTACAACGAGAACCCCAAGGTTCCAAGAAAAACCCAAATAGGCCTCGCAATTTGCAAGAAGGACCCTAAGCAAGGGGAGGGAGGGGGGGGACAACAATCTGGCCCTTCTCCGCCGGCAGCACACCCAGATCTCGAACAACGGCCTCTGGCAACGACGCCGGGGACGACACCACTTGGATCGACGCCAGGATGGATAGCCGCAACAAGATCGAATAACCTCCGCATCGGCTCGACGGCCTGGAGGAATAGACTCCTCGGAGCAAGGACTCGCGAGGTGCGGCGAGGCCCCCTTGGCCAAGGATAGCGACGATGCTCCTCACCGACGCTTGGAATCAGCCGCAGCTTGAGCTTCTCGCAATCCCTCTAGCGCCGCAGAACCGCAAGCAAGACCAGCATCCATCTCCTTCTCCCCTCGCCACCTTGGCCGTCCAGAGCAAGGAGAAGAATCAGATCCGGCTCGCAGTCCACATCACCAGCGATAAGCTTCCATGCCGGTACAGGGCACCCGGAATCGCGCCGCCATCTCCCTATGCCACCATGGCCAGCCAGAGAAAGCAGCACCGCTCGAAGCACCCTCACCAGAATAGATCTTGCCACACTGCACCACCACCCCCCGCCTCCACGGCCGGCCAGTGAGGGATGCTCCGCGACGAAGAACCACACCTGCAGGAAGACAACGGCTAATTTATTGGGAGGTGTGGTGGCTCCCGACAGCACCTCCAGCTCCAGCCATAGGAGTAAGAAAGGGGCAGAGAGGAACCCTAGACTCCAGATCTCGCCGCCTCGATCTGGAAAACCAACGCCTACGGGCATGAAGCCCACTACCAGCAAACTGCCAAAGGACCTACTCCTAACTACTCCGGCGTCCCTCCTCCGCCCCCCGCCGGCTACTCCGGCGAGAAGAGCTCGGTAGGGACCCGATGCTCTTTGCACGACTCTCAAAGCAAGGAAGGAGGAGGAAGAGGGGAGCTGCGGTTTGACCTCACGTAATTTCATGTGCGGCATCAATATCATCCGCTAGAGCCTTTTCAAGGTTACGGTTAAGGATGGCAATAGACAGGGTTTGTGCAGGATAAAGCAATACCATATTCATATCTGTATATGTAATGTATACAAAATTTTACCATATTTGTACCCACATGTATAAATCTTTATCCATACCCTTACCCGACGGATACCGTGTCCATTGGGTAGATAGGTAGATCTAGTACACAAGCTATTCACTATTTTTATTTTTATTATTATTATATTTTTTAAAAATACAATTATATTTACTAGGTAGTTGAGTACAAAGTGATAGATTTGCTAGGATCTCTAGGGGTCGATCGAGGGAGTATGAGAGAGAGAGAGAGAGCCTTACCATCGGCTTTTGGGGTCGACGATGAGCTCGCCATTGAGCTCGTCGGAGTGGTGGCGGCGGTAAGGGGTGATTCCCGCGCTACAGCGCAAGCCAGATCGGTGGCTATGGGTTTAGGGTTTTTGGTGGGGAGAGTTGGCACGACGAATCTTGGCGTTCGTGCCCTCGGACCCCACCTCTTTATATTGCGTTGCGTGACGGGGGCCCACCAACGATTGCGACGTTGGGTGCCCCCGATCAGGACGCGAGACCAAAGTGTTCGGGCCGTTGGGCCGGATGCGGGAGATCAACCTAACACATAGAAGTCTTCCTAGGCTTCTCAGCCCATATAATTTTAAATTCTACATGTAAGTTTGACACATCAATTTAAACGGACAGGGTATGAGTTTACCAATGGATACAAGTTTATATACCCGTAACTTAACAGATAGGATATACGTATTACGCGTAGATATAAAAATGCGTCTATACTCTGTCCATGCCCCATGGGCAAAATTGCCGTTCTTAATTACGATTCAGACTAATGGACGATCACCGCTTCACGGCAAAAAAAAAAAGGCTCATGCAACAACGTCTCCTCTCTTGTTTGATCATCAGAACTAAGTAGCAGGCAGGCAGACAGACAGTGTATGAGATCGAGACAGACGCACGCGTACTCGTCCGCATCACCACGTACGCGGTGCATACCGAGTTGAATTTTGAGGCGCAAGAGTGCCAAACGAGACCTCTACGAACTATTCCGGTCATGCTGCTGCCTACGTGCAGCTAGCCACCACCACTGTACAGTCTCGATCGATCAGTCTTTCCAAGACGACTTGGATCAACAGCGCAGTACGCACGAGAAATTAAAGCAAGATCATGGACAGCGCGTAATCAAATCAGCTCCTTCCGGGGATGATTCACTAATCACAAGGAATTAAGGAAGAGACCTTATATATTGACTTGGAACAATACATATACGGAGTACTATGCTAAAAATTCTCCAAGCTAGCTCCCTACGTGCGGCCATCAATCTATCGGTTCCCTCTTCGATGCTTTCGGTTCGGTGGAGATGCATGGTACGTTCTGGCCAATCAAGCGACCGAGATAGTAGCATCAGCTCGGGAAACTGATAGAGATTATTCGCCCAAAAAAAAAAGCGAAACTGGTAGAGATCGAGATCGGATGGATGCGTTGCCTGAAGCTGAAACGGGTCCGGTCACAAAACGCGTGGTTCTAATTGTCTAACTTGCATTTTTTTTCCGAAAAGGGCAAAAAACCTGATCTCTGTATCGATTGATGCAAACAACATTTATTAACAAAACATCCGACAAGAATTACATCTTACGGGGTCAACTAAAGTCGATACATAAATCGATTAGCAGAAAACATTTAGCAGACAAAAACTAAGCATCCTAAAGTCGTCTACGCGGGCTGCCAATACGATGGGTCAAATAAGTGGTGCACAAGTTGTCTAACTTGCATGAATCTGAACAAAAAAAAAACGTTTTTTTCGATAGATCCGAATCTGGATAAGTCAAAGATACTTATTTCTGGACGGAGTGATACCATTACTATTATTTCTCTCCGGTCAAGATCTACAAAATAATGCACGTCAATCAACAATGGCCTATACATATTCGGGATCTATGCATATTCTTGGGCGCCCCAGTTGACGGCAGGTACCTCCGGTTTAATTTGCATGATTTTCATATACTACGGAGTATAGGCCATTAGACATTTGCATGGAAATAAGGCGGAAACAATTTTCTTTTGTTGCTCATGCCCATCTATCACGCTGGTCTTGACATCGTGCTCTCCTCTTCAGCTCCCCTTTTTAGAAAATATAAAAGAATGGCATCTCGCTAGGTTTTGATGCAGAACTTCTGAAATGAATCAAGCAGCGCCGGAAAATAAAGGACAAGTGATTGCAGGCACAGCCAAATAGGGATAATGAATGGAATATGTTAACACATTTCTCTCTTACGTCTACATACCCTTAGGTCTTAGACACTGGATCGGGTATCGAAAATACAAATTTGGCGCGAGACCAACTGTATCCTATGACCTTTAGTAAAAATCACAAAAATTGCGTGTAGTAATGTCTTATTACGAAAATAGTCTTGCATATATTTATTTTTTTATAAAAGAAATATATTAATAATAAGAAGATATCAATTACACATAGCATATGCACCAAGACTAGTCGAGACATTAAGGATGCACACCACCACAATGACTAACTAATCGCAGCGGCTGGATCCAAATTACCACCAAATACAACACCCGGCTGTATAAGAGCTTTACAAAAACATCGCCACCCAATGGAGGATAATGCACCTGCGTCATCATTTCCCAATCAAAGATTGTAGATTTTCACCTAGGAGAAAATCCGAACTCTCCAACACAATATCTTTAACAAGGATCGTCCTTGCTGGATACAACCAATGAAGACCAGACGTTAGATTTTCACCATGGATAGCGATACTCGGTACTCGAAGAGAACCACCAGAACCGAAGTCTCCATGTGATGCAACTCCCACTTGCCGAGGCCGCTGCTTCAAAGCATCAATCACTAGGCTCATGTGCACGTGTGTGATACAGACATGAACAACATCCATGCCCACACAACGGTCTATGAAGCAATGTCTTGCATATAGATGAGTAGAAGCGCATACATACCTATTTGTATTTACGGTAATATAGACTATTTTAGCAAATGTTATGTAAGGTTTACTATATCAAACCATACATCTATCTATGCAATGTGCCAGGGGCCGTAAAATACCAAAATCCTATCACTACTTATGAAAAAACATAAGGTAAATATGTTGCAAAAATGCACTCATCAATTACAATTCGATAATACATGCTACTTTTACTTACATGCATCTACTCATTAGTCTTAAGCATTATATAGCCAAACTTTCTGAACTCTAACTCATAATTCTTCCTAATAATTCTTATTAGATGAAAATGTAATTACTAATTTTCCATGGAAATTATTTGGAAACTGATCAACAAAGTATGTAATACTAGGTTTTAGTTTTCTAATTGCTTTATAAATATAAAGAAAATATGTGAAGCTATAAATGAATGAAACATGAATCTGATGGTCATATTTAGTGCATGGGGTTCTTCTTTTTTTCTAATAACTTCGGATTTATAGTTGCATGTGTTTATTGTTGCTTTTGTCCTATAGTTGATATTATTTTGGTTCCACATAGTATCTTTTAACTATTCTCTACCTAGATAAACAAATGATATGGTAACAAGTATGTCTCAAAATTTTCCAACTTATAGACTTCAATTTAGATGTAGATGACACATTAACCAAAAAAAATTCTTTGAATTTGTTAGAACCTCATTAAGAGATAAAAATAAACGATATAGATAGTTAAAGGTAATATATTTAAACCAGAAATAAATTCATTAATATACACCTTTCCTTGTATAATATGGTTTATTCATAGCTTCACCTTTGGATAAAGATTTATTATCCATAAGAAAACAAATATGAAATATACTTTTTCATTTGCTGCCCGCTATAGAAGACCGATTAAAACCATTTGAAAGAAACAAAGTTTTGAAATGATTAGAATTATTTTCTTAATTTTTACATGACTTATTAACAAGGATAATTTTTATTACATGTCAACAAATGTCTTGTAGAAATGACACAAACTAGCCATTAGTATTATATTCAAGAAATGGCATGATACTTAGCACATAGATTGTAAATGATATTTAGTTTTAGCACAATAGTTGTGTGGATTTTTGATATGTATCATTTTTGACATATAATAAAAATATATGAAAAATAATATATTACTTTTATATTATTTTTAACACATATGGAACATGCCCTCATATTTGCGAGGGCCACCCTGCTAGTCACATTAATTTGTAATCAATCACAAAAAGATGGTTTTTCCCACCAAGTTTTATGTGCATATATGGGTCTATCAATATTTTGTATGCCTAATATTTCATAATTTTTTGAAGCAAATAGTTATGGTTTTTCACGAAATTTTCATTATTGGGTACATCTAAACAATTCCCTGAACTAGGTGTTCAGGGAGTTGGACAGTTTTCGGTCGAGCCGATTCCGGTTCCGGTAGTTTATCGGCAACGTTGTCGGGCATTGACACCAGAGTTTTCCAATGCCGACCATTACCCTCTCACTGGTCATGATACGACATTTCTAAGGAATGGACTTGCCACATCGGCCTTCGAGATCGGACTCGCGATGGGTAAGATCCGGGTCAGAAGCTAGCGGGCGGTGAAAGCAGCTTGATCAGGGGTGAGCGATCTGTCTTGGGGGAACAGAAAGAATAAACGAAAGGATTCGGACTTGGTGGAGCAGAGGAGCTCATTACAAGTAAACGCTAGGCTATGGGTTTAGGTTTTTTAGAGTCAGCTAAACATGAAAGATTTACTCAGGAGGATGGGTCTTGTAGTTGTGGGGGCTAGGGTCTTTGGGTTTAAAACGGGTAGAGAAGAGCATTTCGCTTAGTGAACTACAGAACTAGCTAGTTCGTTGTTTTGGATTGAGCTCGATTTCGGGGAAAAGCTAGGGAAAGACCAGGTTCCAAAATTGTGTCTCCATCATCATAGCTCCGATACCTAGCCAATATTTAACCGTGCTAAATCCACCCATAATCTCGAAGAAGCACCTCTGAGAATAAACCTGCAAATAATACCAAATATATCCCTCGAATTGTCCATTCAGTTTCTCTCATGTTGTGGGTAAAATTAAACAAGTTCAAAGAAAGCCAAAGTCGTGTCAAGCTAACATTAAAAACAGGTATTTTGTAAAAAAAATAACAACAGGCAATGCAAGGACCACAAAAATTGTTAACCCCAATTCATTGTTGACCAAAGTGCTTCTTGGTCTCGAGCTAGTTGCACGTCGAGTGACCTTTCCCGATTGCCAAGAACCATTTGCTTATGTATGCGCGACTCTCAGAATATTGCTAGAGAGAGGAGACCGACGGAGCATTTTTACTACTGACATTCAGTTTTGAATTACGATGTGCAGAAACCGACATGTACACGGCACGGTGATCGGTAGCATCAAAATTAACATGCCGCCATGCATAAAACTCTAACATGCCACCTCAGTCCCACGCAAGTAACACACGGCAGGGTGATCGATCGGTACCATCAAAATTAACACACGGCAATGCTGTCCAGTTGTCGTGCTTGAAAATATAAAAATTACTACCATATATGCCCACAGCCATTTTTTAAGCCATGTTTTCTTCAGATAATAACCTAAATAAGAACAGATACTTAGTACTCCACCTAGTAAAGCATTTGTCAGCTCAGGTCACGATTCAGATTAGACGACTCTAGGAAAGGATGTTTGTTTTTCATTTCAACCAACCCACGCATATTATAGCATTATAGCAGAAGCTTTTTTTTCCAAATAGTGGCTACAGCAGAAAACGGACATACTACAGTCATAACATCAAAATCAAAATCAACACGTGTCACAAATTCCCATATAGTGGAGAGTCACATATCAGTCCAACACAAGTACTGACGACACTTATCCTGCCGATGACATGCGTTCACTTGTCCATTTCTGGTATTACGAGTAGGGTTGCAGGCGCGGGCCACGCTTAAGCCCGCAAAACGAGACGATTAGTATAAACTGTAGTGACTGAAACCGATCTTCAATTTATACTGTGTGTACGTTGAGCTTAGGCAAATAGCTGCCCGCAAGCCCGCCCCGCTTGCAACCCTAATTACGAGCCGTCAAGTGTTTGTTGGGACCAATCGAGTTCTAAGTTATAAATACATTAAAAAAAACGTACGGTTCGTCGGCTCGTGAGCTGTGCAAAACGAAAGCTCACGCCGAAGCGTCGATCATAGGCGACTTACGCGTGTGGAGAAAGAAGTAGAGATAGGGAGGTGGTGTTTTGGCTCGCAAGAGCACACAAGCCTATCATAGAAAATGCATACAAGTCAAACTACAAAACGTTAAAGATTTCTGAAAGAAAATTTCGCGTGTACCTCCGGGCATTCTACAAATTTTCAGAAAAAAAGAACATTTTATATGGCATCCCTAAAAAGGAAAAAAAATCATGTTGGAGTATCAAAAGATATCTTTTACGCAGGACACAAAAGGTATTGTTTTTTTCTGAAAACTTATAGTCCAAATGTACATGTTAATATTTTTCCAAATTTTTTAACGTTTAAAATATATTTCCAGAGAATGAGTTCATATATATCCGTGAGATTTCTGCGTATGAGCACTGCAATGTCTCGGGCTCGGGCACTTCGAACTGAGGCGGCCCTTCTTCCTCACACCTTCCGGGAATCTTCCGTCCACCTTCCCGTCGCCACCGCGCCTATAAAACCACCTCGCCCCACCGTCCCTCTCGACAAAGAAAACCAGATACGCGCCCCATCATCCTAGTATACTCGCAATGTTTGGGCACGTAGCGGCGCAGGCGCCGGCGGCCGACCGGTCGATGGCACGGAAGCGGCTCCACGACGGGTTCGAGAACGAGGAGGACCAGCCCGGCGAGAAGCGCATGCACCGCCAGACTTCCTTCTCCACGTGAGCTAGCTATAGCTTTCCTTCCATCTCGTCGCGCTTCCGGCTCCTCTTGCTCGTGGAGTTTTTGCTGATTCCTTGGAGTGGATGTGGTTGGCGTTTCAGGGTGACCAGGGAGGCCACGGTGATGAAGCAGGTGCAGATTGTGTTCATGGTGCTCGAGCCTCTCCTCCGCCGGGTGGTAAGCGAGCAAGATCGTCATCCACATCGTTGCTCTGTTCGTCGGAGTCGGAGCATGGTTCTGACTGCTCTGTGTCTTGATGGCGTGCGTGCAGGTGCAGGAGGAGCTGCAGGCGGGGCTGGTGCGCATCCCGCGGTACATCGAGAGGTCCTCGCCGGATACCACACCACCGCCCACTCCGCCGGCCGAGAGGGCGGCGTGGAGGCTGGCGTTCCTCAACCCGCCGCACACCCCGATCTTCACCGGCAGCAAGATCGAGGACGCGCACGGCAACCCGCTCCAGCTGATCATCCTCGACGCCGACACCGGCTCGCCGTCGCACAACGTGCCGCCGCAGTTCCTGCGCGTCGAGCTGGTCCCGCTCTTCGGGGACTTCCCGCACGACGGTCGCGAGGAGTGCGCGTCCGCCGCCGAGTTCGCCCGGGGCATCGTCAAGGAGCGGGCCGGGAAGCGCCCGCTCCTCACGGGCGACGTCGCGCTCACCATGCGCGACGGGCGCGCCAAGGTGGGAGAGCTGCAGTTCACGGACAACTCGTCCTGGCTGCGCTGCCGCAAGTTCCGCGTCGGCGCGCGCGTGGTGACCGGCAGCGGCTACGAGGGTCCCAGGGTCGCCGAGGCCATGACCGACGCTTTCGTTGTCCGCGACCACCGCGGCGAACGTACGTCCATCCACGACGACGACGAGCTCCTCCATCGATTACTCTTACCGTGAACACTGCGCCTGACCTGAGTTTGTTGTACATATGCAGTGTACAAGAAGCACTACCCTCCGTTGCTCGGCGACGACGTGTGGCGGCTGGAGAAGATCAGCAAGGAGGGCACGTTCCACCGGAAGCTGGCGCAGAACGGCGTCAGGACCGTGCAGGAGTTCCTGCAGATGCTCACCGTCAAGCCCGACGTTCTGCGCATGGTATGGTTCTTCAGAATCCGATCTGTAAAAACTTGCCATGTTCGTCCGTATTCTGACTGCTCTGTTTTTTACACGAACAGATAGTGGGCGACGGCATGACGGACCGGATGTGGGAGGCGACGACGAAGCACGCCAGGCAGTGCGACGCCGGCGACAAGGTGTTCGCGTACCCCGCCGGAGGCCAGAACGGCGCCACCGTGTACGTGAACTCTCTCTTCCAGCTGGTCAAGATCGAGGTCGGCGGCGTCGAGTGCGCGCCGCAGCAACTTCAGAGCAGGCCCCAGAAGCAGTACGTGCAGCAGCTGCTCCAGGAGGCGTTCGAGCACCGGGCAACCCTCCAGGAGGCCGACGCCGATCCCGCCGGCATGCTCCTCCACGCCAGCCACAGCACGAGCAACGTCCCTCTGCTGCAGAGTAAGCATCTGATCAAAACACTCGCCTCTTCTGAGAATGTTCTGAATTCTGATGGCTTCTGTTCGACCCTTATTTTCTTCAGACGCAGCGCCTTTGGTGCCGATGTCGGTCTGGTTCCAAGGCAACCCGGACATGGCCTTACAGATCGCCGATGAGGGCAGCTTCGTCGCCTACCAGATGTTCGACGAGTGACAGGATGAAGATCACCTTCCAAGTTTCACATGTACATTAACCAAAACTACTACTACTACTACTACTACTAGAACGTCTATGTGTGCAGTGTAACTTGAGCGGCCCTTGGCTGCATCGCCGAGCATGTCATGTTGTGCTCAAGCAAAGCATCCGGCCGCGAGCACGTCATGTTGCATGGAATTCTTTGGTTTAATTCGTATCCTTTGTCGTAACTTAGTTTCACCTTCTGCTAAGCTTTAGGTGATGCTTGTCTTGTAATGTTGGGGGGTGGCAACTTCACCTTTTTCCACAAGGTCTTGTTTTTTGGGTCTTTGTAAAATCCAAGTGTCAATAATTAAAGAGACCAACTCTGTACAGACCAATCACGCTGTTCTTTTTTGTTTCCTATAGCCAAAAAAAAAAGAAAAATCACACTTTCTGATGGTCTAAGACCATACAATGGTCTTACATCTGATTAGATATAAACAACGGTCTTGTCTCCTTGATAATAGTGGCATGTTAGCTAGACACCAAAAGGGTAGTACGATTGCAGCGTGGTTAAAGATCAGAAAGTGACGTGAACCTCCTCCATTT
This sequence comes from Avena longiglumis, assembly GCA_030063025.1. NCBI lineage: Eukaryota > Viridiplantae > Streptophyta > Magnoliopsida > Poales > Poaceae > Avena > Avena longiglumis. Next base: position 572,277,077 of record CP125973.1, read on the forward strand.
GTTGGCAGGGAGTACAATTTTACTTTTCTACATTTTAGCTCTTAATATAGTGACACTCTTTTGTACTTGGCTCTAAATACGGTTATACTTTACTTTCGTATATTTTGGTCCTTACCGTAATAGTATTTGTTGTATGCGCCTTGATTTGAGACAAGCCCGAGCTGTAGAACGCGCTAGGATTAATTGTGGAAACGACAAACTGGCGCTATGACCAGTGTACTGTTTTTTAAGAGGTTTATGAGAATTTGAAGCATCGTAGGCGCCGTGATTGTTTCTACACGTACACTTTCATGTACTTGGGCTTTTAGTATATTTGTACTCACGCGTACTTTCGTGTATTTCGACATACACCTCAGTGTACTTCCATTTTATCATTTTATTATATTTTATACCTAGAGTACACTTATACTTTGTAGTTTGGTGGTATATTTTTATACTTTTACTAGTTTACTTTGTATTTTTGGTAGTGTGTGCTTGTATTTTGTACTTTGAACTATATTCACGCGCATACATAGAGGTTGCCGTTCAATTCCATTCATTACTCGCGGGCCCGACCAGCCGGCCACATGGCGGGAAGGGAAGACTCGTCCTTCTATTACAATTAAAGATGAAAAAATATAGTTGCTTTTAAGGTTGAACAAAGATATTTTGGCAGTTACATAGCCTTTCTATTACACCTAGCTAAATAAACCACATGACATAATAGCAATAATTTAGTAACAACTAATTTATAGCACTCCAAATATATTTCACTACATTTGAAACCAATTGCCTTTTTGTACAGAATAATCAGACCCATTTTTGGTGTTCTTAATACTTTCATGCTGTTAGAGCATCCCCACTCGTTGGACGGACGTTCCTGGCCGAAATCCGGATCAAAATATGGCCGGACGATACTTGTTTTTAGCGTGTGAATGTCGAGTTAGTTTTTCACTTGCGTTCCCAGGCAGAGTTCCCGGGACGCCCTTTTTCACCCAAATTCGGCTCAAATTCATCTAGTTTTTGGCATAGTACGACATAATATGAATACAGAGCATTGTTTGGCCTAGTTCGGCGTACAACAACCAATAGCTCTCTATCCTTTGCCTCGCCTTGCACTTCCGGCGACCCTTCGCCAAACCTCCGCGCCTCGGTTTCGCCGTCTGCAGATACAGCTGGGCGAGGGAGGCGAGGCTCTCCATGTGCTCTGCATCTTCGGCGACCTCGAAGTTTTCCTCCTCCAGCAATACGGCGAGTATCGCCTCGTCGTCGGAGTCCATGGCCGAACCGCCAAATACCGAACACTTGGCGGGCATGATGGTGGGAGCTCGCTGCGAAGCCGAGCTACGGCGAAGTTCGGACGGCGAAAGCGGCGGCGGAATGGGCGACGAACGGGCGGCAACTACGGGGAGCCTATCTAGAGGCTTGGGCATGTCTCAGCGTGGAGGAGATCCGCCGGCGAAGTCATGGTGACAGAGACGCTGGGAGCTCTTCGCTGCGGTCTGGGCGAGTGGAGCGAGGGAAAGTGGGACTGTCTCACCGACAGAGCTGGCCCACGCCCGTTTTCGCTTCGTCTAGCGTTTCCAGGGCGTTGCCGAGATCCTTGAAATGGCCTAAGAAGTCCGGACCAAAGTTTGCCCAAATCCGAACAAAAAGAGGTTTCTAGAAACACGACTGGACCGATTTTCAACGTCCTGGCAAAAAAAATATCCTAGGATCGGCGTCCTGGGAATCGCGAGTGGAGATGCTGTCATGGTCAGACAATAGCTATATATAATATATCGGTTTCCAGCTTAGGCAGCACCTGCTTATGATCTCTAACGCCCAAATCAAAGTTTATTAAATTTGACAAACTTTATACTACCTCCGTTTCAGAACTTAAGACGCAGACGCTTTCCAAAACAAAGTTTGACCGAAAGAATTGAACAATAAAATTTTGATTATATTCTACATAATTAGTATCGTTGGATTCGTATTGAAAAATACTTTCCAGTGATACTAGTTTTATACCAAAACTCTTTATGTATTTAGAGTAATTTTTGGTCAAAGTAAAAACACGCAAAACGAGGATGCCTTAAGCCCTAAAACGGAGGGAGTAGATAAATATAAATATAGCAACATATATTGCATCAAATTGATATATTATGGAACTAAATTTAAAAACATATCTATTGGTAACAATTTAGAGTTATAAGTATTGCTATGTTTCTTAAAAAAGTTAGTCAATTTTTTTTAACTTTCACTTAGGACAAAGCTAAAAATACACTTATTAGTAGACGGAGGGAGTACCTCTAGCTAACATGATTCTAAACCCGATTTGTATGTTTCCAAAATTCGAGGTGTGCTGTCGAAAAAAACAATGGAAGTCAAAACCTTACAATGGTCTTACATCTGATCAGATATAAAACAATGGTCTCGTTTCCTTGATAATAGTGGCATGTTAGCTAGACACCAAAAAGGGTAGTACGTTGCAGCCAGATCTAGCGTGGTTTGAAGTCAAGTCAAGCGTTTGCGCGTGAAAGATAGATGAGAAAGTGACGCGAACCTCCTGTGTGTCCCGCGTCTATCGAGACCGTCTCCAATCGTCTCTCAAGGCTAGGAGACAGATCAGGGAAAGCATAGCATCCGCTAAACAGGCTTGAGTTGGTACCAAAAGATGGGACAGCAGCACAGACATATGTAGCTGACGAAGATATTTTAGGGTGAAACTGGTGGATGATCGACTCATCTCAACTAGTGCAAATGGGTAACCTTTAGGGTACAATTTACCCTTCTTAGTACTACAACAAATCTATATTTTCATAGATGATTACTTTTAAATCACTCCGATCCATTTTAGTTGTGTATCAAGTATATTAATACATGTCTAGATATATTAATTTCTGCGACAAGTAATATGCATCGGAAGAAGCAGTTTATTTGTTTGAACTAGACTAACATAGAGGATACCTTAAAGGTTTCAAACTTGCATCTCAACGTGCGACATATGCGCCACAAACTTGTTTGAAACACACGTTTCTAAAGTTGCAGGAACAAATACTACAGTAAAGCATCATATGATTAGGAGAAACATTTTCTTATTATAACAGTAAGTAGTGCTCCAAATTTGCGGACGTAGCACTTTGTATGCTAACACAGAAGCCATGTCTTACCTTTTCCTAGGAATTCTAATGTTTCTTTGGTGCAAAGGGCCATCTCAAAATGATTTTACAGTACAAAATTCTTGGAAAAAAAAACACTACAACCGAGAAATTAACCTGACCGGGCCATGAACGGAAATCCTATTCTCTTGTCTGTGTGGTATGCTACCGGCGTTCTGGGCCCATTTAAGGTTCCCGCTCTTCTTTTTTCCTTTCTTCTTTTCCTATTCTTTCCTTTCCTTTTATTTATTTTTTCTTTACTACTATTATTTGTGAAATAAATGTTCAGCTTTTAAAAAAAATTGAGAATGGTCTAAAATTATTCACAGGCTATGTACATTGTTGACGAGTCTAACAGAATTACATTCACGACTCAAAATTTCTTTACCGGTTTCGAGTAAATGTTCACCTGATTCAAAAATGATCGTGGGAGGGGTGAGATCATTTCTTTTACATCACTAAAGTGACTTCATACAAATTTTTTTAGATCGAAAGGGACTCTATCCCCTGTTCCATTATGAAATAATGAAACAACCAGTTCCAAAGTAACAGGAAAGATATAACGACAGTAAAAGCTTAACGCTCAAAACTAACAAACTGAAAATAGTCTCGGCTCAGAACAAAGCCAGCTGCTCTACACGCTACGCCCTTAAACGCAGCCAAAAGGAAACATGGAACAGATCAAAAGGACAGACTAGAACACCACATGAACATTCTCCTCCTCATCAGGGTGATCTTGGAGATATTTCAGCGATGCCCTCCCCCCATAGCTCGATGATGGAGTAGTCTTCCATGTGGAAATCCACTCGAAGCCGGCGCAGATCATCTCGCCGTGAGCGTCAGAGGTTTTCTCAGTATGTCGATCATCTTCTCCGTGAAAAGGGCGATCTTCTCCGGGTCCTTGAATGGTTTTTGTCATGTCTTTAGGAAGGAAAGGACCAGACGCTAGACCTGTTTCATATTAATCCAAGATATCTTATTAAAGACAATGCTATTTCTATTGTTCCAAATGCTCCAAAGAACGGCAGAAGAAATCACATTCAAATGAAGATATTTCTTGTTAGCAAGCCATTTGGAAGCAAGAGATTCAAAATCTATAATACTAACACCAAATATATCTTGAACGTCTCTCCAAAGTAAGCTAGAGACTAAGCATTCAAAAAATAAATGATGAACAAATTCTATTTCTTCCCCCTGGCTCTAAGATTATCTCTAATCAGAATCTTACTTTGAGAAAATAACCAAAGAAAAATCTGGACCCTGGGTGGAATAAGTAGTTTCCAGACAGCAGGGAGATAAACCTGGGTGATACCTCGAAAATTAACCAGAGAGTACATAGAACTTGAGGAATATTTACCCTTAGATTCATACTGCCAAATTAACTGATCATCCTCTTCAGAGAATCTAATTGATTGAACAATGCCCAAAAGCTCATGCCATTGCAGCATTAAATCCTCAGTAAAAGTTCTCCTAAAATCACATCTAAGATGTGTACCATCCCATAACTCAGCTAACGTTTTAGTCTGTTGATTAGAAATCAAATAAATTTCCCAGAATTGGGTAGCTAAATTAGAATTTCCAAACCAGATATCTTCTCAAAATCTAATGGTTTTACCATTCCCTACATGCCATTTATATCCAATCTCAACCGTCCTAGATGCCCACATGACCCCTTTCCAAAAGGTAGATGGATGAACATCGTGACAACAGAGGATATTAGGTGACTTAGTCTTATACTTAGCATCTATCACCTTTTTCCATAGAGCCCCCTCTCCTTGAATATATCTTTTAACCCAGGAGCCAAGAAGACATAAATTCAAGTCATGTAGGTTTGGGATACCCAAGCCTTCAAAATATTTCTTCATGCAAACTGAAGACCAATTAGCTAGATGCAACTTATGATTACCTTCTTCATCATTCCAGAAGAAGTTGGCTAAATGTGAATCTAGGAGTTTCAAAGCCCATTTGGGAAACTTGAAGAAAGAAAGCAAATAAATAGGGATACTAGAAAGACAGGCTTGAATAAGCACCTTCTTAGCATCATAAGATAGAAGTTTACTCCTCCAACCTGTGGTTCTATTCAACAGGTTTTCTATCAGAGGCTGCAAGTCTTTTCTCTTCAGCTTCTCAAAGTGAAGAGGAATCCCCAAATATTTAACAGGGAAATTACCCATAATGCATTCAAAAATGTCTAGAAAAGGTCTAGTATCTGACTCAGTCATGTTAATGGGAATAAGCTCACTTTTATGGTAATTAATGCGCATCCCAGAAATCTGCTCAAAGCAGGTGAGAATCCATTTTAGATTAACAGCTATTGATTCACTAGGTTCCAAGAAGAGGAGTGTGTCATCTGCATATTGCAAACAAACAATCCCTCCTGGAATGAAATTAGGACAGAGACCTTTAATGGCTCCACAGCTAGTCCCCTTCATTAACATCCTAGAAAAAACATCAATCATAAGATTGAATAACAGAGGGGCAATGGGATCCCCTTGCCTAAGGCCTTTACCAGTCAAGAAAAAATCACTCTCAAAATCATTGGTTTTAACCCCTACAGAACCCCCCAAAGTAATCTGCTTAATAAATCTAATAAAGATAGGACAAAAACCTCTTAATTCTAAAATCTCAAACAGAAAGTCTAAATTAACTCTATCATATGCTTTCTCATAATCTATTTTGAGAACTAGGCCTGGCTTCTTACTCCTATGCACCTCATGCACAACCTCATGTGCAGTGACCACACTCTCCAAAATAAATCTACCCCTAATAAATGCAGACTGACTAGGAGAAATTAATCTACCAATCACAGTAGCAAGCCTGTTAGTCAGAACCTTAGTAAAGATTTTAAAGGAAAAATTCAAAAGACTAATTGGCCTGAACTTTTTCATTGTCCTAGCCTCATTTTCTTTAGGGATCAGAGTAATCATAGCAAAATTAAGCCTAAAAATATTAAACTGATCTTCATGCCAGGACTGGAACATAGCAACAAGATCATGCTTAATGATATCCCAGAAAGATTGATAAAACATAAAGGAAAGACCATCAGGACCAGGGGCCCCATCAGCATAAGAAGTAAAAACATCTACTCTAATTTCTTTTTCAGAAAAAACTGCACATAGATTTAAGTTTTCAGCCTCATTGACCTTCTCCTCCTCAGAGAAAAAATCCTGCTTCAACTGAATATTGGGCCTAGGTTCCCAAGCAAAAATCCCTCTATAATAATCAGTTGCCACCTTAATCATATCTTTAATGTCAGTAACAGGACCATCAGGGCCATCAAGAACATTGATTAATTTCTTTCTCCTACGCTGGTTGGCCACTGCATGAAAATAAGCAGTGTTCCTATCTCCTTCCAGCACATTCCTATCTCTAGATCTTTGTCTTGCCTTAGTCTCCTCTAAAATCCAATATTTATGGATCTTAGTATAGATAAAATCTAGTCTACCTCGTTCCTCCTCAGACAAAGGTTGATTCTCAGACTTAATGTCTAAAGTATCATATTCCTCCATCAATTCTCTCCTATTTTTCCTAACAGCTGCCTCTATATTGATGTTCCAAAATTTGGCCAATTTCCTAAAGAATCTAACTTTGTTTTGCCAAACCTCTACTGGATCATCACTTTCTACTTTTAGAGACCAAGCTTTAATGACAATCTGTTTAAAGTCAGACCTACTAAGCCACCATTTTTCAAACTTAAAACTATTAGGCTTCAGCAAAATTCTTTCTCCTGAATCCCAAACAATTGGAGGGTGATCACTCCCAATTCTAGTCAAAGCTCTAGCACTAGCTAAAGGAAATTGGTTGTCAAAACCACTAGTGCATAAAATCCTATCTAGTTTACACATAATAGGCTCAACTTGATTATTACCCCAAGTATAAGATCTACCAGCTAAACCAATCTCCATAAGGGCCCACAAATCAACCCAAATATTAAACTTGTCCACCCATTTGTAATCTACATTCCTGGAGGACTTATCATCAGGGGATCTAATAAGGTTAAAATCACCCCCAATCATAGCAGGGCCATCCCAACCTATAAAAAGATCATGAAGCTCAGAAATAAACTCCTCTTTTTTTTCCTCATAAGCAGACCCATAGACAGTAGTAATTCTACAAATGAAAGCAGTAATTTTGTTCTTAAATACAACACTAACATAAAAGGATCTAATATCCCAAGACACAACATCAAAAAGATCTAAATTGACACCAACTAAGATGCCACCAGCAGTTCCCTGAGAAGGGAGAAAATTCCAGGCAAAGTTTCTATTCCCTAAAAGATTCTTCAAAAAGGAATTACTAAAACTATCTTTCTTGGTTTCCTCGAAACCAATATAGTCTACTTTAAGAGGTGAGATATTCTCAGAAATAAATTTTTGTCTACCAGGAGCACTAAGACTCCTACTATTCCAAAAGAGACTAATCATAACTTCTTTTTCCTGGGGTGCTTGCCCCGAGATTTATTTAAGACTTCTATCCACCCCTCTGCCACATCCTATTCAGTAGAAGAGCTTGTACACAGAGGAGAACTATGTAAAACATCACTAGAGCTACCAGATTCATCAGAAGAAATATCAACCCCTATACTATCAGATAAATTTTCTATAGTACTGACAGAGAGCACAGAGAAAGGATTTGTAGACATTATACCTTTCATGCTCTTGGGTACTTCCAAATTAGTAACCTTCTTCAGATTCATGGCTTTCTCAAGAACAGTCTTGGATCTATCCACCCTGGAGCTCTGCCTTGTTGGTTGCACAGGCCCCCATTGTTTCTGTTTCTTGGCAGCTTTCTGGAAAATAGTCATGTCCTCCTTTTCCCTTACTACCATCTCCTTAAAACTTGGCATGATGTCATCAGGGAGAGCACCCACTTGATCAACCACCATCTGTGATGATTCCATAGTTTAATCTTGAGAGAACTCCAACTCTTCAGACTGACCATCTAGCCAGAATCTCTGGGCTTCTTCTTCAGCTCCAGGAGCCAGAGGTGATCTATCCCATATGAAATTACCTTCAGCATCCACTAGTCCTCTTTGCACAAGCAATTAAAAAACAGCACTAGAGCTGTTAGGAGAGTCAGTAGCCATTCTGACCCTGTTAGAAGACTGACCACCCTCTCTAACAGGAAGGCTACCACTTGCAGATGAAGCAGCACCATTTCCAGACAGACCCACATGACCACCATTACTAGTCTGTCCAGTGGAATCCTCATTGTTTTTGTCTTGCCCACCTTGATCATCAACCCCTAAGTTCCCAGTCTCTTCAACCAATGGAGCAACAACATCTAAAGTGAATCCTAACTGAAAAAGTTGATCCTGGAAATTGAAGAGCCTACTAGAAGGGAGTTTGGTTGGATCTTTGCATTTGATACAGACCCTAACTTATTTAGCATTATTCCTGAAAATACTGAGCCAGTCAACTTCTTCTAAAATGCCACATGTGGAAACAGCCTGATCTAAAGTATTCCACTCACACCACTTAGTCTGCAAACTAGTGATAATCACCCAAGTATTCTTCAAAACTTCAACTGGTTCAGGGTCATCACTCCAAGCTTCCACTTTGACCCAAACCCCTGGTTTAGAAACCCCAAACTTTGGGTACCCAATCACTTGTTCCACCACAATGTGTGGGGGAATTTGACCAGGAAAGTGTTCTCAGAGCCTAGTTCTCTAATTTGCCAGGGCCAGTTGGTCTTGTAGATCTTGGAAAACTCAGTAGCTAATTCTTGTTCAGACAAAGAGCCTTCTTCCACCAGAACAATCCCACAGTTCTTAGTATAGGCAATGGGATTCATCACATTTTCAGGCATTTCAATGTGATAAAATCCCAGGCCTGGAGCACCACTACCTACATACTTAGCCACCTGATGTGGCCTCTTCCTCACTGGACACTTATCCACAAGATGGGCAGAACTTTTATAGATGAAACAAACTAGAGTTTTCTCACAGCTAGCTTGCACATGACTAGGTTCCCCACAACACAAGCAAATAGCATTAACATAATTCCACTGAGCACTAACATTTTGGGCTGAAACACTTTCCTTCTGGCCAACAGTGCTTTCTTCTTACTACATTGACCACGATTCTTTGTTTTCTCACCCTGCTCATTACTCTGAGGGTTTTGCTATTGGGAAGGAGCAATCCACTGATTTTACTGCATCCCAAATTGCTGCTGAGGTGGGAAAGGAGGAAAAGGATTGCTGAATCCCCAAGGAGGTGGCATGTTACCTGGTGGAAAACCAAAAGGAGCCTGGTGGGGGAAGAAATGTGGATTGAAATTCCCAAACTCATAAGGATTCTGCACAGGACGTTGTTGCTGCTGCATCTGAGGCTGTCCAGCTTGCTGCATCTGCCAGTTTTCCTGGCCACTGTTTCCTCCCCTCCCTTTTCCTTTGCCTCCTCTACCTCGATCTCCCATCTCCAAAACACCTGAACCTTCAACAAGAGTAGAATCTACAAGGCCTAGACACTGCAGTCCAGAGGTAAGCTCAACCACCGCCGCCACAAAGAGGGGAGGGGAATGAGCTCTAGGGTTTGCACTCCCCAGGTTCTTATAAGCAGGGACAAGTGGCCTTTTTTGGGTGAGTGGTTGTTGTTGCTTCTGGTGGCACATGGGCTGCAAAGGGGGGATCCATAGCTGAGAAAAGAAGCCCCCCATGCCTTCTTCTGTAAAGCAATCCTCCAGCCCATCCACCTCAACCACCTGACTTTTCCATAAGCTGAATTTTCTACCCTGTCCTTTTCTGACCCTGGGAATTTTCGGCTCCCGCCAACCTTCAGACTCCATTAATCGTGACCGAACTTGCTGAACGATTCCAGAACCTCGAAGAGGGTTAGTTGCGGTTGAGATCCATAAACCTCTCACGCCTATTTCCTTCCTCGAGAACTCCTGCACCATAGAGACTGGGTTGCAAAGCTTCAGGAGAGGACTGCGAAGTTTCTGCTCCAATCTCGAGAATGGGGAAGATGCTCTTCTCAGCCTTCCTCGCCTCATCCCCTTCATCTCCACTCTCTTCAACCGCGCAAACCGTGTTGGTGCTGATTCGATGTTCAGACCGAGCTCGCTCAGGGCTTTGGACTTCCGCTTCACCCTGACCCTCCGCCTCATAACCGACTTCCCTTCCCCTTTCAATGGTGATGGGAGCAAAGGAGCCAATACAGAGGTCGAAGCGACTAGAATTTGATGGCCAGGGGGATTCCTTACTGAGCGGCGTTGTTGAGTTCCCCAAACAGGGCCGGAAACCCTACTCCCCGAACACCCCGTCTGCTCCTCGTTCGAGCTCGCATCTCGTCGGCTCCGCGCTCTGATTCGTTCCGCCGCCCTTCTCATCGGAGCATCCATCCACGGAGATCGCCAGGGTCAAACGCCGAGCAACCCCAGATCGGATTTTGATGTGACGGGTTATCGGTGGGATACTCGAGAGCTCACCGGAGACGCGGACAGGCGAGGTAGGTGAAGTGGGGTAGGGTGGTCGAGCATCCGGCACGCGCTCCTTGGGTAAGGGCTCTCGGGGCCCGCCATGAGGAGGAGGGAGGCCCCAGCCATGAACAGGACCTTCGCGCACCACGGGAGGGAACGTGTCGGAACGCGTCATCATCTCATCTTTTTTCAGTGACTTCATACAATTAATAGAAATTTTACACTCCCGCGCTTTAGTGTGTAGATATATGGATATTTAAACAAGGCATTTGCTCCGGTAGAACCTCTCTCCCCAAACTCAGCCAAAATCAAACATAAAAATGGTTGAGATTGCTCGATACCTTTTCGTAATTAAGGACGTGATGGTCTTTCAAAAATAATTAACAAATAATTAATTTTATATTTATATAGGAGAAAAAAAACCGAAAAACCTTGGCAATTACGTGACGGACAGTTCCCGTTGTTTTCTGCGGCCCGTAACAATCGAAGAGCAGGACCCACCACCCGATCCCGTGAGCTGGGTCCACCCGGGCGTCGAACACCGGAGCAGCAACCGTCATAACCGCTCGCGCCCTTCCCCACCATCTCCACCCCGCCCCGTCCTCTTTCTTCTTCTTTCAAACAACTCGGCTTCCCTCCGCTTCCAGAACCCTCCCCGCTTCCTCTTCTCTTCTCCCCCCTTCCTTCCACGCCAAGAACTCAGTCGAATCGATCGGCGATCCCCCATGGAGCAAGACGAGCTCGGGTTCGTTCTTGATCCGTCCGAAGTGATCACGGAGCAGGGCGGCGAGGCTCCCGCTGCAGCAGCGGTTCTTGCCGGCGAGGTGGCCGGTGCCGAGGAGGGCGTCTCGGAGGTGGAAGGCTCCGTCCGCGTCGCCGCTCCGGAGGACGCCGAGAAACAGGACCTTGAGGTAACCCAATGGCGATTCAGAGCGGTCGGGCGCCACGAAAGAACGAAATGCTCTGTTCTTGACGCCCTTCTTGGTTTCCGTTCGCTGGCGCAGGAGCTTTCGTCGGAGCCGGCGTTGGGCGATTCCCAGAGCGAGGCCCGCGGGGCGCACTTCGGTAAGACTTCCAACCATTGGCAATGCGTTTCGCGGTGACACGAAGGGCTGGCTGGGTCCTCCTGTTTTCCTGAATCTTGATTCGTTTTGGGCGAGAATTTTTCAGAGGTCCGTGCCGCGGCTGCCGGGGTTCCTGTTCTTGGCGCGTCTCCGCCTTCCGCGCCGGCACCGGTGACAGGCACGCAGGACCCTGCAATGGCGGACGGCGATCATGGCGCCACGCCGGGCGACGACAAGAAGCTGAACGAACGGGCTTGCTTCGGTAACTAAGATCGCCAACCCTCTTGCACTCTGTTCTTGGTTGCGTTCTTGATTTCGATTCATCGCGGACACGGCGGTTAATCGGGAGTAATTTGACTGGCAGCGCCCGGCGCCACGGTCGCGATCGCGCACGCCTCGCCGCCCGACTCCTATCGCCGCGCGCCGTCGCGGAGCAGGAAGCAGCACTCCCCGAAGCGCTTCGTCCCTGCCCCAGGCTCCGCTGGTACGTTCTTGAGCCCCGAGAGCCTCAAATTCGTTTTCATTCCTCTGATTGCGTTGCAATTTCTCCAGCTTCGGACGGCGCAGAGAGCTGCTGCTCCTCCTCCTCCACCCCCGGCCGTCGAGGAAGGAAGCAGCCCCGCCCGGAGCACTTCAACCCCGGGGAAGCCAAAGCTACAGTCCGCGCCAAGGCTCGCCGGACCGGCATCTCCCTCGACAAGTTCATCACTTCTGTCCTCCGCGGCTACTCGGCGTCTGACTCTGAGTCGGCGAAGAACGTCACGGCGGGCAACACGGCGTCGACCGTCCAGGCCTTCGGGATTAGGGACGCGAGCCACCACGCCGCCCGCGGGCTGCGGGCCGCGATCAGTCGCCCCGGAGCGCCAGCGGCGGCGCCGGGGAGTCCTCCAGGAGAGACGGACGACAACCTCGACGCTTCGCTTGCGCCCGATGTGGTCGCTGTTCCGTCCTTAGAGAAGCAGGATAAGGTAATTGTCATACTTCCCATGCATTTCTCGTCTGAAACTTTTATATGGTTCTGATCTGAAACTTCTGCTGTTGTTTCTGTTCATCAGTGACAGTTAGCCACCGGAACTGTTCAAGGTTCAGCAAAACGGTCCTTCAGAAGCACACAAGGCCCTGGGATCCCTTTTCTGGACTTAATTTTTGCAGAGCAATGTTATGTTAGTGACATTTGAACTTGGTAGTATGACTGAAATTTTGGTAGAACTCGAGTTAGCATGCATGTGCCTGTGATCCTCTCAGGTTGCAGTTTTCTGAAATACTGAGGTCTCTTCAGACTTTATATCGTCTCAGCTTGCAGTTTTCTGAACCCTATACTTCAGATTGTTATATACATTGTGTCTGCTTTGCAGTTCTCTTGGACTCTGCCTCGGAATGTTATTTCTACTGACTCTGCTTTGCAGTTCTCTGAATTCTTTGTTTTATCTTTCATAGTAGATGAAAGCTTTGACTCAATGCTACTGTCTTGTTTTCATCTTGAACTGAAAATTACGACATGGAAGGGCGAGAGCGACGCATTGGAGATTTGGAGCGGCGGCTCCACTGAGCCCTTTTTTAATGCTCGAAATTTGAATTCAAAAGTTCTAAAAACAGTCGGACAAAAAGTACTCGCATGTAGGCAACTATGTGATCTAATATCGTGTACATTTTCAGCTCAAAATACTTTATACTTTAGGCTCGAAAAATAATAATAAATTGAGTTTTTGTCCTTGGCAAACAGTGCCACACAGTGCACTAAAGTGGACATTTTGTCCTTTTGTGTGATTTTATCATTTTCCCGAGCCTGAAATACAAAATATTTTTAGTAAAAATGTACATGATTTTAGATCACATAGTTGGTTATATGCAATTATTTTTTACGAATTATTTGGAACTTTTGAATTCAAATTTTGACGCTGGGAAGAAAAAAACAAGAGTTGTCTGTCACGCGGGCTCTATTAGAGTTATTCCATGGAAGGGCTGGCTATCCTATATTTTCCCCCAGTGACAATATGCCTTAACATATACGCTAGTCATCATGTTACTAAGAAGCTACGTAGTGGTTAGGATTCAGCAAAGTACATTTGGTGTTCCTCTGCTCTTAAGCATACAATACAATGCCTTAGAATCCTTTTTCTGTAGTTAGTGGTTTAGCTCTATGTGTGTATGATAATGTAAGAATCGTAGAAGATATGATAAACGGATATTTCACCTTCTCCCTCTCTACCAAGGATTCTTGACCCCTTCCTGGTGCTTGTTCCAAAATTGGATGACATCTTCTAATTTTCAAGGCTATAGTATCCTTATTTGTTTTTTTCACTTTGGCCTATAAGTTTATCATGGTGTAGTTGGGATGCAATATATTTTATAGGGACTGAACCAACTATGGAACCCATGATATCTTTAGTGAAATCAATATATTTAGGATGAATATTGATTGAAGCCAACTCACTATTGTTGTAACTGATTTTCATCCGAGAATTTTTCTCAAAGCAGGTGAGCACCCATTTTAAGTTTCTGGCAACTTTCTCAACAAAACAAGATTGTGTCATCGGCATAACGAAGGCAGATGATTCCCTAGGTCACACATGGTGGCGCATGCCTCGAATGAGATTACTAGTAGATGTTTTTCTAAGCATGCAAGTGAGAACATTAACTATACAATTGAACATGATAGGAGAAAAGGGATATCCCTGCGTCATCCCTTTGTATGTGTTGAATGAAGTTTCTTTAACCCCATTTAACTTAACAACTACTGAGCTACCACTAATCAACATGTGGACCTAATGCAACATCCTTGGCTCAAAACCCTTGAGGGCAAGTAGTTCATCTAGCAAATCTAAGTTGAATCTGAAAAGATTTTTCATGGTTATATACGAATCATAATGCCTAGTTGAGGTCTTCAAGACCTTAACTACCTCTACGGATGTTGGGATGGTTACTGTCTGGAAGGGGATGTTCGAGTTTCGTTTGTCATGAAATATGAAAAGGTAAATCCTTTGGGGAGACCGTCCGTGTGTAGTACATTGAAGCCACCGATCGCCCAATTGGTAATATAGAAGCCAGGACATAGACAACATGTTGCTCAAATAATATTTGCTAAATCCTTGTAGTCTACTTTGTATCTTAACCCTTGTTTTAGTTTTATTTAGTTTGTAGTTTAGTTTCTATGCCTAAACTACAAATAAAAGACTATGTCTATACGGTTTGGGTGCAAGCGTAGACGAGTTAGATGCAAAGCGTTGGCGTGGCTCCGATGAGGACTTTCATCATGTGTGATACATGTCTACACCTTTGTATATTAATGATATGGAAATGAAACAATGTATGTGTGGAAAATGCAGTAGATCATAAATGGAATAATAAAATGCAATACTATAGGCCATGTGGTGGGGCTATGGGAGGTGCATGCATGGGTCTCAAACAAATCTTAAATATGACTGGACTGGACGGCGACCCCGTGCACAATACATGGTTTGCACGTTTACAAAATGCTTCTCGGGCCGAGCAACAACACTAGAAGAATGGCCATTATCATGAGTGACACCCGCTCCGATGCAGTGGCACCCGGTGGCAATGGCCGCGGTCGTATGGCAGGTCAGCTGCTCGTCGTGGATATCGTGGGTCATGTTCCTGCCTGCCTAAAGGATGCTGCCTAATACAGACCTGAACCCCGCTGGTAGTATGAGGCACATGTGCCCTCCCGAGTCCTGGGCATCGAACATCCCCGCCGGAATGGAGGTCAAGAGATGGTTGTCCACTGCACGACGGTAAGCTTGATGTAGTACAAGTCAAGGTTTTGGTTCTCGATGGCCTCTTGAAGTGGCATGTTGCTACCCACTCCTATCTCGCCAGTGATGATGAGTTCCTTGTCGACGCCCCGACTCCTGCTAGCGAAGTTCTCATCGGTTGGGTTGTCGAGAGTCACGATAAAGTAGGTTAAGCTGGAGATGTCGAGCTGCGACACATGGGAGAGGGCCCCCCTGCTGAAACCAGTGAAGTCCGAGGCACCGACGAGGTCCTTCTCCATGATTTCTATATACATCTTATAGGAGAGATGTGTCTGGATAGTTTCTAAATATGTGTCACACTAGCATCGTTAAGATAACTATTTTTGGCTTCAAATAAATTTACAAGATTTAGTGTGTCAAATAGTTAGAGTTTATAATGTGACATTACCTTTATGTGTATATGCGCAACAAGGAAAAGTATAAAGAAAAGGATTATTAATACAAAATATAAACACAACGGAGCTACCAACAATAGAAGATACATGTCTATGTTTCTTTGAGCATATGTGTGGTCGATTGTGATGAACTTATGCATGATTGAGTAATTTGTGTGCGATTGTGGAACTGATAGCTACATAGCTATTTATATTGATCTATTGTTATGTCATATTTGTACGTGTTGTGAACTTGTGGCGATATTAGAAGTATCATGTGTGATTTATAATATGATTGTTTTTATGATTTATGGTAGTTAAGCGAACCCTAAAAGTAAAAAAACTACAACATAAAATGTCGCGCCAAAAAATATCATTGCAGACACTAATGATTATGTTGTACACGGGTACATAGGACGACACCGAATTGTGACGACCACGAGAGCTTCCATGTCACCTTGTTGTGCTAGGCTACAATGGCCACGACGTTAACTCGTAGCTGTCGTGCTAGTGCTAGCTCGGCGGATTACCATATGCCTAGCGAAAAAACACCGACTATGCACATTCATCGGCGCAGCTATCCCGACAAGTTTTTTTTGCCGCCATAGCGCAGGCCCGGCGATTAGGCATGTGACTTGGCATTTCTAACCTTATGGGCCAGCGTGTTCTGTTGTAGTGAGTGCAATTTTTTTTTGGACAAATCGCTATATAAAAATATAAAATCCAAGGGCCGCGCTAGAGGTAAGCCTGAGATTCTAGGTCAACCCCTGTGTAATAGAGCCTCAGATACGTGAAAAAAAATCACCAGTGCCTTTGAGTATACGAACATGTTTGTTCTTTTTTTAGAAGAAATGCGGTAGGGAAAACCCTTACAACGAGTTTTTTGAAATAATAACCCAAATCTGCGTCTGTGAGAACTTGAATCTGGGTGGCTAGGCTGTATATCCACTTTCCTAAACAAGTGATCTAGGATCACTTCTTAACACGTTTGTTCTTGAAAGTAAAAGATAAGCAAAAACATGATTTCATTCTTAATATAATTATATACCAAATAAGGATATTTCCTGGAAAATCCTATAAAATATTTGAAGTAGTGATGTAACTAATCATGTGATGCAAATATAAGAGATATTGATATAATAAACTATAATTTTTTTACTGACATGTTTTCAAAGAATCAGTTCACATTTTGCACCAATTAATGCATGTGTCCACGCTAGACGATGAAGCGGTATGCAAGAGGAGTAGGATGATGGCGATTCAATGCTACATGTGGCTTTTCTTAGTTTGTGAAGCAGCACACAACAAATCATACTTCCTGATATAGGACTACAATGGCAACATAGTTTAGTGTTTACTGATTAGGGTTTAGGCTCTGTCCAAATAAAACAACTCGAGCTAGAGTGAACTAAAATAATTAGAATTTATACTAAACATTTATATTTTGTGAAAATTATTTTATGCATGCTACAATATTAACCGAATTAATTATCTGCTATTTATTTGGAACAATGAACCCATATCTTGTAAATGTTTCTTGCAATGTTTTTTCTTTTATAGTGTGATGCATATCTTTTAAAAAAAGTCACTCCGTGCAAAAATTGAACTGTATCTTATATCAAATTTTATTTTAAAAAATTTGCAACAAGTTCCACAAACTATAGTGTGGGTGTGCTAAAAGATCTATAAAGCGCACGATGTGCAAAAAATCTCAAGAGTGCTTTCTAGTATGTGAATATGTAACCATATTTATTAAAATTTCTAGAGTTAAGTCAAATCTTGGGCACGATTATTTATTGTGTATGTGACACCCATACCTTCAATTGTGTGGGAGATGTGATCCAGTCATCTATAGAGTACTTTTAAGCTATCTCAGTACATGAGTGATGCCCCCGATAAAAACCGATAAAAATTCTTAACTATTTATAACTATTAGGCTTATATTGTCACCACATTCCCCATCCTATCTAGGGAAAGACTGGGTGGTACCTACATGTGTGCGTTGACAAGGATCATGTCGTTGGTTTGACCGAGGCTAAGGCCCAACATTTAACCACATAACAATCTTGTTGAACAATGTACTAGTAATAATGTTTGAACTCTAATTAGTACCACTCAGATATATTTCTCTACATTTAAAACATATGTTCTGAATAATTTGATGCTTTCTATTTCGCTTTCCATACATGCATGACGTATCCGTAATGTTAGATATACTTTCACTATATCAAAGAAAATAACAACAGAAATTATTCCACAATGGATAAATTTGGATGGTATGTATCACTGGTAGAAAACGCCCCATGCGTCCCGGTTGGTAAGGGCCATTAGTCCCGGTTGCCCAACCGGGACGGGGGCATCGGGACTAAAGCTCCAACCATTAGTCCCGGTTGCCCCACCAACCGGGACAAATGGGGGCTGCGGCGCATCAAAGCGCGAGGGTGGAGATTAGTCGGTTCGTAACTACGGGACTAATAACTTCTTCATGCGTAGATTTAGCCCATTTCTGCCGCGGCAGAGAATTCATTTGGCACATTTTGTTGCGCGGCAACATTTTCGCCACTTTTGTGCCGCGTAGAATTCATTTAGGTTGTTTTATTGTTTATTTAGTGTTTTGCACTTATCAATGAAGGAACCTTATATTACACAAGATCATCATGACAACATTACATTCAATACACAGATCGAGTTCATGCACTACATACAAAAGTTGCTATTCGATGCTACCGCCAATTTCTTGAAAGTTGCTATTTTACAATTCCTATTGTCTATACACAGCCGAGTAGCATTCCCTTGTGTGTTTAGTATACGCATCCAAGAATCGCCAATTCCTCCTGTATTGCTCGTATGCGATCCTTTGGCGTAAGACCGTCCCGTAGACGCTCGATCTGATTTAAAAAGGAGTCAGCCTATATGAATATGAAACTAAACACAATTTGATTGTAATTAAAACTATAGAAATTGTTTACGTCGTGGAGTTGCTCTAAATTCCTGCCCTTCTCGCACGCCTCGCCGGATGAACTCGCATACATAGTATCCACATAGATTGTTACCTGGTCCCTGCGTCAGGCACTTTACGACAACAGAGTTCAATCAAAATAATAATCAAGCATGATAATAACTGTATCAAAACTAGAGTCTTCTTTGCTTCGTAGGTACTCTCGGGAAGTTCGTTATGTTTTGGAAACTTCGGCTTCATTATTTTCAGCATCTTTTCAAATGAGGAGTCAGTTAGACCACACTCTGCCTTCCATCGCAACAATTCCAGTGTCGTACCGAGCTTTGTGCTGCCATCTTCACAATTTGGGTACAACAATTTCTTGTGATCTTCTAACATGCCCTCTAACTTCAACTTCTCATTTTCTGTTTCAGTCTCGCTTTGCATCGAAATGACCCTACCAAGTTCATCGGCCGCTCATCCGATGCCCGTTCTTCGCCTTTTTCCTCTCCATTGTCTTCCATTGCGGTATCACCAGATTCAGAAACATATGATGATAGTTGTTATCATCATCTTCTTCTTCACCATCTTCCATCATAACCCCTCTTTCCCGTGCTTGGTCCAGCAATTATAGTTGGGCATGAAACCTTTCATAATCGTGGCGCGAATGATTTTCGAGGAAGAGTACTCCTTGTTGTTCCGACATTGAACACATGGACAACGATAAATCCATTCTCTTTGTTTGCCGTAGCCACATCGATAAATTTATCCCTTTGATATACCCGGATACCCGGTCACCGTACATCCATTCCCGACTGCTCATGCATCATATAAGTAAGTTTATCAAAAACAGGACATCATAAATAGTGAAATAACCAATTCACACCGACACATGAATTGTATCAATGACCTAGAAAAGATAAGATTGCTAACCTCGATCAAGGGAAATAAAGAGGAGAAAGCTCAAGTCGTCTCGAACACCTTCTATATTTTTGTTCTATGAGAAATTCAGCGGATTTTTCACTCAAACATTTCAACAAACACCTTCAATGCATGCATGAAAAACTAGCACACACCCTCACACCTTACACCATTCGAAAAACAGAGTGGGCAGAGGGGCTGGGCGTTGCATTTATAGAGGGCAAGGGGCCTTTTAGTCTTCAACCGGGACTAAAGGTGCGTGCAGCCACGTGGCTGTGGCCAAACCTTTAGTCCCGGTTGGTGGCTCCAACCGACGCATGCCTCTACCAACCGGGACCCATGCCCTGGCCCGTGCCCGCTCCAACCGGACGCTGCGGCAGATAGTCCCGATTCTTTGCGAATCGGGAGTAATGCTCCGAGGGGTCGCGAACGGATGGCCCTTTTTCCTCTAGTGTATATATGTATGTTCATATCTTCTTACTGTGACGGCGGTGTCTTCCTAGGTACCTTAGAAGGAGAGTGGACCACATCGCGGCGTTGGTAGGGTATGACGATAACGGTGACAACTTAAACTAATGGTCACTTAGTTCACTCACGGGATGTACAATCAACAATTATTTTGGTGCCTATGTTTCTTAGAGCATCATTTTGCGGATACTTTAAACTATCATATGATCAAGTGATCTATCCCAAAAACCAATTGCAATTTTTATCAACTTGCGATTTTTATCACAAAAACCAATTGCAATTTTTATCCCAAAAATCAATTGCAATTTTTATCCCAAAAAACAAAAACCAAGTGATCTATCCCTTTTCTGGACTTTATTTATGTAGAGCATTGTTATGTTAGTGACATTTGAACTTGTTAGTATAACCGAAATTATGGTAGAACTCGAGTTACCGTGCACGTGCTTTTGATCCTCACAGGTTCCAGCTTCTGAAATACTGAGGTCTCTTGAGAATTTAGATCGTCTCAGCTTGCACTTTTCTGAACTCTATACTTCAGATTGTTATAGACAATGTGTCTGCTTGCAGTCCCTTGCAGATTGTTATTTCTACTGACTCTGCTTTGCATTTTTCTGAATTATTCGTTTTTATCTTTTATAGTAGATAAAAGATTTGATTCAATGCTACTGTCTTGTTTTCATCTTGAACTTAAAATTACGGCATGGAAGGGCGAGAGAAACGCATTGGAGTGTGGGGTCCACTAAGTCCTTTTTTAATGCTCAAAAATTTGAATTCAAAAGTTTTAAAAACAATCGGATGAAAAATACTCGCATGTAGGCAACTATGTGATCTAATATCGTGTCCATTTTCAGATCAAAATACTTTATATTTTAGGCTAAAAAATGATAAATTAAGGTTTGTCAAGTGGACATTTTGTCTTTTTGTGTGATTTTATCATTTTTGCTGAGCCTAAAATAAAAAAATATTTATTTTACATGCAATTAGTTTTTACGGATTATTTGGAACTTTTGAATTCAAATTTTTGAAGTTGGGAAAAAAAAACAAGAGTTGTCTGGCACCCGGGCTCTATTAGAGTTATTCCATGGAAGGGCTGGTTATCCTATATTTTTCCCCCAGTGACAATATGCCTTAACATATACGCTAGTCATCATGGTACTAAGAAGCTACATAGTGGTTAGGATTCAACAAAGTACATTTGGTGTTCCTCTGCTGTTAAGCATACAATACAATGCCTTAGAATCTCTTTTCTTCACTTAGTGGTTTAGCTCTATGTGTGTATGATAATGTAAGAATCATAGAAGATATGATAAACTGATATTTCCCGCTCTTTCTCTCTACCAAGGATTGTTGACCCCTTCTTGATGCTTGTTCCGAAATTGGATGACATCTTCTAATTTTCAAGGCTATAGTATCATTGTTTATATTGACTGAACCAACTATATAACCCACGGTATATTTAGAGAAATCAATATATTTAGGGTCTAGATTGATTGGAGCCAACTCACTAAACTTCCGCAAAGGAGGTTAGAACCTATTTTAAGTTTCTGGCAACCTTCCTACCGTTCCCAACAAACAAGATTGTCTCATCATTGTAACGAAGGCTGATGATTCCCCAGCTGACACATGGCGGCGCATGCCTCAAATGAGATTACTAGCAGATGTTTTGCTAAACATGCAAGTGAGAACATGAACTACACAATTGAACATGATGGGAGAGGGGCCATTGCCCCCCCTCCTGCACCCACATAGATTTCCTGAACTACAGTATATGGTTATATATTGATCGTATCCCCTCCAATATTAGGCAAAACTAATATACATTGTTTATTCTCTAGTAGTTATCCTAGCGGAGGCAAAATGAGGGGGTTTCAGCCTAGGCATGAACTCAAAACTAGCAGAACTAGTATAGAGCGGTGCTATGGCAACGACTGCGAGAAAGCCCATATTTAAAAGTATTCACGTGTCGCAACGAGACCTTCCAAAAATGATCCATAGATAGGCCGACCTCATTAGAAACGGTCATTGTAAATGTCTGTTTCCAAATAATTCGGAAACAGTTCAATCAAAAACTCCGACGTTGTTATTGGGCTATCACAAACAGAAAATTTTATTTTTGTTTGCCAATGGAAGCAACCCACAAGGCCCAAATCAGCTTATAAAACCCGCCACTCTCCCGCCGCTCTCAGTCTTCCTACCCTAGCCACACACCTTTCCACTATCTTCACTCGCTCTCATATTTCTTCGATGACGAACTGATCCATCGCCAAATGTGGCGACGCAGGGTGCGCATCAGTTCTAGTTGTAACTACTCCCTCCGTTCGTAAATATAAGACATTCTAGCTTTGTGAAATGAATGTATCTATACACCTTTTAGAATATAGGTTCACTTCGAACCTCTACAAACCTATACACTAAAAGACGTCTAGATACATTCGATTCACAAAGCTAAAACGTCTTATATTTCCGAACAGAGGGAGTACAACTCTGTGACAACCTCCGAGTGCAAGGGATTGTTGTAGAACATATACCTATGTATAAGTAAGAGTATCGATCTATAGAAGAAAGAATGTAAATTTATTTATTCTTTCTAAGAGTGTCACTATCCTAATTATTTACGCAATAAACACACCAATATTATAGCTATGCCAACGAAAAAACTAGAGAAAATAGGTCTGAAATTGAGCCAAACGGCAATAATTACCGTCCTTTCTAAAATGGCAACCGACGCACTGATCCCAGTGCGGACTCAACGCGGTCTGCTCATGCTACGGGGCTATCGTTTCTTGCAATCCAACAGAGTAAACATTCCGATTCATGCGCTTGCTCCACATTCACATTCGGTTACATCCACATTCGAAAACCAAGAGCATGCCATTGTCCGAAACAGCGAACGTCGAGTCCATAGAATTTGATACAGTTTGAAGGAACCCCCGACCCGCTCATCTCGCTCATCCCCGCGGGCGACGGGGCAGGCTCTCCGCCGCCGCCACTTCCAGCCTCCTCTCCCATCCCCCATCCTCCCGCCGCCGTCGACGCACGCCGCCGGGCTAAGCACGTGCGGTGTCGGCGGCGGCGGGTGCTCTCTCTCTCTCCCGGCGACGAAGGTGGAGGAGGCGCGGGGCTCCTCTTTAGGCGGCGGTGCTCCGCGGGGTCCGGCAGGGGGCGGGGCGGGTCTGGCTGCGGCGGGCAAGGCACTCCCGCATTGCTGTGGCGGCGGGGCTCCCCTCAAGGTGGGCGACAGGGAGGAGCTAGGACCCCCGGTGGTGGAATCTACAGGGCCCGATCTGGGCCAGTTTGGGCCTAGATATGGGCCATGCGGGCTCCCGGGACCTTTGGTCTTCGGGCGGGTGGCTGGCACCTCCCCTGGCTGCGTTGTGGCCGGTGCTGGATCTGGGCTGGGCGGGCCTAGACCTGGTTGTTGCCCGATCTTGCTTAGGGACCCGTGGGCGGTGTGGAGATGCTGTGCTCGCCATGCTTTGTCCTCCGCGTCCCTTTGGGCCCAGTGGTGATCCTCAGACCGGCGACGGTCCGGTTTCCCCGGGTGAGCGCAATGGTGGTGGTGTTGCTATTTGGCGGAAAGGATCGACGGTGGCAGTTGATTCACCGGGGGACAGCGTAGGAGGGGCTAGCGTGGGGTTGGTTTGGACGACGGTTCCCTTGCTGCAGTGCAACGACGGGGATTCACGAGCCTTGATGGGCTTGGCCAGGCCAGGTGGGCCTGGTTTGCCCTGCGGCTGTACCCGGTCGGCTACCACCCTATGGTGGTGGAGGTAGTTCCCTCTCGTGCACCGTGGTTTAGGCAACCCCTACTGACGCTTCCTCTTTGCTTCTCTCTCGGCCCTACTTCGTGTGTCACGGTGCGACGGCGGTGGTGGATGCAAGACCGTGGTGGCGTGCATTGGCGGATGGCGAGCATGGTGGATCACTTTGGAGCGTTCGGGGATGTGGTTTTTTTGAGGAGTCGGGAGAAATCCTTGTCATCTTGACAGCGACGTGGTGACGCCTGCGGGTGCCACCGTCCTTCTTGAAGGACGTCGGGTGTACCTCTTTCCCACCCCCGAAGCGTACCGGGGGAAACCCTAGGACCTGTCCGGGCAGCAGCGTCGTCATCGTCGCTTCCCTTCCTGAAGGTGCTGCTTGGTGCGCGATGCTTCGAAAGTGATAGGTTTGTGGTGGGACTTAGCTGGAGGGCGCAACGGTTGCAGATCCGCCTCGTTTTCGTCAAGCCGTTGTTATCGGCTTTCTTTTCTTTTCTTTCCTTCTTCGGTCTCTTTGTTTTTTTTCTTTTGGGCGTTGTGCTGTCTGGCCCAGCAGCGGTCTCAACTGGTTGCTATATTTATATAGCTGAGCGTATGCCTGTTTCGAGAGAGAGATATTCGAAAAACAAAGTTGTAATGAAAAACAAAGTTCTCTAAACCAGGTTGGATGTTTAGAGAATAAGGAAGAAGGGAAGACAAAGGTTAGAAGTTCACCGTGTATTTGGCAATGGCCGGGGCTGGAAGTGATCAAAATAACAACGGATGGTGCGGTTCGTGTGGTACAGTTGTGGATCCAGATTCGTGACTTTGGGCTGACCGCTGAGCCCGACTCCTTGCTCTGGCGATGGACTTCAGATGCCCAGTACTCTGCTAAGTCCTGCTATGAGTTCCTCTTCCAGGGGTCCATCATTTCGAGGTCTTGGCAGCTGAACTGGCAAACCTGGGCCCTACCGAGAGTCAAGTTCTTCGTCTGGTTGGCATGTCAAGATCGATCTTTGGACGGTGGCTTGAGGAGGGGACTTGCCCACCCCCCGCGCTGCCCACTTTGCGACCAGTCGGATAAGACCATGACCCACCTCCTGATAGGTTGCCCCTTCTCTAGGGTAATCTGGCACGAGGTGCTGTCTTGGATTCGATCCACGGTCACGCCCCCGGGTGGTGAGGGGGACTTTGTGGACTGGTGGCTGCAGGCTTCGACTTCCACCCCTCGCACTTTGCGCAAGGGGACGTCTTCGCTTATCATGTTGACGGCCTGGTGGATCTGAAAGCAGCGCAACACGGTCGTCTTCGACAATGCGTCACCGGATGTGGGTACCCTTCTACGTACGATACGATCTGAGGCTCGTGACTGGGCCCGCGCCGGCGCGGTTGGCCTTCGCGCCTTGCTGCCGACGGCCTAGTAGTCCTAGCGGGTTGTATTGTACGGGGTGTTGGCTCCTCTGAGCCAGTGTATATGTTGTACAAAACTCTCTTTTCCTATCAATGAATCAAAACACAAAGCTTTTTGCGTTTTTGCGAAAAAAAGGGTTTAGCCGGAGGTGCTGGAGTTGCACACGAGATACACACGGGTTTATAGGGGCTTTGCTGTCGGCTGTATCAGGATATATCAGATCCTCTATGGGTTGATACAGATTTTCAAGATGGTGTGCTCTTTGCTAGTCAGCAAGGCCTCAACCGAATTGTTTTGCGAAATGGATTGTCAAGAATTGGTGAAGCTTTGGAAGGAGAGACATACTCAGCGGTCTCTGATGATTGCTCCTGTTTCTAGTGAGATTTAGGATGTTCTTTCTTCTTTTGAAACTTTTGATTTTTGTTTTGTTGGTCGATCTACCAATGTTGTTGCCCATGAGAGTGTGCACGTTTTGCATGCGATGCGACCAGGATTTAGATATTGGCTAGTAGATTTTTGCCCTGAGTTTCTTAGTTGTCATAGCCTTGAGTCTGATTGTACTTTAAGTGTTGTGAATTAATAAAGTTGATGTGTTCCCTAAAAAAAAGAGCCCCCTTGCTGTGGCTGCTGCTGCTCCCCCTTTGCCTCCTTGCTGCCCTCGGCTACAGCCAGCAGCGGCATGCAGCAGCACCAGCGCTTCGCTTGCGCCCGATGTGGTCGCTGTTCCGTCCTTAGAGAAGCAGGATAAGGTAATTGTCATACTTCCCATGCATTTTTCGTCTAAAACTTTTATTATGTGGTTGTGATCTGAAACTTGTGCTATTGTTTCTGTTCATCAGTGACAGTTAGCGATTGGAACTGTTGAAGGTTCAGCAAAAATGGTTCTTCAGAAGCACACAAGGCCCTGGAATCCCTTTTCTGGACTTAATTTTTGCAGAGCATTGTTATGTTAGTGACATTTGAACTTGGTACTAGTAATATAACTGAAATTTTTGGTAGAACTCGAGTTACCATGCACGCGTTTGTGATCCTCTCAGGTTGCAGTTTTCTGAAACACCCAGGTCTCTACAGAGACTGTAGATCGTCTCAGTTTGCAGTTTTCTGAACTCTCTACTACTTCAGATTGTGATTTACATTGTGTCTGCTCGCAGTTCTCTTGGAATCTGCTTCAGGTTGTTATTTCTACTGACTCTGAATATCCGTAGTTGTACCAGTCACCTCAAATTGTTATATCCAGTGCCCCAGGTTGCAGGTGTCTAAAACTGTGGGTGGGGTTATTATTTTGCTATATATTCTTACCTCTGAATACCCTAGTTATTGTATGTTCTCCATTCTTATTTTTGATGATACTAGTAGATGAGCACTCTTAGCTTCGAATCAGTGCTACTCTGTTATTTTCCTCTTGAACTGAAAATGATAGCATACCCGTAACGCTTTCAGAGTTCTACACAGTAGTTCAACATTCAGAAAAAAGGGCTCTCTGAAATGGATATGGCGACATAGTGGGGCAAAGTACATTTGGTGTTCCTCTGCTCTGAAGCATACACGGCCTTGGAATCCTTTAGTCGTAGATAGTTTTTTCGACGCACAACTGTTCGAGCATATAGCTTTGTGGTTTTCCGACTATGGTGATTATTGTGTGCATGTCCGTGTGTGTGTGTGATTGGAATTCAGAGTGCAGTTTTCCGTTTCTGTGCTTGCGGTCTCCAAATGCCTGGTCTGTGCTAGTCAGTGATGTGCTAGTCTTTGAATCCCTGGTCTGTGCTTCTAGTATTTGGTTGCTCGCATCGCTGTTGGGTGTAATGGAACAGAGCACTATTATGGGGTTCAGTGACAGTTAGCGATCTGAATTGTTCAAGGTTCAAAATGGTTCTTCAGAAGCACACAAGGCCCTGGGATCCCTTTTCTGGACTTCATTTTTTCAGATCATTGTTATGTTAGTGACATTTGAACTTGGTAGTAGTATAACTGGAATTTTTGGCAGAACTCGAGTTACCATGCACGTGTCTGTGATCCTCTCAGGCTGCAGTTTTCTGAAACACCGAGGTCTCTACAGATCGTCTCAGCTTGCAGTTTTCTGAACTCTCTACTCCAGATCGTTATATACATTGTGTCTGCTTCAGTCTCTTGCAGATTGTTATTTCTACTGACTCTGCTTTGCATTTTTCTGAATTCTTCGTTTTTATCTTTTATAGTAGATAAAAGCTTTGATTCAATGCTACTGTCTTGTTTCATCTTGAACTGAAAATTACGGCATGGAAGGGCAAGAGCGACGCATTGGAGCGCGGGCTCCACCGGGACCTTTTTTAATGCTCAGAAATTTGAATTCAAAAGTTCTAAAACAATCGGACAAAATACTTGCATAGGCAACTATGTGATCTAATATCGTGTACATTTTCAGCTCAAAATACTTTATATTTTAGGC
Organism: Avena longiglumis; assembly: GCA_030063025.1. Lineage (NCBI taxonomy): Eukaryota > Viridiplantae > Streptophyta > Magnoliopsida > Poales > Poaceae > Avena > Avena longiglumis. The sequence goes on from CP125973.1 coordinate 572,304,725, forward strand.
TTGGAAAAATAATAAATTGAGTTTTTGTCAACTGGACATTTTATCTTTTTTTGATATAATTTTTGCTGAGCCTAAAATACAAAATATTTTTAGTAAAAATGTACACGATGTTAGATCACATAGTTGGTTACATGCAATTATTTTTTACGAATTATTTGGAACTTTTGAATTCAAAATTTTGAAGTTGGGAAGAAAAAACAAGAGTTGTCTGGCACCCGGGCTCTATTAGAGTTATTCCATGGAAGGGCTGGTTATCCTATATTTTTCCCTAGTAAAAATATGCCTTAACATATAGGCTAGTCATCGTGGTACTAAGAAGCTACATAGTGGTTAGGATTCAGCAAAGTACATTTGGTGTTCCTCTGCTCTTAAGCATACAATACAATGCCTTAGAATCTCTTTTCCGCAGTTAGTGGTTCAGCTCTGTGCGTATGATAATGTAAGAATCGTAGAAGATATGATAAACAGATATTTCCCATTCTTCCTCTCTACCAAGGATTGTTGATCCCTTTCTGATGCTTCTTCTGAAATTGGATGACGTCTTCTAATTTTCAAGGCTATAATATCATTGGTTGTTTTTTCACTTTGGCCTATAAGATTATCATGGTGTATTTCGGATGCAAGATATTTTATAGGGATTGAACCAACTATAGAACCCATGATATCTTTAGAGAAATCAATATATTTACGGTCAAGATTGTTTGGAGCCAACTCACTTTTGTTTTAATTGATTTACATCCTGTTATCACCATATTTTGGCTAGAGACGGAGATGGGCCGTGATCAAGATGGGCTTGGAAGATACATATATTCAACGTGTTGTTGGATCGGCCTAGTGCGTAGATTTGGGCTGCATTGCCCGTGTATCTTGTATCATAGTAGGTTTCGTGTTTGTTTAGATTCCGTTTATGTTTAGGTAAAGATAGAGTTGTAGAGTTATTTCAAAAGTAGAGAGTCTCCGGACTATAAATATGTACCTAGGGTTATTGAAAGAAAACAACAACCACGTTCACAACAAACACAATTTCGGCGCATCGCCACCCCTTGTTCTTAGGGTTTCTTTCGGGTAAGTGCCATGCTCGCGATCTAGGCAGTATCTACTTATTCGTTACCTGGTTTTACTCGTACTGAAGCGTTGTTGATGGCGAGTAAATACCATTATCATAGATTGTTTGAGGCTAGCATCGGTACTTTTTCATTACTATCGTCGAAGTTATGCTACCTCTAGCTATCTCGCTACCCTTGCACCTTTTCCCAAAGTGCAAGGGTAGCACCTTGCTTGATCTTTATTTAGTCGATTCGATCTGTTATAGTTGTGCCTTGTTCGTCAAGGTTTAGTTTAATATCTGCGTAATCAGGCCTTACAAACGGGTTGAACGATCCAGTAATGCATAAAGACGTGGCTTATTCGTTCTAGAAGGGACGTTCCGGTAATTGGCTTTACGTTGGTTATTAGGCCTCCTCTAGGGTTAATATTCTTCATCTTTTGTACGTACCAGGCTCAATCACGCGTAGGATGTTCCAGTTACGTGGTGAAAACGTTAAACTATCGTAGATCGATTTAACTTGTAGTGATCAAGCAAAACCCCATGTTATCATAAATCTAACGCAGAACCATGGGGCAATCGGCTTTAGGAGCCGATTTACAGGGAAACCTGGGAGCCGATTACGCTCAATTTTACGATACTTGTTTATCATGCAGAAATCAATCGGAGCAATCCTTCACCTTCCCGACTGTATAGGTCGTGGCACGCTCGAACCAAGCCGGGACGCGTGCCGGAGCTTGCGGGCCGCCCGAGGGACCAGGGCCCACCAGCGATCTGGAGCCTCCGGCTCTCCGTGTTGCCACCGCTGCTCGCCGGTGGGTTTTGGCAGGCAACACATTCTGGCACGCCCGGTGGGACCTTCAACAACGTCTACATCAACACCCGACGCTGCGATGGAGAACAGACCAGTCACTTACGACGATCTGCCTAACGAGCACAAGGCCAAGTACGACGAGATCAAGGCCCTCTTCGAGGAAGACCTCATCAGCTCTTTTGAGAGGACCCGTACGCATGGCATCAGGTGGAAAGGGTTCTCCCCCGAGGGCGCTCTTAATGAGGTGGATCTGTCTGTTCCTTCGGAGGAGCGCACCAGAGCCCTACGACAGGAAGTCAACTACATGGTGGCTCATTCTTTGCACCGCCATTCCGAGAGCCCGTGAACGCTTTCGAGCCGGGTGCGCGTAGTTCAGAGATCATGAAACATCGACTCACCGCCGGGACCTACTTTGGGGACTCACCAGGAGAAAGACCGCCCAAACCAGGCCACAGCTCCTGCTCGCACTTGTCGCCCGTAACCGCCAGGGAGCAGCGGCTTACGCCGTCTACAAGGCCGGAGGCGACCCAGTGTGTCAATTCCTGTTTGAGCCACCTAAGGAGATCCCACACGGATATATATGCGCCTACGTGGATGCAATAACGACACGCACCAAACAGGTTGCAACGGGAGTTTCGCGCAGAGTGCTTGGGACAGGATCTTCAGGCGTGTCCGAGCAGATGGCTGGGATAGACGCGAAACAAAGCGTGGTTAGCCAAGTATGCCATCGACAAGTCATGAGAATTTAGCCCCTACGGCTCAAACAGTGGAGCAAATCGGTACCATCCTGAGGGACCAGTTCGGCTTCGTGCCGAAGAGAAGGACAATCGGCTATTCAAAGCCGTACCCCAACGAGTTTGATCTAATTCCACTGCCACCTAAGTATAAGCTCCCTGAGTTCTCAAGGTTCAGCGGGTCAGAAGGGTCAAGCTCGATCGAGCACATAAGCCGATACCTGGCACAACTAGGGATGATTTCGGCATCGGATCAGATGCGCGTAAGATTCTTTGCGCAATCTCTGACAGACCAGCCTTTGGGTGGTACACCTCACTACCACCGATTCAATTCATACCGGAAGCAACTAGAAGAGTTCCACATCCGGACCATTCGAGGCTATCGAGGTCGGCATTGCGACTGCAAAAGCGGCGAAGCGAGAAATCAGCGAGTACATCCAACACTTCAGATCGCCAAGAACCGATGTTACTCGGCTCGTTAAGCGAGAAGGAAGCGGTCGAGCTGGCCGTGTTGGGTCTCTCGGACCCATCAAGGACTGGCGTTTGTAGAGTACAACTCATTGGCGCACATGGCCCGTAAACTAACGATGTATGAGCAGCGCCACCTCGAGTTGTACCAAGACAAATTCAAACGTCCGATAAGCCCGGTCGATGCGAAGAATAAGATCCTACGCAGACCGTGGAGGTGGCCGAAATGAATGGGCTCGGGGCGATCACGTGGCCCGCAAATGGGTAAAGCAGCAAGGGCCTGCGAAGGGTTCGACCGATGTGAGCAAAGCCGAGCAGATATTCGACTCCGTCAAGGAGAAGCACCGAGGTTACCCAAGGCCACAAAATCCCTACGGCTCAGAAATGAACGGAGACCATACGCAAGTGGCATCATTCGTTCACTCACACCACCAACGAGTGCAAAGAGCTTCGCCGCCAAATCCAAATGGCGATAGAACAAGGCCGTCTGATCCTTGGGCAGTTCGCCATGAAAGTGGACACAAACCCATTTCCCGGCGTCAACATGGTAGAACTCAGTCGCTCCGCGAGGCGTAAGCTGGATTTCTCGTTCGGCGTTAATATGGCAGGATCGGGGTACCACCAGGACACGTACAAAGAGGACGGTGGTCGCTCTCGGGGCAAGGAAAGAAAGGAGGCCAGTCCATGCGACCGGCCCAGCCACAATGACAGGCGGTACTTAACAGAGGAACAAGTGAGGAGAGTGCGATATCAGAAGCCACATTCTACGCGTCTCCTTAACAAGTATGAACGCCAGTATGACCCACGCCGCTGGCGCGGCAGAGACGACGAAGGATATGAGCACTTTGCTAGGGGTCCGTCGAAAAAGAAGGAAGGCGCAGTGTGCATTGGGATTGTCCTTTCTTCGTATTGCCGGGCGAGGAATGAGCCGATTGCCTACAATCGACAACCGCCTGCACGCGGTCAGCAAAAGGAAGACACGAGGCCGGTCGATTCAAACGTCTAGGGCCTCTTCAGCCCTGTGGCCGCAGGAGTCCGCCGAGCGTAAGACCTCGAGAAGCCAAAGGATGACAAGGACGAAGACAGTATCACCGCCCAAGGTGGTGCCCCCACGGATCGAGACACACCTGAAGCGAGAGTGCAGCTGCAGAACTTAGAGGAAGTCAAGCGCAGATTCCACGCTTTGAAGAAAGCACGCCTGATCCGCCAAAGTGAGGCAGTGTGGAAACGGAAGACCGCCGACCAGGAAAGAGTGGCGCCTAAACCGATAAAAGCCGATGCAAAGACATCGGCCGGGCACAAACATGGTGTTCGTATTCCGCCGTAATTCGCGCGCCAAGAACCGATGGGCTACCCGTGGCACGCTTGATCGCGCCCACGGCCGTTATCTTTGAGAAGCCACGGAGAAGGGTTACAAACATCCGAAAGCCTGCACCGCGAGGTTACATCAATGGGCAACCCGTCGCCAAGATGTTGGTGGACACCGAGCGGCATCAACATCATGTCATACCCATGCTACGACGCTTGGGACGCCCATCGCAGATTTGATCAAAACCAACGCCACGCTGAGCGACTTCAACGCCGGGCCGGAACGCAAGGCGTCGAACGTGGACTTGACAAAGGCAGGAAAACCGCATCCACGCCATTCTTCGTCGTGGACAGCAAGAGCACTTACACGCCTTGCTAGGAAGGGATTGATTCACGCTAATTGCTGCATCCCGTCCACAATGCATCAATGCCCGATCCAAAGGATGGAGACGGCGGAGGTCATCCACGCAGACGATTCTATCGAGATCTCCATAGCTGGCATGAACGCCGGGAAGCGAAGACCAAGAGCCGATCTCGAATCAATCTAGACGGCTGCGAGCGTATTGAAGCTACAAAAACGGGTGAGGCTGGTCTTATCCATCGCCTTACAGAGTAGAAGAGCACACGCTCATTCGTGGTACGGCCGATCCTCGCGATCGGCCACAAAAATAAAAGGCAGATCATCGACAAGCAGCTCATGTAGTCGTAGCAGAGATGCTCGCCACCAGAAATAATAAGGTGTAAACCGTCTCGATCGATGCAGAAAGGGGCCGACTCGCACGATCGCCCAAACTATTTTTGTTGTCCTCACCCACCGCTTGCCTGTGTTTAGCGCCGATTTGACAGTGACGGAAAGCTAGGGTCGGGTTTACATCACCGATGAGCTAGAAGAGATCGACATTGGTCCCGGGATAAGCCACGACCAACATTTATCGCCGAAAGTTAGAGCCGAGTCTGCGGGCCGATGATAGCCTGTTGAAACAATATCCGCATCGCTTCACCGGACTACACAGAGATGCTCGGTTGGACAGAGCATCATCGAGCATAGACTCCGCTAAAAAGGGATTTCGCCGCTTCAGCCGGGCACGACAAATGAAGGTCAAATTCGGAAGAAGTCAAGAAAGAGGTCGAGAAAATGTTAATGACCAAGTTGATCGGACCATGCGGTATCTGAATGGATTTCTAGTATTGTACCAGAGAGAAGAAGGAGGCCAATGGCGTGTTGCTATAGATTTTCGAGATCTCATGAGCTACCCCAAAGGATGAATATCCGATGCCCGTGGGCGTAAACATTAATCAATGCAGCGGCTGGTCATAAAATTTTGAGCTTCATGGACGGCAATGCGGTACAACCAGATCTTCATGGCTCCGTAAGACATACACAAGATCGCATTGAGTCCCGGTCCGTGGGGTTATTTGAATACGTAGTCATGACGCTTGGACTGAAAAATGCGGCCGCACGTGAGGGCCATGAATTATATTTTCCATGATCTGATCGGCAAACTGGTTGAAATCTACATCGATGACGTGGTGGTCAAGTCTGCTTCAGCGACGGACACTTGGACGATCTGCAGCGCCTGGACCGAACAAGAAAATTCGCCTACGGATGAATCCAAAGAAGTGTGCTTTCGGGTGACGGCGGTCAGTTCTTGGGTTTTTAGTCCATGAACGCGAATTGAGATCGGCTGAAAAGTCGAGGCAAGACGGACAATGAAGCCACCCACCACGAAGAAAGAACTACATCCCTTATCGGCAAGATCAACTTCGCCGGAAGGTTCATCTCCAATCTGTCGGGAAGGATTGAGCCGTTCATGGGACTAGTAAAATCAAACGACAAGGAGTTCCTGGGGCAGAACAACAACGAGCCTTTGACGAGATCAAAGAATATCTGACAAAGCCGCCAGTATTAATTCCACCTCAGCCTGACAGGCCGTTCTATATTTACTTGTCAGTAGCTGACACGTCCATCGCCTCGGTAGTGGTGCAAGTTTATGATGGGTTGGAGAGAGTCGTCTTTTACATAAGCAGGAGGATGCTGGACGCAGAGACAAGGTACCCTGATATCGATAAGTTGTGCCTCTCGCTTTTTCACCGCACCAAGTTGCCACATTTTGCTATCGCCAGAGATCATCATCATATGCAAATCGACGCGTCATAAAGCACATGCTGTCGGCTCCTATGTTAAAAGGCCGATTGGGCAAATGGATGTTTGCATTGTCAGAGTTTGACATCCGGTATCAACCCGCGAAAGCAGTTAAGGGACAGGCGCTGGCTGATCTTATCGCTGAAAGGATCAACACTAACATAGCCGCACTGTCCATAAGAGCGTGGGCTATGTTTTTCGACGGATCAGTTTGTGACGATGGCTGCGGCATCGGCATTTTACTCGTGTCGCCCCGGGGGGCAACATTTTCTTTCTCCATCTGATTTTCTACCTCTCGCACCAACAATGTAGTGCACGAGGCGATATGCAAGGGGATGGAGTTACTCCTCGAAGCCGGAGCGGAAGCAGTGGAAATTTTTGGAGACTCCAAGTTGGTGATTTCCCAGCTCACGGAGGACTACAAGTGCGAGAGCGAGTCCCTCTTCCCATTATGGCTGCACTGCCGCGAGCTGATGACGCAATTCCGGTACGTCAACTTCACTTGGATCCCACGAGCGCAGAATACCGAGGCGAACGATCTTGCGCAGATGGCTTCAGGATACAAGGATGTGGTAGAAGGAGCCGACGTTCAGGTACAGTTCCTGGAAGCGGACGACTGGAGAGCCGATATCTTCAATTACTTGAAAGATTCGGCTCGGGGGGCACCTAAACGGATAAGGTACAAAGCCATGAAGTACGTGCTTATTGGGGATGACATGTTTTACAGGACTCTGGAAGGACTATTGCTCAAATGCCTGGGGACAGCCGAGGCCAATCAGCTCCTACACGAGGTACACGAAGGCGCCTGTGGAACTCACCAATCGGCTCATAAGATGAAATGGTTGATCAGGCGATCAGGGTTTTATTGGCCCACCATGCTTGAGGACTGTTTCAACTACTACAAAGGGTGTCAAGCATGTCAGAAATTTGGAAAAATCCAGATGGTACCCGCGTCAGCAATGAACCCCATCATCAAGCCTTGGCCATTCCGAGGTTGGGGCATGGACATGATCGGCAAAATTAATCCTCCATCGAGTAAAGGCCACATGTGGATTCTGGCCATTACTGACTACTTCACTAAATGGGTGGAGGCTGTCCCGATGAAGTCAGTAAACTCGAAGGATGTTATCAATTTTGTGAAAGAACATGTCATCCATAGATTCGGATTCCCAAACTATCACGACCGATGGAGGTTCGGCCTTTATTTCTCGTGAGTTTAGAAAATTCTGCGAGGACATGGGGATCAAGCTGATTCGATCATCTCCATACTATGCTCAAGCAAATGGGCAAGCTGAGGCGTCCAATCAGAGCCTCATCAAGTTGATCAAGAGAAAAGTCGATGAGCACCCAAGGCGTTGGCACGAGGTTTTGTCAGAGGCGTTATGGGCTTATCGTATGTCATGCCATGGAGCAATAAAAACCTCACCATACCATCTAGTATATGGACAAGAAGCCGTCCTACCCTGGGAAATTACGGCTGGATCAAGACGCGTCACTTTTCAGGACGATCTAACAACTGAAGAATACGCAACCCTGATGAGTGACAGTGTAGAGGATTTAACCGAGCTCAGGCTATGGTCACTCGATAAAATCAAAGAGAACAAGGCCAAAGTAGCTCGTGCATACAACAAGAAAGTGAAGCCAAAGGAGTTCCACGTTGGTGATCTGGTATGGGAAGCTGTGTTGCCCTTGGGGACTAAGGATGCGACATATGGTAAATGGTCTCCAAATTGGCACGGTCCGTATAGGGTCGACCAAGTTTTAAGAGGAAACGCATACATGCTCGAGCAGTTGGATGGAGTAAAATTCCCAGTGGCAGTCAACGGACAACATCTCAAGAAATATTTCCCAAGCATGTGGAACGATGGACAGTAAAACTGGAGGGGCCGATACATGAAATCGGCTAGGTAAAGGCACGAGGCACGAGAAACGATGGACATAAATATGGGGCGATCGAACATCGGCGAGTAAAAATAAATATATATAGCGATGCGGTCATCGACTCTAGAGGTTCACACATGTTACAAAAAGGGCCACCTCGGCGATTTCAGCTTAGTCATCTTCATCTTTGCTTATCACTAGTCGTTTGTGCGGGGCACGTTTTTCGATGGGCAATTGGAGATTTGGGTCGCCCGTGTTGAGGAAGGTCACAGGTCATCATTTGAAACCAAGAAGTGGTCGTTGTAATGTGTCTAAGGATGCGACCGAAGGTTGACCCTGTCAACGGTTTTTTGGGAAAAGCCGATGGGTAGTCATCGGCTCTGTGCGATTGGACTTGTTTGACTGTATGCGTGCAGTATGTTGAAAGCCGATACAGTGTCATCGACTTCTGAAGCATCGACCTATTTCGGGCGTCGGCAAAATTGAAGCAAAGAGGAACAATATTTGGGAAACAGATTTTCATTCCTTCAAAAGATCATTGCTTACAGGACGATCGATTACAAAAGGGGCCTACTACTGCTACGGCTATTACTACTGATTCCTAATCTAAGCCGAGGTCGTCGTCGCCGCCGTCCTCTTATTGCCTTCGCCGCATCGTCCTCGCCTTCTTCTTGAAGAAACCAGCGGGACCTCTTCATCCTCGTCGTCATCTTCATGTCTTCGCTGGACCGGCGGAAGCGCCGTCGGCGGATACTGTCTTGAGGAGGTGTCCTCCTCGATTCCTCCTCCTCGTCGGAAGAGTCGACGCCGTCCCGACCAAAGGCGTCGCCGCTGCTCTTCGCCTCCGATTCCCGTCGACGAGGAATCAGGCTCTTCGCCGTCGATCGGGGACGCATCATCCTCGACGGCGAAATCCCCTCCTTCGTCCCACCATCGTGGGGCGAAAGTACTATACGCCGCCGTGGGCGGGTGCTCTGGCGTCGGCTCTCGGTCGCTGATCGAGTTAGAGGCGTGGGAGGACACACCGGAGGAAGTAGAGGAGGCCATGGCGAGAAAGAGGGTTTTTTCGGTGAAGGAAGAGGGTTTTTTGGCAACTGGAGGAAGATGGGGATTGTGAACTGTTCAGGCTGATTTAAATAAGGGGAATAGTGGACAGACGGTTCAATGCCATAGCGGTTTCCCAGATTGCACTGCCAAAATCGTCAAATCACGCTGCAAGGCAGAGTTGAGAAGACAGGGCATCATGATGAAGGGTAGCGTGTTCGGTGCTTCGCCACGCATTACGCCTGCTACAGTCCGATAAAAAAAAGAGGAGAAGAAGAGGAAAAAAACACACAGAGTGGTTTTGGAATTATCATTGTCAAAACCAGGGGGGCATGTGTTATCACCATATTTTGGCTAGAGACGGAGATGGGCCGTGATCAAGATGGGCTTGGAAGATACATATATTCAACGTGTTGTTGGATCGGCCTAGTGCGTAGATTTGGGCTGCATTGCCCGTGTATCTTGTATCATAGTAGGTTTCGTGTTTGTTTAGATTCCGTTTATGTTTAGGTAAAGATAGAGTTGTAGAGTTATTCCAAAAGTAGAGAGTCTCCGGACTATAAATATGTACCTAGGGTTATTGAAAGAAAACAACAACCACGTTCACAACAAACACAATTTCGGCGCATCGCCATCCCTTGTTCTTAGGGTTTCTTTCGGGTAAGTGCCATGCTGCCTAGATCGCATCTCGCGATCTAGGCAGTATCTACTTATTCGTTACCTGGTTTTACTCTTCAAGCGTTGTTGATGGCGAGTAAATACCATTATCATAGATTGTTTGAGGCTAGCATCGGTACTTTTTCATTACTATCGTCGAAGTTATGCTACCTCTAGCTATCTCGCTACCCTTGCACCTTTTCCCAAAGTGCAAGGGTAGCACCTTGCTTGATCTTTATTTAGTCGATTCGATCTGTTATAGTTGTGCCTTGTTCGTCAAGGTTTAGTTTAATATCTGCGTAATCAGGCCTTACAAACGGGTTGAACGATCCAGTAATGCATAAAGACGTGGCTTATTCGTTCTAGAAGGGACGTTCCGGTAATTGGCTTTACGTTGGTTATTAGGCCTCCTCTAGGGTTAATATTCTTCATCTTTGTATGCGTGCAGGCTCAATCACGCGTAGGATGTTCCAGTTACGTGGTGAAAACGTTAGACTATCGTGGATCGATTTAACTTGTAGTGATCAAGCAAAACCCCATGTTATCATAAATCTAACGCAGAACCATGGGGCAATCGGCTTTAGGAGCCGATTTACAGGGAAACCTGGGAGCCGATTACGGATCGAATTTTATGTATACTTGTTTATCATGCAGGAAACCAATCGGAGCAATCCTTAACCTTCCTGACCAGGTATAGGTCAGGTGGCACGCCCTCGAACCAAGCCAGGACGTGTGCGAGCTTTATGGCCGTCGCCCGAGGGACCGTGGCCCAGGCGATCTGAGCCTCCCGGCTCTCCGTGTTGCCAGTCGCTGCTCGCCGGTGGGTTTTGGCAGGCAACACATCCGAGAAAATTTCTCAAAGAAGGTGAGCACCCATTTTAAGTTTTTGGCAACCTTTCTACGGTTCTCAGCAAACAAGATTGTGTCATCGGCGTAAAGAATGTTGATGATTCCCTAGGTCACACATGGTGGCACATGCTTCAGATGAGATTACTAGCAAATACTTTGATTTTTTCGAAATGGGGGAAGCCCCGGCCCCTGCATCCTAGGATGCACACAACCTTTTATTGTGAAGTTTAGCAGATACTTTGCTAAGCATGCAAGTGAGAACATCAACTACACAATTGAACATGATAGGAGACAAGGGATATCCCTATGTTGGACCTTTGTATGTGTTGGATGAAGTTGCCTTTAACCTCATTTTACTTAACAACTACTAGGCTACCACTAGTTAACATGTGGACCTAATGCAACATCCTTGGCCCAAAACCCTTGAGGGAAAGTAGTTCATGTAGAAAATCTAAGTTGAATATGAAAAGATTTTTCATGGTTACATACGAATCCTAATGCCTATTTGCGGTCTTTAAGACCTTAACTGCCTCTATGGATGTTGGGATGGTTATTGTCTGGAAAGGGATGTTCGAGTTTTGTTTGTCATGGAATACAGAAAGGTAAATCCTTTGGGGAGACCATCACGTGTGTAGTACATTGATGCCGTTGATCGCCCAATTGGTAATACCGAAGCCAAGACATAGACAACATGTTGCTCAAATAATATTTGCTAAATCCTTGTAGTCTATTTTTGATCTTAACCTTTGTTTTAGTTTTATTTTGTTTGTGGTTTAGTTTTTCTACCTAAACTACAAAATTAAAGACTATATCTATACGGTTTGGGTGCAAGCTAGACGAGTTAGATGAAAAGTGTGGGTGTGGCTCGGATGAGGACTTTCTACATGGGTGATACATGTCTACACCTTCGCATATTAATGATATGGAAAGGAAACACATGTATGTGTGGAAAATGCAACAGATCATAAATGGAATAATACAATGCAATACTGGAGGCCATGTGGTGGGACTATGGGAGGCGCATGCATGGGTCTCAAACAAATCTCAAACAGACTCGACTGGACTGTGACCCCGTGCACGATACATGGTGTGCACGTTTAGAAAACTAGAAAACTAGATGGACACGCGCGCTTTGCCGCGTCGTCTGCATGGCGTTGTCACCGTAGTCGCTTTGCCGCGTCGTCTGCATGGCGTTGTCACCGTAGTGTGACTATTACGGTACACTAACCGGCACTTTATTTTGTGATACCTCTGTGTAAAACGCATGTGTTTCTAGTGTTATTGTCCATGAGACACTCAAGGCCTTCTTTAGCAGTTATGCCTTCTCGATCTCTTCCCGCTTCTCACCGTAGACGGTCGGCTAGCTGTCTGAAGAATAAAGTATGACTTATTTAACACAGCTTTGTTATTTATTGATGGATGTCAAACTATTTGAGTTCAGTACAACACACAAGACATGATTTCTTTTGGGCACCGGCGGAATCATAGCATGTTGGCCCTTACTTGAGGAGACATTCGATTTAACCGCGCCGAGGTCTTCAAGACTTCAAAAACTTAATTTTGGCACATGACCTAATTTTTTTCCAACTTGACCATGTGGTAGACCTTCTCTCCTACCTCCCGCATGGTTGGGCGCCTGGCGATGTCACACCTAGCACTCGGGTGTCTACATCCTTCTGTCTATATCACCGGCTATGACACAGTGGCCGCCTAGGTCGATTCCATGGCGATTGCTGAAGGGAAACTCAACACCTGCAAGAGGTGCGTCAAGTACCAATATTATGAGCATATCCAACATTTGCACTAAAAGAGTGCGAGTTTTTGGTTTTTGGGCGCCATTTTAGCTATTTTAGTGTGCGCGACAGGCTACAACATTTTCAGAGGCACTAAAATGCAATGCGCCGTAGGTAACAGTTTTCCAGGCGCACTAAAATAAGCCGCGACTAACTGTCGCTTGCTAAGATCAAACACATCTCAACTTGCCAAGATCAAACAAAAATGATGAACATATAAATCTAACTCCCAACACACACACATATAAATTCAGGATCATGACTTGATCATCATGGCATAGTTTAAAACCATGGCATAGTTCAAAAACATATTATAATTCGACACAACAAAATTCTTCATAATTGAAGTTCACACGAACACATCAAACATCAACATCAATGCTTACGATCATCATGCCTTGTCCTTTCCATGGAATCTCCAGCTTGTGCTTCATCATCAATGGAAACTTGAATGGTGTTGGTAGTATTCTAGGAGCACATGCCATCACCGATGGAAGCTCCAAAACAACCACTCATGAGAGGCATGGGAGATACCATGGTATACATAATCCACCCATTGTAGATCCCATGCTACCCATTGTAGATTCCATGCCTTAATGCCACCCGAAGGTGATCCCATACTGCCAATGCCATCCATTGTAGCTCCCATGGGTGCGCCCATGCCTCCAATGCCTCCCATACGTGCACCCATGCCTCCAATGCCATCCGTAGGTGCTCCCATGCCGCCAATGCCTCCCATACATGCACTCATTCCACCTATGCCTCACATAGGTGCTCCATGACTTCCCATAACTTCCCATCATTCTATTTTGAGCCATGACTTGATCACGACAAAGGTTGATGTATTCCTAGTTGGATACATGGAGCAATTACGTGCATAAACGTTTCATCATCCATACTATAATGCATGGAAGTTAACACACATCAAACTATATTAAATATAATCATTTCTATTCATCTACACAATTCAAAACAACAAAAAAGCAATTACGTGCCTTGTTGTCATTGAGTCGAACATGTTGGGCGCAATAGACGATGCTACCTCCTCCGCAGTCGTTGGTGTTGGAGATATGCCCTAGAGGCAATAATAAATGTAGTTATTATTATATCTTTGTGTTTATGATAAATGTTTACATTCATGCTATAACAGTATTAACAAGGAAACATTAATACTTGTGTGATTTGTAAACTAAATCAGAGTCCCTAGTAAAGCCTCTTCATAATACTAGCTTGTTGGTTAATAAATGATTGTGGTTTCCCTATCATGAACATTGAGATGTTATTAACAACAAGATCATATCGTTAGGAGAATGGTATGATGGACATACTCCTATAGATAAGCGTAGCATAAAGATCAAGTCATTTTAATAGTTCAATTGCTATATGCTTTCTGATACATAGTAACCTAATTCCTTCGACCATGAGATCATGCTTATCACCATCACCGGAAGGATGCTTTGATGACATCAAACACCACACCATAACTGGGTGGTTATAAAGGTGGCATTGAGTGTTCGGAAAGTATGGGTTGAAACACATGGATTAAGAGTGGGATTTGTCCATCCATATGACGGATAGATATACTCTGGTCCCTCTCGGTGGAATGTCATCCAATTGGCTTGCAAGCATGTGACTGGCTCACAAGGGATCACATATCACGGAAACAAGAAAAGAGTACTTATCAGTAACGAGCTTGAACTAGGTATGCAGAGATACCGACGATCAAAACCTCGGATAAGTAAACTATCGTGAGACAAAGGGAAATTGGTATCGTATGTAAGTGGTTCATTCGATCGCAAAGTAATCGTAGAAATATGTGGGAGCCATATGAATTTCCAGATTCCTCTATTGGTTATTGTTCAGAGAAGTGTCTCGATCATGTCTGTATAATTCACGAACCGTAGGGAGACACACTTAAGGATTCGATGTTGTTGAGTAGTTATGGAATGATGAGTAAGAGACCGAATGTTGTTCGGAGTCTCAGATGGGATCCGGGATATCACGAGGCGATCCAAAATGGTCCGGAGAATAAGATTCATATAAGGAAAGTCCTGTTTCGGAGTTGGAGAATGATTCTGGTGTTTTCATCGGGAATGTTCTAGAAGGGTCCGGAAGGTCCGGCACTCCGGAGGGGAAGGGTACATGAATGTGTCATAACAAGTTGGAATGGTTGCATCATGTACTAGGTGTCATCGCTGAGAAAAATAAAGGGATAAATCAAATCGTAGTTTGAAAAGTCAAACGCCAATTTGATAAGTCAAACGGCAAGTTTGCTTGGTGGAGGGAGAGTAGGAAACCTACTTGGGAAGGAAGTCCTCCTCCCTCCACTGCCGGCCAAGGAGGCCGACTTGGGGGAGGACTCCTTCCCTTGGCCGCCCTCCCACCTATAAAAGGAGGCGGGGTGCCTCTAGACACACCATGCCCCACCAACCCTAACCCCAGCCGCCACCAAGTCACCGCCGCCCTAGGGTTTTCTCCTAGCCGCCGAGTTGGGGCCCTCCCCTTGCCCTAGCCGCCGGCCGAGCCCTCTCTCCTTGGTGCATCTAAACCCTAGATAGCCAAGACCTCTCTCATAGTCCACCATACTCGCTCCGGCTTAAAGCGAAGCCCTGCGAGATCTCCCCTCTACTTCCGGTACCACGCCGTCGTGCTACCGGAATCGTGAGGAGAGTGCTACTACCTCTGTTTCCTGCTGGAACAAGGGAGAGGAAGGTCTTCATCGAGTACCGAACGTGTGACCGATTGCGGAAGCGCTGCCGGAACGCAGCGCCGGAAGGATCGTCTACACGATCTTGAGATCAGCAAGAGTACGACTACATCACCCACGAGAATCTACTCTCGTTAAACACTTTGGAATCTTCGAGGGTGAGTTATTCTATCAACTCGTTGCTACAATCTAGTAGATAGATCTTGGCTTGTTTGTTTGTATGCGGAATTTTTGTTTTCCATGCTACGAACCCCTACAGTGGTATAGAGCCGTGTCTATATGTAGATCTGTTGAACGAGTAGAACACAATGGTCATTGTGGGCGGTGGTGCTTTTATTATCAATTGCTTCTTGTGTACTTTGCATCTTGCGGTATGATGGGATGAAGCGGCCCGGGATAACCTTACATGACATCGTTCATGAGACTTGCTCCACGCTCAACATGCAACTTGTATGCATAAGTGGCTTTGCGGCTGTCTGTCTCTCCCATTATAGTATAGATCAAATTTACAACGAGCACTTGATAGTTCAAACATCAACGTTGTGGTTCTTTTTCATAAGTTAGATCGACACTTATTGAAAGCCCCAAACCACGTAAAATATGCAAAGAAATTAGAGGCGTCTAACTTTGTTTTGCAGGGGTGTGCTTTGATGTGATATGGCCATGATTGTGATTATATTTGATGTATGCAATGTTCCTTATTGTAAGTTGGCAACCGGCAGGAGCCATATGGTTGTCTTTAATTTCTGTTGAGACCCGCGTGTCTATTCAAAGTAGTTGTAATAGTTGAAGCTGGTGGACGAAAATCATGGAGCAGCGTCATTGACCTTGACGCTATACCGGTGATGATGGAGATCATGTTCGTGCTTGAAGATGGAGATCGGAAGCACAAGAAGAAAGGCCATATCATATCACATATTATGAATTGCATGTGATGTTAATCCTTTATGCATCTTGTATTGCTTAGTTAACGATGGTAGCATTATAAGATAATCCCTCATGCACATAAATTTCAAGTTTTAAAGTGTTCATAATTAGTAAGCACCGTTGCTAAAGCTTGTTATTTCGAAGCACCACGTGATGATCGGGTGTGTTAGATTCTGCAAGTGTATACAACGTGGGCAAGCCAGATTTGCTCATGCGGAAGCTAAGGTTTGATCTTGACGAGCCTAGCATGTACAGACATGGCCTCGGAACACGGATCACCGAAAGGTAAAGCATGAGTCATATAGTAGATATGATGAACATGTCGATTGCTCGCCATTGAAGCTACATCAACTCTCGTGATGATCGGTTTTGATGTGGTTGATTTGGTTCGTGTGATCACTAAAACAATGTGAGGGATATTATTTTGAGTGGGAGTTCACCTAGATTAATTTAACTATTAATTAGAACTCAATTTGTCATAAACTTAGTCTAAACTATTGCAAATATGTTGTAGATCAATGGCGGCCCCTACCATCAATTTTAATGCGTTCCTAGAGAAAGAAAAGTTGAAAACAATGGAAGCAACTTCACGGATTGGTTCCGCAATTTGAGGATTGTCCTTAATGCTGGTAATTTGACCTATGTGCCGGATGCACTGGGTAACCCTGCGGTGATGCTACCAATGAAGTAAAGAATGTTTACCTCGCTCGGAAGAATCAAGATCTACGCTCAAGGTGTTATCTTGTATGTTTTGGAATCAGAGCTTCAGAAAAGGTTTGAGAACTCAGACCCACATGATATTGTCCGTGAACTCAAATTGATATTTGAGACTCACGCGGCAGTTGAGAGTTATGAGGCTTCTGAAAAGTTCTTTAACTGCAAGATGGAAGATGGCAGCTCCGTCAGTGAGGATGTGCTTAAGATGTCTGGGCACGCAAACAAACTCCAAATCTTGGGTATAGTGATTCCTAATGCTTTGGGGATTTACCATGTCCTCCAATCACTACCACCAAGTTACAAGAACTTTGTGATGAACTACAATATGCAAAGCATGAACAAGCAGTTGCCAGAACTCTTCTCCATGTTAAAATCTGTAGAAGTGGAGATCAAGAAAGAGCACCAAGTGTTGATGGTCAATAAGACCACCAAATTCAAGAAAGGCAAGTCTAATCAAAAGGGACACTTCAAGAAGGGTGGTAAGAAAGTTGCCGGACCGACGAAGAAGACCAAGGCTGGACCTAAGCCTGATACTGAGTGCTTTTGCTGCAAGAGAGAAGGTCACTGGACACGAAATCTCCCAAAGTACTTGGCGGATTTAAAGAACGGCAACATCAAGAAGAAAGGTATATCTGATATACATGTTATTGATGTGTATCTCACTAGTACTCGTAGTAGTGCCTGGGTATTTTATACTGGTTCGGTTGCTCATATTTGTAACTCAAACAAAAGCCAGTATCAAACTAAGCTAGCGAAGAACGAGGTGACGATGCGCATTGGAAATGGATCAAAGGTTGATGTGATCGCGGTCGGCATGCTACCTCTTCATCTACCATCGGGATTAGTTTTATACTTAAACAATTGTTATTTGGTGCCTGCGTTAAGCATGAACATTATATCGGGATCTTGTTTATTGTGAGACGGTTACTTGTTTAAGTCCGAGAATAATGGTTGTTCGATTTATATGAGTAATATGTTTTATGCACATGCACCTTTGATAGATGGTCTATTCTTATTGAATCTCGATAGTGGAAATACATATATTGATAACATTGAAGCTAAACGTTTGAAATTGAGCAATAACTCGACCTATATGTGGCACTGTCGTCTTGGTCACATTGGAGTGAAGCGTATGAAGAAACTCCATTACGATGGACTTATTGAATCACTTGATTTCGAATCACTTGAAAGATGCGAAGCATGTCTGATGGGTAAAATGACTAAGACTCCATTTTCTGGTATGATGGAGCGAGCTACGGACTTATTGGAAATCATACATACCGATGTGTGTGGTCCGATGAGTGTAGCATCGGGCGGTGGTTATCATTATGTTCTCACCTTCACGGATGACTTGACTAGATATGGTTATATCTATTTCATGAAACATAAGTCCAAAACTTTCGAGAAGTTTAAGGAATTTCAAAGTGAGGTGGAGAATCAACGTAACAAGAAGATTAAATTTCTACGTTTTGATCGTGGAGGTGAATATATAAGTTACGTGTTTGGCGAGCATTTGAAGAAATGCGGAATACTTTCATAATTGACACCGCCGGGAACGCCACAGCGTAATGGTGTGTCTGAACGTCGTAATCGAACTCTCTTAGATATGGTTCGTTCTATGATGTCACTTACAGATTTACCGCTATAATTTTGGGGTTATGCATTAGAAACAGCTGCATTCACTTTAAATAGGGCACCATCTAAATCCGTTGAAACGACACCGTATGAATTATGGTTTGGGAAGAAACCTAAATTGTCGTTCCTTAAAGTTTGGGGTTGCGAAGCCTATGTAAAGAAGTTACAACCGGACAAGCTTGAACCCAAAGCGGAAAAATGCGTCTTCATAGGATACCCAAAGGAAACTATTGGGTATACCTTCTATCATAGATCCGAAGGCAAAATCTTCGTTGCCAAGAATGGATCCTTTGTAGAGAAGGAATTTCTCTCGAAAGAAGTGATGGAAGGAAAGTAGAACTCGACGAGGTTGTCGAACCTTCTCTCGAACTTGCAGTAGCGCAAAGACCGAAATAAGTTCCCGTGGTGCCTACACCAATAAGAGAGGAACCTAATGATGATGATCATGAAACTTGGTTGAAGTTGCACAGAACTCGCAGGCAACGAGAACTCGCACCACCCGATTGGTATGATCCCGTTATGAGTGTCATGTTGGTGGACAACACCGATGACCCCGCGACATATGAGGAAGCGATGATGAGCCCAGATTCCAATAAATGGCAAGCCATGAACCGAGATTGGATCCATGTACGAAAACCAAGTATGGAATTTGGTGGACTTCTCGGATGGCGGAAGGTCCCGAGAACAAATGGATTTTCAAGAAGAAAATAGATGCCGATGGTAATGTTATCGTTTACAAAGCTCGACTTGTCGCAAAAGGGTTTCGACAAATTCAAGGAGTCGATTACGATGAGACTTTCTCACCAAAGTGAAGCTAAAGTCCGTGAGGATTTTGTTAGCAATCTGCATATTATGATTATGAGATATGGTAGATGGATGTCAAAATGCTCCTCAATGGAGACATTGATGAAGAGTTGTATATGATGCAACCCAAAGGTTTTGTCGATCCTAAAGATGTTAACAAGGTATGCAAACTTCAACGGTCCATATATGGATTGAAGCAAGCATCCCGAAATTGGAATCAACGCTTTGATAAGGTAATCAAAAGTTTTGGTTTTATACAAACTTATGGAGAAGCTTGTATTTACAAAAAAGTGAGTGGGAGCTCTGTAGCATTCTTAATACTATATGTAGATGACATATTGTTGATTGGGAATGATGTAGACCTTCTTAATAGTGTCAAAGAATATTTGAATAATAGTTTTTCAATGAAAGATCTTGGCAAAGCAGCTTACGTATTAGGCATAAAGATTTATAGAGATAGATCGAGACACCTAATATCGTTTTCACAGAGTACATATTTAGACAAAGTTCTAAAGAGGTTTGGAATGGAAGATAGCAAGAAAGGGTTCTTGCCCATGTTGCCCAATACGACCTTGAGTAAAACTCAAAGTCCAGCAACGGCAGAAGATAGAGAAAGGATGAGTAAGACTCCCTATGCCTTAGCCATAGGATCTCTAATGTATGCTATGCTATGTACTAGACCCGACATTGCATATGCTGTTAGTTTAACTGGTAGATATCAAAGTGATCCAGGAGTGGATCATTGGACAACGGTCAAAAACATCCTTAAGTACTTGAGAAGAACTAAGGATATGGTTCTTTCTTATGGAGGTGATGAACAGCTAGTTGTTAATGGTTACACCGATGCTAGTTGGAACACCGATCCGGATGATTCTAAATCTCAATCTGGATACGTATTTACTTTGAATGGTGCAGATTAGTCGGAGGAGTGCAAAGCAAAGCATTGTGGCGAGATCTTCACTGAATCAGAATATACATAGTCGCTCGGAGGCTTCACAAGAAGCGATATGGATGAAGGAGTTCATTACAGAGCTCGGTGTGGTTCCAAGTGTCGGACCCAATGTCTATCTACCGTGATAACATGGGCGCTATAGCCAATGCTCAAGAGCCAAGGTCACACAAGAAGTCAAGCACATCAAGGTACGTTTCACGCTATTCGAAAAACATGTCCAAGATGGTGACATAAAGATTTGCAAAGTACACACAGATCTGAATGTGGCGGATCCGTTGACTAAACCTCTCCCAAGGGAAAAACATGACCAACACCAAACTGCCATGCGTGTTCGGTATATTACCATGTAATCTAGATTAGTTGACTCTAGTGCAAGTGGGAGACTGTTGGAGATATGCCCTAGAGGCAATAATAAATGTAGTTATTATTATATCTTTGTGTTTATGATAAATGTTTACATTCATGCTATAACAGTATTAACAAGGAAACATTAATACTTGTGTGATTTGTAAACTAAATTAGAGTCCCTAGTAAAGCCTCTTCATAATACTAGCTTGTTGGTTAATAAATGATTGTGGTTTCCCTATCATGAACATTGAGATGTTATTAACAACAAGATCATATCGTTAGGAGAATGGTATGATGGACATACTCCTATAGATAAGCGTAGCATAAAGATCAAGTCATTTTAATAGTTCAATTGCTATATGCTTTCTGATACATAGTAACCTAATTCCTTCGACCATGAGATCATGCTTATCACCATCACCGAAAGAATGCTTTGATGACATCAAACACCACACCGTAACTGGGTGGTTATAAAGGTGGCATTGAGTGTTCGGAAAGTATGGGTTGAGACACATGGATCGAGAGTGGGATTTATCCATCCATATGACGGATAGATATACTCTGGGCCCTCTCGGTGGAATGTCATACAATTGGCTTGCAAGCATGTGACTGGCTCACAAGGTATCACATATCACGGGAACGAGAAAAGAGTACTTATCAGTAACGAGGTTGAACTAGGTATGCAGAGATACCGACGATCAAAACCTCGAATAAGTAAACTATCGTGAGACAAAGGGAAATTGGTATCGTATGTAAGTGGTTCATTCGATCGCAAAGTAATCATAGAAATATGTGGGAGCCATATTAATTTCCAGATTCCTCTATTGGTTATTGTTCGGAGAAGTGTCTCGATCATGTCCGCATAATTCACGAACCGTAGGGAGACACACTTAAGGATTCGATGTTGTTGAGTAGTTATGGAATGATGAGTAAGATACTGAATGTTGTTTGGAGTCTCGGATGGGATCCGGGATATCACGAGGAGATCCGTAATGGTCCGGAGAATAAGATTCATATAAGGAAAGTCCTGTTTCGGAGTTGGAGAATGATTCCGGTGTTTTCATCGAGAATGTTCTAGAAGGGTCCTAAGGTCCCAAGACCGGAGGGGAAGGGTACATGAATGTGTCATAACAAGTTGGAATGGTTGCATCATGTAATAGGTGTCATCGCTAAGCAAAATAAAGGGATAAATCAAATCCTAGTTTGAAAAGTCAAACGCCAATTTGAAAAGTCAAACGACAAGTTTGCTTGGTGGAGGGAGAGTAGGAAACCTACTTCGGGAGGAAGTCCTCCTCCCTCCACCGGGCCAAGGAGGCCGACTTGGGAGGACTCCTCCCTTGGACGCCCTCCCCACCTATAAAAGGAGGGCAGGGCTGCCCTCTAGACACACACACCTTGCCCCACCAAACCCTAACCCCAGCCGCCGCCGAAGTCGCCGCCCTCTAGGGTTTCCTCCTAGCCGCCAAGTTGGGGACCTCCCCTTTCCCTAGCCTCCGGCCTAGCCCTCTCTCCTTGGTGCATCTATACCCTAGATAGCCAAGGACTCTCTCATAGTCCACCATACTCGCTCCGGCTTAAAGCGAAGCTCATGAGATCTCCTCTACTTCGGTACCACGCCATCGTGCTGCCGAAATCGCGAGGAGAGTGATACAACCTCCGCTGCCTGCTGGAACAAGGGAGAGGAAGGTCTTCATCGAGTACCTAACATGTGACCGATCATGAAGCGCCGCTTAACTAACGCCGGAAGGATCGCCTACACGATCTTGAGATCGGCAAGAGTACGACTACATCACCCACGAATCGCTCGTTAAACACTTTGGAATCTTCGAGGGAGTTATTCTATCGACTGCTGCTACAATATAGTAGATAGATCTTGGCTTGTTTGTTTGTATGTGGTAGAAATTTTTGTTTTCCTTGCTACGAACCCCTGGGCTGGCGGCCGGTGGTGGAATTGGCTGGCCACAGGCCCTACCGGAGGTTTGTCGTGTGGACCCCCGCCGTTCTTTCCCTTCTTTTAGCCAGGCACCACCGTGGATGTCGGCCGCTTGGGCATGACATTTCTTGGCTTAATGGCATACGGTGGACGATGGCATGCACATTCGTAGGTCGTGGAGGAGCAAACATCTAGCCATCGACGATGGTGGCGTTAGGTTTGGGTGCATCGAGGGGGGTGCTATTGCGAGCGGTGGCGAAACTGCTCCATCGGCAGACGTGGGGACAGAGGGGAAGGTGGGTTGGGGCAGTGGCGGAATAGTCGTTCATGGGTGATTTTTTGCCGGTGGTTGTCGAGGCGGGATGCAGGAGGTCACGCGCGGCATCTTTAGTTTGGCAGTTGGGCAGCGCTGACTGGCACACTAAATTTGCAGCACAGGATTAGGCTTTTGTGTGCGTGCCCTAAATTGTTTTATGCATGACTTATTTTTGCGCATCTACTGGAGCACGATTTTTCCGCTGCTAAATAATAGCTATTTTTGTGCAATCGGCTGCATCTTTCTGTGTGTATGCTAGAGATGCTTTAACTATAGTTCGTTGGTTTTTTTCCATGTAGGCCTTGTATAATTCCTCATTTTCTTTGAGCCGGCCTATATTTGATATTTTTTCTTCTTGGGTCCACAAGCCATAGACACATAGCCTTTGGGTCCACAAGCCATAGACACATAGCCTTTGAATCCACAAGCCATATACACATACTTACACATGACCTCAAAATGCTTCCTTTCCACCAAGCTTAAGTCTATAGTATAATGCTTCTCGGGTCAAGAAACAACACTAGAAGAATGACCATTATCATGAGTGACATCCGCCCGGACACCATGGAACCCACCACGCTGCGACCACGCGCGTGATCATACAGTATGTCAGCTGCCCGTCGTGGATGTCGTGGGTCACATTCCGGCATGCCTAAAGGAGGCTGCCTAGGACATAAATGAACCTCGCCGGTAGTATAGTGAGGCACATGTTCCTTACCGGATGTCGAATGTACCCACCGGAACGGAGGTCAATATATGGTTGTCCATTGCATGACAGTAAGCTTGACGTAGTACAAGTCAGGGTTTTGGTTCTTGATGGCATATTGTAGTGGCATGTTGCTAATTCCTGCTCCTATCACGTCGGTGATGACGAGTTCGTCGTCGGCACCCCAGCTCATTCTAATGAAGATCTCGTTGGTTGGGTCGTCGAGAGGCACGATAAAGTAGGTGAAACTGGAGATGTCGAGCTATGACGCGTGGCAGAGTCCACCCTGCTAAAACCAGTGAAGTCTGAGGCACCAACGAGGTCCTTCTCCATGATGTCTATATACATATTATAGGAGAGATATACCTGGATAGTTTCAAAATATGTGACACAATAGCATTGTTAAGATAAATATTTTTTCTTCAAATAAATTTACAAGATTTAGTGTGTCAAATAGTTAGAGTTTATAATGTGACATTATGTAGAGGTCCCAACCTGATAAGGTAGAGATCCATGTATTTACAATGCTAGTCCCTGGATCGAATAGCTAGCATCCACAGTTTAAGATGTAATATCAAGAAACAAATATCATAATACAACTTTATAACCAGTAATAAAATAATTCATTACATCTTACATAGCTCATATGGCTATCTCATTACAATGCAGCAGATATAACCAATGGTAAGGAAATCGGTAATCGTTAACTGCTCGGTTGTCTTGGGAGTAGCGACTAATCGAAATTCGGAAGATTAACTGATTTAATCGGTCGGCTATTAATCGGTGCAACCTACAAAAATTAGCACCAGAAACACATATGACTCCTCTTGCACCTCAAACACCTACCCTAGTAAAGGAAGCCTCAAGCTCCTGGATGAGATCCTCAAGGCTCTTGAGCTCTTGTATCTGAGGTCTGATAAGCAACTACGAGTAAATGGTCAACAACGACAAGAAACTAGCTGGTGATGGGAGAAATCGAGCTCCTAGAGGCAGGGATCGAGCGTGAGCTTAGAAAAACCTACTTCATTGGGGTGGGCTAGCGGATGGATGGGCGATATGTGTTGATATATTTCAATTTTTTGACCAAGTGTAGTAGTTAATCGGGAATATACCTAGTAATCGGAGTGTTAGATCTCTTAATCAGGCAAAATGATTAACACAAATGATTAGTGGTAATCGACACGGTCAGGTCCCTAGTCGCGATTAATCGGCCTATTAATCGCTGATTCGGCCTATTTTTTGAACAGTGGATATAACTATATAGCATGGAGTCCTTCATCTTCAAAGTGCCACAGGCAATCATGTTGGTTGTAGACTTGTAATACTATTCAACACACTTCACTAACATCAAACAAACCTGCAACATAATAAGTTACAGCCACAAGGGTCAATACATTTTAATTGTATTGGCAAGTGATACTATGGTAGAGTAGTGGTATCTGACATCTATGCATTTGGCTAAGTGGAGCTTAGGCTTACTTTGCTCAAAATAAGTTTTCCTTATTAGTTGAAAAAACTAAATTTTTGTTTGTCAAAAATCACCCAAGGAACTACCAATAGAAATTGGTGATCCTTTGCCCTTGTTCAACCACAAGTTTTTAACTTAGAAATTGGGATGAGGAGATCCTTGATAGCTTCAATGTCTTGATGCTCAAATTGTCCATTGCCGGGGACACGGCTAAGTACTTAAATTTTACTCTCTCGAGAGGTGGTGCACTTTCCCCACAAGACTCGACATGCATCGAGACAAGATCTTTCAGAAGCCTTCCCGTAGACCAAATGGACACGTTCCAACCTATCATCCCTACCACCTTCTGTCCATCTGGCTAAGTTATTGCAACCTATATGATCCAGGCAGAGCCCATATTGCCATGTGGCTGCACTAGAATGTTGGGAATATGCCCTAGTGGCAATCATGTGTGATGAGATTTTCCATTGTATTCATAAAGTTATTAAGTTGTCCTTGTATGATCATCTGATGTATATCATTGAATATGTGATTCGGTTGTGGAACTATACATTCATGTTGTTTGTACTAAATATCCTTGGTCATCGAGGTTGTGCTGGACACACAACTTAGACCAATGTGAAGTTGGCTTGATGACTCGGTTCCACTTGTCATGGGCATGGAGATGCTATTCCAACTTACATAGATTCGCTAAAGAGTTCAGCGATTCGATTGACCCATATTGAGGTACAACGAACAATTTGTCATTTGTATATCTCAATCAATGTAATCCTTAGACCTGAGGTTATTGCATAGTCCGAGTTGAGGATCACCGACTTAGGTTACCAAACGCTGATCCGTGAATCGGGCGCTTATAAAGGCGTAGTTCGGGTCGACCGAGAATCAAGCTGCGTGATGTGAATAACCAAGATGGGATTTTGCCTCCACTCGGAGAGATATTCTCCGTCCTCTCGGATGATATGATTCGGAAAGCATGGCCATGCACGACTCAGTTAAGTGTTAACCGAGGCGATCGACTAAGAGTTAGTCAGGTGAATCACTTATCTTGGATCGAGAAGAGAGTCGGACTATTTAAGGGATGACAATTATTCGCCTATAGACTGACAAGGTATATCGTGAGGCAAAAGGGACTCGGACGCAAGTCGCATTGGAAAGGCAAGTCGGCATGACTCATTGATACTTGAGAGTCGACATGTTCTGCTAGGAGCCACTACCGACTGATCGTTTGAGATTCGGACTCCAATCGTGTCCAAGTTGCCAAGAGCCTGCGAGGTCACACACTTAAGAGCGGGAGCAAGTTTGGATTGGATCTGAACTGAAAATCTGGTTGGGTTGGACCAGAGCCTGATTTAGACTGAGTCAGTGAGTTGGACTCACAAGGACTAATATTATATGGGCTTTAGTGAATGGGCCGCGCGAGCAGAGCCCACATTCACTCCCTATATATAGTGGAGCACCGTAACCCAGAAAGGTTAATCGTTGTTCAGTTAGGTCATTTCATGTGTTGGAAACCCTAACTCCATAGCAGTCCTACCGTCGATACGAACCTAGCAGTTCGCCGCCGGTGCTCCTCCTTGTACGTGTGGATACCAGCAGAGGTGTTGTACGATCAACATCAGGACGATCGGATCGCAAAGGACTGCACTGCATCAACTAACGCGCTACATCAGTAATACGCATCTACGCGTGAAAGAACATGTTGGGCCCCATGTGTGATTTTGGTAATTAATGACAATATTTATAGACTAATGTGTGTATTAAGTTATACTTGTAGGATTGGTCCATTGGCATCTCTTGGAGCATGTGTTGGCTTCAAGGTCGATGAAATGAGAAGAAGATGTTTTGTGCAAGCTCAAAATACGTCATTTATAGAAGATCTCATGTTTGATGCTTGCCATCCTCGGTGATCATGGATCGATGATAAGGAATCAAGAAAGGGGGTCCATCTTGAGAAGGTCAAGTTTGTCTACATCGAGCTCAAGTGGAATGCTCAAGGCAAAGGTATAATCTTGATAGGTTTTCCCTTTTGCCGGTATCTCGTTATTAATGGAAGACCGGGTTTAATAGATAGTCGTACTATCAAGAGGGGCTCTCGAATAAGTAACTCGGTCACATCGTTCGGAGAGAGCTCAAACCATTGCATCCTTGCATCACCATATTTGATTGTTATTTGGTCTTATCCATGTGAGGATTTAGAGCTTGTGGTAATCTTCATAACAAGATCTTGTTCATCAAAATCGGATCTCTCTTTTATATCTTGTTGCGATTTTGATCTATGCGGTTTTTCGGTTTCTCACCAAGTAAGGTATCTCACATTATTATACTTGATACATTCTCACTTGGTGATAACCAACATTTTCACCTTTTATAGGATAGCTCATGTCGCTCTCTTTTCAACGCAATTGGAATCAGGTCAATCGGAGCTACCGTTTAAAAGTTATGACCGTTTAAATATTTGGCGATTTAATTCTAAAAAAAAAATTGTGTTACTGGGCCGTCCGGTACTACCGGGCCTAGTACCGGACGCGCCTAATCCAGCCCGCTCCATTTTAGTATGGCCCCACACCCATATCCGGCACTGCCGGACCAGTCCGATAATACCGTCCGGATGGGCTGGTACTATCGGCCGGCCCAGGCTGCCCAGGTATGTTGCTTGGCTCTCTCTACCGCTCGCGCGTTGACTCGCTGCTTCGTCCGCATGCCTCGCTCGCCCGTGCGCTTAGCCACCGCTCGCTCGCTCGCTTCATCGCTTGCCTGCCTTGCGCGTGCGCTGCCGCCGCCGCCAGTCGCACGTTGACCTGCGCTTGCTCCGCGCGCGCTGCGCCTGCATGCCGCGCTGGCCACGCGCGCTGCTACTGCTCGCGAGCTGGCTGGCTCTTTTTCCTTCGCACGTGCGCGCGTTGCTGTGGCTTTGCATGTTGGTCCTGCCCTGCCCGTGTTGACTCGCTTGCACGCTGGCTGCTTGCTCGCTCGCCGGTAGTACCGGCGATTTACAGTACTATCGGTCCATATAAAATCTGGCCCCAACGGGTATATATTTTTTGGGCCTTTAAATAGGCTTTGTCCGTTTTCAGTTTAGAATGTTTCTTCTTCTTCTATTAGGCTAAGCTTTGTCCACATTTACTCTAGATCTTGAAGCTTGTCTAATCTTTTTCCTCCGATGATTCTTGCTCATATTTGAGTGGAAGAGAGAGGAGATCTAGATCCACGTTTTGACCTAACCGATTCATCTCTTCGTGAGTGCATCTTTTGGGATCTAGATTTTGTGGAATTTTGTGTCTCTCTTTGATTCCTCCTCTCTTGTTCCCCCAATAGTTTTAGTAGCTTTGTTGAAACTTGAGAGCGAGGGATTTGAGCACCTTTGTGGTGTTCTTGCCATTTGCATTTGGTGCATCGGTTTGAGTTCTTCTCGGAGGATTTGGTTCGTGTGACTCTTTGGAGCTTGTCCCTCTTGGGTTCTTGGAACCCTAGACGGTTTTGTGGTCTTGCTGGCGTTTTTTGAGGCCTTGGTGAGCGTTTGTTGGGAGCCTCCAATTAAGTTGTGGAGAAGTACCCCAACCTTGTGAGAGGTTTCGGTTGCCACCGACAAGTGCACCGATAGTGGAAGCGTGGATCGATCCCATTAGGGTGAGATTCACCGGAGAATAAGGGAGGCATTTTGTGGCGTAGGTGGTTAGATACCACCCCCTCTCCAAACAAGACGTACTCCATGTTGGGAGGAACTCGGTAAAATATCGTCCCCCTCAAGGCCTCGATTATCTCTATACCAGCTCTTTACTTATAAAATTTACATTGTAATAGCCTTCGTGCTTGAAGTAATATATATCTTGCTATCACATTGTTGCTTGTATTGCTTAGCATAAGTTATTGGTGCACATAGGTGAACCATAGTTGTTCTAGGTTGTGCTTGACAAAGTAAACGCTAGTTTAATTCCGCCTTTGTCGAGCCACTCTCGGAAAAATTTTAATCGCCTATTCACCCCCCCCCCCTCAAGGCGACATATGTATCCTTTCGTATGCCTAGTGGCAAACCTCGTGGCCTTATACCTCGGCTAGATCTTGGGATCACCATGTTAGAGGAAAAAGTTTTGTTTTATCTCTGTGTGGCCCAACATAGAAGCTTCTCAACACTTTAACATCTCAAATCTTTTTTGTTCCTGGGTGGCTTTCCACAAGTGAGATATACCAGGGAGGCCATTGATATGGGCCCTGGGTAACCACTCAACATAACCCATTCATACCATTCCACCCAGGTGATTCATTCACTCAGTAGTTTTATTAAGCAAAAAGATAAGTCATAGACTTAGAAACTTTTCATATCATGAATAATCCACCCTTGTTTTCTACTAGCTAAGCTAAGCATACTAGTAACAAGAATCTTAACTTAGGGAAAATTCTACTAAGGCATCATCTACTAGGATTTCCTAAGGCATATTTAACACATAGAAAATTCCATGCAAGTCCTACTTAAAATATCACTAATGCATAATTAAAATAATAGGACAAAATATATGAAGAACCACTTGCCTTTTTAGTAGAGAAACTATGTTCACTCCTTGATCTTACAATTGTCACACTCTTCAAAGTTCACTACAATTTAATCAAGCAAGCACGCTTCCAAACTAGCATTCAAACAATTCATCACATAAAATAATAAAAACAAGGAAATGCATGCAAGCATGCAAAAGATTGTTTTATTTGAAAAGGTGGTTTATAATAAGGCTATAAATATTTTAAAACACCTACTGGTCATTTATAAATGTGGCAAAATCATTTAAAAACAAGTTAGTGAAAATGGCCATTAAAATCATTTTTGTTTTTCTAGAAATGATTTTAATCAAAGTAATAATTTCTAGTGTTAGCCAAATATGTTTTTAAACACAAATGTTAGTGTTTAAGGTCAAAGTGTTTAAAATAAATCCTTTTGCAAAAGGTTTCACTCAAAAATCATTTTTAAATCATAGCAACATTTTTGTTTTACTAGAAATTCCTTTATTCAAAGGAATAATTTTCTAGTGTTAATAAATTTATTTTTAAATCCAAATGTTAGTTTTTAGGGCCAGAGAGTTCAAATAAAACCATTTGCAAAAGGTTTTATCCAAAAAGCATTTTTAGAATAATTTTTATACACAAAATAGCCTTACAAATGTTTTTACAAAAACACCTTATTTTACAGAAGCAAAATACTAAACTAAGGCCACAGTTGCAAAGTTCACATTTTCCTGATTCCATTGATATAAATATTTTAAATTTTGTACGTATAGAACAAAATTTATAAATTTTACAAAATCATTCATCTAATAGATTCACTTCTATTTTTGAAAACGGCAGACCACGCGTCAGATTCTTATTGGCCCATACCATTTCGTGAGGATCGCGCTACGTGGACTTCAGGATTAAAAGTGAATCACACGGTACAGATCATCGACACCCATACCCTTCACTAAATGATTCTATCGCAGCCACATGATCAAAATCTAATGATCCAAATCGCCTTGACCAAAGTCTGGCGACGGTGCACGGTGGCGAAGCTCTCGTGGCGACGTTTCGGCGAAAACAGGAAGCAAGGGAGGAAGGGGAGAGTCTCACCGGGTTCGCATGGATGTGACGAAGCTCAGGGTTGTCGTGGGATGGCCAGGGGCGCACGATCGTGTCGACAATTGCTCGCCGGAGATGCTCCTGGCATCAGGCACGCTCCTGTGTCGTCAGGGGTGAGGTTACAGGGCACGCTAGGACAAGAAAATGGTGGCGTTAGATGCGCACGGGGATGGTGAATGCAGGAGTATCATCTAGAGAGAAGGGGGCGGTCGGGGCTTACGGGGAGAACTCGCCGGAGTCGAGGCAGTCCACGGTGGCGCTCAGATGAAGACGAAGTCGAGCTTCTAGGGAACGCGCGTGCAAGCAAAGGCCACTAGCAGATGCGCGAGGCGATGGGGAGTGAGCTCGTGTGATTCAGGAGGCTAGGGGATGTCTGGGCTCGCCGGAATTCGCACGGAAGCTCGTCGGAGGCAGTGGGGTTTGAGCGAGCAATTGGAGCAGCCTGGTGGCGATCTGGCAGCGAGGTCTGAGGGAAAAGAGAGGGGAGAGGGAGGCGCTTAGTAGAGCTAGGTTGCAGGGAGATATTAACGCCGCAACCCGCAATAACGTGAATTGAAGCTCGGGATTAACGGCCAAAAAGGGCAGAGAAATTTAAAGGGTCTCATGGAGAAGATGATGACATGGCAGTGGGGTCACGTTGTCAGTGAGTGAGGGGGTACGGGTTTGAGAGAGAAAAGAACAGGGAAGGGAGAGTGCCGGGTGGGCTGGCTGGGCTAGCTGGGCCAAGTAGGTTAATGGGTTGATCTGTTTCATATTTTTTCTTCCGCTTTTCTTTTTTTCTGTTTAATTCTGTTTTGATTTTATTCAAATGATTTCAAACTCAATTTGAATTTAGTTTTTTATCAAACCTTTTATAAACCTTTTTAGTAGGTTTTATCTGTTTACTAATGTGTTTTAAAAGTCTAATTTAGCATATTTCAAATATACCCTCATGGTTTAATAATTCATTTAAATTAGGTCTTTTGTCTTTATTTAAATAATTTGAATATGGTTCCAAACCATATAATTTTATTTAATTAATCTTTTATTCTTTTTAAGTTAATTAGATAACTTTTAATCCACTTTGGTAATTTCAATTATTTTTCTCATGATTTAATTAATCATTTATATTAGGAATTTTGTCTTTATTCAAATAAAATTGAATATGGTTAAAGGCCCATTTTATTTACATAATCTTTTATTCCTTTATTTTTATTTGGATTGTCTTTATTCCATTTGCTTATGGATTTGGCCAAGATTTAAGTTGACTTTTAAATATTCTTTATTTATTTATTTCTTTCTTTATCTTATAAAATCCATATCTTTTTATTTGTAGCTCCAACTATGTTGATTCCACTTTGTATAATTTTATTTAATATTTGTTTATATTTTTAAATACTTTTAGGCTTACTTTGCTCACAAATTGGTATTGATTTTATTTAGGAGCTTTATTAGCCTTTGGAATTTATTTCCTTTATCTTATTAAATTCATAAGTTTTTATCCATGGATCCAAATTAAATAAAACCAATTTTGATGGTTTTGTAATATTTTTGTTTATCCTTTTGATCATTAAAAAAATGTTTGTTGCTGAATGTTTATATGGATCAAATCCATAGTCTTAGAGAGATCTGGGAAATAATTTTTTTCCATTAAGATTTGGGATTTTGGTTTAACTTTTACAAGTGTTTAAATTTCAAGATACATTCATTGATGAATGCATTTCACTTTATTGATTTTTTGTTGGATGCGCTTTTCATTCTAATTTTGTTAAAGAAGGGTTTTGATGTTTCCATTTAGAAGCAAAAAGTTTCTTTTCACCCTAAATTTCAATAATTGTTTCTTTTGTTTATTTATTTTTCACATTTCAAAATTTGGAAAATTTTGGGATGTGACACATTACCTTTGTGTGTATATGCACCACAAGAAAAAGGATAAAGAAAAGAATTATTAATATAATATATAAACACAACAGAGCTACCAACAATGGAAGATACATGCCTATGTTTCTGCGAGCATATGTGTGGTCAATTGTGATGAACTTATGCATGATTGAGTAATTTGTGTGCAGTCGTGGAGCTGATAGCTACATAGCTATTTATATTGATGTATTGTTATGTCATATTTGCACGTGTTATGAACTTGTGACGATATTAGAAGTATCATGTGTGATTTATAATATGATTTCTTTGTGATTTATGATAATTAAGCGAACCCTAAAAATAAAAACTGCAGCATAAAACGTCGCGCCAAAAAATATCATTGCAGACACT
Organism: Avena longiglumis; assembly: GCA_030063025.1. Lineage (NCBI taxonomy): Eukaryota > Viridiplantae > Streptophyta > Magnoliopsida > Poales > Poaceae > Avena > Avena longiglumis. Next base: position 572,337,822 of record CP125973.1, read on the forward strand.
AATGATCGTGTCGTACACGGTTACATAGGACGACACCGAATTGTGACGGCCACCAGAGCTTTCATGACACCTAGGTTGTGCCAGCCTACAATACCATGTACTACGTCGCGCCGATTCAATGGGAAACATTGTCAGGTTTGAGTCGATGATCATTTTCCTACTACGTATAGAACCGCACCAAAGTTCACCAATGGGGCCCAACTCAAATGAAAGTATACTTCTTTACTCTCCTTCATGTCCTTGGTGAACAGACTGTCTCGAAGCTAGCTGGACCACATCATCACACGATCGGTTGAAAATCATTTTCTATGTGTATGAGTCGAACCAACATATTGAGTCGCTTTTCTTGTCAGACGACGTGAGCCGATGTCCTGCTATGTATGGAGCCGGTTCAAAGACCTCTATGAACCGCTTTAAGCCTACATAGTACATGGTCCAATGGTCACGACGTTAACGCGTAGCTACCGTGCTAACGCTAGCTCGGTTGATGACCATACGCCTAGCAAAAAAACACCGACTATGCACATTCACCGGTGTAGCTATCCCGACGTTTTTTGGGGGCCATAGAGTGGGCCCGGCAATTAGGCACGTGACTCAGGATTTCTAACATCATGGGCCAGCGTGGTCTGTTGTAGTGAGTGCAAATTTTTCGGACAAATTGCTATAGAAAAATATAAAATCCAAGGGTCGCGCCATAAGTAAGCCCAAGATTCTAGATCAACCCCTATGTAAGAGAGACCTTAGATACGTGGAAAAAATTCCGGTGCATTTGAGTACGAACATGTTTGTTCTTTTTTCTAAAGAAATGCGGTAGGGAAAACCCCTACAACGAGTTTTTTGAAATAATAAGAATTCAAATCTACGTCCGTGAGAACTTGAACCTGAGTGGTTAGGCTGTGCATCCACTTTCCTAACCAAGTTAGCTAGTTTCAATTCTTAACATGTTTGTTCTTGAAAGTAAAAAAATAAGCGAAAACGGGATTTCCCTCTTGATATACTTATATACAAAATAACGAGATTTCCCAGGAAATCCTGTAAAATATTTGAAGTAGGGGTGTAACTAATCATGTGATGCAAATATAACACTATGTTTGGATGCACTTAATTAGGCCCAGAATTGAGGAATTGGAAATGGATACTGATTTCTACCGTTTGTTTTGTCCTAGAATTGAAGATATCGATATAATAAACTATGCATTTATTGACATGTTTTCAATGAATCAGTTAACATTTTGCACCAATTAATACACGTGTCCATGTTAGAAGATGAAGCAGTATACAAGAGGTGGAGGATGAGGGTGAATGAATGCTACATATGGCTTTTCTTAGTTTGTGAAGCACCACATGACAAATCGAATTTTCTAATCTAAGACTACAATGGTAGCATGGTTTAGAGTTCACTGGTTAGGGTTTAGTGTCTGTCCAAATAAAACAACTCTAGCTAGAGTGAACTAAAATAATTAGAATTTATACTAAACATTTATATTTTGTGAAAATTATTTTATGCATGCTAAAATATTAACCTATTTAATTATCTCCTATTTATTTGGAACAACTAACCTATATCTTGTAAATGTTTCTTGTAGTGGTTTATCTTTTGCAGTGTGATGCATATCTTAAAAAAAATCGCACGTGCAAAATTTGAACTGTATCTTATATCAATTTTTTTTTGAAAAATTTGCAACAAGTTCCACAAACTATAGTGTGGGTGTGCTTAAAGATCTCTAAGGCGCACGATGTGCAAAAAATCTCAAGAGTGCTTTCTAGTATGTGAATATGTAACCATATTTATTAAAATTTCTAGAGTTAAGTCAAATCTTGGACACGGTTATTTATTGTGTATGTGACACCCATGCCTTGAATTGTGTGGGAGATGTGATCCGGTCATCTACAAAGTGCTTTTAAGCTATCTCAGTACATGAGTGATGCCCCCTTGCCCCAGCCCAAATAAAAATTCTTAACTATTTAGTATAACTATTGGCTTATCTATTGTCACCAGATTCCCCATCCAATCTAGGGAAAGACTGGGTGGTGCCTACATGTGTGCATCGACAAGGATCATGTCGTTGGTTGGACCAAGGCCGAGGACCGACACAATTAACCACATACCAATCTTGTTGAACAACATAATAGCAATTATTTGAACTCTAATTAATACCACTATATATTTCTCTACATTTAAAACATATGTTCTAAATAATTTGATGCTTGTTGTTTCGCTTTCCATACATGCACGACATACCTGTGATGTTAAATATACTTTCACTATATCAAATAAAGTAACAATAGAAATTATTCCAGAATGGATAAATTTGGATGGTATGTATATATCTATGCTCACATCTTCTTACTGCAATGGTAGGGTATGACGCTAACATTGACAACTTCAACTAATGGTCACTTAGTTCACTCACGTGATGTACAATCAATAATTATTTTGGTGCCTATGTTTCTTAGAGCATCATTTTGCAGATACTTTAAACTATCATATGATCAAGTGATCTATCCCAAAAACGAATTGCATTTTTTATCAACTTGCAGTTTTACCACGTAGTAGCTAGCATCCCACCTAATTAGTAGTCACACATTTGGTCTGGCTCAAGTTCTCCTTTATTTTCTCATTATCCTTTTTACTTACTTATTATTTCTTTCTCATACTATTTTTTCATTTTCCATTTCCTTTTTAATATTTTATGTTATGTTTAGATTGCTCTTGGTATTTATTTAGATTATATTTTAAAATTTTATTTGAAAAACTAGTAATACAATATTGAAAACTACATTAGATTTTATTAAGCAGAACAACGACCGCCGCTTTTCAAGTTGTCATGCAGCAGAACACCCTCTTCGCCAAGACCAGCACAACTTGATCAGGGCCAACCATGTCATTATAAAATGCTACAACACCCTGTAAAATATATAAAATTGTGCCATGGATATCCACACCACAACAATGGCGAGCCTACCATTGTCCATGTGTAAGCCGGTAGCAAACCACCATTGTCCTTGCGAGACGGAGGGGTCGGTGTGGACTTCAGAAGCGCTGCCTTATCCTTCTTACTCTTCTTGTTGTCTGCCGCCTTGGCGAGAGCTACTTTCGCCAGAGTTGGCTTGCTCTGCCGCCGGCTGGCCACCGAAGCTAGCGGAGGACGAGGCGCCCCCTCTGAAGCCTCCATAAGCTTGCCTCTTGACTTGCCGAGGACTTCACGGCAGGCCAGGCCATGTTGTTTGCCCCCAACCTCTTCCTCCCAGCGACCGCGGCGAAGATGTTCGATTGAGGCGTCGGGATGGCTGTTGAAGGTGCGGACGAGAGCTATGCGTCAATTTCGGGCAGAGGCGGCGACATCGGCGCCGGCGGGGAGGTGGGCCGGAACCGAAGGAGGGGAGGAGGGAGTTTTTCTCTACAGTGGTGTCCGACTCCTAAATTTACTCCGCAGCCAAGTTTACTCCTCCGACTCCTAAATATCTACTCCTCTAACCATTTTGGGGATCGATTAAATGCGTCCCTTATAGATTTTTACTCCTCTAACTGTTTTAGGGGTTCAGTTAGAGACGCCTTAAGCCAGTAGCAAACCACTATGCGTATTGCAAGAATGAACTGGCTTCAGCCCTCGCAAGGTTTTCATTTCATCGGAGGGGACACCGAGCGTGCTCTGCTTTGAGATTTAACAATATCGACCAGCACACCACGACGACTTAGGCACTCACTGAATCTTTAAATTCTTGTATCATAGGAGAAGCAAGTAGCCGAGGACTTGAGATTCATCCTGACATATATATCTCCCCTAGCTCTGAAACCCACACAGCTCCTCTCCCCTCTCTCGTCTCTACAGTAGCTAGGGTTTCCACGCGCCGGACCGAGCCGATCCCGAGCCTCTCCGGCGGCTTTGCCGGCCGGAGATGGCGGAGGAGAGGCGCCGGAAGTAGTTTAGGGTTGGTCTTGGGCTTTATGCCCGTAGTTTGGAGCGAGATTCGGATCCTGGCCAGATCTGGATCTTAGGGTTCTGCCGCTGCCGGCTTTCTCCTCCGGTCGGAGTTGCTTGCGGTGGTTCGAGCTGCCGTCTCCGCTAATAAGGCTGGGTGGTCCTCCGCCGCTGAGGTTCCACGGACTTTTTCTTCCGTGCCTGGCCGGCCGTGGTGGCGCGGAGGTGCGGTGTTCTGGGTGGTGTGCGGTGTCTCTGTCTCTCCTGGCCGGCCGTGGTGGCGAGGAGGAGAGATGGAGACTATGCTTCTTCTTCAGCGGTGCGAGGACGGTTCGTCGGCTTCTCTGGCTAAGGCGCCTTGGCGGCGTTTTCGTCTGCTTCTGGGAGCCATGGCGGCTCTTCTGCAGGCATCGGTGTCTGCGGCGTCCTTGGGTGGTGAAGTCCTCTGGAGCTTCTCTCCGGCGCCTCCCTGGCGGCGGGTCTCGCCAGCTCGCCGGACTCAATGGCAGTAGGGCTGCCGCTCCTCTGCTGCTCTGCTCCTCTCGCCGATGCTTCCTTTGGCAAGGATGCTCGCCGGCGCTGGAGCTTCGTCGATCTGGAGGAGGATGAGGAAGAAGGACTTGATTGCTTTTTCAAGTTTCTTTTAGGGTCCTCAATGCAATTTCCTGGGCCTCTGTGTAATTTTTAATTTTTATGGCCTTTTTGTACTCCAGAGACTATTTTGCAGCAATATATGTCGGGTGCTTTGCACCCGTTCAACGTTCAAAAAAAAAAATCCTGACATATATATGACAAATAAAGCTGGTATCTGTATAATATTAATATATTCCTCTTATGCTAACAAATATGACAAATTAGACAAAATGGAAAAGAGGAGAAAGAGCAAGCACGAATGTCAAAGAGGACTAGACGGCGGTGATCCCGCTCGGGCCGAGCAACAGCACTAGGAGAGTGGCCACTATCATGAGCAGCGACACCCGCTCCGGCGTCGTCGTTGGGGCACCACCCGCCGTGGCCTTGGTCGCGGCCGTCTGGAACATCAGCTGCCCGCCGTGGATGTCATATGTGATGTTCCTGCCCGCCTGAAGGAGGCTGCCCAGGACAGACCCGGAGCTCGACGGCAGTATGGTGAGGCACGTCAGCCCGCCGGTCACCGCCAAGAAGTAGTTCTCCACCTTGAGCTCCATCACAGCGTCGGTGCCGTTGAACACGAGCGCGAGCCTGGGAACTTTGGCGTTGGTGAAGTCCTTGGTGAGGACGCACAGGTGGCGGAGGTCGCCGGCGGCGTTCACCGGAGCCATGCCCACCGACTGGAGCCTGCTCACCAGCTCCCGCCTCAGGACGGTGTACGCTGCCTGCTCGAGGTAGGTGACAGGCAGGGTGGTGCTGAGGAACACCCCGCCGGAGCCGTCCGCCTCGACGTCGAAGGTCCTCCGGGATGGTGCTTAGGAGCTGGCCGTCGACCTGCACGCCGGTAAGCTTGACGTAGTACAGGTGAGGGCTCTGGTTCTCTGCGGCCTCCTGCAGGGGCGTGCTGGCCCCTGTCACGGCGGCGATGTCGAGGTCGTCGTCGGCGCCCCAGCTCCAGCTGACGAAGCTCTTGCTGGCAGGGTCATCGAGAGGCGCGATGAAGTAGGTGAAGCTGGACATGTTGAGCTGCGACACGAGGGAGAGGGGCCCCCTGCCGAAGCCGGCGAAGCCAGAGGCTCCGCCGAGGTCCGTCTCCACGATGTCATAGTCGTAGCTGCAGCCGAATACGACATCAGCGACGGACGTGGTCGTCCCGAACCTGAATGTGTCGGCGAGGAGGAAGCCGGACGTGTTGGCGGCGCCGTAGAAGTCATGCGAGTACCGGCAGAGGTCGCTGTCGTGGTCGCAGCCGTGGTCGCCGGGGATCATGCGCTGGCAGGTCTCGGAAGCGCAGCGGACCCTTTCGACTGAGTCGGAGTTGCTGGGCAGAAAAGTGGGCGTGGCGGGCGGCGTGAACCTGGCGCACGTGGGGCAGGGCTCGCACTGCGCCCAGACGAGCTCGGTGGTGATGTCCATGACGACGGGGATGGTCTGCGGCGAGGTCCCCACGGAGAGATTGAAGACTAAGGCGCCGGAGGTGTCTGCCTTTGCGCTGGCCACCTGCTGGCCGGCGCCGCCCTGCTGCACCTTCAGCTCCATGTAATCCATGGCAGACTCCTTGATTGATGTACGAACATCTTTGGCAATGAAATTGATGGTCTTGGGAGTCGGTGGGATGGCAGCCGAGGAGACAGTCGCCTGGGCCAGAGGTAGAAGAAGAAGAAGAAAAATAAGTGAGGCCGCCATTGCTACCGTCACTTCGACTGCCATATACCTGCTCTATCTCTACGTACAACAGTACAGTAGGAGTAGTATACTAGAGCTTGCTAGGCAGCTAGCTGCTTTTCTATCAGCAAGAGCCCCTAGTTAACACTATTTATAGAAGCATCCAACTGTACTTCAGCGTTTGGAAGCACAAGACTTTCTAGAGTATGGGCGCGACCACCTGTGGACAGCTGCACCGCAAGAGATATAGTTAGCCGGTTTGGCCTCACGATTAGTCATGCTTACGGGCTACTCCTTGGGGGACACCGACGAAACGAAGATGGCTCACGACTGCTGCACAATCCGAAGATTTTCCACCACACTCCTATAACTCTAAAATGACGCTTCTAAGCAAAACCTTCACAGAGGAATGGGAGGATGACGATGTCGCTGCACGAACATGTCCTAGGGTTTCCCTCATACGCGGAGGTGAGTGGGGAAGGGGTACACTATACACCCTTCAAAAAAGAATGACGACACCCACAGGCATCACCCGTCGGTGTCGGAAGACTGACAAGGATTTCACCCGATCCCCAAAAAACTACTACCCCGAACGCTCTATAGCCTTCCACCCATCAAAGCCGTGCACCAACATGCGCCACTAGGGTCTTGACGCCACAATCATCATCTCACAGTGTACCATTGCAGGCCCTAGAGGATAGAAAATGGAATACATCAGTAATTGGGGTAGCAGCGCGGCAACCGCGCGGGAGGGAACTACCTCCACTGATGTCGCAGTAGCCAACCGGACAAGGACATACCAGGCCAGACGAGCCCGGCCGAGCCCAAATCGGGCCCGTAAAGCCCCCGCCACCATGCTGCAATAGGACGACTAAGCACCGCCACCACCCAGAACTCGCCACCTCTAGTCTCCCTACCAACAAGCCGCCACCACCCAGAACTCCCCACCCTCCAGGGAGCATCATTGCCGCCTTTGAAACTGTCAGCCTGTCCAGATCTAGGCCGAGCGGGCACCACCGACTTCCCACATGCGTAGCGCCCCCTTCCGTCAAGCAGCGGTGCCACCACACCACCTTCCAGCCGGGAAGGGAGCTCTTCCGCCGAACACGTCGATGACCAGAGTGCACAATCGCCAACTGCCCTTACCCTATATGCACGTACGCATGGAAAGAGGCCGCCACGGCCGACACCACATGGGCAGCACCCGACAACACTCGTCGGCGGTGGCAGAAGGGGGTGCGGGCAGGAGGCTTGGATGCTGAAGTGGGAGCCCCAGTCGCTCCGCTTGGGAGGTGACGTGGGGGTGCGAGAGAGTCACCGGACCACTTCTGACTATCATGCATATGTATAGTACACGATCCTATTTAACAGAGTCGCGTGCAATGCTTCTTACTACTATTCTTGGTATGCACTTAGACACTCCGCAAAGGAATAATTGTCGACATCAATTGGTACAGAGGCCCGAGAAAATGCCTCCTTTTATGAAAAAAAAACTAATGAAAGTGGTTGTGACCAAGATTAGCATTCATATTGCCCAAGTTTTCCTTGCAAGGGTCACTTTATATTGTAAAACCCATGTCGTAAAAAATGATGAAGTCGGAAAGTCATGTGGAAGTGATATGTACTGGAGTATATGACAGGAGAAGGAAAGGGAGAAAGGCAATATTTTATGTGCTTAATGTAAGTGTTGGGAAGAGTATCTTCTTCAAAGAAATATCAAGCATAATATACACGTGCGAACACACATACACATACTAAAGGTCAACTAGAGTCGAGGCGGAGATTCAAGATTGATAAATTTAAAATAGACATCTTGCTATTAGTGATTATTTCACCTATGAGTTGAACAATATGTCTTGGTGAGAGCATATCCACTAGATGACCTGATTTACGGCGCCTGAAAATTGGGATAAGGCACTAAAAATGAGTTACATGACACATAACTTTTCCTTCTCTGGCAAATGATGTAAAATAGGGCACCGGTAATTTTCTCTCTAGCATATGATGTATAATAGGGCACAAAAACAAATTTTCATCTTGCACAAATGCATACATATGAATCAACAAATGCACAAATAATATCAAATTAGGTCTCAAGTAATTGCAATAAAAAGAAAACACTGGTACATAAATTTTACATAGTTCATTAACTCTTACCATAAAAATCAACAACAAAATCATCAAACATAACACAAAGCTCATCACATACAACATCAAACACATAGATGAAACTAGTTGTGTTGTTGGACATACCAACTCCACCACTCCCAAGATCTTTTTGAACATCATCATGCTTGTCAAAATCTCGAATGTCATGAAAACCTCCAAGAAGCGTTGGATTCAGCCTTCACTTCTACGCGGTTGCACCGGCTGTCGCATGAGGTCATAGAATGAGTAGTACAAATCTTGGTCACGCTTATTCTCAAGGATCATGTTGTGCACACAAGTTGTGATGATGTACCAAAGGATCTCTCGATGCCAAAACCACGCCGATACACACTCAATAGCAAATTGGGCTTGCAAAATTCCAAAAACCCTTTCTACATCTTTCCTAGTTTCTAGCTTGTGCATTATGAAATTAAAGTTCTTCCTTACATTGAGGTCTTGAAATTTTCCTCATAAAAGTATCCCTCTTCGGATAAATCCATCCTCGAGGTAGTATCCCCATTGGCTTGAAACTCCACCAGTGATGCTTAACCATTGGCTAACTTTGAAAACAGTGGTCGAAGCACATTGATGTCATTGCAATGTCTAGGCATACAGAAAATGTGTGCCGAATCCATGTTTCCTAATCATCCACGACTTTAAGAATGATGGTGGCAGCCTTCTTCTAACCTTTGAATTGTACATGCCAAGCTGCAGCACAGTTCTTCCACCTCTAATGCATGCAATCAATTGAGCCGAGCATATGTGGAGTGCTTTGTTCATTTGAAAAGTATGTGAGTACCCTGAGCATTGGGCGCTCTCAAATACTTTGGCCCAAACACTTCAACCACTGCCACTGCAAACCTCTTGACACACTCCGTTAAAGTGATCTCTCCCATTTCAAAGCGATCATCAATGAGATAAGTAGGAATACCATATGCCATCATGCTCAAAGAGGTAATCACCTTCTGGTTAGTTCCATGTCCAAAAAGGCTGCAACAGCTCTTCTGTTTCTCGAAGAACTGATCACGCTGCATCACACAATTAGCTATATGATGGAGAAAATCTATGGACATGCTAAGATGGCGTCGAAAGTATCGCTCTGGATAGATTGAATTTGCTCCAAAATAGTTGCGCATCAGATTATTGTCTACATCTTGCACCATCATCCGCAAGATCTCATGGCCGAAAATAGAGCCACCATGCTTCAACGTCATTTTCTTGTGCAACATCAATATCAAGGAATATCCTCATTTTCATTCATGCGTACTCCCCATTGAACGAGGAATGATCATACGAGATCATCTACAATCATACAACATATCTAGTAACCAACTACTAACATATCGAAACAACAAAATAAAAAATAGAATTAGCTAGTAAGCTTACCAGGTATCAAACCCCAAGCAATATTATTTCCCGTGTCTCACGAAAAGGGGTTATTTCTCGAATTAAAGCCAATGTTTCCATTAATGGTGTGGTACCGGGTGTGACACTCTTGGTATTGAACATCAGTAACCTAGTCATCAATAGACGTTGTATGAGTGTGTGAACCTGATGGTAATGATGATGTGGATTAGTTTTTTTCTCTTGGTAGGGAAAATATACCGGTAGACAACAATATATTCGGTTTCATACATACTGGCCACAATACTGCCCAAGATATTACAAGCATAATTATAAATCATCCAAATTCTTTAAATTTGAGCAAACTTTTGTAATGATGATGGTAAGTTTCGTCCGGTATTGTTTTTTTTGGGTGGTGACCTGGAAAACCGGTTTCTGGTGAGATACCAGAAATACCAGTCGAGAAAAAAACTATGAATACGTGGCTATTCTGTCCCGTCTTGATTTTGGTAAAAACTCATGCAAAAAAATAAATACAAAATCCATACAAGTATTTGTATTTGACATCACAACTTTGAATTGACATCACAATTTTGTACTCGTGGCTCCGCCACTGCGTACATGTTTATCGAAGAAACATGGAAAGGAGGCACTGAACAATGACAACATTGGCTAGCTTAAGCATGACAACCAGCATAAAAATAGAAAATAACCGTGTTTATGTGCATAAGTACATTGGTAGGCACACGATGGAGGCGGCTCATACATTGGTAGGTACGTACAGCCTCGTACTGAACGCGCGCAGTCCGGCCTGGTTTTTGTTCGGCGACCCAGTCGTATATCCATGGCCGGTCAATGCCGTCTTAGCACTTGGCAAAACAATACTACTACTATACACCCATGCAACAACGAAAGTGTTGATGAATATCTAGTTCGTGAGCAAACACTTCCTTGCTTATCCTCCTATACGCTGCAGAACAAATGCTCGGCCGGTTTTCCGTCCTCGCTTCTTTAGTTTCCGGTTTGCTTATCCTCGCTTCTTTAGTTTCCGGCTACTGGAAACAAGAAAATTTATATCTAGAAAGTCATAGAAAAAGGGCAAGACATCTCTCTCTCTCAGTTCAACAAACAAGCTGATTAATTAGTAAATACACCAGGTGTGATGGAGGAGGACAAAGCCGGCCCAATGACACATATAGGTTGGGCCAGGGCGACGACTCCGAGTCTTGCTATAGAACGAAGTTAGACATCCATCTGAAGTGCAATACAGCAATCTCTATACCTAATATACCCGAAAGACTAGTTTGTAGCAATTGAATTCATGCACTAGCCAATGCAATCAAAAGTCACAACTGATGAAAAGGGCTCAATGCCCTCCCTCGTGTCTAGGACGTGGATGTACAACAAGTCCTCAAACCATAAACCCTAAATCCTAAGACTCGGGATCGATGGAATTGACAATTGACTAGGATGGGAACTGATGCCGGTGTCTGGGCTTGGGTTACGTGTTAAATGGAATGGAGGAGGCTGTGTGAGGTATACAACGATGACCGTATCCAATTGGTATACCAGTCTAGGAAGAATACATGTCTAACATCTCACGATGGGATTGAGTTAACCGTTTATCCTTCAGATTCGAACCTAAGTAACTGTTTTGCGTAAATGGACAATATAGGCTAATCATTAGGTTATTAGGGTTTAAATGATAAAGAGTTGGTTATTAAGGGTTGAACCGCTTATTAGATATATATATATATATATATATATATATAGGGAGTAGCTCGCCTTCTAGACTATGTGTTTGTAGTTGTAGCTTGTGTCATATTTCTCCATGTCAATGTCTATAGATCATATAACCTGCCCACCGCAACAAATTCCATCCTAGACTAGATACCCGATTCGGTGAAATTATGACATCTTTTATCCTTTTCATTATTTCATGAATGATTTTTCAAGTGGGGCACAACAAGTTGTGCTTCGCTCGTTCGGTGATCGTGGGAGGATATGCAACTGATGAGCGGTAGGCGACTCGGAGGTTTGATGGTCGATGATAGTTAGATCGGCACATGAATCCCCTCAGTGTCGTCCTAAGATGTTTTCTTTTATCGGGAATCTAAGACCCACACTTGGTGGATCGCTATTCCCTACCAAAGTTCTAGAAGGGAGAAATCGTACCATTTGTTTTTAGTAATGGGCCGTGAAGATGAATACTTGCCAAATGGAGGCAATTAGTGTAAACAAAAAGTTCTAAAAGTAGGGTGCTAACAACTAGCTAGAAGTCACTCCAAGTTTAACACAAAAAACTTTGATTTATTTGACCATGACATATATAGTTTGTGTAACCACTTGTAGGTGTAGATCAAATAAACTACCGCCGCGTTATATGTACATGTTATCTGATGAAGGCGATGATAACAAGTGATCAGATTGAGTGATTCACGCTTTTCTCTACATGAAGCTAGCTAATGTCAGTAGAAAGATCTATAAATATGCCTGCCCAGTCACAAATTGAGGAATACACAAACTGAGCAGCTAATTAGCCCATTATAGGCACTGCCTAGTTGCAAAAGTAGTTAGCTAGAAAGAGGCATGGCAATGAAGGCCATCGTCGCTGGCACGCGGGTGCTGGTTGTGGTGGCGTTGGTCGTGGTCTGCATGTCCGGCGAGGGCGCGACGGCGCAGCAGGCGAGCGGCGTGATGGCCACGTACAACCTGTACCATCCAGAGCAGATCAACTGGGACCTGCGCGTGGCGAGCGTCTTCTGTGCGACGTGGGACGCCGACATGCCGCTGGCGTGGCGGAAGCGGTACGGCTGGACGGCGTTCTGCGGCCCCGCCGGCGCGCACGGCGAGCCCTCCTGCAGTCGCTGCCTCCAGGTGACGAACAGGGCGACGGGGGCGCGGACAGTGGCGAGGGTGGTGGACCAGTGCGACAACGGCGGGCTCGACCTGGATGTCGCCGTGTTCCAGCAGATCGACACTGACGGCCGCGGCGCTGCCAACGGCCACCTCGGCGTCGACTACGAGTTCGTCGGCTGCCAAGACTGATTACGCACAATGGGTCCCTACACATAATAAAATATGCATGGAATCAATAGTCAAGTTCCTAGGTTATTAGGAAGCTTTATAAATCTCATGGATTTAGTTGTTGGTAAAGAATGATAACTTGATCACGATCAAGATATGTAATCCGATTGTAATAATCTAGCCTACGGGGCGCATATAAACACATACATGATACATGGGGTATATATGACATGAGTATAAAACTTTACGTGGAAGATGGTAGGAGAAGCCATCCTCTTCCGCTACATCTGGCGGAAGAATTGGCTCGTCTCTACCTACCCCTCGCCTCTATGTCCACCGACAAGGTGACTGCCCGGCCTTGGCGTGCCTCACTTAAAGAAGTTCATGCCAAGAAATGTATCTGATCTTTCCTATGAGAAGGGACGTGATTTGTGGAATTGTTGTGGAAGCTAGGCGTAGCATATCTCCCTAATAGAAGTGCCCGTTACTTTAGCATTATTGTTCGGTCTTGACCGAAATATGTTAAACAGATCTGTATCCTCTAAACAAATGGCTATCCAAAAGATTTTTACACTATAAAAAATGTGTTAACTTGTGACTTTCTTTTAGTGACCGTGGATGTATTGGTCGTATATCTATAACCATTTCGAACCAAACGATCTGAATGCATTTGGGAAGGTCCAAATCCTGAAGAACTATACTACGACCATTTTTTCTAGAAAGGTCATAATTTTTATACATAAATTGGTCATAAAATAGATAGCACTAATTTATGACCTTATTTTTAACCGACTACGACTAATTTAAATGATCATGACTGCTAATATATGATCGTTGCAGCCGCCTCAATAATTTTATCTACGTGTCATGTTTATGTGTCAATTTTTGCTTATGTGTCTAGATAACACTAGGATGGTGTTTGTTTTAACTAGTGGTAACGTAAACGGGAAAGGATCGGAACCAGGTTATGGTGGGATTGCAGTGTAATGAAACTTTTTCTTATTTTGTTTGGTTCCACTCGGTAATGGTATTGATTACCTGTACGACGTCCTGCTGGTGTTCTTCCTAGAGACGACGGTTGCAACTTCCGGCGATTTGCTTGTACTCTCTTTGTTTTAAAATATAAAATGTTTTAGGTTTGTGAAAAAAATGTATCTAAACTTTTTTTAATATGTAGATTCACTCCAAACTTGATTGGACCTACGTACGAAAAGAAGTCTAGATATATTTGTTTTACAAAGCTAAAACATCTTATATTTTAAAATAGAGGGAGTAATATATAGGAAGTTGAGGGAGAGATTGCGGAGTACCAACACCATCTCTAGTGAAGGGGATCAACAGAAGTTGTTGCTCCTTTGTTCACAATTCTCTCACGGCATGTTGCTTGTGATAGAGAATGCTGGGGGGGAGATCTGCTTTGACGGTGACCAGCATCGGAGCATGTAGACGATCACGACAAGAGAGTAGAGGGGATCGCCGGATCAAGGGCAGATAGGAGAGGGGATTGCCGGATCAATGGTTCGAGCCATCGCCAGTTCATCTGGTAACGTGATTTGTTTCTGGAGGAGGGTGGCGGAATCATAATTAAGCTAGATTGTAAAAACTCGACCCGTAAATCGCAAGTATAGGCTGAAGAAAAAGTGTTTAGGGATAAAAAAAGACGGCATGAAACGTGGCCCGTAAACTTAACCGTAAAACCAGATATTCCCCAAATTATCTTCATATGAGTTTGAGTCCATATAAATAGAGGGTTCTATTTTATATTTTTGAAATGTCTAAAATGTATTTTTACCATAAATTTTGCATATGACCTCAAATCGAGACGATACAAAAATAAATTTCGTTTATCTCAAAGAGGCGCATACTGTATGGTTTGTTCCAACTATGAAAGGGTTTTGGAAGTTTCTTCGAAAAAAACATTTTTGGTCACTGAGAAATCAAAAATTAATATTTGTGCACAAAATGAAATCTCCTTGTGGCCACGGTGTTTGCCATTCCAATATGTGCACCTGTGCATAATATGGGATATCTGAACAAACTATACCATAGTTGTGGCCATAACATTGGTCATTTGGCTTGATTTTTTAATTGTGTATGTCCATTTTGTAATATGCTACAAAATTCGGACATGGCCGTTCTTAGCTAGGGTTGAATATTCCAAAAATATTTGTGGATCTCCCATTAAATATGTACTTGTGAATATCAAAATGATTTTGAAATAAAAAATATTACAAAACTATCATGTAGTTGTAATTAAAATTTTGCTCACTTCTTACTAAATCGACAGAAAAATGTCTATTTGATGAGAGGTTACTAGAAAATTTTGAGATGCAACCAGTTAGTTATATGGCGTACTACTTTTGAAAATTGGGGTGGTCCAATTTTGGAATATATTATTGGTAGGTTCTACACAAAAATAACCAATTTTGACACTTATAAAATGGAAAAAAACAATTTTTTGTGTGAAGAAAATGAAAACTCCTTTGGCAACACTGTTTTCCACTCCAAGATACACATGCATGCATAATATGGACACAATATCACAAAATGTACCATCAATGTGACCATAAGATTGGTCACTTAAAATCCACAAATATTTTTACATGATAGCTCTTTTCTAACACACTTTTTATTTTATTTTTTGCAATATTCCAAGTTTTTTATTTTCCTAAAAACTATGTCATATAAAATGACAGAATGCGAAGGTTTTCTATATTTTTATTTTTTTTGAATTAGTTACGCTGATTTCAAGACGTAGGAAAAATGGCGAGCATGACCGTTCTCATCTAGGGGTGGACTCTTGCAAAAATTTCAATGGATTTCTAATGAAACAACATCTTGTGAACCTAAAACTGATTTTAGCAACAACAAAAAATCATGAGCCAACTATTGAGCAGTTATAGTCAAATCTGACCAACTTCTTACTGATTTCGCATAAATTTGTCTATTTGATGGGAAGTGTATGTAAAGCTTTTTAGGGCGACTTCTTTTGAGCTCCTGCTATGCAGAAGCCAGCTTATGGAAAACGATGTAGAGAAATTGTGGTGGAAGTAAGCTACTAGAAACTGTATGAAAGACTTTTTTTGGGATTATGAAATATGGATTATTTTATGTGTTGAGTTGTGAAATGTCTGTAATGCCTTCAAATTTTGAAAATCATGAACCAAAATTCAAAATTTTATGAACTAAAATTATAAAATCATAAAAAAAATGAAAAATCATAAATTAATTTCAAAAATCATGAACCAACTTTGAAAATCATGAACCAATTACAAAAACCATGAACCAAAATTGGAGATTTTATTTTTGAAAAACTAATGATTTTCCTAAAAAATGTAATCAGAAGTAAAATAGAAAGGAACGTATAAAACCGAAAAAAGATAAAAGATAAAAGAAATAGATAAACTGATAAATAAAACAAAATAAATATAACGTGAACTGAGCCGGTCCAACAGGGGTGCATCCTGTGCCGGGGCGGCAATATAGCATTCCGGTCGCTAATCGCTCATGCTGGATTGATTTTTTTAGGAGAGATCATGCTATATTGATGATCGCTAATCGCGCGCTGGGCTAAGCCCATCTAGACGAAGGACGTGAGCGAAGCATAGAGTTCAACTCGCTAGAAGCGATAGATAGGAGTTCCCTTTTTCTTACACAAAGAATGGGATGTTCTGCTTAGAGCATTTCCACTCGTTCCCCCGATCCAGCATTCGGCATGGCCGTTTTTTCACCCGCATGAGGGGCGCCGGATAGACCACCGATATACGCGACGTTGGATCCTAGTATAGTTTTAAAAACCGTACCGGGTCACTGGTTAAACCGGAAAAACAGAAACTGAAGCCTCCGGTGGTTTGTTAAATTTGGATGGACCGCTGCAATTGAACCGGTTTTTTGGAAAACCGAGATATCGACCACTGGTTCAACCGGTCTTCACGACCCACATCATCCAACAGCTTTCAAGATGGGCTAACCAACTAGTCCACCAATTGTTTGTGCTATATTAGTACACGCATGTTCTAAATATGCAATGTCTAGGTCATACAAGAAAATGCGTTCTAATCCATGTTTCCTGATCATCCACGACTTTAAGAATGATGGTGGAAGCTTTCTTATGACCTTTGAATTGTCCACGCCAAGTTGCAACACATTTCTTCCATCTTCAATGCATGCAATCAATTGAGCCGAGCATATCTAGAGTGCTTTGTTCATCTCGAAAAGTATGTGAGTACCCTAAGCATTGGACACTCTCAAATACTCTGGCCTAAACACTTCAACCACCGCCACTGCAAACCTCTTGACACACTAAGTGAAAGTTCTCTCTCCCGTTTCTCAATGAGATCAGTAGGAATACCATATTCCATCATGCTCAAAGCGGCAACCGCCTTCCGGATAGTTCCATGTCTAAAAAGGCCGCAACAACTCCTCCACTTCTCGAAGAACCGATCACGGTGCTTCACACAAGTGGCTATATGATTGAGAAAATCTAGGGACATCCTAAACCGGCGTCAAAAGTATCGCTCTGGATATATTGGATTTGCTCCAAAATAGTTGCGCATCAGATATTGTCTACATCTTGCATCATAGTCCGCAAGATCTCATAGCCGAAAACAGAGCCACCATGCTTCGGCCTCTTTTTCTTATGCAACATCAACATCAAAGTATTGTCCTCATCTTTGTTCATATTGTGCTCCTCATTGGACGAGGAATCATCATACGAGATCATCTGCAATCATACAACATATCTAGTAACCAACTGCTAACATATTGAAACAACATAATCAAAAATAGAATTTGCTAGTAACCATTAGCTGTGTGTCTCACGAAAAGGGGTTATTTTTGGAACGAGAGACAATGTTTCCATTAATGGTGCGGCACCGTATGTGACACTCTTGGTATTGAACATCAATAACCTGATCATCGACAGACGCTATATGAGTGTGCAAACGTGATGGTGATGGTGATGTGGATCAGGGTTTTTTCTCTTCATAGGGGAAATATACCGGTGGGGAGAAACGGACGGGCGCCCGAGACCGAAATAGCCTCGCGCTCCTCTCGCCCTCCCTGAGGCGAGGGGGTGCCGCCACCAGTCCAGCTGAACCCTCCCTCCTTCCTCCTCCCCCTCGCTGCCACCACCGGCAGAGGCCGCCGGGCTTATCCTGGGCGGCGCCGGCGGCGAAGGCCGTCCTCTACCCTCGCGCCTCGACGATCTGGTCGGGGGCGGCGGTCCCGATGGCGGTGGTGCGCTCCAGGAAGCGGCGGCTCGGGCTCCCACGAGTGGCATCGGACGGCGGAGCAGACGAGCATGGCGGGGCGATGAAGCGACATCGCCGAGGGATCTGGGTGTATCGCGGTGCCTTCCCGGGCCCCATCTGGGCTTCGGCGGGCCAGCGCGTCCGCCACAGAGTCGCTTCCCGGAGATGGCGATGGCGATGTTGGAGTGGGGTGGCAGCCTGCCCATTGCAGCAAGACGGCGGGGGCTTTACGTGCTCATCTGGGCCCGGCCGGGCTTGCCTGGGCCTGGTGTGCCCCCGCTACCTTGCCTGGTCCATGACCACCTTTAGGTGGTGGAGGTGGGCTCCTCCCGCGGGGCGGCAGTGCTGATGCCCCTAACCTGTGCACCGTGGCTGCCTCTGTCTCGTGGGCGATTTATCGATGTGTACGATGAGACGATGTCGATGGTGTACCCAAGATCGTTGTGGCGCGTGGTGGTGGATGGTGAGGTTGGTGGTGGTGCTCCGAATCGCCTGGGGTTGTTTTGTTGATGGGGGTTAGGGAGAAATCCTTGTCGGTGCCGATTTCGTCGCGGTGCCGCCTTCGGGTGGCGCCTTTCCTTCTTAGAGGGCGTCACGGATATCTCCTCTCCACTCTACTCCAAGTGCCAGGGGAAACCCTAGGTCCAGTCACTGGTCCGGACAGCAGCGCCGTGTAGACGACGCTCCCCTTCGTGAAGGTGTTGTTTTGGTGCTGGGCGCTTCGGTGTGCTAGGAGCGCGGTGGGACAAATCCGAAGGGCGCAACGATAGCGGGTCTTCCTAGCTTCGTCGATTCGCTGTTTTTCCTTTTTGTTTTCTTTTGGGCATGTTTTAGCTGTTTCCCTAGCATTTTCGCTTGTTCGAACTGATGTATCTGGTCATTGCTATATTAATATAGCGAGTAGCCTATTTCGAAAATATACCGTGGACAACAATATTTTCAGTTTCGGACATACTCCCTCTGTTCCAATTTACATTGCGCCTAACTTTTTTAATGTTTTTCCAAATTACTCTGCATCTCACACGCTTCCAAAAGGCCCATACACCTTTTTACCGAGTACTAGTTGAGCATGCATGCATTGCCATTTAACATATGGGTAAAATGGTGCAGCTTCGTGAGAAAGGAATCTTCGGGGCACTCCTTGGCTAAGACCAGTGTAAAATGAAATAGAGGGAGTACTAGCTACAATACTGTTTGAGATATTATAAGACCAATTATGACTTCATTCAAATTTATCAAAATTCTTTAAATTTGAGCAAAATTTGTAATGACGGTAAATTTCGTCTGGTACTGTCTTTTCTCGGTGGTAGCCTGGAAAACCGGTTTCTGGCAAGATAAAGAAAATACCGGCCAAGAAAAAAAAACTATGAATCCGTCCGTGTTTACACTATAGATGCGGTGGCGAAGACATGGCCCTTCGGTGTAGTCGGCATTTTGGCAAACTCGGGCAAAAAATATACTCCCTCCGATCCATATTACTTGTCATTGAAATGGATGTATCTAGTATTACAACATGTCTAGATACATCCATTTTAGTAATGACAATATGATCGGAAAAAATCCATACAAGTATATGTATTTGACATCACAACTTTGAACTGACGTCACAATTTTGTATTCGTGGCTCCGCCACTGCGTACATGGAAAAGGAGGCACCGAACAATGACAACATTCGCTAGCTTAAGCATGACAGCCAACATAAAGGCAAGTGCTAGGCGTCCCCCGAGCGATGGGAGAGCTCCCATCACCTTTTCGTCTTGTGGCGTGTCATTTCACGCCAAAACATCCGCGTTCTACATATATTTCTTTTTTGCTTCGAAGCAAAAAAGTTCGTTCAAAAATAGAGCGTCTCGGAGACCTCACCGGAGACCTCGCGGAGACCATGCAGCAAAAATTATGCTAATGTAGCAAAACCGACTTTGGAGACATCGGAAAAACTTCGCCCGTGACTCTCGCCGGAGACCTTGTAGCAAAAAGTTGACACTGTTGTAGCAAAACCACAAGACGGTTGTAGCAACAAAGTTCTTCTAATGTAGCAAAATCCTACTTCACCGGAGACATCTCCGGAGAATTTAGCCGGAAAACCTCGTTGGAGAACTTGTAGCAAAAATTTTATGGTATTGTAGCAAAAAAAACAGAGGTAGCAAAAAAATGTATCAATGTAGCAAAAATACGGAATCTTTTTAGCAGAAATAATTTTTGCTATTGTGGCATCCTAGCAAAATCCGGGATCTCGTAGCACCACCGCCGACGCATGTAGAAAACTCCGATGCCACATGTATAGCAGACATCGACGCCTTTTGCAGCCCAAAAAATCGACCTCAGGTGGCAAAAACGACGTCGACGCCTGTAGCAAACGCCGGCGCCACTCGTAGCAAACACCCTTGTAGCTTCAGGGCGGCGCGAGCGTGCTCATGGAGATGGAGGCATGTGGCGGCCTCAAGGAGGTGAAGGTCGACGACGGAGCTGACGGAGGTAGAGAAGAGGTCCCTGTGGGCGGCCTCAAGGAGGTGGGAGGTCGGCGGCGAAGCTGACGGAGGTGGAGGAGAGGTCCTGCGCGGGTGGCTCATGGAGGTGAAGGACCACCGGCGGGTGGCGAGGCGAGCAGGACATGGCGGCGGCGCTCGTCTCCCGTGTTGATTTGGGGAAGAAACAGGAAGATACAGGAGGATAAGGCAAGGTGGGAGTGGGCCTGCAGGAAACGCACGTCCGTATTTGCAAAACCAACCCGATGTGATATCTCGTCAGAGGGAAGGTAATCATTTTCCCAACATAAAACTAGAAAATAACCGTGTTTATGTGCATAAGTACATTGGCACTCCCTCCGTTTCAAAATATAAGATGTTTTAGCTTTGTGAAGCAAATGTATCTAGACATGTTTTAGTATGTAGGTTCACTCAACATTAGGATGAATCTACACACTAAAAGAAATCTAGATTCATTTTCTTTATAAATCTAAAACATCTTATATTTTGGAACGGAGGGAGTAGGCATCTTAAAACATGCCTCGTACTGAACGCGCGCAGTCCGGCCTGTTTTTTGGTCGACGACCCAGTCGTATATCCACGGTAGATCTATGCCGTCTTAGCACTTGGCAAAACAATACTGCTACTGCACACCCATGCAACAACGAAAGTGTTGATGAATATCTAGTTTCTTATTTTCGCAAAAAAAAAAAAGAATATCTAGTTTCTTGAGCTAGTACTTCCTTGCTTGTACCGTGCGGGTCCCATCCTCCTGCGCTGCAGAACAAATGCTCGGCCGGTTTTCCATCCTCGTTTCTTTAATTTCCGGCACATGACCGGCTACTGGAAACAAGCAAATTTATCTAGAAAGTCGTAGAAAAAGGGCAAGACATCTCTCTCTCAGTTCAACAAACAAGTTGAGTAATAAATGGTAAGTATACCAGGTGTGATAGAGGAGGACAAAGCCGGCCCATGACATATAGGTTGGGCCAGGGCGACGGCTCGGAGTAGTCTTACTACAGAATGAAGATAACCATCCATCTGAAGTGCAATACAGCAATCTATATATGCTAATTATAATTATGTTTTTCTCTCAAAAAAATATACTTACTAATTATGTTTGGTGACACCAGAGGATAAGTTTCTGCTGGAGCCGGCGCTAGGGGCGGTTAGGGTATTTACAACGCTGGGCGCTATGACAGGGCGCTAGGATCTTTTTTCCAGTTGATCGGCAGTTAAGTTTAGAAATCCTAGCGCCTGCGTAGAATAGGCGCAAGAAAAAGAGTCGACACTTGACCTGTTTTACTCTCTGTGTACCACGTGAAGCATGGAAGACAGGAGACGGACAACCGAAATGTTAAGCATCTAGTGCTGGCTTATAGCATTGGGAGAATAGACGTCTGAACGATTTCTAATTCGATAATAATTATTATGTTTCACTGTAGCACTCCCATTAAACATGCTCTCTCGACAAGGTTTAGATCTTGGACTCTACTTTTCGTCCCCTTGTGTCTAGGTCTTTACTTACCTGGCCTAAATTTTGAACTTCCCGCTTTGATCTGGTGGGCTGTGAGTTTCAAATTATGGTTGCTATTGTTGGCTTTACATATAAAATAGGTAATACACCCAAAATACTATTTTGTATCTATTGAATTCGTGCGCTATCTAATGCAACCAAAAGTCACAACCGATGAAAAGGGCTAGAGAATTAATTTCAGCACCCTCCCTCATGTCTAGAACGTGGATGTACAACAAGTCCTTAACCCATAAACCCTAAACCCTAAACCCTAAGACGCGGGATGGATAAAATTGTCAATTGACTAGGCTAGGAACCGATGACAGTGTCTGGGCTTGGGTTACGTGTTAAATAGAATAGAGGAGGCCGTGTGAGCTATACACACGATGACCGTATCCAATTGGTATACTATACCATATCAGACACCAGTCTAGGCAGAATACATGTCTAACATCTCACGATGTGATTTCATGAATAACCGTTTATCTTCTGGATTCGAACCAAAATACACGTTTTGTGTAAATGGACAATATAGGTTAATCATTAGGTTATTAGGGTTTAAATGATAAAGAATTGGTTATTAAGGGTTGAACCGCTTATTAGATATATTAACGTCTTGCTCTCCATCATGAATAGGGAGTAGCTCGCCTTCTATACTATGTGTTCGTAGTTGTAGCTTGTGTCATATCTCTCCATGTCAATGTCTATAGATCATATAACCTTCCCTACATGATTATGATCATCCTTTTATACCTTTGATGGTTGAACATAGTTTATGATATAAATTATTCTATTCAATTTTGTAAGTTGGTTGATCCTGAAATATTTATTGGTGCAAATTATTTACTCTATCATTGATGCTAGAACAAAAAGTTTAGTGGATAGAACAATAGTGGTGATGAAGTGCATTAGATGGAGTGGATTGAAGGGCTTATTAGCCTAGTGCTAGAAAGGGCAAAACAATTTGTGCTTGTTGGCTAAGAACGAAAAAGGGTAGGTATGTTCTTTCCCGCCATAGCCATATGTCGATTCTTAACTTCATGTGATAAGCGATGTTTTTATTTTTGCTGGTGATTAGCATCAGCGATGCTTTTCAATAATAACTACAGAGTTGGTGATCAACCAATTCTCAACATATTATTAAACCCATTATAACTTGTAGGGGTCATTTTACCATGGAAAAATTAATCATGCATTTAGGTCAATTAGTATTCCATAGGTTTGTACATATTTGCTTACATAATCATACATTGCAAACCACTAGTAAGATATTTTTAGGCCAAATGCTTTGGAAAACCCTACCAATATATTTAATAATACATACATATACAAAAAGGGAAACTCTTCTCTGTATTGAAGTCTGCGGAAGGGAAGATCAAGAAAGAGCACCAAGTGTTGATGGTCAATAATACCACCAATTTCAAGAAGCAAGCCTAAAAAAAGGGAAACTTGAAAAAGGGTGGTAATAAATCTACCGCACCGGCGAAGAAGACCAAGGCTGGGACTAAGCCTGATACTGAGTGCTTTTACTGCAAGGGAGAAGGTCACTGGAAGCGGAATTGCCCCAAATACTTAGCGGATCTGAAGAACGGCAACATCAAGAAGAAAGATATATCTGATATACATGTTATTGATGTGTATCTTTCTAGTAATCGTTGCAGTGTCTAGGTATTTGATATTGGTTCGGTTGCTCATATTCATAACTCGAAACAGGTGTTGTAGAATAAACGAAGACTAACGAAAGACAAGGTGACAATACGCGTTGGAAACAGATCAAAGGTTGATGTGGTCGCGGTCGGCACGCTCCCTCTTCGTCTACCATCGGGATTAGTTTTATACTTAAATAATTATTATTTAGTGCTTGCGTTGAGCATGAACATTATATCATGATCTTGTTTATTGCGAGACGGTTACTTGTTTAAGTCCGAGAATAATGGTTGTTAGATTTATATGAGAAATATCTTTTATGGTCATGCACCTTTGATAGATGGTCTATTCTTATTGAATCTCGATTGTAGTGATACACATGTTCAAAATAAAGAAGCTAAACGTTTGAAATTGAATGATAATTCTATATACATGTAGCACTGTCATCTTAGTCACATTGATGTGAAGCGTATGAAGAAACTATATTCCGATGGACTTCTTGAATCACTTGAAAGATACGAAGCATGTCTGATGGGAAAAATGACTAAGACTCCATTTTCTAGTATGATGGAGCGAGCTACGGACTTATTGGAAACCATACATACCGATGTGTGTGGCCCGATGGCTGTAGCATCGCGCGGTGGTTATTGTTATGTTCTTACTTTAAGGGATGATTTGAGTAGATATGGGTATATCTATTTCATGAAACATAAGTCCAAAACTTTCGAGAAGTTTAAGGAATTTCAAAGTTAAGTGGAGAATCAATGTAACAAGAAGATTAAATTTCTACGATCTGATCATGGACGTTAAGTTAAGAGTTTGGCGAGCATTTGATCAATGTAACAAGTCTAAGTTAAGAGTTTGGCGAGCATTTGAAGAAATGTGGAATACTTTCACAACTGATACCGCTGGGAACACCACAACATAATGGTGTGTCCAAACGTCGTAATCGAACTCTTTTAGATATGGTTCGTTCTATGATGTCACTTACAGATTTACCTTTGTCATTTTGGGGTTATGCATTAGAAACAACCGCATTCACTTTAAATAGGGCACCAACTAAATCTGTTAAAATGACACCGTATGAATTATGGTTTGGGAAGAAACCTAAATTTTCGTTCCTTAAAGCTTGGGGTTGTGAAGCTTATGTAAAGAAGTTACAGCCCGAAAATCTTGAACACAAAGCAGAAAATGCGTCTTCATAGGATACCCAAAGGAAACTATTGGGTATTCCTTCTATCATATATCCGAAGGAAAAATCTTTGTTGTCAAGAATGGATCCTTTCTAGAGAAGGAGTTTCTCTTGAAAGAAGTGACTGGAAGGAAAGTAGAACTCGACGAGGTTGTCGAACCTTCTCTCAGATTTGAGAGTAGCACAACACCGGAAAAAGTTCCCGTGGCGCCTACACCGATAGGAGAGGAAGATAATGATAAATATCATGAAACTTTGATCGAAATTACTATGAAACCTCGTAGGTCGATGAGAACTCGTACCACTCCCGATTGGTATGATTCCGTTATGAGTGTAATGTTGGTGGAAAACACCGACGACCCTGCGACATATGAGGAAGCAATGATGCGCCCAGATTCCAATAAATGGCAAGAAGTCATGAAATCCGATATTGGATCCATGTACGAAAACCAAGTATGGACTTTGGTGGACTTACCGGATGGCCGAAAGGCTGTCAATAACAAATGGATTTTCAAGAAGAAAACAGATGCTCATGGTAATGTGACCATTTATAAATCTCGACTTGTCGCAAAAGGGTTTCGACAAATTCAAGGAGTGGACTACGATGAGACTTTGTCCCCGGTAGCAAAGCTAAAGTCTGTGAGGATTTTGTTAGCAATTGCTGCATATTATGATTATGAGATATGGTAGAAGGATGTCAACATAGTGTTCCTTAATGGAGACATTGATGAAGAGTTGTATATGGTATAACCCAAAGGTTTTATCGATCCTAAAGATGCTAACAAGGTATGCAAACTTCAACAGTCCATTTATGGATTGAAGCAAGCATCCCGAAGTTGGAATCAACATTTTGATAAGGTGATTAAAAGTTGGTTTTATACAAACTTATGGAGAAGCTTGTATTTACAAGAAAGTGAGTGGGAGCTCTGTAGCATTCCTAATACTATATGTGGACAACATATTGTTGATTGGGAATGATATAGTCCTTCTTAAAAGTGTCAAAGATTATTTGAATAATAGTTTTTCAATGAAGGATCTTGGCGAAGCTACTTACATATAGGAATAAATATTTATAGAGATAGATCGAGACACCTAATATCGTTGTCACATAGTACATATTTAGACAAAGTTCTAAAAAGGTTTGGAATGGAAGATAGCAAGAAAGGGTTCTTGCCCATGTTGCACAATACGACCTTGAGTAAAACTCAAAGTCCTACTATGGCAGAAGATAGATAGAGGATGAGTAAGACTCCCTATGCCTCAGCCATAGGATCTATCATGTATGCCATGCTATGTACTAGACCCGACATTGCATATGCTGTTAGTTTGACTAGTAGATATCAAAGTTATCAAGGGGTGGATCATTGGACAGCGGTCAAAAACATTCTTAAGTACCTGAGAAGAACTAAGGATATGGTTCTTTCTTATGGAGGTGATGAACAGCTCGTTGTTAATGGTTACACCGATGCTAGTGGGAACACCAATCCGGATGATTCTAAATGTCAATCTGGATACGTATTTACTTTGAATGGTGCAGCAGTGAGCTAGAGGAGTGCAAAGCAAAGCGTTATGGCGAGATCTTCAACTGAATCGGAATACATAGCTGCTTTGGAGGCTTCACAAGAGGCGATATGTATGAAGGAGTTCCCAATGCACTGGACCCAATGTCTATCTACTGTGATAACATGGGAGCCATAGCCAATGCGCAAGAATCAAGGTCATACAAGAAGTTGAAGCATATCAAGCTGCGTTTTCACGCTATTCGAGAGCATGTCCAAGATGGTTACATAAAGATTTGCAAAGCACACACAGATCTGAATGTGGTGGATCCGTTGACTAAACCTCTCTCGAGGGCAAAACATGACCAGCACCAAACCGCCATGGGTGTTCGGTATATTACCATGTAATCTAGATTAGTTGACTCTAGTGCAAGTGAGAGACTATTGGAGATATGCCCTAGAGGCAATAATAAAAATAGTTATTATTATATCTTTGTGTTTATGATAAATGTTTACATTCATGCTATAATTGTATTTACCGGAAACATTAATACTTGTGTAATTTGTAAACTTGTTAGAGTCCCTAGTAAAGCCTCTTTGTAATACTAGCTTGTTGGTTGATAGCTGATCATGGTTTCCTGATCATGAACATCGACATGTTATTAACAATAAAATCATATCATTAGGAGAATGATGTGATGGACGTACTCCTATAGATAAGCGTAGCATAAATATTAAGTCATTTCAAATTGTTCAATTGGTATAAGCTTTCAGATACATAGGTTAGGACCATGAGATCGTGCTAATCACCATCACTGGATGGATGCTTTGATGACATCAAACACCACTTCATAACTGGCTGGTTATAAAGGTGGCATTGAGTGTTCGAAAATTATGTGTTGAGGCACATGGATCAAGAGTGGTATTTGTCCATCTATATGACGAATAGATATACTCTGGGCCCTCTCGGTGGAATGTCATCCAATTAGCTTGCAAGCATGTGACTGGCTCACAAGGATCACATATCACAGAAACGAGTAAAGAGTACTTATTGGTAACGAGGTTGAACTAGGTATGCAGAGATACCGAAGATCAAACCTCGGATAAGTAAACTATCGCAAGACAAAGGGAAATTGGCATCGTATGTAAATGGTTCATTCGATCGCAAAGTAATCGTAGAAATATGTGGGAGCCTTATGAATTTCCAGATTCCTCTATTGGTTATTGATCGGAGAAGAGTCTCGGTCATGTCTGCATAATTCACAAACCGTAGGGAGACACACTTAAGGATTCAATGTTGTTTAGTAGATATAGAATGTGAGTAAGAAGACCAAATGTTGTTCGGAGTATCAGATGAGATCCGGTATATCACGGGGAGATCTGGAATGGTTTGGAGAATAAGATTCATATAAGGAAAGTGCAATTCTGGAGTTCGGGAATGATTCCGGTGTTTTTATCGGAATGACCTAGAAGTGTCTAGAAGGTTCACCAATTCGGAAGAGGAAGGGTACATGAATGAGTCATGACAAAGTGGAATGGTGGCATCATGTCCTAGGTCAAAGGGCTGTGCAAATAAAAGAGAGAAATCAAACTCCAAAATTGAAAGTCAAAATGCAAGTTTGAAAAGTCAAACTGGGAAAATGTATCCTGGTGGAGGGAGGAGAGGAAACCTCCTCTCCCTCCACCACGCGCCAAGGAGGAGAGGGAGTTGGAGGAGGATTCGACCTCCCCTCCCTAGCTGCCCCTCCCTCTCATAAATAGATGGGAGGGGCTGCCCCTCCAACACAACACCACAACAACCCCACCCCAAGCCGCTGCCGCCGTCCACGCCTCCTCCTCTCTGGCCTCTAAATCCTAGAATGCCGGGGAACCCCTCTACTCCGTCCTACCCGCTCTGTCTTAAGGAGAAGCCCTCTGGATCTTCTCTCTAACTCCGACACCACGCCGTTGTGCTGCCGGAATCGCGAGGAGAGAACTACAACCTCCGCTGCATGCTGGAACAAGGGAGAGGAAGGTCTTCATCGAGTACCGAACGTGTGACCGAATGCGGGAGCACTGCCGGAACACGACGCTGGAAGGATTGTCTACGCGATCTTCAGATCGGCAAGTGAACGACTACATCACCCACGAGAATCTGCTCTCGTTAACCGCTTTGGAATATTCGAGGGTGAGTACTCTAATCGACTCGTTGCTACAATCTAGTAGATAGATCTTGGCTTGTGTGTGTTCATGCAGTAGAATTTTTTTGTTTTCCATGCTATGAACCCCTACAGTGGAGGCCCTGCATGAACCCCAAGAGCATGATCCCCTCCATGGCCGCGTCACATATTTTGGACTTGCCATGCACTAAACTAGTTGGACTCTTAAATTCACTTGAATCTACTACTGATGTTTATTTTTTATGTAAGGTTGCAGCTAGGATTTTTTAGATTGGACACTCATAAGGCATGAGTCTTCTTGGTAGCTTCTTCTCTAACAGAAGATGCAGTGTTGTATATTGTGTGTATATCCATTTAAGAAATATCCACATCAAGATGCCTACATGGAAGAGGACTTGCTAAATATAATTTCAAGTTTTGCATCCTTCACTCATTTATGAAACCACATGGCATGCCAATCAAAGTTTTATCTATCATGATCAATTGAACACACTAATACATTGATGTGTTCCCCGTTCGTCAAAGTTAAAATAAAAAAATGACAAATTGTAGTTGTTTCCAAGGTTGAACAATAAAAAATTGGCAGTTAAATAGCCTTTCTATTACACCTAGCAAAATTAATCACATGACATAATAGAAATAATTTAGTAACAACTACTCACTTCGTTTCGTAATCTAAGATGTTTTAGCTTTGTTTAAGTACTTTTATTTTTATCTCACCATGGATCAAAAATATTTAATGAAAAATTATAAAATACAAACATTCATAAAACATTTTTTACTCTAATTAGATCCAAATATCCCTGTGCCTAGAAAAATCAACCACTTTATGTGAAACCAAATAAATATAATAGCTAAAAATATATTGCTTCTAATACAAATCATGATAGCTATATTTAGTGTCCCTAGAAAAATCATGAATACGTGTTTTAATTTTTTGGTTTGTATACAACGGTTGTTAAGTGCACCCGAACAAAATATAATAAAAATGATCACAAAAATGTAATTTTATTAGAGACAAATTATAAATTAGAATAGTAGTAGAATTATAGATATAAATGAAAAGTAATCAATAAGAGATAATGCAATAGCTAAAAATAAGAAATATATTAGAAAAATAAAATTTAAAGGTGTACCGAGGATGAGAAAGAAGAAAAATAGAAAATCATAGTAGATTTCAAAATAAGAATATGTGGAATAACGAGACGTAGAGGAAAGAGAAACTAAAAAAACATGATGTGTGAAGAAAATAAAAATGTGAACGTATAATTATTCTTCCAATGAACACTAAATTCATAAACTCATTCTCTCATAGTGCAATGAAAAGGACTTTGTGCTTTCGCTCGAATTGTCATTGAGCCGATAACACTACCATATCCGATTTGACTAAACATCCGACCCATGTATGTACTCTCTCCATTTTAAAATATAAGATGTTTTAGCTTTGTAAAGCAAATGAATCTAGACTGCATTTAGTATATAGGTTCACTCAGATTTAGAGTGAATCTAGCCATAAAAAAAGTTTAGATATATTTTTTTTACAAATCTAAAAATTCTTATATTTTGAACGGGGGGAGTATTCGAGTAAGATCGGCTCCGCTCTCGTATTCAACTACATACATATCCATTTTAAAATACAAAAATAAAAGTAGGAATGGAACTCTCTTATCCGCATCCGATCCGTTTTCATCCATGTGTCCAACTTGATATTAGTATTTTTAGGTGGACTTGCTTGTGCACCAACTTAATTACAAACACGACTAAATAAACCGATAAATCTGTCCTTTATTTACTGCAAATGTATATGTAACAAATACAATACCTTCCCTTTTGCACACTCTGAATAAATCATGCCTAGTGGCAAAACATATATAGTCCAATCTCTTCTACTACCTAGCTTACGTCATAAATCATCCCAACATAGCCAATACACTAGCAGTATTTTGTATCACACGCACCGTACATGTCCACGTGTATCATGTCGATCACTCATAGGTTCATATCGAGCACGAGCGGCGCGTCCCCCTTCTGCACGTCGAACGCGCGCCTGACCTTCCCGCCGGCGCCGGCCGCCAGCTCCACCACGTACTTGCCGTGGAACCCCCTGAACTTGAAGTTGCCGTCGCCGTCCACCTTCCCGCGCGCGTGGGACGTCCACTCCGTCCTCAGCCCGACGAACCTGCGGCCGGCCTCGCTGAGCGTGCCGTTGGCGTTCAGCAGCTGCCCGTGGTCGCGCCACATGTGTCCCTGCATGAACCCCCAGAGCATGATCCCCTCCACGGCCGGGTGCGCGAACGCCTCCCGCAGCACCGTCTCCAGGTCGTCGGCGCGCAGGGCCTCGTCCGCCACCGACACGTCCAGCTCCGTGATCCACACGGGGAGCTCCGTCGCCGCCAGCTTGTCGAGCGCGTCGCAGATCACGTCGCCGACGGGGAGCGTGACGTGTCCCTGCACCCCGATCCCGCCCACGGACGCCCCCCGCTTCTGCAGGTCGGTGATCAGCGCGACGTACTTCTCCGGCGTCGCGTTGGGGTCGTTGGCGTTCTCCACGTTGTAGTCGTTGACGAACAGCGCCGGCGCCGGTCGATCGCCGCCGTCTCCCGGAACATGTGCGCGTCGATGTCGTCGCCGAGGCGCTGCCGGAAGAAGCTGCCGTGGAGCATCTCGTTGTTCACCTCGTAGCACGGGAATTTGCCGTTGTAGCGGGAGACGAGGCTCCTGATCCGGGCCTCCACGGCGGCCTTGAGCTGGCCGGGGTTGAGCGCGCGCACCCACGGCTGCACCGAGTTCTCCACCGCCCAGAAGATGCAGTGCCCGCGCACGGGCTTCTTGTGCCGGTCGCAGAAGGCGATGAGCTCGTCGGCGTCGGCGTAGCTCACCTGGCCCTGGTTCGCCTCCGTGTAGTACCACTTGAGCTCGTTCTCCAGCACGGCCCAGTTGAAGTGCTTGACGAAGAAGTCCACGAAGGCCGGGTTCTGGACCGCCGCCTTGCAGATGCACGCGCCGATCGGCACGGCGCTGTCCACCTGGACCACCCGGATGGACGCGCCGTTCACCGCGTCCGCCGCGGACGGATTGAACTTGAGCACCACGTCGCGCTTCCGCACCTTGTCCGTCTTCTTCCTGAGGTGCCGCAGCCTGGCGACTCTGTCCACGGCGCACACGCGCAGGTCCATGACCTTGATGTCGACCCCGGCCGGCGGACCGTGCACGTACACCTCGGCGCGGCGCGGCTGCTCGTCGACCCGGAACGCGCCCTTGATCTCGGCCCACTTGCCCGCCTCGGCCAGCACCACGCCGCCGCCGAACCCCGAGCCCTCCCCCGACCGGACCTCCACGCGCACTGGGTGGCCGCCGTCGGGGCCGCCCTCCACGGACACCCACCCGGTCACCCGGTACGTGACCTTGGCCTTGGGCTCCTGCGAGATCTCCCGGGACAGCCCGTCCTTCTCGTCTGCACGGTGCGCGGCGAGTACGTACCGGCCTGTCGGTTTCCGCTTGCACTCGCCCGGCACGTCCTCGGCCGTGGCCGAGAGCGGGGGCGGCGCCGTGTCGACGTGCGCGGTGAGCGCGGACGAGCCGGTCGGCGCCCACCCGTCCAGGTCGCCCTTGGGCTCCTCCGAGCCACCGAACAAGAGCAGGTTCACGGGGTGGGCCGCCTCCTCCTCCTCGCTGCCGCGGTCCTCCGTCACCTTCATCATGGCGCTGGCCGCCGCATGTTCGTCCGCCATTATCTTCATCGCGAGTGCCACCTCCTCCTGGACATACAGGCACGCGCGCACGGACGAACACACATTCATTCCAACGGAACACACGAGCACAGAGAGTTTGTATACATACATTATGATCATGTCGTGCACGGTGGCATTTGGGAAAGAAAGAAGGGAAGGAAGGAAAACAAATTATTTTCATCGTGCAGGGCTTGACAGCGCGCCGATGGATGTGGTTGGAGAAATCCTGGCAGTAGGCGTGTGTGATCTGATGGATGCCATGTTCTTGTCCGGATCGGACAGCCATGCAATGCACGCACGACATGTGTAACCAGACCGACCTTAGCTTGCTCCAACAGTTGCTTGGCTTTAAAGATGGGGAACATGTATATATCGATTGGAAAACAATGAGAATAACTTGGAACCCACATTTCGTGCGGCGAGTTCACGCGGGGCGACACAGGAGCACGGCTACTATTGCACAGGAGCTACGTGTACGTGCCCATCTGGCTAGTTTTTTTGAAAGCTTTCATTCATCCAAGAAGTACATATATATTTTGATAAAATCCAAGAAATGCATCATGTGCATGAGTATTGCAATCTTATAGTAGACACGATATATAAGAGAGGTGCTAGATCGCATGCATACCTCAGCGAATGCCATGTCGATGAACCGGCCGGAGCGAGGGACGACGTCGATCGCAGGATCGAAGCGTGTTGTTGCCGTCGATGACAGATGTTGTTGCCGGTGTTGTTGTTGTTGTTGTTTGGGTAGCGATCGAGTGAGGGATAATCATGGGCATGCAGGGGGCGCAATTTATAGGCGGTTTGGCCGACCATCCATCCACATCCATGGCGACACAGGGAAAAGGTGTCATAAACCCGTTGCTAGCTAGCTAGATCTATTAGCTCTAGTCGAAGCTGCACCCCCCATGATGCTAGTAGTATTTGCCAATCTGGGCTACCTAACTCGTATCTTTCTCGCCATCTTTTGTGCAACACTCAAGTTTGGGCAACGCAGCATTAGTCGATCACGCCGGGCCGCCCGGACCGTGTCGCCGACATGCGGGCCCTGCGATCTCAACAACATAATTTGGTTGATTATTACGGCAATGATCATTAATTATTTGCAAAATCTAAGCATCATCTCCCAACTCCCATCGATCGTTTTCTTGGGTGGCTTTCGGAGGAGGAGTAAAAGTTGCTCAAACCCTTTCCTTGGGTCGTTGGTACGCCAGTGCATGATGCGTCCTAATATAATAATATTTGCGAGCATATATGCGAATGTGATGGGTCATAAGATAATTAACAACAACCTAGCTAGCTACTAGTAGCCGTACACATGTGCTTTTTGAAAGTCTTTCTCCTTGGAAGTACAAAATGTACTCTCTTAACCCATGATCACGGTACACACCTAGAGCTAATAGCTACAAGATATGATTTCATATATGTGTGTATAGATCTAGCACGAGATTCGCATATCCTCTGTGAGATGTGAACAGAGTGTTGCAAGGCCATGCGTGATGGGCATCTCCACTTTGATTTAGAGATTTGCCGTTCGATCTGATCGACGAAACGAGTTAGTAATTAAGTCGCAAGGCCATGCGTGAAGCTACAAAAATCGGCCGAGGCATGCGCACATATATTCAACGACGACGACTCTCGCGCGCGGAGTGATCTGTGACGTCCGTTCAGCAATCTTGACGGCACAAGCAACATGCATGCTCATCACCATGCATGCATCCATGCCGACCCAAAGATATTGAGGACAGTAACGCATGGTCGCTTCTAAAGCATGGAAACACGTCCACGAATAATTGTCCACGAGAAATTGATTAATGCGCCGAACGATCATGCACCCGCGAAAAATCGCAATAACTTCATATCTTAGCTAGCTCAATGAATCTTTTCCGTGCACCGTCCAACATGTGTCTTTATGTTTCAAAAGACGTTTAAACACAGGCTAGCTATGGTATTATGTGCCGTGTCGAAGTGCCTCAAAAGAGAGAGAAAAGACACACGTCTAGAAGGGGCTTTTCAGCTGTCACCAAATCTGATCTTCTAGACTTGTTCGGTTTCCTTCGTGCTGAACAACTAGATTTGATTAATGGTACAAAGAACACAACAGTATAATAAGTCATAACGTTAGTTTAAAAGTATTCACATAAGTCGTGACGATTAGACTAAACTCGGTGACAGATAGCTTCACGAAAGAAACATGCTAGATGAGGTACTAATCCTTCATAGAATAGTCCATGAACTAAATCAGAAAAGGTTGAATGGGGTGATTTTAAAAATTGACTTCAAAAAATCCTATGACAAAGTTAAGTGGTATTTTCTTTAACGGACTCTCAGAATGAAATGTTTCTCTGCAGAGTGGCACGCTCTAACCCACAACTTCGTAGTCATAGGATGAAGGGCGTGTGGGTGTGTCCGGCGAATCTCTTAGGATACGGCTGTTTTTCATATTCGTTGGTGTGATTTGAGGTCAGTCTTTTTTTGATCTATGTTTATCATCTTCGACGATGGTTGATGTACTGGTGCGATGGTTGAGAAAAAACACGTCTAGAACGGGCTTTTCAGCTGTCACCAGATCTGATCTTTTAGATGTGTTCGGTTTCCTTCGTGTTGAACAACTAGATTTGATTAATGGTAGAAAGAACACAATGGTACAACACTTCTTAGCGTTAGTTTAAAAATATTCACAAAAGTCGTGACATTTAGGCTAAACTCGGTGACGGATCATAACTGCTTTCACGAAAGCAAGAAATATCCTAGCTAGATGAGGTAGTAATCCTTCATAAAATAGTCCATGAACTAAATCGGAAATGGTTGAATTGGGTGATTTTAAAAATTGGCTTCAAAAAACCATATGACAAAGTCAAGTAGTATTTTCTCTAACAGACTCTCAAAATGAAGGACTTCTCTTCAGAGCGGCGTGCTCTAACCCACAGTTTTGTAGTCGTAGGTACTCTGGCCATCAAAATCAATGATGACATTGGCATATACTTCCAAACAGAAAAATAATGGAGGCTAGGTGACCCATTATTGTTAATACTATTCAATATAGTGGATGGTATGTTAACTATCATGATTGAGCATACAAAAAATGATGGTCAAATTGAGGGGGTGATTTCCCATCTTGTTGATGGTAGACTTCATATCCTTTAGTATATTGATGATATGATTCTCTTTACGGAACATAACCTCAAAAAAGTAAGAAATCTGAAATTAAGTTTTTCAACTTTGGATCAACTCTCTGATCTAAAATAAAATTTTATAAGACTTAATTGTTTTGTTTTGAAGAGGCTCAAATGATGCAAACCAGTATGCTGAATTATTTGGAACAATGCCAATTTTTGATTAGCTACTTGTGAATCCTGATACATTATCATAGACTTACTAATGTTGAATGGAAATACATCGATGAGAGACTACAAAAAAGTTAAGCAGTTGAAAGAAAATTTCTATCTGTAGAAGGAAGATTGGTCCTAATCAATTCAATATTAAGTAATATGGTATTGTACATGATTTTATTTTTACAACTTACTAAAGGAGTCTTATATAGATTGGATTATTTCTGATCGAGATTCTTATCGCAAGAGGATAGAGATAAAAATATCGACTAGCTAAATAGAATGTAGTTTTTCATCCCAAAGATCGTGTTGGGCTTGGTACATATGACCTGTAACAACCCAAAATTTGGCCTTCTTGAGATTTTCTCAAAAACTAAATATTTTGGCCTCAATTGAATTTTTCATTTGCCTTTTTTTGCCTCTTCTCAAGTACTCAAGCCATGACCCAACGTGAAAAACTTGAAATTGAACTTTGAACTTATCAATGCAAGTTAGTTTGATCCTTGATTATTTTCCCAAAAATAAATTCCACCTTTTCTATTTTCCTTTTCTTTTAGAAAGAAAACCTTTTTAACCTAGGAAGTATGTTTTCTATTCTTCTAAAAATTACACAAAAATAGGGGAGTGATCCTTGGGCAATATATAGAAAATATTTGACAATGTAAGCATGAGATGAGATTGGGTCTCCACTGAGTTGGGAACCATCAAGAGGGATTAGCCTTGGATTGAGATAAACATGAGATGAGATGGTCACTGGAGTGACTTAAGATAGATCCATACTTTGGATTCTTAGCTTGAGAGTGATGATCACAAGCAAGGGTTGGGGTCCTAAGAGATGAGCTACTAGACTAGCTCAATCTAGTTCCTGAGCAAACAAGGCAATCATCAGATCAAGGCAATTCAGCAAACAACAGATCAAGGCAATTCATCTTAACTTATCTAACTACTACTAGGGTTACCATCAAGCCTAGCTTGAGGTAAGGATGGGTATGTTGAAAGGGTTTTAGTTTGAAGTAAGATAAGTATCATCTTGGTATGTCTACCAAGATTGAGATGAAAAAGGTTTTGATAAGGTTTTGGAAAACCTAGGGATAAGGGTATTTCAAGTTCTGTCTTGAAAACATAAGGAGATAATATATATATAGGCCTCCATAGTTTTGGAAATAGGAACTTAGTAAAGTATTTGGTTGTGTCAAAGTCATCTTGGCTCGGGGTTTAGAAATGCTAGAACATTTGAGAATATGGAAGATGAGCCAAGACATCTCTTTTGTAAAATAGTTTTCTGTAAACTAGGGTTGAGGTGAGGAGCACACAACTAATACAAAAATAGTTGCTTGAGCACAAGCAAGCAAGAAATCACTCAATGCAAGGAAATTTTTTTTTGTTCCCCCTGATTTTTGCCTTTTTGACATTAAATCAGGGTTGCTGAAATTGGGATGTTACAGACAGAACGGCTTAGTCTAGGGCAAGAGTGGGTTTTGGTAGTACTAAAGATGTACTACAATATGGTTCAAGTACCTTATCAAGAATGCACATAGGTTGGAAAAGGTAGGGCTCCAAAGATGGTATCCAGACTTAGCCATTTTGGCAGATTTAGGG
This sequence comes from Avena longiglumis, assembly GCA_030063025.1. Taxonomy (NCBI): domain Eukaryota; kingdom Viridiplantae; phylum Streptophyta; class Magnoliopsida; order Poales; family Poaceae; genus Avena; species Avena longiglumis. The sequence goes on from CP125973.1 coordinate 572,374,954, forward strand.
TTTTAGACTAGAGGGCAAGTATGAAAACTTATGGGAGGAAACTAGGTTCCAAACTAGTGATCAAGGAGATGATGTTGAGGTTCTAATTGGGTAAATATTATTCATGCTTAGATTGGGTCTCCACTGAGCTGGGAACCATCAAGAGGGATTAGCCTTGGATTGAGATAAGCATGAGATGAGATGATCACTGGAGTGACTTAAGATAGATCCATACTTTAGATTCTTAGCTTGATAGTGATGATCACAATCAAGGGTTGGGGTCCTAAGAGATGAGCTACTAGACTAGTTCCTAAGCAAACAAGGCAATCATCAGATCAAGGCAATTCATCTTAACTTATCTAACTACTACTAGGGTTACCATCAAGCCTAGATTGAGGTAAGGATGGGTATGTTGAAAGGGGTTTAGTTTGAAGTAAGATAAGTATCATCTTGGTATCTCTACCAAGATTGAGATGAAAAAGGTTTTGATAAGGTTTTGGAAAACCTAGGTATAAGGGTAGTTCAAGTTCTATCTTGAAAACATAAGGAGATAATATATATAGGTCTCCATAGTTTTGGAAATAGGAACTTAGTAAAGTATTTGGTTGTGTTAAAGTCATCTTGGCTCAGGTTTTAGAAATGCCAGAACATTTGAGAATATGAAAGATGAGCCAAGACATCTCTTTTGTAAAATAGTTTTCTGTAAACTAGGGTTGAGGTGAGGAGCACACAACTAATACACAAATAGTTTCTTGAGCACAAGCAAGCAACAAATCACTCAATGCAAGGAAAAAAGTTTTTGTTCCCCCTGATTTTTTCCTTTTTGACATTAAATCAGGGTTGGTGAAATTGGGATGTTATAGACAGAATGCTTAGTCCAGGGCAAGAGTGGGCTTTGGTAGTACTAAAGATGTACTACAAGATGGTTCAAGTACCTTATCAAGAATGCACATAGGTTGGAAAAGGTAGGGCTCCAAAGATGGTATCCAGATAAGAAATCCAGACTTAGCCATTTTGGCAGATTTAGGGTTTTAGACTAGAGGGCAAGTATGAAAACTTGTGGGAGGAAACTAGGTTACAAACTAGTGATCAAGGAGATGATGTTGAGGTTATAATTGGGTAAATAGGATTCATGCTTAGATTGGGTCTCCACTGAGCTGGGAACCATCAAGAGGGATTAGCCTTGGATTGAGATAAGCATGAGATGAGATGATCACTGGAGTGACTTAAGATAGATCCAGACTTTAGATTCTTAGCTTGAGAGTGATGATCACAAGCAAGGGTTGGGGTCCAAAGAGATGAGCTACTAGACTAGCTCAATCTAGTTCCTAAGCAAACAAGGCAATCATCATATAAAGGCAATTCATCAGACAACAGATCAAGGCAATTCATCTTAACTTATCTAACTACTACTAGGGTTACCATCAAGCCTAGCTTGAGGTAAGTATGGGTATGTTGAAAGGGGTTTAGTTTGAAGTAAGATAAGTATCATCTTGGTATCTCTACCAAGATTGAGATGAAAAAGGTTTTGATAAGGTTTTGGAAAACCTAGGGATAAGGGTAGTTGAAGTTCTATCTTGAAAACTTAAGGATATAATATATATAGGTCTCCATAGTTTTGGCAATAGGAACTTAGTAAAGTATTTGGTTGTGTCACAGTCATCTTGGCTCAGGTTTTAGAAATGCCAGAACATTTGAGAATATGAAAGATGAGCCAAGACATCTCTTTTGTAAAATATTTTTCTGTAAACTAGGGTTGAGGTGAAGAGCACACAACTAATACACAAATAGTTGCTTGAGCACAAGCAAGCAAGAAATCACTCAATGCAAGGAAAAAAGTTTTTGTTCCCCTTGATTTTTGCCTTTTTGACATTAAATCAGGGTTGCTAAAATTGGTATGTTACAGGTTGTATTACTTATGAGGACCAAACGTTCTCGAGGACACATGGGAATACGATCAAGTGCTTTCGCTTTATATAGTTGATTAATCTTTTTGGTTAGATCAATGTTGTGTGGGTGAACCTACGCTAATGTACCGACCTTACTTGGACTAATACATACTTGTGATTAAACCCCTTACAATCATCCGCAACTATAAGAAAGTAATTAAGATAAAAAAACCTAACCACAACATTAAACTATGAGATCCTACACTCCCTTATGCAATGGTTTCCTAACGGGAGTTTAGGTTTTTGTCACTCCGGCAACCCCACAATTAGTACCCAAATACACAATGCATCCCCCTAGGCCCATAAAGGTGAAGTATCATGTAGTCGACGTTCACATGACACCACTAAAAGAATAACGCCACAACTTAAATATCAACTATTAAATATTTTTCAACACAATTCCACTACTAACAACATGAATTCTTCCATGTCCTCAAGAACTAAATGAACTAATCACGAGACATCATATGGATCAAGATCAAACATGATATAATGATAAGTAACAATCTGAACATGAACAATAATTCAATGGTTCCACTCAATAGCATCAACTACAACAAGTAATCAATACCGGGAAAGTTTCCCCTAAGAACTATGTAAGATTCAACCCAACTGTTACAGCGGGATGGAGTGGTGGTGATGGTGCTGGTGGATATGATGGTGAATATGATGATGATCCCGATGAAGTCTAGCTTTATGACGGTGTTGATGGCGACGATCTCCCTTCTCCGGGAAGGAATTTCCCCAGCAGATTTCTGCATGTCGAAGAGCTCTTTCTCTCTCTGTAGTTTCTGCCCTACAGAGACGGCAAAATCTTTCTTTGGTCGATCCTCGAATCTTAGGGTTTAGAGGGGATGTTATAGGCGAAAGGGAGATGCCAGAGGTGGGCCAGGGTGGCCACACCACCTGTTGGCGAGGCCCAGGGGGTGGTATGGGCCCCCTGTGGCCCATCTCCACTTCCCCTTCTAGCTTCCTTCCTATTTTGGAAAAAATAGGGATTTCCATATATTTACTGAAATTTTCTGATTTCACGAATATTGCATCTGGACACCGCTTTTTCCATCAGAATTCTGACACCGGCAGTTAATCCTTCAAAAGTCATCCAACATGCAAAATAGATAAAATAACATAAGTATCACCTCTTAATATGAAATATATCAATGAATAACAGTAAATTATGATATAAAATAGTGATGCAAAATAGACGTATCACCCGACGATCCTTGTAGGTCAACAGCAGTACCATCTGTTCGCACTACGAGTGTAAGCCAAACTACTCGTGTGGCCGATGTGGAGGACGAGGCAGAGCCTGACGAGGGAGCGCCTCCACTAGATGATGAGGATGAGTTGATGATTCCTGAATTTGTAGATAGATCCAGTAAACAGGCACTAGAGGATCAATACACGGATGAAATTGCCCACGGTGTCATATTTGATGACACTGATGATAAAGAGAACAAGGAGAACAATGACAGACTCATTTTAGCCGAGTATGATGGTAAGGACTCGCCAGTAATTGAGTGGGACATGGACGATCCTAAGATTTTAGAAGGCACCATATTTGAAATGATGTGGGACCGTCGTAGTGCCCTTACTGCATATTGCATTTGCACCAATAATGATTATGATGTTATTAAGAGTTAGCCAGCAAGGTTCACAGTGAAGTTCCCATACAAGAGGTGTAGGTGGAGGATGCATGCATCCACTATGCTCATGAGTAGTTTGGTTCTGGTATTACAACCAGTTGTGTATTTTAGATCATTGTGTAGAGTTTGTTAGATGTACCTAAAATTTTCATTATGTTTTAGATAAAAATTAACCGGTTTGAACATTCTTTTCCACCTCAAGGGGGACAGCCAAAAGACAAAACAAAACTAGAAAAGACTAGGTGGTTGGCAGATGCAATCATGGATTGGATGAGAGCGAACCCATCACTTGGTGCAACAACGCTCATAACAGATGTTTCTAAAAAGTTTAATATCATAGTACCCTACATGAGGATGTTCTATGCAAAGGAAATGGCTCTTGAGAGGATCAATGGTCCATGGAATGGAAGTTTTCAGTTGCTTTACAGCTTCAAAGCTGAAGTGGAGATGGCTAGTCCAGGTAGTGTTATACAGATAGACAGACATAAAGTTCAGTACAAAATAAGAAGAAAGACAATGGAGAAGGAGTGCTTTAGAAAGGCTTTTGTTTGTTTCAAAGCTTGCTAGCAAGGGTTTATAGATGGTTTGCAGGCCTTATTTGGCCATGGATGCAACAACTCTCCATGGTAGATTTAAACGATAGATAGTAGCTGCTACTGCAGTTGATGGACACAATTGGATGTTCCCTGTTGCTTATGGATTTTTGGAGATTGAGTCAAAGGAAAGTTGGACTTGGTTTCTGGAGAATTTGTGCGACCTTATAGGTCATCCACCAGAACTTACTATCCACATGGACGCTTGCAAAGGTTTGGAGAAAGTTGTAGAAGCAGTATTCCTCGCAGTGGAGCATAGGGAATGTATGTGACACTTAGTGCAGGATTTTACAAAGAAATTAAAGGGTAAAGTTTATACTGACAACCTATGGCCAACTTCATACACATACAGTTTGAGGAAGCATCTGTATCATTTGAAAGTGTTGTATAAACAAAAACATACGATGAAGAAGTACTTGGATGCACATCATGGAATGATGTGGTTAAGAAGCCAATTCAATGAAATTTGCAAGGTAGACTACATAACAAGTAACCTTGCAGAGAGTTTCAATGCAAAGGTCAAGTCATTGAAAGAGCTTATGTTGTGGCAAATGTTTGATAAGATTAGGCAGATGATCATGATAAAAATTGATTTGCGTCAAAGAATTGCATCAACAGTATACGTTGGCCATCTCATCCTCCCATCTTTGATTAAGGCTTTGCATGCCAGGGCAAAACAATTGAAGATGAAATGCATTAGAAGAGGAATGGAGGCTGAGGTAACGTACAATGATAGTAAAGATAGGAAATAGAGGTATCCAGTGAGTTTGGTTGATAGGACATGCCATTGCAGACAATGACAGCTCTGTGGGAAACCCTACATACATGCATTATTTTTCATGGGTGTTCTAGGAGGTGAAGAGGATGAAGTTGATCAGTACGTGTTGGAGTATTTCTCTCTTGCCAAATTTAGGGCAGCATATGCTCAGAATATTTGTTCCAGCATTGTTGGGAAAAGACCAATGGATGGAAGTGGATCCAGGCTTCAAGCTATACCCTCCATTTTTTACTAGACCAGCAGGTAGGCTAAGGAAGAATAGGATGAGAGCTAGTGTAGAGGGTGGTGCACCACCTCGACGATGTAAGTGCAAACGTTGTGGGATCCTAGGGCACATTTCTAGGCTTTGTAATAATGCAGTGAACCCAACTTATGGAATGAATGATCATGCGGGAGCAGCAAATACAGATGAGAATTAAATATTTGAACGAGAGGAGAATGAAGCAATGTATACATTGCATATTGAACCAACGGATCGAGAGGAGATTGGACCAAATGCAAAGGATATTGAACCAAATGCAGGGAAGATTGAACCAAATACATATGAGATTGAACCAAATGCAGGGGAGATTGAACCAGTCGATCGCGAGGAGATTGAATCAAATGCAGGGGAGATTACATCAACTGTGTGGGAGATTGAAGCAGAGTTCAAACATAAAGGAATTACACGAGCGGATATTGATGAAATAGAGGCAAAACTTTTTGAACCGTTTGAACCAGAGGATCGAAACATTATTGAACCAATTGCACGACAAACTAAAGCACTTGATTCATTGGATATCGAGAAAAAGAACAAAAGGAAACACGTAATTGGCTATGATTTTTATATAGTATGCGATGAGTACTTGGTTAATTTTTAATATTTTATGTGATTCTATGATGGTAGAATATCGACTGAATATTACTTCACCTATATGAGATTATAGTGCTTCACCTTAGTATACTAAGGAGAGTACGGAGGACGAAATGACAGAAACCATGTCCTGAGACTTTGAATTGCATTAGGGGGTTCTAGATCGGGGGCCTTGGAACTTTATGATGTGGTTGGACTTTATGTCTTAATGAGTCCTTCATTTGCACATGAAAATGGCATTAGGACCAATCATTAGGGGTGCACTTTCACATGTATATGGCAGCACCTATTTTAGGCTTCGGCCAAAGAGAATAAAACTTGACAAGATACTTACCATATAGTGTTTAGAAATCTTTATGCTAAGTAAATCGATGCCACCCTCAGGAACGTTTGTCACATATAATAACACACATTTGAGCTTGTCCTCTTGCTGTATAGAGGATTGAGCTTTCTTTGAAAGAGCATTTACTTTATTGCAATTTACTTTGCTGCTAACTATAAAGCGAAAAACACCAAACATTTGCATCTTTTATTGTTTTACTTGACAAACTTGCTAACCAATACCTTCAGCTCCTCGTCGGTTCGACAACCTTTTCTTTATAGAAATATACTACAATATATCTCTTGCACTTGAGAGACATCAAGATACTTTTTTGGCACCGTTGTCGGGGAGCGTTGCACAATTGGTAGGTTTGTTTGGTAAAGAAACTTGAAAGCTGTTTTTTTACTATTCACTATTTTACTTTATTACTGCTGATATGGCTTCTGTGGCATCCCGCAAAACCACTACTAGAAAATCGCGTTGTTTTCGTGCATTGCATCATCATGACCGCATGCTCATGTCATCATTCCACATTGCATTTGAGCATCGTCATCATCTTGCATTTGCTTGCATAAAACTATTTGCGGAAAAACCTGTTTGTGTTTTCTAAACGCCCCGTCTTTATTCAAACGCAAACCCCGGGTCACCGGATTATTTTGTTTTGTTTGCTATCGGTTTGCAAAAGTCTGTTTAAAATAAATAAAACATTCAATTATTTTTAGTGGGGCAGTCGAACGGGCCGATTCGACCCAGACGACCACCCCCGGTATAAATCGGTCCACCTAAACCAGCCCCCTCTAAATCCTAGTCCCACCCAATCCTATTCTACCCACCAACCGCAGCGTGCCACCTCACCCCTCCCCCAATTTCCTACCCACCCCGCCACATCATCAATCCACCAGCCCCCACCCCTCTCTCTCTCACCTAGCCCATCTACCCTCCCGTCACTTACACCCGGACCCCACCGCCCCTGGCCCCACCCGCAGACCCAACACACCCACACCCACACACAGCCACCAACCCTCTCTCCCCTCCCTCTGGGACCCACCCTCAACCCCACTCAACCCTGCGTCCCCGTCCCCCACCTCCCTAACGACACGCCCCCACCCTTCGCCTCTTCTCCGCAACCCTCTCGCCTCACCACCGCGCGCCGTCCCGCCTCCCTTCTCGGCCCGCCGTCCGCCTCTCCTACTCTCTCGGCCCGCCCTTGCCTCCGTCTCCCCTTGGCTGCCCTCCTCTCCAAGCCGCCTCTGCCCCCTCCCCGTCGGCCCCTCTCTTCTCCTCCGGCGAGCCGGCGCGCTCCCACCGCCGCATCAACCTCGGCCTCCTCCGCGCCTCGACCCCGGCCACGCCCGCCCGGCGCCTCACCTCCTCCCGACCACGCGCTCTCGCCGTCGGCGTCGCTCTCGGCCACCTCAACCTCGCCTCCTCGCCATCGCCCCTCCGCCCTCGGCCTCCTCCCACCCCACCGCGCCCCTCGAGCTCCACCTGCCGACCCTCGCCAGGCTCTCCTCGAGCTCGCCCGCTGGCGCCTTCGCCGCCCCACCGCTTCCTCGCCCTCTCACCTGGCGTCCCTCCACCGTCGCCACCGCCCCCGCTCCGCCCGCCTCTCTCGCCGCCCTTGCCGCGCTCCGAGCCGCCTCTGGCCGCAGCCTCCATCCTGTCCACCGTCCGTCCTCGAGCCGGACGCCGCCGCCTCCTCCTGCACTTGTCGCCTCTCCGACCGACCGTCGCCGGCGCGCCCCGGCCCCCTGCAGGGCCCTCGACCGCGCCTTCCTTCGCTCCTCCCTTCCGCCAAGCACGTCGCCTCGCGCCCTCTTCCCCGATCCTCTCCGCTCGGTGCAGCGCCCGGCCGGCCGCGCTTCTCCGAGCCGAGCTCTACGACCCTCTGCCCCGCGAGGTAAGACAAAGGGGGATGTGTTGTTATGGTGCCAAGTTGAGGCATGCTCGGTCCGGCCCTCTGAAGTCGCCAAGATCCTAGATGTCGTGCTGAGTCCAACAATCAAACACGGAGAAGGTTGACAAAGCGTCAAGTTCCCCTTGTCGACAAGATCGGCTCGATGCTGTTGGATTAGAAGAATGTACTTGGTGGGAAGCGAAGGCCCTGACGCAGATCCCAAGCTCGCCACTGGCGGACAAGATGGTACCCAAGGTCGTCGACATAGAAAACCCCAAGATCTCCTTCATGGAAATCGAAGCCGAACCCGGAGACCTCCGTCATGGATCTTCAAGCACTTCTACACGGACCCACGGGATGACATGTTCTTCACCCAAGGGCGGCAAGGCTCTCTTCACAGATTTCAAGACCCCGACATCGAAACGACAAGATCATCGTCATAGAACCCGAAGACCACATGTGCGACAAGTACACTCTCGAGGACGCCGAGTACTTCCCCCGGACACCGAGAACCCGGATGCGACAAGATCTACCCATTGATCGAGAATGTTTCTGCCGAGACCGACCCCGTCGAACCCGAACCACGAGAGACCGAACCCGAACCTCGAACCCCAAGATCGTCGAGATCCCCTAAAGTGTGAACCCCTTCCCGAAACCCTATTTTATAATATAATACAACTTGTTGCATATTAATCATTCATCTCGCATGCATATCATTGGTTTGGGGGCCTTATGCCGATTCACCTCATAAATAAATATGGGGCCCATATGCGGGCAAATCTAGTCTCATATTGGCCACATTTAAATTTGTGTAGCGAACCGGTGATATATTTTGCCTTGTTAAACAACATTTAAATTGCGGGGTAGATAAATAACTTGAACCATCTAATTAATTGTCAGGACCCTGGTTCCGCTTAACATGACCTAATTGCATCGCACCTTTGCCATGTCATGCATCATACATGCATCATGCCGATCTTTTGTCGTAGTATTAAATAGTGCATCCGGTGTTTATTCTAGTGTTTTGCTTCTTCGCGGATAAGGCCGTTGAGTTGATGTGAGCTTCGCCCCGATCTTCGGAAGAACCTTCGACAATGTTTTCAGGCGAGCATCTCCCCCTTTTCTACCTATCTTACTTTTATAGTATTTATTCCCTCCTGTTGATCTATTGCTATCTGTGTTGCGATGCTCTAGTTTTCGTACCCTTGATATCCCTTGCAGCCTTATATTGCCTTGGACACATCCTATTACCTGTTGCTTGGTAGATAGCTGGACTTGCGTGTCGTAGTCGCTTGCTCAAGTGCTGTTGCGTGTCGCCAAGTACCACAGTTGTTGGAGTATTGCCGCCGGTTTGTTGTTGGAGATGATCATGGCTTTACTTATCGTTCACTTTAATTCCTGTTTAACAACTAAAATTGAAGTAGGTAAGCAGAGGCACAGGTGGGCAATAGATGTTATTTGGTTGTTAACCGTCCACTTGTGTCCCGTAGGACCCCGAGTGCTTGATATCTGTTCCTTGATTTTATCACGCTATCCACATCCGGGAGGCTTATGGGACCCCCCTGAGCCAGAGCTTGATTCATTCTTATTTCTTGGGGCCACAAACTAGTTTGAGGTTTTATTTACCATCCTATACTTATGCCATGCTACTGCTTTATTTACGATTGTGCGAGGAGCACTGTCTTTAGGATCGTGGCACGATTCCGGTGTCGACAAGCCCAGTTTTGGGTTCCCGATCGTTCACGCCGTCCCCACAACCTTGAGTCCGTCTCGAGCCGTCCGCTATGGAATCTACTTTAAGGGTGGCCCCAAATATTTCTGAATCCTGTGATTGCTTTGTCGTGAAAGCCTCGTTGGGTTTTGATTTGGTTTTTCCGAGGTTGATCGAGTGTGTTGCTATTGGTGCACCGGCCGGGTAAAACTTTCGAAAGCCGTGTCCGGTTATGGACGACTTGGAGCACGATCTCGATCATAGACAACTATAACTAAAGTAGTGCTATAAATTTGACTTTATAATGACTAGTAATCAGCTTCACTATAATGGAATGGCTAAATAAAACTGCCAACAATTGCTTGTTTGGTTTGTCGCTTGCGACAATTGTATCTGACTAGTAAGTATTGCAACTACAACGGACTGGCTAAATAAAAGTACCAACAACTGCTGGGTTTTGGGTTATCTCATGCTAATTGTATTTGACTAGTAAGTGCCGCAACTACAACGGAATGGTTAATTAAAAGTGCCCACTGCTTATTTTATCAGGATGATTATCTATACCTGACTAGTAAGTGCTGCAACGATAATGAATAAATAAAGCGCCAAGCGTGTGAGTTTCCTCGGTTGACTTCCTCGTTGGTCTCGAGGGGGGAAACACCAGGATGGGTTTGTTTGATGGTAGTACCAGGTTGGTGCCGAATAGGTCTTTCTTACCCTCTCGATGACGCCTTGCTGCAGGGTCTCTATAGGTTGTTAGTGCATCTTTGCCGCTGCCGCTGATCCACCATACCTATGTAGGCGAGGACCGCGAATTCTAGCCTCGGTGTCTTGGCCTCGATCTTGCGCTCTCTCTTTCCTTTGCCCTTTGTCGGCACCCTTTGTTTAAGCAGGTTTTGAGATCGGCGTCGTTAGCGGGGTTACCCTTCCGCTTGGCACGGGCAGGTTATGGGCGCAATTGGTTATTCTTTAGGGCTCTTAGCCCCATTTGCATCTTGTCCGTGGACGCTCTACCGTTTTCAAGGTGATTTGGATCTTTGTTAGATATTCGTATTCTTGACTCATGGAGTCGTGTTGTATATATCTGCTCATGGGTCCCATCGAGGATTGTTGTGCAATGTTATTTCGCTTTTCCACCCGACGAAGTGCTGGTGGCACCTTTGAATCGTTTCTATGCGGGTTTGGCGAGTTTCGCTAAAACTTGCATAGGGTCATTTCTGAGGGTGTTACAGAGTGGTATGAGAGCTCAGCAGTTGCGATACCCCACAAGTCCAGCCTGTAGGATAACCTAGCTAACGGCCGCAGTAGAGTGTCAAAACTATTTTTGCAAAATCGGTTGGATAGTTCTGATTAGGTCTGATTTTAGTCCTTACCCCTCTGCTATTCTCCTCTTACCTCTGCGTGTTTTGAATCCACTCTCTTACCTTTCTTCGAGTCCAGGATTTCTCGTGGTTGGGTTCCGTCGTACCTTCAGGGTTTCGCTTCCTCCTTTGATAACGGTGTTCTACCCTCCGGTGTCCATGCTGTCTGAAGAATCCGTCTACTGTGGTACCATTCTTTGTTCCTTGTTTGTGTCTTTCGGTGTTTTCCGACACGACGACATCATCTACGCCAGATCCGATGCAGAGTTTGCATCACTGCTTTGTTTCTGAACCTCGATTGTCGAGATCTTCAGTCTGATTCCGAGAATGGTTGCACTCTTTTCTACTGATTGTGCAGAGTAATAGTTTGGGTGCGTGATGGATTGGCCCCCATGCCGACTACCCTTTCTATTCGCTTGTGTACATTGAAGTGGATGAGAATGCATCGGTTCCCTCTTTCTACCGGAGTTAGAGGTGGCTTTATTTGTTGATACCTCTACCTTCGACCTTTTGTTCCGGAGTGTTCTCTCGACGATCACGGACAACGACCTCTTGTTAGTGGTGTCGCGAGGATCTACACGATGCGAGAAGATTCAGATCGCCGCCTTCATCCCGGTACCATGAGGCGGATCTCGAGGGCGAGATCCATTGTTAGTGGTGTCGAATTGTGGCATCCCGCAAAACCACTACTAGAAAATCGCGTTGTTTTCGTGCATTGCATCATCATGACCGCATGCTCATGGCATCATGCCACATTGCATGTGAGCATCGTCATCATCTTGCATTTGCTTGCATAAAACTATTTGCGGAAAAACTTGTTTGTGTTTTCTAAACGCCCCGTCTTTATTCAAACGCAAACCCCGGGTCACCGGATTATTTTGTTTTGTTTGCTATCGGTTTGCAAAAGTCTGTTTGAAATAAATAAAACATTCAATTATTTTTAGTGGGGCAGTCGAACGGGCCGATTCGACCCAGACGACCACCCCCGGTATAAATCGGTCCACCTAAACCAGCCCCCTCTAAATCCTAGTCCCACCCAATCCTATTCTACCCACCAACCGCAGCGTGCCACCTCACCCCTCCCCCAATTTCCTACCCACCCCGCCACATCATCAATCCACCAGCCCCCACCCCTCTCTCTCACCTAGCCCATCTACCCTCCCGTCACTTACACCCGGACCCCACCGCCCCTGGCCCCACCCGCAGACCCAACACACCCACACCCACACACAGCCACCAACCCCCCTCTCTCTCCCCCTGTCCCGCGGGACCCACCCACTCAACCCCACTCCAACCCCTGGCCGCGTCCCCCGTCCCCACCTCCCTAACCGACACGCCCCCACCCCTTCGCCCTCTTCTCCGGCAACCCCTCTCGCCTCACCACCCGCCCGCAGCCTCTCCCTTCTCCGACCCAAGGCCTCGCCTCCTACCTCTCCGGCGCTGCCCGCTGCCTCCTCCTCCGGCCGCCTCCTCTCAAGCCGCCTCCGCCCCTGTCGGCCCCTCTCCTCCTCCGGCGAGCCAAGGCCTCCCGCGCATCTTCCTCGGCCTCCTCCGCCTCGACCCGGCAGGCCCCGCGCGCGCTCACCTCCTCTCACCATGCACGCTCTCGCCGCTGGGCCCGCTCCCTGCCACCTCCAACCGCCTCCTCGCCATCGCCCGCCTCCGCCCGGGCTCCCCACCCCACCACCGCGGCCGAGCTCCACTACTGTCGACCCTCGTGGCCTCTCCTGAGCTCCGCCCGCGCCTTCGCCGCCCCACCGCCTTCCTCGCCCCATCCTCACCGGCGTCCCTCCACCGCCGCCACCGCCTCGCTCGCCCGCCTCGCCGGCCGTCGCCGCGCTCCGAGCCGCCTCTGGCCGCAGCCTCCATCCCGTCCACCGTCCGTCCTCGAACCGGACGCCGCCGCCTCCTCCTGCACCTGTCGCCTCTCCGACCGACTGTCGTCGGCGTGCCCCGGCCCCTGCAGGGCCCTCGACCGCTCCTTCCTCCGCTCCTTCCTTCCGCCAAGCACGTTGCCTCACGCCCTCTTCCCCGATCCTCTCCGCTCGGTGCCGCGCCCGGCCGGCCGCGCTTCTCCGAGCCGAGCTCTACGACCCTCTGCCCCGCGAGGTAAGACAAAGGGGGATGTGCTGTTATGGTGCCAAGTTGAGGCATGCTCGGTCCGTCCCTCTGAAGTCGCCAAGATCCTCGATGTCGTGCTGAGTCCAACAATCAAACACGGAGAAGGTTGACAAAGCGTCAAGTTCCCCTTGTCGACAAGATCGGCTCGATGCTGTTGGATTAGAAGAATGTACTTGGTGGGAAGCGAAGGCGGCCTTGATCCCAAGCTCGCCTTGGCGACAAGATGGTACCCAAGGTCGTCGACATAGAAAACCCCAAGATCTCCTTCATGGAAATCGAAGCCGAACCCGGAGACCTCCGTCATGGATCTTCAAGCACTTCTACACGGACCCACGGGATGACATGTTCTTCACCCAAGGGCGGCAAGGCTCTCTTCACAGATTTCAAGACCCCGACATCGAAACGACAAGATCATCGTCATAGAACCCGAAGACCACATGTGCGACAAGTACACTCTCGAGGACGCCGAGTACTTCCCCCGGACACCGAGAACCCGGATGCGACAAGATCTACCCATTGATCGAGAATGTTTCTGCCGAGACCGACCCCGTCGAACCCCGAACCCTGAGACCGAACCCCGAACCCTCGGAACCCCAAGATCGTCGAGATCCCCTAAAGTGTGAACCCCTTCCCGAAACCCTATTTTATAATATAATACAACTTGTTGCATATTAATCATTCATCTCGCATGCATATCATTGGTTTGGGGGCCTTATGCCGATTCACCTCATAAATAAATATGGGGCCCATATGCGGGAAAATCTAGTCTCATATTGGCCACATTTAAATTTGTGTAGCGAACCGGTGATATATTTTGCCTTGTTAAACAACATTTAAATTGCGGGGTAGATAAATAACTTGAACCATCTAATTAATTGTCAGGACACTGGTTCCGCTTAACATGACCTAATTGCATCGCACCTTTGCCATGTCATGCATCATACATGCATCATGCCGATCTTTTGCCGTAGTATTAAATAGTGCATCCGGTGTTTATTCTAGTGTTTTGCTTCTTCGCGGATAAGGCCGTTGAGTTGATGTGAGCTTCGATCTTCGGAAGAACCTTGACAATGTTTTCAGCAGCATCTCCCCTTTTCTACCTATCTTACTTTTATAGTATTTATTCCTCCTGTTGATCTATTGCTATCGTATTTGCGATGCTCTAGTTTTCGTACCCGTGATATCCCTTGCAGCCTTATATTGCCTTGGACACATCCTATTACCTGTTGCTTGGTAGATAGCTAGACTTGCGTGTCGTAGTCGCTTGCTCAAGTGCTGTTGCGTGTCGCCAAGTACCACAGTTGTTGGAGTATTGCCGCCGGTTTGTTGTTGGAGATGATCATGGCTTTACTTATCGTTCACTTTAATTCCTGTTTAACAACTAAAATTGAAGTAGGTAAGCAGAGGCACAGGTGGGCAATAGATGTTATTTGGTTGTTAACCGTCCACTTGTGTCCCGTAGGACCCCGAGTGCTTGATACATGTTCCTTGGTTTTATCGCGCTATCCACATCCGGGAGGCTTATGGGACCCCCCTGAGCCAGAGCTTGATTCATTCTTATTTCTTGGGGCCACAAACTAGTTTGAGGTTTTATTTACCATCCTGTACTTATGCCATGCTACTGCTTTATTTACGATTGTGCGAGGAGCACCTGTACTGTTTAGGATCGTGGCACGATTCCGCGGTGTCGACAAGCCCGGTTTTGGGTTCCCAGTCGTTCACAGCCGTCCCCACAACCTTGAGTCCGTCTCGGAGCCGGCCGGCTTCGTTGCGGGTCTACTTTAAGGGGTGGCCCCCTGAAATATTTCTGAATCATGTGATTGCTTTGTCGTGAAAGCCTCGTCGGGTTTTGATTTGGTTTTTCCGAGGTTGATCGAGTGTGTGTTGCTATTGGTGCACCCCGACCGGGTAAAACTTTCTGAAAGCCGTGTCCGCGGTTATGGACGACTTGGAGCACAGTATCTCGATCATAGACAACTATAACTAAAGTAGTGCTATAAATTTGACTTTATAATGACTAGTAATCAGCTTCACTATAATGGAATGGCTAAATAAAACTGCCAACAATTGCTTGTTTGGTTTGTCGCTTGCGACAATTGTATCTGACTAGTAAGTATTGCAACTACAACGGACTGGCTAAATAAAAGTACCAACAACTGCTGGGTTTTGGGTTATCTCATGCTAATTGTATTTGACTAGTAAGTGCCGCAACTACAACGGAATGGTTAATTAAAAGTGCCCACTGCTTATTTTATCAGGATGATTATCTATACCTGACTAGTAAGTGCTGCAACGATAACTGAATAAATAAAACTGCCAACTGTGTGAGTTTCCTCGGTTGACTTCCTCGTTGGTCTCGAGGGGGGAAACACCAGGATGGGTTTGTTTGATGGTAGTACCAGGTTGGTGCCGAATAGGTCTTTCTTACCCCTCTCTGATAGCCGCCAGTTGTACCGGGTCTCTATAGGTTGTTAGTGCATGCTGCCGCTGCCGCTTCAGTCCACCATACCTATGTAGGCGAGGACCGCCGAATTCTAGCCTCGCCGTGTACTGGCCTCAGTACTGACCGCTCTCTCTTTTTCCTTTGCCCTTTGTCGGCACCCCTTTTGTTTAAGCAAGTTTTGAGATCGACGTCGTTAGCAGGGTTACCCTTCCGGCTTGGCCTGGGCAGGGTTATGGACGCCATTGGTTATTCTTCAGGGCTCTTAGCCCCATTTGCATCTTGTCCGTAGCTGGACGCTCTACCGTTTTCAAGGTGATTTGGATCTTTGTTCTGTATATCTGTATTCTTGACTCATGGAGTCGTGTTGTATATATCCGTTCTATGGGTCCCATCGAGGACTGTTGTGCAATGTTATTACTTCGTTTTCCACCCGCACGAAAGTGCCTTGTGGGCACCTTTGAATCGTTTCTATGCGGGTTTGGCGAGTTTCGCTAAAACTTGCATAGGGTCGATTCTGAGGGTGTTACAGCTTCTAAAGTCATAAAGATTTGTTTGTTTAACTATGTTTACTTTGTTAAGGGAAAATTTCATAAACCTGTTGAACCAGAAAGGGAGTATGAAATTCCCATTGGTCATGTTAAAATGGTTATGAAACAAGCTTTTTCAGGGCATGGACGTAGAACTGCCCAGATCATTTGCAGATGATTGAGGATATATGTTATTTATTTTAAAAAATTGATATCTCTGAAAATAAAGTGAAAAGTTACTATATTTATTTCTTTTTGGTGATTCTCACAAATGGTTCAAATCCTTAGATTAAGAATACAGTCTTGATTGGGAATATGTGAAAAGGGCTTTCTATATTAAATATTGTACTCCTATGGAGGCTTATAATGATCGTTGTTATATTTATAATTTTTGGCCTCATGTTGGAGAAAGTATTACTCAATCTTGGGGGAGATTAAAGAAACTCCTTCATAAGAACACACATTTGAGCTTGTCCTATTACTGCATATAGGATTGGGTTAGCCTGGACAGAACATTTACTTTATTGTAATTTATTTTTCATTAATTTACTTTTCTACAAACTATAAACCCCAAACACTAAACCTTCAAATCTTTCTTTGTTTTACTTGTCAAACTTGCTAACCAATATCTTCAGCTCCTCGTCGGTTTGATAACCTTTTATTCATTGAAAGATACTACAATAGATCTCCTGAACTATAACTGGTACATAGGTAGTGTATGGTCATCTCTACAACGTGTGGAGAATCGAGACCTGTTTACGGAGGTGTGTGTGCACTCGGAGGACACGGTGAGGGCTACTTTCATCATACATGGATGGAAGCATGATCGGATCGGTCCTCCTCCAACTTAGGCTTCATGCAGTCTATAGGTTATGTATTTCATCTTTTATCTTCTAGTGTTCGTGTTTCGGCTTATGGTTCGGTTGTGTACATCCATTTATACAAATACCGGGTGTAATATTTAAACTTTTTAAAAAATAAAGCATCCTTTATTGGAAAAAATATGTGAACTGATATATGCTCTTAATTGTGCACAACATCATCTGGTTAATATAGGAATAGATAAAAACTGGGTGAGCATAACTTGAGTTTTAACTTCACAAGTAACATCAAATAAAAACTACATTCTTAGCTTGCAATGTAAATATAATTCTACGTACTTATCTAATATCCGTACGTACAAAAGTCACATATAGCCGCCATCGATAAGTTGTTTTCTATGGCAACACCAAGTATTCTCCCAAACATAAAAAAAATGATCGACCCACAAGTGATATTTAATTTAGAGATTAATTTACCATGATATTTATGTTCACTACAGAATTACGTCAATTATAATCATATAATACTCCCTCCGTCCCAAAATAGATGTCGGAAGTTTGTCAAAATTTGGATGAATCTATATACTAAATAGTGTCTAGGACGGAGGGAGTATAAGTTTCTAAATAACTGTAAAATCTGTTTAGACATACTTGATGTTGCCCTCCGTGCTAGTTGAATTAAAAAAGAAGATGTCTTGACATGGTAGGTTAGATGTATGTAGTTTCTGGTTACTAGACTATTCACATCTCTGGAAGACTTTCAACTATCGGTTTTCACCTCGGGTGTACAGGATGCCATATATAAAGCAGATGCACTAGGTGCACTTTTCTCGCTGACAACCACCCGTTGAATTTGAACCAATTTCTCCATTCCTCGGTAGTATTCATGAAAATCTACTCAGGTGTAGGTCCAGACATGTCATTTGAATTTCATAACTCAAGGCTGAAATATGATTAAAATTAGGCCGCCAAGTCTTTGTTTAGAAACGAAGCCATCTCAGTACCAAAACAGAGTAGAGTCCACATCATTCACCACATTTTCTGTATAACGAGGAATAGCTCGTTCACTTTATTATTCATTGCTTTCCATTAGCTTTAACCAATAGTACAATACCTCAGTTACATTTTTCTCATATATAGTAAGTAGTACAATATATACCCAAAGATATATAGAATTTTAAAACTATAATTTCTATATGTGGCGGCAGTACAATTCCTTATCCAGTTACACTGGATCAAATTAATGTGTGTGTACGTATATATCAGTATAAAGTTATAAACTATGGATACGCGAGGTAACCGCATTAACCGTCGTCACACATCCATATCCAGCACGAGAGGCATGTCCCCCTTCTCGACGCTGAACGTCTTGTGCATCTTCCCCGTGGCCGTCGCGAGCTGCACGATGTAGGAGCCATGGTACCCCCTGAACTTGAAGTTTCCGTCGCTGTCGATCTTCCCGCGCGCGTGCGAGGTCCACTCACGCCGGAGATTGATGAACCTGCGCAGTCAGTGACGTCGCAGATCAGAACATGCATCCAGATCGATGGCAAGAACAGAAATGTTAACGGTGTGCGTGTGTCGACGGACCTCTCGCCGGCGTCGTTGACGGTGCCGTCGGAGTTGACGAGGCAGGCGTCCTGGCGCCACATGTGGCCCTGCATGAACCCCCAGAAGACGACCCCCTCCACGGCAGGGTGCGCGTACGCCTCCCGGAGCACGACCTCGTAGTCGTCGGCGCGGAGGTCGACGTCCGTCTCGCACGCGTCGAGCTCGGTGAGCCAGATGGGCAGGTCGGTGGTGGCGAGCTTGTCGAGCGCGTCGCAGATGATCTCGCCGGCCGGGTTGGTGACGTGGCCCTGCAGGCCGATGCCGCCAACGGGGGCGCCCTTCTCCTGTAGCGCGTTGATCTGCGCGATGTACTTCTCGGGCGTGGCGTTGGGGTCCATGCCGCCCTCGACGTTGTAGTCGTTGACGAATAGGGCGGCGCCGGGGTCGATCCTGGCCGTCTCCTTGAACATGAAGGCGTTGACGTCGTCGCCGAGGCGGTCCTGGAAGAAGCTGCCGTGGAGCATCTCGTTGTTGACGTCGTAGTGCGGGAACCTGCCGGCGTAGCGGGTGAGGAGGCTGGTGAGGCGGCCCTGGACGGCGGCGGTGAGCTGGTCGTTGTCGAGGGCCTTGACCCACTTCTGCACCATGTTGTCGACGGCCCAGAAGATGCAGTGCCCCCGCACGGGCTTGCCGTAGCGGTCGCAGAAGTCGAGCAGCGCGTCGGCGTCGGCGTAGGTGAGCTGGCCCTGGACGGCCTCGGTGTGGTACCACTTGAGCTCGTTCTCGAACACCGCCCAGTCGAAGTGCTTGGTGAAGAAGTCCACGAAGCAGGGGTCCTGGATCACCGCCGGGTTGATACACGCGCCGAACGCGAAGCTCGTGTCCATCTGCATCACCCGGATCGACGCGCCCGACACCGCCGACGACGCCCCCGCGCCGGCGAACTTCAGCACCACGTCACGCCTGCGCACCTGCATAGTATGCCGCCATTGATGGTCAAAGCACTATATGTCGTGGTTGGTTGACAACCTAAGGTGATAACGACAACTAAGTATTTATCGAGTGGTTGTAAATCGTTTTCAGTTTTGATGAAGCGGGTAGATCATCGTGCGATGTGAGAGCTGAGCTTACCTTGTCAGTCTTCTTCTTGAGCTTCTTGAAGCGGGCCTTGCGGTCGGTGGCGAACACCTGGAGGTCCATGACCCTGACGTCGACGCCGGCGGGCGCGCCCTGGACGTGCACCGCGGCGGCGGACAGCGCCGGGCTCGCCTTGAGCCGGAACACGCCCTTGATCTCCGTCCACTTCCCCTTCTCGGCGCACACCGCGCCGCCCTCGACCACCAAGCACTCCTCCTCGGCGTCGCCGCCCAGGCGAATGTTGACGCGCACCACGGCCTCCGCATCGGCGCAGTCGCCGAGGCTGATCCACCCGGCCACCCGGTACGTGACGCGGGGCCTGAGCGCGCCGCCGGGGATCGCCTGCCGCAGCCCGTCCTCCTCGCACGCGCGGCCCTTCGCCAGAATGTACCGCCCGCTGGGCCTGTAGTCGTCGGCCACGTCGTTGATGGTCTCGGTGGGGACGTTGGCCGGCTCCTCCTCGTGCGCCGACAGCTCGGTGCACGCGCCCAGCGCCGCCCAGCCGGCCAGCCCCTCCTCCAGCGCGCTGTTCCGGAGCAGGTTGGCGTCGAACACCACCCCGTTTGCGCAAGCGCAAGCCATGGCTCCGCGACGAGGCAGGGAAAGAAAGGAGGAGATGGCCGGAGTTGTTGGACTAACTGGTTCTGCGGTGGTGAGATCGATCGATGACGGATCCCGGCCGGCGGCCGGACGTATATAAAGGCGGGAGGGTCGGCGGTCGAGATCACTAACAAATAGTTCAAAAGCGCACCGGACGGTCGCAAAGAAATGGTGCAAGCTCGAAGCAACCACCGCACCATCACACAGCCCATCAATCTTTTTCCTCACTCTGCCTTGCTCTGCTTTTGAGTAACAGTAAAGCTTGCGCAAGGCCTGAGCACGACGGACTGGCCCGCGCGCCAGTGGCCCGAACGGGGCGGCTGTTGGATCTGATAGGCTGTGTTGTCTCTGGTAAGCATGATGATGATTACGGACGCCGGAAGCATCTGTCAATGGAGGAGGAGGATGATGGGTCCGGCCGGGTCCGGCCGTGCTTTCCTTGGCTTTGGGAAGAGACAACGGCGGCTTTGATCGATCCAGGCATAGCTTGCTCATTAGTCTCTGGTGGGGCTAAGGCACATCAGGTCGACCATGAACCAATCGGGGGATAGATTCTACACGAGCTTTCTTATCATGTCCTTGACATCGTACCTCTTGGTCTGAATGATCTGCTGAGTGCTAACTGCTGACACAAACGGCTTCATTGGCTAGATGATGAGCTACTAGCACTGTCTTCGGTTCAAAACGCATGTCCGATCTTAGAAATTTAGTATCAGCTAACATCTAGAAATATCATAACCATCTAGTACAAAGAAAGTACTAGTACTTCCATTCCGAATTAATTGAACTTCTAGCACTGTCATAAACCAAACATTCTTATGTTCGACTTATACTAGAGAAAATATTCTAATGCTATAGCTTTAAATATATAAATATATTATGGGGAGAACATGTTGAAACCAAATTTGATATTATAGATATTGATACATTTCTCTATAACTCTACACATATATATTGTATGAAAATGTATTATGTATCTCTGTCTTTCGGCATCTCCTTCGATGGTATACGAATTTCAAGGTGTCGAGAGCTGGACGAGAGATGATGGTAGACGTGGCTTCATCTACAAGTACATGCACTCCGGTGGAAAAAAATGATCTATGATCATCTATGATCAGCAGTGGCGGAGTTATGTGTTGCTCATGGGTTCCCCGCCCCTCAACTTACCCACCCCCACCCCCACCCCCACCCCCCCCCCCACACACACACACACAACTTTGAATAAATCATTGAAATGAATTTTGTTAGGGGCTTAAGTGAAATAAATTAGAGTAATTTGTCTCCCCCACACCACACACACAAAAAAAAACTTCCTCCTCTAGCTCCACCACTGCTGATCATGCTACATCGGCACGCACCCGCGTCGTGTCCTTGCTGAAGGTGATGGATCGAATTTTCTTCATTAGGGTTGAAAAACTCGAGACCAACCTATGGTTGGACTCCTCACCATCGGCGCACGTGTTGCATTTCCTTCTCAAAGGCCTAGCTTAGGAGTTGTATATTTATGTTTTTTTTGTTTTTGTTTTTTTCACAGGGTTAGTGGTTGCCTCGTGGAGTTACCGTCACGACGCATAGAACCCTCGGGTTTTCTTTTCTGGGTCAAACATGTTCGGCTCCTGGATCTTGTTTTATGAATAATGGAAGATTTCAGGGTTCTTGAAAAAATTATTCTGATAATATTTTGATTGGAGAAATGTTGTAACTCTTCCTTTCTCCTCTCTTCCCCACCGCTCTTCCTCCTCTCCCTCTTTGAGAGTCCCTCGTGGGTCGCCGGGTCGATCCTGAGCCCCTCTTGTCGGAGTTGGCGACGGAGAGACGCCGGTTCTTCTGTGCATAGTAGATGTAGGTCTAGGTTTAGGGTTCGGCTATATGCCGGTATTGCCCTCTTGGCGTTTGGCGTGTTGTCGCCGGGGAGCTTTCTGTCGGGATATTGGAGCTGCTTCTGGCGGTGGAAGGAAGTGACGAGGATCACCTTGGTGCTACAGTGGTTGGAGCCAGTGGCCATCGTCTGTTCCTACTCGTCCCCTCAAATAAAGCTCGATGCTGGAGCTCCAAATTTGGAAGGCTTCTCTTCCTCTAGCCGCCATGGGGGTGGAGAGAAGAAAGGGACAGAAGGATTTGGTGCTCTGCAAGCGGATTTGTCGGTTTTGGCTACTTCATCGACTCATCGTGGGCTCCTCGGTGGGAAAATGGAGGAGATGTCTTGCCGGCTGAAGATCCAGAGAACTGGCATCGGCGGCTTCGTTTTGTTCATCTGCTGCAACGACCTCTTATGCGGCTAGAGCTCTGACCCCTATGAATCTCCCCAAGTTTGCATCTCGGGTGGCTCGGGTGGTTTGTCGGCAACATCGGTTTCGCTGGCCAGTTTCTGACGCCCCCACCTTCAACCTCCGGCGGGAGGCCCTTTTACCTTGACTGTCCATGGCCAGGACGCTGCTGGCGATGGTGGCAATAGCATTGCTGGCGAGGTCGGAATTTGCGCAAGGACTCGATGGCTTTCAGAGTTTCTTTCTAGGGTTGTTTGTGTAAATTGGAAAGACATGGTTGTAATTTTTTTTTTAAGTTCTTTTTGCAGCATTGTATCAATTTTGATAATATAATGCCAGTTCTAGCACCTTCGGTTCCCTTTCCTTTGTTCCAAAAAAAACAAAGTAGGACAGTGTTACTGACGCTATATGTTGCAGCACTCATCGGTACTGTATTTTCTCCCTCACGTTTTGTCACCATTCAACAGCTAGTGGTGTACCACAGTACTAGCAGGCCTGCCGCCCGATCCTCCCTTTTTTTGGAACAAAACAAAAAGAGAGGACTGGTGCCAACGTACGTTGGACTTGTACGTACAGTTGACGGCCGGCGGCGGACCGATCGACGCGAGTGCGACGCCTCCGTCCAAGTTGCAGCCGCCCCACCACGCCATGACGGACGGACGGACGGCGCCGCCGCTGACGACGACGGTAATGGACCATCCATCGCCTTATGCGTAGCGGATTGAATTACCAAAGCTTGAAGCTAAGTGTGAGGTTTGGTGACAGATTATTCCGTGACCGCGACTAGTTTACGGGAAGATAGGTATATATCGCGCACGAGTCTTCTCGATCAGTTGGTGCAATAGCCAGCTAGCTGGTGAGTGTGAACATGGATGGATGGGATAGATCGTTCTCGAATCTGCGACGATCTCGCTACGCATATGCACGAGATTGATCCATCGATCTGTGATCTGTTGGTGCATGCGTGACGGCCCGAGCAAGTCATGATTGACAAAGAAGGCCGAAGATGGAAACCTGGATGGATCCAGCGTACACGGAAACGGCGTGCCCTATCCGAATCTCATCACACCCGTCACGTTTGTTGTTCGCACAGGGGAGTCAAAAAAAAAAGTTTGGAGACCTTAGGGTATCTCCACACGGGTGATTCAAACGGCTGATGGAAATCAGTGGCGAATCTGGAACATCAAACCATTGGGGTCAGCTCCATCAATTAGTGTAATCTTCCATAAAATTAGCAATGACATTGGCTAAATTAGTGAAGAATTTAGCAATTTCATTGGGGTCAACTGAACCCAATGGTTGTACACCAGCTCTGCCCCTGATGGAAATAGTCCGTTTCTGTCCGTTTGGGTTAAGCCGCGGTCGGTTTTGGATCGTGGTCCGGCATATTCGACCGACCGCACATAGTGGCACGATCCATCTATTCGGCATGGCAATGGTTGGCGTCATCGCTGGATAAGACATTGCCAATCAGTTGAAACAGTCAAATTGTCAAAATCACACAAATTGACTATCAAATAATATGACAGACGTGTGCCATCGTCCTTTGGTGGCCAGTGGATCTGAAATATGCAAAAGAGGGCAATATCACATAATGTCCAAAAAATGGCACCTTCTCTGCCCAAAAAGTTGCATCCGCCATTGCCATTGCCATTCAAGCATCACGGACCCGGATGGTCTGCTGCCTCCTCGCGACCCAAGCACCGCGGTCGGGGTCGGTGAGCATGATGGCATTCTCCTCGACCATGATATTGCCTTCGGCCTGCTTGGCCTTCGCCTCTGCCTCCACCATCCTAGACCTAGCCTCGGCCTCCTTCGCCTTTGCCTTGGCCTCGACCTCTGTTAGTCTAGCCTTGGCGTTGGCCTCCTCCATCTGACATGGTTATACCCTACGGGTACACGACATCAGCATACCTGGTCCAACCCAAGGAAGTCCCACGAGAATATACGCGGCCCATGAAGATTTTCGGGTGGCCCAAGCCCATGACGTCTTCGGGTCCTTGGAGAGCAAGACTAGAACAAATAGAATATTTAAATGGGCAAACCCTAAAACCTGTAACCGACTCGATCTGTGCCCGGGACCTGCCTACCTCTATATAAAGGCTAGGAGGGCACGACGAGGAGGCTCTCTCTCATACCACCGCATACACACCTCCACGCCAGATTGCATCTGCGCATCCTTGTAACCTTCGGTTCCGCCGTAATCAAGAGCAGACAAGCAGGAGTAGGGTTTTCCCTCCGGGGGCCTGAACCTGGGTAAATCTCGTGTCCCCTGGTTGCTTGTCTGTTAACCGTTCCGCGATCTCCAACACCCCCATCTTCTCCAAAACCCAAACTCATAACAATGGGCATTGACGAGATTAAACCTCGTCACCATCACTAGAGAAAGAGAAAGTCGGGATTGTTCTGAATCACAGTAGAGAAAGAGAAAGCCGGAATTGTTCCGAGGAGAGATCCGAAGTTATTTGGAGAAAGAAAGAAAAAGAAAGGACCGAAAGGTGTTTTGGATAAATGGCAATTTATAATATATATTTATTATATGTTAATTGCAAATTAATAGGGAAACTGTAACATCCCAGCATTAGAGCTGAGAAATAAGATGAACACAGGTGTGTGCATTGTATTCATGCATAGAAAATACGAATAATTTTCGCGCTTTTAAACAAAATTTGGCAAAGTGATTGAAGCTTCTCTCAACTTGATGGAATTAAAATAGATCATCAAGTTGACTGCGATAAGTTTCTATATGATCTTTGCGAAAACCTTATTTTGGGTAAACATGATTTGATCTAAGGGTAGATCAAATTCAATAAAACTAAACACAACATATTACTTAATGATTGATATCTGATCCTTAAGTAATCATTCCATAGTACTCATTACAACCACTCATGAATACCAAGCTATGAATATAATTCAAGTAACAAGAATGTAATCACTAATTCTTGACCTATTCTATCCTTATCTATTTCTACCATAAGAATCATGGTAGTACTTCACCCTAACTCTTTAGTTATATGGAGTAGGTAGGAAACCAAGTTAAGACCATTCACCACATATCTTTCTTTCCATATCAATCCCTATCATCTCTATGGAATCTTATCCTAATATTTGTTGTTCATCGATGTTGAGTAATCCACTATTGATTCATCAATTCTTAGTATATCAATTCTTGATCTATCAACTCTTGTCCTTATCATAGCATTCACTTAAGGCTTATAAAGAAAAAAGTAAGATGAGGTAAGTAGTAATGCTAGTATTAGATATCATCTATAGATGGGAGTGTTGAAGAGAATCAAATAAATAGGATACTTGATGGAGTTAATTCACTCCTGAATATATAGAAGAGATATCCTAAATAAAGATATATATATATATATGGTAAAAAATAAGATTATAAGGATGAATTCTAAAGATAGTTACCAGGAATAATCCTATTGGATCAAGTAGGTACAGTCAATGAATAAATCTCCTAGTCAAATAGAGATACTAAGAAGATAATTAAAATACAACTGTAATGTTGTATTGATAAAGCCTTGATTAGCCAACTGAAAACCTAAGCTATAAATGATCAAAGGATTATAGTGATCATGCTCAAGACACTAAGAGTGAAGAATTATATCATGTATAAGTGATATTGGTGATAGAACATGATTACACCCTAGTGTGGATATGTTATCCTAGGTTAGTCATGACAAATCACAGTGGTATAATTAGAAGTTAGTGTATGAGTTACTGAGGCACGTAAAGGATAAGATAGTATAACTAAGCTGATGCCAAAACAACATTGAGTTATTGAAGTAGTAGTACCTCTTACAGGATATTAAGCACTTGAGAAAAGTAGATTTTGATAGATACATCTATTGGAGTAATATTAGTGATGGAGGATAAAGGAAGTATATGAAGGGAGTTAGAAGCAACTATCTAAGGGATTAGAGATATGTTTGTCAGAGTAGTTTGGTATAACCAATTATAGATATGAGAAAGTTATGAAAATCTTCAATGACAATCTCCTTAGATTTGTAAGTGAGATTACAAAGTAATGTGGGAAGAAAGAGAGTAATCATTCAAGTGGAATTAGATTCATAAGAAGTACTTTAGAGATGAGAATGATCTTTATGGGGAGATCATGTTGAGCTTAAGTGTCAAGCTCATTGGGTTTACAAATGGATTTAGAAGGAGGAAGTATTGATAAGAATATTCTTGTGAAGTAAAGCTCATCATGTTAACATATGATGATGGATATGAAGGAGTAGTATATCTAGGAAAGGAATTCTTTAAGTAGAAGTCAAGAATTATGAAATATGGAAGATAAGAATTCTTGGTAACACTCAACCTTAAATCTATAAGCAAACTTAATAGCTATTTCAACTGTATGATTAATCATTTTATTTACATAATGGCTTAAAGGAATATTTCCCTATGACAAATCACTTAAGCATACTTGCTACTTCCAAACAATTAAAATCATATGTGCCTTGAAACTATAATCATCAACTCTTACTCTTAAGCCATTCTAAAGAACAACTCTATTACTTTACTTTAACTAAGGGTATCATTCCTAATCACAAGCATAAAGACAATATGTCTTAAACCTTAAATGTTGTTCCTATCTATAAGATCATATATAAATTTAAGCCTCCTAAAACTGATAGTAACAGTTATAATGTTAAAACCTAACTTATATGCAAGTTATAACAAATCATTTATCTTAATATCATTTAATCTCATGGTAATAATATTAACCATATTAATACCCCAGAACCTTATGTGTCTTATAATAATAAAGGAAAAAACCATATAAAATTTTCTTTAATGTTATAAGTAGATAAGAATCAAATCTTATAAATTAATAGCAATACATCCTTTAATAAGTTATGGTGTTTATAAGTAAATCAAATTCATAATAAAAGTCTCTACAAAATATTAATAGAAAAAGGACCAATAAAAAGGAAGTAAAGAAAATATAAACCTTATATAATAAAGCTTAATTAAATGAATCTAAATATATTTTATTTATTGTGCAAGTATTTAGCAAATAGAATTCTATAAGAAATATTCAAAACAATTGGCTAAATATAAAAGTTAGAAAGGAAAACAGAAAAAAAACATTCCTCGTCGAAGCCCACGTTTTCCTATACCAATCTGCCGCATGGTGCACTTCGTTGCAACCCACTTTGGCCCAATAATGATCCCAACCTGTCAACCATGGTGACTGACGAGTGGGGCCAGAGGAGGGATCGCAGGTTGAGAGGAAAGAATTGCCAGGGGTTATCTGCAAAACTGTCGTCGTCTTCATCCTCACGCACACAGGCAGCTGCGTGCGTCTCGCCGATGCCATCCGCCGTCGTCAACACGAATCGACCGCCGTGATGCTCGTCGCCGCCCCTAGAAGATGTAGATAAGAGAGCCGTGTCCTCGTCTATCCTCTCATACCAATCTTATCCTCTCTTGTGCTCTCTAGACCTATCTCTCTTTCTCACTGAAACCCTAGCTTGCCGGAGTTCGTCGTTCCGGTTAAGTCCGACCACACCTCACCTCGTTGAAGACACCACTAGACGCGCTGTCGTGGCCTTGTTCGCCTAGGACCAAGCACGGGAGTTGGCGCGCCGTGAATCATGTGAAATTGAGTGTTCCCTTTCATCGGCCACCGTGGCCATCATCGTCGATTCATTGTCGTCATGCCTCCCCTCGCTTCCCCGAGCATTCCATCGTGACCAGGGTGAGTTCCTCTACCTCCCAGTGGTCTCCATTGTTTCGTTTGCTTCCTAAATCCACGCCGCCATGATCATCTGTGAGCACCGTCGCCGGTCACATCCCTTTAACCAAAAATGGGCGGCGTTAGTACCCTTCGACTCGCGCTCGCGCCCTCTTTCCAACAAAACCAACCATAGCCCCGCGTGAGCACCCTAACGATGGATCGATCTTTGATCTGTGAGGTTGCTCACTAGTGACATCATCGTGAGGTCATGCTCACGTCACCCTCGCCACGTCGACTTATTGACCGGGTCCAACATTGACTAGTCTTCTGCTTAGGTGGCCTATGACATGGAACTGACCCCACGGGTCAGTGACTTATAGTAGGTCTGGGCTTGGTATGCAAAGTGATTTCCTATTTAGTAAATAGACAAACAAAATAAATTCAAATGTAAATATTTTCCAGAAATTAAATAAAATGATTAAATCTTGTTAAATCAATAACTGTTGTTTTATAATTAGAAAAATGTGTATAATATATGAAAATGTTTAGAAAAATAAAATCTGTACTTCAACTTTGTTAACCAACATTATTATGTTAACTATTTAAATATATTATTTAATCAAGAATTTATAAATAATAAAACTTTGATAATTAATATTTTAATAATGGTAATAGATAAAAATATAAATAATATACTAAAATTCTTAGAAAAATATGAACTAAAATTTAGTACTATAATCATGTATTATTATTCCACTTAATTAAATGTCTATTATTTATTAAGTGTTTATATAGTAATAAATATTATAAAAATCATATCTTATTATTTATATAGTAATATACCAAAATGATCACAAAATTAATATTTACATGTTAAAAATAGAAGATTCAAATTTTTAAGTAAATAAAAACTTAATACCCTAATAACTTGAATTTAAAACCTATTTCCTCAATTGCTAGCTCATATATTGGTAAATAAAATTGCTACTATTTCCAAAATTAACCAATTAAGGTCTAATAATAGTATTTGACTTAAATATTGATAATATAAAGTCACAAGGATTCAACACATTTTTAATACAGTCTTATTGAATTATCATTCCACCATAAGTGTAGAATATTTTCTAAAAAGGATCCTTATCAAATATAAATCTTCAAGAATAATTTGTGGCCAAATAAAACCTATTCCTTTACTTCAACCACAAGTTTATCAACATACCAACACACTATAGTGAATTCATAAGTAGTTAAGTAATATTATTTCCTTGGTTACAAATCATAACCACACCTTTATAAGGAGATAAATGTTTTTATTCCATTATAATATTAATAAACCACTACTCAAAGGGAAGTAGTATCACTCTTAAAGTATTCTTAGGGAAACATTATGAAGTGAACAAGGTACAATATCATAAGTATTACACCTTAAGTCCATCTATGTTCTTAAAGTTAACTTTAGTCTACAAGACTATAAACACCATGATTAAGGCTTTATTATGTGTTTTATAGTTAACTTTGATCTGTTCCAATTAAGACCTAGGGCATATCAAAACCAAACTAACCACATAAACACCAAGAGGCATTGACCATATTCTATGAACTGTCAGGATTGTTTAAACCTTAAGAAAGAAACCTTTTCTTCGAAGGTTATCCTTTTTGCTACTTTAACCAACAAATGACAATCAATAATAATCACATTACTTTATATTTTACTTGTATACCTAGGATTGTTAACACCTAAACTGCTTATAAATATCATTACTTGTAAAGTAAAAATTTGAAGATAGCACAATTCTTATATAAGAAGCCTCGCGTAGCATTCCAGATTTGTGTATCTTATTGTTGTATAATATTCTAATTACACATTGTTTCACACACACTCACAAACCTTAATAAGAAGCACACGTGTGAAGCTTATCTAAAAGTATAACACATTCTAAAGAAACCATTTCCAGTTTCCAAACCCTAGATCAACACTTATTATGGGTATACGAACTTACCAAATTGCAATTATTTATGCATAATAGCATCCTGCTTATTTAAACATTAGTCATTATCGGACTAATGATGCTGATTTCAGATATTGGATCTTATATTGTCTCGAAGACCGTGAGTGCATAATCTTGCAATCACAAAAAGGCAAGTTCACACTTGCTCATGTCCTTTGATTATTTTCTGTAAAGTATTTTGCAAATCCAGTGTTGTCATCACCTGCATCTCAAAAAGATCAGAAAACACTATTTTCATAATAATATGAGTATAGGTTATTTAGTATGAGATAATAACCTAATATGAAAGTTCCAGTGGTAAGGAACATATTATATAGGACTTAACAACCAATGTATCTAGTGATTCTTGCGCCGTATATTACGCGTTAACCATGATATTTGGAATGGGAGGAAGAAGTCAGATGTATCCTTTTCCTCCCATATGGAGGCAAGACGACCTTAACACGACGTTGTGATTCCTTGTGAGGATCCAACATATGGGTGGGCACCCTTAGGCCCAACGTTTTTGGTGTCTAGATTATCTGTGTGTGGTTATCGGAGGTATAGCCAGACCTATATGGTACTTTCCAGGGGCATCACCAGCTCATAGAGTCTTTGGGAACTTATCAGGGTTTTAGCCTGCCCGAAAGAGGGATTAACGGAGGTGAGCCAGCCCCGAAGAATCGTGCAGACATATGGGGTCGCGGAGAGGGCAGTGATTGGCTTGGATCATCTACTGGGCCCCACAACATGGAATTGTGGACAGGTAAGCTGCCCGGTTGTGCAACAAGAAGTTGATCTCTCATGGGAAAAGTAACACACCTCTGGAGAGTGTAAGAACTGTAACTTGTTACTCCCTGTTCCGGGAAGGAGCTACGAACACAGCAGGAAAGGAACTCCATGAAAGTTCTGATAAACCTGTGAAGGCTCACGGACATAGCTTTTCAAAATAAAAGCAAACTTTGAAGAAATATTTACGAAAACCTGCATTGCCCACGACCTATGGTCTGTGGCTGTAGATATAGTGCATCAAACACTTCTTTTCCAGTGAACTTGCTGAGTACGCTCGTACTCAACGTATCTTCTTAATCCTTGCTAGATTCCAAAGACATTAAGATGGCGTCTACATCAAGTTAAGTTCTAGAAATCATCATCAAAAGCTTAAGTTTTTCAACGAAGTAAAGGAAGCCAACATATACATCAACTAAAGTGAAGACGAAGTTACGGATTAGATAGAAATATAATCTCTAGCCATAGAACCTACTATTGTAGAGTACTGCAATAGTAGCAATACAAGCTCCATAGTTAGATACCAATCTTACTAGCTTGGAGATTATAAATTGATTATTTCTGATTCTTCTTTGTAAGAAGTTTCTTTCTCTTTCTTTAACCTAGAGTGTTCTCTGAATCTTGTGTAAAGAGTCGAGTTGTAACCTTTAGTCATGTCTTGTACCTGATGTGTTTCTGTTGTACCACTCTGAGAGATGTAATACTAGTGAACAGTGTTTCATTGGTGTTATGTCAACAACTATAATATACTACATCATGAAGTGGTATGCTGAGTCATCGCACCTTCGCCTCTGCCTCCACCATCCTAGACCTAGCCTCGGCCTCCTTCGCCTTTGCCTTGGCCTCGACCTCCATTAGTCTAGCCTTGGCATTGGCCTCCTCCATCACTAGAGAAAGATAAAGCCAGGATTGTTCTGAATCACAGTAGAGAAAGAGAAAGTCGAGATTGTTCCGAAGTTATTCAGAGAAAGGAAAAAAAGAAAGAACCGAAAGATGTTTCAGATAAATGGCAATTTATAATATATATTTATTATATGTTAATTGCAAATTAATAGGGCAACTTCCTCATTAGGACAAAACCCCGGAGGGAATTAATCTAGAGGAGGTCACCCTAAAAAAAGGAATAAAAAACAGAAAATATCCACTACTGGGCTGGTTTTGAACCAGCCCAGGCGAGCGGAAGATGCAAGGCAACACACGAGGGGCAGCAGGGCGTTGGGCGCCACCGCGTCTGGCAGGCCGCGACTGAGCTCCAGCCCACCCGGGCGAGCACTTGGGCCACGAGCACCACTTGGGCCACCACGCGCCAAGCTGGCCCTCCCCGGCTCGCCTCCGCCATAGCTGTTAGGCCGCGCGTGTTGGCCGATACGTTTCGGGTCGCTAGCCGTAGCACTGTGGGCCGACGAGGAGGCACCGCAGGCCCTCCCTGGGCGCTGGCTGCTGGCCTGCTGCTGGGCTGGCTTGGCCACTAGCCGGCCAGCTCCCCTTTATTTGCCCTTTTATTTTATAGTTTTAGTCTCATATGGATAACCTTATGGAGAGGACACACCCCTCTCTGTCTATATAAAGGGATGCCCATGGGTGGGATAAAACACACCAATAAAAGAGGTTTTCTAAGGCACTTTCCTTAGGGAATTCTCTCATCTCTCTCTAGTTGTCTCCTTGTGCTAGTATGGTCCCATGAATGGAATGTTCGTGCAAGAGACGACGCACTAGCAACATGCTGTTGCGCTGCGGAGATTCCAAGCTGAAGATCTACTTCCGCACTCCCGACAAGGATCGGGGAGCCGGAGGTCATCATAGTACACCGTATGTGTACGAAACCACGAGGAGCCACACATGGGGCATCTCGGATGTCGTGATCCTGACTTCTGCACGATGGAGCAGGAGGTGGAACTTTGTGACCTTGAGATCGGCTACGAGCAAGACTAAATTAGTCATGTTCCCCTCGGAAAGTTAACCGCTTTCAGACTACAAGGGTATTATCCGAAACCTCGGCCGCTACTGCATTGCTCCTCGATAGATCTTGAACAGTTAGGGCGTTCCAACGTAGGATTTTTTTTATTTTCTGCCCCGAAACCCAAACAACGACTTCCTAATCCAGTAAAATCTCTAATGGAAGCAAATGGGGAAATATTATACAAGTCAACATTGTAGAGACTATATCAATGTTAGACATTATGGCTTATTGATGACTGCAAGTGCACAGATCATTTATAGCTAGTTTTGAAGTTTAGATATCGATCCCACAAGGAGCCCAAAGGTAAATGTTTATTGGTGAAGTCTCTGTCGCACCCAAAGTTATTAGAGGGCTTCGAGGGAATTTACTGCAAGTGTTGAGAATAAGAATGGAATTTGGGTGTAAATGGAAGTATTTAAATAAAACTAAAATGTAAACTTTTGAAATAAAAAGCATAAAAAGTAAAGAACAATTTGTTTGTTATTTTCTGTCAGATGACGAAGTAGGTGCGGGGAGTTTCAGTTCATGGTGATAGTGAATGTGTCGGGTGAACGAGTGATAAGTGTAACAAATATAATCTTATAAGTATGTGTGTAGGCGAGCAATCCATAATTAGCCAGAACTTCTCTTGGTAGATTTTATCCTAACTTCAATAATACTACTAGCCTGTTTACCACAACCATGGTTAGTCGCTAGATGATTAAGATCCTTCAGGTTGCTTAGCAATTAAGCTCCTTGGATCGGACTAATGCAATAAGCTCGGTGGTTCGCCGTTATCCTCAAGTCAAACTAGTTTCCCATTGATATCTCCGTGTCACTCGAGGGTCGCCAGTCTACTAGCAAACAAGATTCTATCTATGTAGAATAAAGTATCAAGTTGTCTAGGCCCTTAATTGGACAACATGCATTAAGCATCCCATAGATAGTCAAGCACATATAATATAGTAATTAGAATTAACCACAAACTTGATGGAAATTATGTAGGCACATCACATCTCACCAATCCCCTATATCTCCCACGCCTAAGAGAACTTACTCAAACATGAGATAAGAAAGCATCATCGATATAATTAAATAAAGGAAGTTCTTCTCGATATTACCGTGGATATCCACAATAAGAAATAGAAACAAATCCAACACAATTCAAGATAGGAAGAACAATCTCAATCCCTAATCTTGCAAAGTGGAGATCTCTGTCTCTCAAGTACAAGTAATGGCTATGGAGGTATGGTGGCTAGGAGATCGAAGATCGTGGAGCGAGATGAAGAACGGTTTCCCCTTCTTCTCTGGATCCCTTCTTTCTCCCTTCTAGATGGTATGGCGGTGTCAGCACCCGGATTTTTCAATCCTAGATGCTTGTTATGCCATACATCGCAATCCCAGGATTACCATTTTGGCGATACATAACAGAATTGGATACCATAGTACTTCATCCATTACAACGATACAAGTTCGTACACAAATAGGGATCTCATGATCCAGTTCTTAATACAACATCAAGCAGCGGAATACGTAGTAATAATGGTAGCGTAGGCGAAGCTCCATCTTCGGGGTCGCAGGCAATGCTGACGATGGGAGATGATCCTAGTTGTCGTAACCTTCCTAGGGTCCACCTTCCAGATACTCCTCTTCATAGTCTGTCCATGGGAATAGCCAGGGACAAAGCCATGAGTACTCTTTAAGTACTCGCAAACTAATACTAACAAGTAAAGGGGTTTTTGGATAAAGGGGACACTAGGCTCTAGGGTTGTTTTGCAAAAAGCCAGGTTTATCTCTACTAAGTTCCCAAAACTAGTTATAGTTTTATAACTCCTAAGTGGGATCTTGTAACTCGGGTCACAACTCTGTTGTGGTCAAGTCAAAGTCTCAGTTTATTTCACAAGTCATTTTGAAAAGTCTGACGGGGAACAGATGGCCACCTAACTGTCCATAATCATGACGCGGCTATTCGAATAGTTTGACACTCTGCAGAGATTGTACACTTTCACCACAACATTCGATACATCCGTCAGGAACAAATCCTGAACTCACCATACTCAGTATGCGGATAATCAATCCTAACCTTTCAATTACATGCCCTAGTATACGCACCTCTCCTGTGAGTTTGGCCGCCCAACCATGAGCACTTTCATCTTGGGTACTGCACAGATGGACAATCTTCACAAGGTAGCCTCAGCTCAGACCTTGGCCGTGAGGGAGCTAATACTAAGGTATATAAGTTTCCAGTCAAGCCCTACCCAATATTCGGGTATTGTGGTTGTACGATAAAATTGGAATGGTATCGCATCCAGACAACCATCAGTTTTATAAAGGGCTAAGGCTCATGCCTCAACATTTTCATCACCAAAATCATCAAGTGTTTGGAAACACATGTCCAAACATTTCAATAGAATGATCCATCATTCCAAGGCTTTCATAACCATTTTTCCACCAAGTACTCCCATCTAAAGTTGATCAAGTTTTATGCTTAGCACTAGCATCTACAGCTGGGGATGGTAATAATGAGGGGTGGTAACTAGTGGAGTTTCACTAGGTCCAACATTATATCTTAGGCTGAGATCAAGGTTTCTAGCTTAGGCCAAATTTTATGCTCTTAGGGCAAACTTGAGCACAGCTGTCTAATATCTACCAAACTCTTAAGTAGACTCTAAGTAAGCTTTGACAAAGAAATAGAGTAAGAAGCTTTCCATAAAACTAGGATTGGTTTAACAAGTGGGTAGGATCATAAATATGGGTTTGTGGCATCGGTAGGGATCTTGCAAGGGTTAACTTGCATCAATATCAGTATAAGCTTGCATAGTTACTAGCTTGCATTAGGCTTGCCTTGTGTAGAGCAGTGGTTGAAGTTCTCCTCGGCTTCCTCTTCGTGGTATCCTCCTTCCTCCTCGTAGTATACTTGGTCGGTACTATCGTCTATGAATAAATACGAGGTACACAATCACCAAACAATACTTAACTACCTGTAATCATCACACACAAGGGTCCTATAGATGATCTAGCATCATCTCTATCATTACAAGGTTAAAGCTTGATTTAGGTCTTTTTATTTTAGAAAAGTAATTTCTACTCATTGAAAACTACTTAAGATTTAATATTCTCCAAACTAAACATGGGATCATGTTGACACATGTCATCACCACATATTGTAGTCCATGGGAATGTGATTTAAAGTGGTGTCACAATTTAATAAGGTTTTACCTTTTTATTTTAATTAATTAAAGTGGCTAGAAATGCTTATGTAGCATTCTTTTATTCCTTGAACAATATTTCTGCAAGTAAACCTATATATTTTTATATATTCTGAAAGGTATGGTTAAATGTGATTTTTGAGAGTTGGAATCAACTCAAAAGCTTTTATGGTTTAAATTTGAAAAATGTTTGAATGCAGAAAGGCTTCTGCCTTGTTATTTTTGGTATGGGTGATCTACAGATCCAAATGACTTGAATCCAACGGGCTTGGATTAAGCATTTACATTTCCAACAAAATTGGTTTCATCCAATTTGGTGCACTGAATCGATCTGGGTTGATTTTTGAAGTTGGGTGCAGAAGTGTGTTTGAATTTAAAAAGAAAAAGGTTTAATTTGAATTCTTTGGGCTGGGAAATTTAACGGGCGGCCTGCTAAGCGCGGTGCTCCATGACTGCTTAAGTGGGTGTCCCCACTCGTCGGTGACAGGGGCTGCGGGCGGTATGGAACAACGTGGGTCGTCCGATCTAGTTCTAATCTAACGGTGAGGTCATCGTCGGCGAGACAGCTCGTGAGACGAAACCTAAGCGCGGCCGATGGGGGGTCTTTGGGGCTCACCGGGTGCAGGAAAGGTCGGCGAGGCGAATGACCAAGTCGACAACGGCGATCCTCCTGTACGGTGGCTTCTCTGGGCGCCTCAATCGGCTCCTTCTTCTCCGAGGCGGGCTCCGGTGAAATTCCGGCGAAGTGGTGCTCGCCTTGCTCTGAGGATGGGGTGGCACGGTCAGTGGGGAGAGGGGAGTGAGATGGTGTGAAGAAATCGTGCAGGGGTGGCCTCTATTTATAGTCGAGCGAGGGGACCGTCGGGGCGCAAGGTGAGCTCGTCGGGGGCGACGTTACAGGCAACTAATGGCATGGGAAAGGATAGGGGACGGTGATGTGTCTCCTGGCGATGCTCAACGACATGGTCGCGGGGCATGGGGCGGTGTGGTTTGGTCTGGAACGGGCGGTGCTCTGCGCGGCAGAGGCGGCGTCTTCGATGGCGGGCGGTGGCTGTATGGCACGGGGCGGCAAACGGCAGTGTCTGGCGGTGTCTGGGTCGGTGGTGATCGTGTGTGCACGCGGTGAGGACGGCGCGGTGATCGGGGCGATGGTCGGTGGTGCTCGGCGCACGCTCGGCATGGTGCTGGCGCGGCTTGTGCGCTGGTCGAGCTTAACGCTTCATGGCTGGACGAGCGATGGCGATGGACGGTGGGCTGCCTCCCAGACATGCTGGCTAGGCTTGCTGCTGATCCTAGCTTGTTGTCCACATTGGGGTGACATGGGGTGCTCGGTTGTTCACCATTAATGGCAATGGCAAGCTCACAGGGGTGCTAGTGTTGGGCTAATCTTTCTAGATGATCTACTGGTTTGTGTGTGAGCTAACTAGGGAACAAGTTAGGCTCAAAACACTGCACACTATAGTGTTTGTGGTTTTGTTTGATTTGTGTCTGCCACCTGTTTGATGAAATGGCTGCATGAACTCAAGTTTTGAATTTTGAAATGAATTTTGGTGAATTTGCTAGATTGGTTCTGGTGAGTCTGCAGATGCTTGGGTTTTGAAAGTTGAGCTTGTTTGAGTGGGTTTTGAAAAGGTGGGATCTTCCCATATGAAGAAGATTCAATTTTGAATTGTCATTTAAACTATGCATTTGAAAGTTTCTGGATGATCACAAAGTGGGCCTTGGTACTCTGTTGTGAGTACATTCAAGGGGTGCAAAGATCCAGAAAAGTTTCTGTTAGGTTTTGAAAGTTTGAGACAGCCAAAGTAGGCATGTGAGTTAAATTGGCCAAAATGACCATTCCCTTAATATATTTGTTTTGATTTACTTGTCTTTAGGAAAAGTGTGGGAAATGTTTTAGATGATGTTATTTTCACCTAATAAACATTTTACAAGCAAAGGATCACACAAACAAGGTGGTTTTTAAAGAAATTCAAAATTCATGCATACACATATACATGCATTCATGAATTCATTTAGAAAAGTTTTTGTTAACCCTAAACTTGAGGATTAGTGTTTTGATGATCTAAGTTTGATATTTTTGGGATGTTACAAACCTTCCCCCCTTAAACAAAATCTCGCCCCGAGATTTGAAAAAGGACGAAAAGATTACCTAGGATTTGAAGAGATCTGGAAACTCCGTTCTGATGTGATCTTCGCGTTCCCAGGTAGCCTCCTCTTCTGTGTGGTTGCTCCACTGAATCTTGAGAAATTTGATGCTTCCGGTCCTGGTAGTTCGAAAGGCTTCTTCCAATATACGGATGGGTACTTCGGGATAGGTTAGGTCCTCATTGATCTCTATGGTCCGGTGATCGATATTCTTGAACACTTCGGTCTTCTCGGGGACTTCGAGACATTTGCGAAGTAACGAGATATGGAACACATTGTGCACAGTTGACATATCTTCAGGTAGTTCCAGTTCATACGATACTTCTCCTCGACGGTTCAAGATTTTGAAAGGTCCGATATATCTGGGGGCTAACTTTCCTTTGAGTTGGAAACGTTGCATTCCCTTCAATGGCGACACTTTCACATAAACAAAATCTCCGATGTTGAAGGCGAGGTCTCAACGTCTCTTGTCGGCGTAACTCTTCTGTCGGGATTGGGTTGTCTTGAGGTGCTCACGAATCTTGTGAACCTTCTCTTCTGCTTCTCGTAGGATGTCGGGTCCGAAGATCTGACTCTCTCCTACTTCCGACCAGTTCAAAGGGGTGCGGCACTTTCTTCCGTACATAAATTCAAATGGGGCCATTTGCAAACTGGCTTGGTAACTATTGTTGTAAGAAAATTCTGCAAACGGCAGACAGTCTTCCCACTTGGATCCATACTCTAGCACACATGCTCTAAGCATATCTTCGAGTATTTGGTTTAATCGCTCCGTTTGTCCATCGGTCTGACGGTGATAAGCGGTACTAAAATCTAGGCGGGTTCCTAAACCTTCTTGGACTTTCTTCCAGAATCTCGAAGTAAACTGAGTTCCTCGATCCGAGACTATGTTCTTGGGGACTCCGTGCAAACTAACGATTCTAGCGATGTATAACTCCGCTAGCTTCGAACTCTGATAGGTGGTTTTGACGGGCAAGAAATGGGCGACTTTGGACAATCTTTCCACTATGACCCAAATAGAGTCATTTCCCCTACTAGAAGTAGGTAGTCCAGTGATAAAGTCCATTCCTACAGAATCCCATTTCCATTCCGGAATCTACAAAGTTTGCAACAATCCAGCGGGTCGTTGATGTCCTGCCTTGACTCGCTGATATATGTCACACTTGGCGATATAGCTTCCGATTTCTCTCTTCATCTTATGCCACCAAAATTGCTCTTTCAAATCTTGATACATCTTAGTTCCTCCGGGATGGATAGAATAAAGAGTATCATGAGCCTCCTTCAAGATAACTTCTTTCAACTCTGAATCTGCTGGTACACAAAGGCGTCCTTTGTACCACAGAACTCCTTCTTCGTCCTCGGTGAATCCGGGTACTTTGCCTATACCGATACGACGCTTGATTCCGTCGATACTGGCATTTTCCTTCTGCGCCTCTTTAATCTGACTGATCAAAGTGGGCTGAAGTTCGCTGCTATCCAAAAATCCTTCACTTACTAATTCCATTCGAAAATCTTCCATCTCTTTGTGCAAACTTGGTTGCTCCTTTAAAATCATGGAGTTTAAGCGGCATAGCAATCTACTAAGGGCATCGGCTACCACATTGGCTTTTCCAGGGTGATAGTGAATGTCCAGGTCGTAATCCTTGATTAGCTCAATCCATCTTCTCTGCCTCATATTCAGCTCCTTTTGAGTGAATATATACTTTAGGCTCTTGTGATCCGAATAAATCTCACAACGGTTTCCCATTAGGTAATGTCTCCATGTCTTCAGGCTAGAACTACTCATGCGAGTTCGAGGTCATGGGTTGGTAATTTTGTTCATGTTGCTTCGGTTGTCGCGATAGATAAGATATAACTTTGCCTTCTTGCATTAGCACACATCCGAGACCAATCTTGGATGCGTCACAATACACATCGAAGGGCTTCGTGATATCCGGCATGATCAAGATTGGGGCTGAAATCAATCTCCTCTTGAGTTCTTGAAAACTTCGCAGCACTTGTCATCCATTCAAACTTCTTGTCTTTCTTGATAATTGGGTCATGGGTGCTATACTAGAATCCTTCTACGAATTTGCGGTAATATCACCAATCCGAAAAGCACGAACTTGGGTTTGAGTGGTGGGGCTTGCCAATCTTCTACATCTTTCACTTTGGCGGGGTCAGCAATTCCTCCGGTGATACAATGTGACCGAGGAATCCTACTTCTGTAACGAATTCACATTTGCTAAACTTTGCATACAATGATGCTCTCTAAGGGTTCCAAGAATGGTCCTTAGGTGTCGCTCATGTTCTTCTTCCGATTTGGAATAAATCGAATGTCATCGATGAAAACAACGAAAAACTTATCCAGAAGTCCATAAAATCTTATTCATGAGATTCATGAAATAAGCGGGGCATTGGTTAATCCAAAATACATGATGTATACTCATACAATCCATATCGGGTGGTAAAGCGGTCTTTGGAATATCCTCTGCAATTTTGAGTTGATGATAGCCAGTTCTAAGATCAATCTTAGAAAACACACAGGCACTGCCAACCGATCAAACAAATCTTCTATCTTGGGCAAGGGTACTTGTTCTTGATGGTGGCATCATTCAGCTTCCGATAATCCATTACACAAGTTACCTCCATCCTTCTTGTCCACAAACAAGACAGTGATCTCCATGGGGACGCACTTGGTTGAATCAATCCGATTTCCAACATGGAATCGATTGCTTCTTCTTGATTCTTCTAGTTACGGCGGGTTCATACTATAGGGTCTCGGGCTATGGGTCCTGTTCCGGGGATTAGTTCGATGATAAACTCGATATCCCAATCTGGGGGCATACCGGGCAAAACATTTGGAAATACATCGGGGTATTCGCAGACTATCCGAAGTTGGTCAATGGTAGGTTGGGCTAGACTCTTGTTGCACTTGAATTGGCGAGGTAAGGTTTCAGATATATGCTCGTGATACTCCGGTGTCTTGGTCATGGTAATGGCTTTCTTAGCACGATCAATCAATCCTTTATGCTTGGACATCAATCCATTCCTAGTACTACTTCCAAACCTTTAGTTCCGAGTACTATTAGGTTAGCATAAAAATCTATGCCATGGATTCGGATAGGCGGCTTTGCAAATTGCCTAGCCTTGGTGGTTGATCAGAATTTGCACAATCATCACATGCTTCAATTTGGTTGGTTGAATTTTACTAGTGCAGCAAATTCTTCGTGACAAATGAATGCGATGCACGAGAATCAAACAACACTCTTGCAAGTCTTGAATTAACAGAAAACATACGCAGACGACGTCTGCGCTTCTGAGCTTCTTGACATGCATGAGAAAAAAGGCCATTGCGGTTGAGCGAATTCCACAGGGCAAATCTTCTCCTGGTGGACACGACGCTGTTGCTGAGCTGGGACATTAGCGTTGGGGGCTGTAGCATTCTTCTTGTTGGGGCACTCGTTGGAATAGTGGCCTTTATTTCCACAGTCATAACAGGTCACTTGTGACTTGTCCTTGGCTGCGACAGGCACAACATTGCTTCCAGTCCTCGGGGCAATGTTGGGGTTGGTGGTAGTATTATTGGTGTTGAACTTGGGTGGGGCACGGGTGAAATTGCTAGAGTTGCCGGGGTTTTTGTGATTTCCTCCGGGTCTAGGGTTTCCACGGTTGGGATAGGTCGGACGGGTCATAGGAGGTCTGCGGGTTCGTGGGGCAAATCCTGGAGATGGGTTGGGGCGATACTTTGGGGTCTGATGGGTTCCTGGTTGATGCATCATGCGACGCTTATGGTTCTCATTGGCCTGGTTGATCTTTCCTTCCATTTGGATAGCAGAGTCGACAAGGGCTTCAATATCAACAAAGGGGATATTGACTAACACCGTCTACATCTCGTCATGCAGACCATTCAGGAATCTTTCTTTCTTCTTGGCTTCGGTGCATCTCTCGTCCGGGCATACCTAGCTAATGACAAAAATTTGTCACGGTATTCCACTAGGACATCCTTCCTTGCTT
The DNA here is from genome assembly GCA_030063025.1 of Avena longiglumis. NCBI lineage: Eukaryota > Viridiplantae > Streptophyta > Magnoliopsida > Poales > Poaceae > Avena > Avena longiglumis. Next base: position 572,417,277 of record CP125973.1, read on the forward strand.
CAACTCTCTAAACTCGTCTCTCATTCTCTTGATCAAACCTGGTGGCACATGGGTTACTAAACTTGACCTTGAATTCCTCGGTCATCATCGGCCTCCGCTCATTACGAACCTTTGTTCCACCATGCCCCGGCATCTCCGGCTAGATAATGGGTGGCGAACAAGACTTTCTCGTTGGCTTCCACTCCAGCTACTTCTAAGTTATTTTCCATGGTTTGCAGCCAATCATCGGCCTAGGGTTCTTGAGCTTGGTGAAAGGTGGGTTGGTATTCTGTAAATTCTTGAGTTTAGATCCGTGGTTGTCCTGGTTTCCATGGCCTTGGTTGTTGTGGGCTAGCTGGGCTATCTGTTGCAGAGTGGCTAGGTTGTCTTGACGTTCGCTCTTCGAAAGCGGTCGAAGTCAACATTTGCAGGATCTGCAACATCGGGTCCGGGGCTGAACCACTTCCTCCACGTGGCATCTGAAGATTGATATCGATCATGAGAAAAGAGGGAAATTGCTAAGGTTTTGGGTTTTTGAAAAGTGTTTGGAGTTTGACTCAAGTTTTCTAGCAACTGAATTTTTCATTCATTCACTCATAGCACACAGTACAACACACACCACAACAAGGAAACATAGATGGTTTTAAGAACCATTCTGGAATCTACGATACAGTGGGACCGACTACTACTCACTACGCTAGTGTTCAGTGCTACTACTCCTCGGAGTTTGTGGCTTCATCATCTTCAGGATCATCGATGAAGGAGAAATCATCCTCATCGGTGAAGAAGTCCATGGCCTGATCCTCCAGAAAATCATCGTCATCGCTGAGATAGGAGTAAGGGTCTCCACGAAGATCCTCTCCTGCATTCTCCCTTTCCTCCAACTGCATGTCCCTCTCGTGGATGGTCTCTTCCAGAGATGAGATGATATGGCGAAGACGGGCAATAATGCGCTCCTTCTTGTCGAGCTGACGGCAGCGAGACTTGCGATCCTTGGCTAGCATGGAGATGGTCTGATCCTTCGTCTTGATGATGGCCGACTTGTGGTTGCAATAGTCACGGCAGTTGTCCAACTCCTGCTGACGGTCGTACATCATGAAGCTAAGGTGGTCCAATTGAGTCTTCAGCTTGGGGTGGTATGGGGCTTCCAGTGGTTGTCCATTGGCATCACGTCTTGGGAAAAACTCAAAGCGAGTACCCTTGATCTGATTGATGCTCTGCCCACACAGACGGGAAAGAGCTTCCTGCATTGCTCTGGCAAGTCCATCGAGCCAGTTGTTTTCCCTCAAGGTAAACTGAATTCCCTCCGCTGTGGGAGGTTCAATCTTTCCTCGGAGACTTGCAACAATTAGCCACTGCAGATCTTCTCCTCCTTAATCATTGAGCCGAGCTCCGAAGAACTCGGGGTGCGGACGCTCCAGAAGTTCCGAAAGCTGATCCATATCCCTCTCAAAGATAAGGTCTCCCCCATTTCCAAGTTGATAAAACTTGCTGTACTTCACGCCCATATATAAAAATAGAGGATGAGTAGATTAGCAAAGTGATCAAGTGTGTCAAAATTTTATCTATTTTGCAAGAGTTTTTGAGGAACATGAAGTTTTATGAAAGAATTAAAGAGATAAGAATGAGAATAAGTTTTCGTAAATATTTGTTTTCCTTGGTTTTTGAAACTAAGTTTTTGGTTCAACGTCCAACCTAACTAGGGTCTCCTATGGTCAGGATGGATCTGATACCAACTTGTCAACACCCGGTTTTTTCAATCCTAGATGCCTGTTATGCCATACATCGCAATCCCAGGATTACCATTTTTGCGAGACATAACAGAATTGGATACCATAGTACTTCATCCATTACAACGATACAAGTCCGTACACAAATAGGGATCTCATGATCCAGTTCTTAATACAACATCAAGCAGCGGAATACGTAGTAATAACGGTAGCGTAGGCGAAGCTCCATCTTCGGGGTTGTGGCATCCCGCAAAACCACTACTAGAAAATCGCGTTGAATTTGTGCATCGCATCGTCATCATCATGCAAAGTTTGCCAAAACTATGTTTGCAAAACCCGTCTTTGTTTTCTAAACGCCCCATCTTATTCAAACGCCAGAACCCCGGGGCTCCGGATTATTTTGTTTTGGCCGCTATCGGTTTGCAGACGGCCCGTTTAAATTAAAAAAAAGATTTATTTATTTTTGGCGGAGGCGATCGAGCAGGCCGACCCGAACGACCGCCCCAGTTTTCTAAATCGGTCCAACCTGTCCCGCCCCTAAATCCTAAACCCACCCACTACTCTACCCACACACCTCCTCACTCCCCAATCAGAACATGCCACCTCCTCTCACCCTCCCCCCCTAACCAATAAAAACCTGCCACATCATCCTAACCTCTCCACCACTCAACCACTCACCATCCCACCTGCCCCACACACACTCAGCTTCCCCCTCTCACACGCGCACATGTCCAGCCCCTCCCTCTTACCTTTTTCACCCAGTCTATCCTAGCCCCTCCCTGCCCCTCTCTCAACCCGTGGGACCCCCAGCCGCCGAGCCCACCTGCCAGCACCTCTCCTCTCCCCACCTAATCTCTCTCTCCCCAGCCTCCCACCACCGACCCCACCTGCCCCCGCCTGTTCATCGTCCTCTTCCTTCCACCTCCCCCGCGTGCCCCCCGTTCTCCTCCTCCTCCCTCCTCCCATCTTCCTCGCGCCCGGCGCCCTCCCTTCTTCCCCTCCACCCGTCGCTTCTCGGCCTCAGACCACCGCCTTCCCCTCTGCCTTGTGCCTCTCCATAAGCCCGTGAGCCGCCTCCTCATGCACCCCTCTTCCCCAGCAGCATGCCCTCATGGCGCTCGCCTTCTCCCTCCCTCGCCGCACCTCATGAGCTCACAGCTTTGCATCCCGTCTCGGCGCTCCTCCTCAGCACCACCCAGCCTTGAGCCCCGCCTCACGCCCGTGCTCCCGATGCCTCGCCGAGCCCATCCGACGGCCTCCTGCCTCTGCAGCGCTTGGCGCCGCCCTCGCCTCCTCCGCTCGCGCAGCTCCCAGAAGCAGCCGCCTCCCTCAGCGCCTCCGCGGAACCCAGACCACCTATCGCCGCCTCCGGCACGCCGCGCCCGCGCCCGGCGGCCGCCTACTCTGCGCTCGCTCCGCCCCCTCCTGTGCCGCGCTGCCCCGCCCGGCTGCGCCCACAGGCTCCGCCGCCTCCTCCGTTTTCGCCCCGACCCGCGCACCTTCCTCCGGCCTCGTTCCCAGCGACGGCCGCCCTCCTCCGGCTCCGTCCCCGTCAACCGCCGCCAGGAGCCCCGCGGCCGCGTCGCTCCCTCCCCTCGCTCGCCGGCGCTGCCGCTCTCCAACCCCCTCCGCTGCGTCCGCTCCGAGCACTGCGTCACCTCCGTCGGCCGTCGTGCCTCCCGGCGCCTCCTCGAGCTTCGCTTGCCGCGGCCCGCCTCTTCCGTCGCTTCCTCGCGGGTGCCATCGCTGCGCCCGGAGTCGCTCGTTCTTCCCTCTCGCGTGAGCCTCCACCAAGCCTCTGCAGGGCTCGATTTTGGGGCTTGTTTCCGCGAGACGTCAAGAACACCTTAAGATCGTTGGAAGATGTGTACAAATGCAAGATCGGCATGAAGCAACGTAGTCGACCACCCAAGGTCTCCAACTTGAATCAACAAGATCGCCACCGGATCCAAGACCGATCCTCGAAGACGAAATCTAGGCACGCCAGAACCGAACCCGGAATCCGAGTCCGACACCGACAACTAGAACCGTGGGACCGACAAGATCGACCTCACCGACGCCATGATCTCCCTCACGGAATCCGAAGCACGGACCCGCCACGACTCTATAGCGGCAAGAACGCCCCGTGGGACCGCGAGGTCTTCCAGCGACAAACGACACCGCCCCGGAAGGACCCGATGCGCCCCCGACGCCAGGCCAAGTACTTCTTCATGGAACGCCAAGTGCTTCACCGGACACCGAGAACATCCCCCTGAAACGCCATGACCGTCGACATGATCGAGACCCCGGATGCGCCAAGACCCTAACCCCGGAGTCCGAGAACGTTTCCCCGAACCAAGGCCGTCGAACCCTGGACCCCGAGACCAACTCCGAACCCCGGAAACCCAAGATCGTCGAGCCCCCCTCTGATGTGTGACCCTTTTCCCTCGATACCCTATTTTATAAATGCATAATAACAACTTGATTGCATAGTAAATTGTCATCTCGCATGCCTATCTGTGGTTTGGGGGCCTTATGCCGATTCACCTCATAATTAAATATGGGGCCCATATGCGGGCAAATCTAGTCTCATATCGGCCTCATTTAAACTTGTGTAGCGAACCGGTATCTTGTCTTGCCTTGTTATAACAACCTGTAAATTGTGGGGCTTCTAAATAACATGAACCATCTAATTAATTGCCGGAACCCCGGTTCCGCTTAATATGACCTAATTGCATCGCACCTTTGCCATGTCATCCATCATACATGCATCATGCCGATCTTCTGAGTATTAAATATTGCACGGTGTTCCTTCTAGTGTTTTGCTTCTTGGCGGAAGGCCGTTGAGTTGATGAGAGCCCGATCCTCGGATGAACCCTTCGACAATGTTTTGTGAGCATCTCCCTTTTCTACCTATCTTACTTTTATAGTATTTACTTCCCTCCTATTGATCTATTGCTATACGTATTGCGATGCTTTAGATTCCGTACCCTTGATATACTGCGACCCTATATTGCCTTGGACACACCCTATTACATTGTTTGGTAGATAGTTGGACTTGCGTGTCGTTGCTTGCGCCGCGGATGTGTGTAGTCATATGCCACGATTCTTGATGAATTGCCGTATGTTGATGTTGGAGTTGATTCTAGTTTTACTTATCGTCACTTTAATTTCTGTTTAACAACTAAAATTGAAAAAGCGAGGCATCGGTGGGTGATAGATAATTTTGGTTTCGACGCCCACTTGTGTCCCGTAAGACCCCAGTACTTGATACATTCCTTGATTTTTGCGCTATCCACATCCGGAGGTATATGGGACCCCAGAGCGAGCTTGATTCAGACTTATTTCTTGGGGCCACAAACTAGTTTGAGGTTTTATTACGATCTGTACTTATGCCATGCTTTACCGCTTTATTTACGATTGTGCGAGGTGCACACTTTGTCTTTAGGAAATAATGGCCCGTTCATGATGTCGACAAGCCCAGCCACACTTTCGGGTTCCCGATCGTTCACGGCCGTCTCCATAACCTTGAGGCCGTCTGAGCTTGCTTACTCGTTCGGATTCTACTCTAAGGTGGCCCACAAATATTTGAATCTGTGATTGTTCATCGTGAAAGCCTCGTTGGGTTTTGATTTGGTTTTCGAGGTTGATCGGCGTGTGTTGCTATTGGTGCACCGGCGGGTAAAAACTTTCGAAAGCCGTGTCCGCGGATATGGACGACTTGGAGCACGATATCTCGATCATAGACAAGCATAACTAAAGTTCTTCGTTATAAATTTGACTTATAATGACTAGTAATCAGCTTCACTATAACGGAATGGCTAATAATACGCCCACAATTGCTTGTTGGTTGTCGCTTGCGACAATTGTATCGACTAGTAAGTATTGCAACTTCTAGCGAATTGGCTGAATTAAAAGTACCCACAGCTATTTGGGTTTTGGGTTTATCTCATGCTATCATACGATTAGTAATTGTTGCAACTATCACGGAATGGTTAACTAAAAGTGCCTTGCTTATTTTATCGGGGCGATTATCTAAACGACTAGTAATTGCTGCAGCGATAATGAATAAATAAAGCGCCAATGTGAGTTCCTCGGTTGACTTCCTCGTGTGGTCTCGAGGGGAAACACCAGATGGGTTTGATTGGTGATAGCTTCAGTTGGATCCGAATAGGTCTTTCTTACCCTCTCGATATCCGCCCGATTGTATAGTCTCTATAGGTTGTTTAGTGCTCTGCTGCCGCTTGATCCACCATACCTATGTAGGCGAGGACCGCAATTCTAGCCTCGCGTGTCTTGGCCTCGATCTTGGCTCCTTCTTTGTTTTACGCTTTGCCCTTTCGGGCACCCTTTTGTTTAAGCAGGTTTTGAGATCGACGCCGTTAGCGGGGATACCCTTCGGCTTGGCCTGGGCAGGGTTATGGACGCCATTGGTTATTCTTGTGGCTCTTAGCCCCATTTGCATCTTGTCCGTAGCTGGGCGCTATCGCTTTTCAAGGTGATTTGGATCTTTGTACATTATATCATGTTCTTGACTCATGGAGTCATTGTCATATACATCTCTGTGGGTCCCATCGAGGATTGTGTAATGTTATTACCGTTTTCCACCCATGCGAAAGTGCTGGTGAGCACCTTTGAATCGTTTCTGCGGGTTTGGTGAATTTTGCCCAAACTTGCATAGGTCCATTCTCGAGGGTGTTCTGAGTGGTATCGAGCTCGGGGTTGCGATACCCCACAAGTCCAGCCTGTAGGATAACCTAGCTAAACGGCCGAAGTAGAGTGTCGAAACTATTTTGCAAAATCGGTTGGATAGTTCTGGTTAGGTCTGATTTTATTCCTTACCCCTCTGCTATTCTCCTCTTACCTCTGCGCGTTTTGAATCCGCTCTCATCTCCTTCTTCGAGTCCAGGAATTCTCGGGGTTGGTTTTCCGTCGTACCTCCAGGGTTTTGCTTTCTCCCTTTTTGTAACGGAGGTGCTACGATCATCAATCTGCAACTTGTATGTTGTACCCTTCCTCCAATCTGATGTTCTTGAGCTCTTTGTCCATCTGTGTTCCTTGCTGGATATCAGTGTCGTTGAAAAACATATGAGAAGGACGAGCTTTGGTGAAGTTGGAGTCGACCGTGAGCATGTGTTGTTCATGCCAACGGAACCATCGCGGAACCTAATCATTGTGTCTTTCGTACGATCTCTGTTGTCTCTTCTGGTGTTTCCGACGCCACTTCCGAACCTCGCTAGTCGAGATCTTCAGTCTAATTCCGGGAGTTGGGTGCTTAATCCGTCTGTTCGCGTGCAGAGTAATGGTTCGAGTGTGGGATGGAGTAGCTACCCTACCACTGCTCTTATCATTCGCTTTTGTACCTCGAATCAGTGGATTCCGGCAATTGACTCCGTCCACGGAAGTTAGGGGTGGCTTTATTGCGATACCTCTACCTTCGACCTTTTGTTTCCGGAGTGTTCTCTCGACGGTCAGGAGCAACGACCCTTTGTTGGTGGTGTCGCCGATTTCAAGATTGAGGATGAACCATTGTTAGAGGTGTCGCGAGGATCTACACGAAGCGCGAAGACGCAGACCACCGACCTTCCTTCCGGTACCATGAGGCGGATCTCGAGGGCGAGATCCATTGTTAGTGGTGTCGAATTGTGGCATCCCGCAAAACCACTACTAGAAAATCGCGTTGAATTTGTGCATCGCATCGTCATCATCATGCAAAGTTTGCCAAAACTATGTTTGCAAAACCCGTCTTTGTTTTCTAAACGACCCATCTTATTCAAACGCCAGAACCCCGGGGCTCCGGATTATTTTGTTTTGGCCGCTATCGGTTTGCAGACGGCCCGTTTAAATTAAATAAAAGATTTATTTATTTTTGGCCGGAGCAGTCGAACGGGCCGACCGACCCGAACGACCGCCCCAGTTTTCTAAATCGGTCCAACCTGTCCCGCCCCTAAATCCTAAACCCACCCACTACTCTACCCACACACACCTCCACCTCACTCCCCCCAATCAGAACATGCCACCTCCTCTCACCCTCCCCCCCTAACCAATAAAAACCTGCCACATCATCCTAACCTCTCCACCACTCAACCACTCACCATCCCACCTGCCCCACACACACTCAGCTTCCCCTCTCACACGCGCACATGTCCAGCCCCTCCCTCTTACCTTTTTCACCCAGTCTATCCTAGCCCCTCCCTGCCCCTCTCTCAACCCGTGGGACCCCCAGCCGCCGAGCCCACCCGGCCAAGACCTCTCCTCTCCCACCTAATCTCTCTCTCTGACCTCCACACCCGACCCCACCCCCCGCTTTGTTCATCGTCCTCTTCCTTCCGCCTCCCCCGCGTGCCCCCCGTTCTCCTCCTCCTCCCTCCTCCCATCTTCCTCGCGCCCGGCGCCCTCCCTTCTTCCCCTCCACCCGTCGCTCCTCTGGCCGCCTGCAGCACCACCGCCTTCCCCCTCTGCGCCGCCGCTGCCTCTCCCGCAAGCCCCGCCGCGGAGCCGCCTCCTCTCCGCGCGCACCCCCTCTTCTCCCCAGCAGCCGCCTCACATGGCGCGCCTTCTCCCCGCCTCCTCGGCGAGGCTCATGAGCTTCCATCCCGTCTCGACGCTCCTCCAGCACCACCCGGCCTTGAGCCCCGCCTCCGCCGCCCGTGCTCCCGATGCCTCGCCCGAGCCCATCGCGGCAGCCTCGCCGCCCTGCCTTGGCGCTCGCCAGCCGCGCCTCCTCTCTCGCGCAGCTCGCGCAGCAGCGGCGCCTCCGCCCTCGCGTCGCAACCCCAGACCACCTATCGCCCGCCTCCGTGGCAGCCGCCACTTCCGCCGCCCTACTGCGCTTTCGCTCGCGCCCCCCTCTCGCGCTCTGCCGCTTTGCCACTTCGCCCACACCGCGTGCGTGCTCCGCCGCCTCCGTTCGCCCGACGCGCACCTTCCTCCGGCCTCGTTCCCAGCGGCGCGCCCTCCGGCTCCGTCCCCGCCGCCAGGCAGCCAGCGCGTCGCTCCTCCCCTCGCTCGCCGCGCCGCCTCAACCCTCTCGCTGCGTCCGCTGCGCCAGCGCGTCACCCCTCCGTCGTGCCTCCTTGGCGCCTCCTCCGCCGCTTCGCCCGCCGCCACGTCGGCCCGCCTCTGTTGTGCGCTTCCTCGCGGGTGGTCAGCTGCGCCAGGAGTCGCTCGTTCTTCCTCTCGCGTGAGCCTCCACCAAGCCTGCGAGAACCCAGTTTTGGGGCTTGTTTCCGCCACAGACGTCAAGAACACCTTAAGATCGTTGGAAGATGTGTACAAATGCAAGATCGGCATGAAACGTAGTCGACCACCCAAGGTCTCCAACTTGAATCAACAAGATCGCCACACCGGATCCGAAGACCGATCCTCGAAGCCGAAATCTAGGCACGCCAAGAACCCGAACCGGAATCCGAGTCCGACACCGACAACTAGAACCGTGGGACCGATAAGATCGACCTCACCGACGCCATGATCTCCCTCACGGAATCCAAGCACGGACCGCCAAGACTCTCATAGGCAAGAACGCCCCGTGGGACCAGCGGTCTTCCCGACGACAAACGACACCGCCCGGAAGGACCCGATCGCCGACGCGCCCGGCCCAAATGCTTCTTCATGGAACGCCAAGTGCTTCACGACACCGAGAACATCCCCCTGAACCGCCATGACCGTCGACATGATCGAGACCCCGGATGCGCCAAGACCCTAACCCCGGAGTCCGAGAACGTTTCCCCGAACCAAGGCCGTCGAACCCTGGACCCCGAGACCAACTCCGAACCCCGGAAACCCAAGATCGTCGAGCCCCCCTCTGATGTGTGACCCTTTTCCCTCGATACCCTATTTTATAAATGCATAATAACAACTTGATTGCATAGTAAATTGTCATCTCGCATGCCTATCTGTGGTTTGGGGGCCTTATGCCGATTCACCTCATAATTAAATATGGGGCCCATATGCGGGCAAATCTAGTCTCATATCGGCCTCATTTAAACTTGTGTAGCGAACCGGTATCTTGTCTTGCCTTGTTATAACAACCTGTAAATTGTGGGGCTTCTAAATAACATGAACCATCTAATTAATTGCCGGAACCCCGGTTCCGCTTAATATGACCTAATTGCATCGCACCTTTGCCATGTCATCCATCATACATGCATCATGCCGATCTTCTGCCGAGTATTAAATATTGCACACGGTGTTCCTTCTAGTGTTTTGCTTCTTCGCGGAAAGGCCGTTGAGTTGATGAGAGCTTCGCCCCGATCCTCGGATGAACCCTTCGACAATGTTTTCAGGCGAGCATCTCCCCCTTTTCTACCTATCTTACTTTTATAGTATTTACTTCCCTCCTGTTGATCTATTGCTATCTGTGTTGCGATGCTTTAGATTCCGTACCCTTGATATACCGTGCAGCCCTATATTGCCTTGGACACACCCTATTACCTGTTGTTTGGTAGATAGTTGGACTTGCGTGTCGTAGTTGCTTGCGCCAGTGCGGATGTGTGTCGTCATATGCCACAGTTGCTGATGAATTGCCGTATGTTGATGTTGGAGTTGATTCTAGTTTTACTTATCGTCACTTTAATTTCTGTTTAACAACTAAAATTGAAAAAAGCAGAGGCATCGGTGGGTGATAGATAATTTTGGTTTCCGAACGCCCACTTGTGTCCCGTAAGACCCCGAGTACTTGATACCTGTTCCTTGATTTTGCGCGCTATCCACATCCGGGAGGTATATGGGACCCCGAGCGAGCTTGATTCGGACTTATTTCTTGGGGCCACAAACTAGTTTGAGGTTTTATTACGATCCTGTACTTATGCCATGCTTTACCGCTTTATTTACGATTGTGCGAGGTGCACCTTTTTATTTAGGAAATAATGGCCCGTTCGCGGTGTCGACAAGCCCAGCCACACTTTGGGTTCCCGATCGTTCACTGACCGTCTCCATAACCTTGAGGCCGTCTCGGAGCTTGCTTACTCCGTTGCGGATTCTACTCTAAGGGTGGCCCTGAAATATTTACGAATCTGTGATTGTTTCGTGAAAGCCTCGTTGGGTTTTGATTTGGTTTTCGAGGTTGATCGGCGTGTGTTGCTATTGGTGCACCCGGCGGTAAAAACTTTCGAAAGCCGTGTCCGCGGATATGGACGACTTGGAGCCTGATATCTCGATCATAGACAAGCATAACTAAAGTTTACTGTTATAAATTTGACTTATAATGACTAGTAATCAGCTTCACTATAACGGAATGGCTAATAATACTGCCCACAATTGCTTGTTGGTTGTCGCTTGCGACAATTGTATCTGACTAGTAAGTATTGCAACTACAACGAATTGGCTGAATTAAAAGTACCCACAACTGCTGGGTTTTGGGTTTATCTCATGCTATCTGTACCTGATTAGTAATTGTTGCAACTATCACGGAATGGTTAACTAAAAGTGCCCACTGCTTATTTTATCAGGACGATTATCTAAACCTGACTAGTAATTGCTGCAACGATAACTGAATAAATAAAACTGCCAACTGTGTGAGTTCCTCGGTTGACTTCCTCGTGTGGTCTCGAGGGGGAAACACCAGGATGGGTTTGATTGGTGATAGCTTCAGGTTGGATCCGAATAGGTCTTTCTTACCCCTCTCTGATATCCGCCAGTTGTATCGAGTCTCTATAGGTTGTTTAGTGCCTGCCTTTGCCGCTTGATCCACCATACCTATGTAGGCGAGGACCGCCAATTCTAGCCTCGCCGTGTCTTGGCCTCGATCTTGACGCTCCTTCTTTGTTCCTTTGCCCTTTTGGCACCTTTTTGTTTAAGCAGGTTTTGAGATCGACGCCGTTAGCGGGATACCCTTCCCGCTTTGGCGGGGTTATGGACGCCATTGGTTATTCTTCAGGGCTCTTAGCCCCATTTGCATCTTGTCCGTAGCTGGACGCTATATCGTTTTCAAGGTGATTTGGATCTTTGTACATTATATCTGTGTTCTTGACTCATGGAGTCGCTGTCATATACATCTGCTCTGTGGGTCCCATCGAGGACTGTTGTGTAATGTTATTACTTCGTTTTCCACCCGCACGAAAGTGCCTGGTGGGCACCTTTGAATCGTTTCTATGCGGGTTTGGTGAATTTTGCCCAAACTTGCATAGGTCCGATTCTGAGGGTGTTACAGGGGTCACAGGCAATGCTGACGATGGGAGATGATCCTAGTTGTCGTAACCTTCCTGGGGTCCACCTTCCAGATACTCCTCTTCATAGTCTGGCCATGGGAATAGCCAGGGACAAAGCCATGAGTACTCTTTAAGTACTCGCAAACTAATACTAACAAGTAAAGGGGTTTTTGGATAAAGGGGACACTAGGCTCTAGGGTTGTTTTGCAAAAAGCCAGGTTTATCTCTATTAAGTTCCCAAAACTAGTTATAGTTTTATAACTCCTAAGTGGGATCTTGTAACTTCGGTCACAACTCTGTGGTCAAGTCAAAGTCTCAATTTATTTCACAAGTCATTTTGAAAAGTCCGACGGGGAACATATGGCCACTCTAGCTGTCCATAATCATGACGGCTATTCGAATAGTTTGACACTCTGCAGAGATTGTACACTTTCACCACAACATTCGATACATCCGTCAAGAACAAATCCTGAACTCACCATACTCAGTATGCGGATAATCAATCCTAACCTTTCAATTACATGTCCTAGTATACGCACCTCTCCTGTGAGTTTGGCCTCCCAACCATGACCACTGTCATCTTGAGTACTGCACAGGTGGACAATCTTCACAAGGTAGCCTCAGCTCAGACCTTGGCCGTGAGGGAGCTAATACTAAGGTATATAAGTTTCCAGTCAAGCCCTACCCAATATTCGGGTATTGTGGTTGTACGATAAAATTGGAATGGTATCGCATCCAGACAACCATCAGTTTTATAAACGGCTAAGGCTCATGCCTCAACATTTTCATCACCAAAATCATCAAGTGTTTGGAAACACATGTCCAAACATTTCAATAGAATGATCCATCATTCCAAGGCTTTCATAACCATTTTTCCACCAAGTACTCCCATCTAAAGTTGATCAAGTTTTATTCTTAGCACTAGCATCTACAGCTGGGGATGGTAATAATGAGGGGTGGTAACTAGTGGAGTTTCACTAAGTCCAACATTATATCTTAGGCTGAGATCAAGGTTTCTAGCTTAGGCCAAATTTTATGCTCTTAGGGCAAACTTGAGCACAACTGTCTAATATCTACCAAACTCTTAAGTAGACTCTAAGTAAGCTTTGACAAAGAAATAGAGTAAGAAGCTTGCCATAAAATTAGGATTGGTTTAACAAGTGGGTAGGATCATAATATGGGTTTTTGGCATCGGTAGGGATCTTGCAAGGGTTAACTTGCATCAATATCAGTATAAGCTTGCATAGTTACTAGCTTGCATTAGGCTTGCCTTGTGTAGAGCAGTGGTTGAAGTTCTCCTCGGCTTCCTCTTCGTAGTATCCTCCTTCCTCCTCGTAGTATCCTTGGTCGGTACTATCGTCTATGAATAAATACGAGGTACACAATCACCAAATAATACTTAACTACTTGCAATCATCACACACAAGGGTCCTATAGATGATCTAGCATCATCTCTATCATTACAAGGTTAAAGCTTGATTTAGATCTTTTTATTTTAGAAAAGTAATTTCTACTCATTGAAAACTACTTAAGATTTAATATTCTCCAAACTAAACATGGGATCATGTTGACACATGTCATCACCACATATTGTAGTCCATGGGAATGTGATTTAAAGTGGTGTCACAATTTAATAAGGTTTACCTTTTTATTTTAATTAATTAAAGTGGCTAGAAATGCTTATGTAGCATTCTTTTATTCCTTGAACAATATTTCTGCAATTAAACCTATATATTTTTATATATTATGAAAGGTATGGTTAAATGTGATTTTTGAGAGTTGGAATCAACTCAAAAGCTTTTATGGTTTAAATTTGAAAAATGTTTGAATGCAGAAAGGCTTCTGCCTTGTTATTTTTGGTATGGGTGATCTACAGATCCAAATGACTTGAATCCAACGGGCTTGGATTAAGCATTCACAGATCTTTCCAACAAAATTGGTTTCATCCAATTTGGTGCACTGAATCGATCTGGGTTGATTTTTGAAGTTGGGTGCAGAAGTGTGTTTGAATTTAAAAATAAAAATGTTTAATTTGAATTCTTTCAAGGAAATTCTAACGGGCCGCCTGCTAAGCGAGTGCTCCGCTGGCTGCTTAAGTGGGTGTCCCCACCGTCGGTGACACGGGCTGGGCGAAGCGGTATGGCAACGTGGGTCGTCCGATCTAGTTCTAATCTAACCGAGGGTCATCGTCGACGCGAGACAGCTCGTGAGAACGAAACCTAGCGCGATTGGGGGTGCTGGGGCTCACCGAGAATGCAGGAGGTCGAGAGGCGTAACGAGCAGTCGACGACGGCGATCCTCCTGTACCGTGGCTTCTCTGGGCGGCTCCAATCGCTGGCTCCCTTCTTCTCCATAGGCGGCAGGCTCCGGTGAAATTCCGGCGAAGTGGTGCTCGCCTTGCTCTGAGGATAGGGTGGCACGGTCAGTGGGGAGAGGGAAGTGAGTTGGTGTGAAGAAATCGTGCAGGGGTGGCCTCTATTTATAGTCGAGCGAGGGGACCGTCGGGGCGCATGGTGAGCTCGTCGCTTACGTTTGAGGCAACTAATGGCATGGGCAAGGGTAGGGGCGGTGTTGTGTCTCTGGCGATGCTCAACGACATGGTCGCGGCATGGGGCGGTTTGGTCTGAACGAGCGGTGCTCAAGGCGGCGCGTCTTCGACGGCGGCGTGCTGTATGGCACGGGCGGCAAACGGGAGTGTCTGCGGTGTCTGGGTGGTGATCGGTGTGCGGCGGTGAGGGCGGCGCGATCGGGACGATGGTCGCGTGGCGCTCTGGCGCACGCCGGCATGGTGCAGGCGGCTTGTGCGCCTAGTCCGAGGATTGGCAACGCCGCGGCTGGGACATGCGGATGGCGGTGGCTAGTACCTCCCAGACATGCTGGCTAGGCTTGCTGTTGCTCCTAGCTTGCTGTCCACATTGGGGTGACATGGGGGTGCTCGGATGTTCACCATTAATGGCAATGGCAAGCTCACAGGGGTGCTAGTGTTGGGCTAATATTTCTAGATGATCTACTGGTTTGTGTGTGAGCTAACTAGGGAACAAGTTAGGCTCAAAACACTGCACACTATAGTATTTGTGGTTTTGTTTGATTTGTGTCTCACTGCTTTGATGAAATGGCCGCATGAACTCAAGTTTTGAATTTTGAAATGAATTTTGGTGAGTTTGCTAGATTGGTTCTGGTGAGTCTGCAGATGCTTGGGTTTTGAAAGTTGAGCTTGTTTGAGTGGGTTTTGAAAAGGTGGGATCTTCCCATATGAAGAAGATTCAATTTTAAATTGTCATTTAAACTATGCATTTGAAAGTTTCTGGATGATCACAAAGTGGACCTTGGTACTCTGTTGTGAGTACATTCAAGGGGTGCAAAGATCCAGAAAAGTTTCTGTTAGGTTTTGAAAGTTTGAGACAGCCAAAGTAGGCATGTGAGTTAAATTGGCCAAAATGACCATTCCCTTAATATATTTGTTTTGATTTACTTGTCTTTAGGAAAAGTGTGGGAAATGTTTTAGATGATGTTATTTTCACCTAATAAACATTTTACAAGCAAATGATCGCACAAACAAGGTGGTTTTTAAAGAAATTCAAAATTCATGCATACACATATACATGCATTCATGAATTCATTTAGAAATTTTTTTGTTAACCCTAAACTTGAGGATTAGTGTTTTGATGATCTAAGTTTGATATTTTTGGGATGTTACAGGCGGCTCGTGTGTTCTGCTTTCGACCTTGACCTCTTCATGAAAGTTGTCCCTTTTAATGAGATGGAGATGGCAACTATACGGCGGCGACCCGTATAGTTGGTCGTTAAACTTGCAGTGAATTCTCCTCGATTGCTTCCAAAAAGGGACTTGCTTGTTTTCGCCTGAATATTGTGTTTTTTCTGTTTAATTCCTCTGTTGACGTTTAGAACCTGAAACACACATTAAAAACCAAGTTTTCTTTGCTACCTAAGTATTAGCGTTAGGTAAAGCTAGAAAACCATCAAATCCAAACGAAAACCATTGATATAAGCCATCAAAAAATGTGTAGAATCTCACAACTATCACTTATTTCCTGACTATTTCCCCAAGTAAATCTCCTTCCAATAATCTTAACTTCTATAAGACTCCGTATCTCTACCCATTTATTAAATTGATCACTCCGTTTGTGATATATTCTCAGGAAGAACAAAGAAGGAATTTCGAGGTTGCTGTTTAGATTTCTCCACCTGGGCCATTTGTAGTATGGTTCGACCTTTTGGAAGCACACCCTTATGCTTTTTCTTGTATGACAAATAGTGCCCCGTTTTTTATCCTTTTGAGCTACAAGAGGGATAGTAGTAGAATGGACAATAAGTTCTTCACTAAGGATCAATATAGAAACATTCTCCATCCGCCAATTCGATCTACTAGGGTAAGCTAATGCAGGTGGCACTCTTCGGTTTTACTGTTATTTATCTAGTCTATCACCTTCTCTCTTGAGCAGTCTTCATCAAAAGTGTGGTCAATCTGCTAGTACCCTAACCATCCCTTCCTCTTTTCTAAATGTATGCTGGAGCAATTTCCCTGACTTGTTCAGATTGCTCAGTTGAGGTTTTTGATTTATTCTTCAAAGTGGCATTAGCAACTGTTATGCTTCCAGACTTGCTATTGGTAGCAACACCTTTAGATTTTGTCGCTCTTTTATTTTGTCAGTGTCCATTTGGTCATTTAGTTTGCTTGCACCCTTGTCCTCTCGCTCATGATTATCATGTTCATCAGGGTTTGGAGGTGGGGGTCTAACATTCTCTCCATCACCAACTGCATCCCTTGCAATTGTAGGCCCTTCCACTTTAAAGGAGATCTGGTAGAGCCAACCCTGGACTTGAAAGATTCTTGTTGCTGGGATCTTATTGATGTTCCTGCACTTGATTTTGACTCTGACAATTTCATAAACGTACTTGAAAATTTAAAAAATCTTGAACCAAATTCAAAAATGATGAAGCAATTTTTGAAAACACGAACCTTTTCAAACAAAAAAAAATAAAACATACAAAGGAAGCCGACAAATAAAAAAATAAAAGGGAGAGATACATCACAGCTGCAAAATGGGCCCGAGAGGGAGAGCCCTGTGCTGCACGAGCGAGCCGCGCCACAGTGGACGGCATTTAGCATTTTCCGCCCGCAATGAAGCATATGTTCTCTGAAAATAAGACGGTATTTAGCATTTCCAGCCCGCTAGCTGAAGGAAGCTGTAGCTGGCGAGGCCCAAGACTAACCCATTTCACTCTCATGGGTCATAAGTCGCGACTGGGGAGACGCACGAGCGAGCCCATCACTGGAGGCAGAGAAGAAAATCCAGAAATTCTACTCCTAACTGCACCTCCACTCCAAACCGCCGACTGCCAAATCGCCCCCAAATCCTTGGACGCCAGCCCCACCCTCCTCGCGATGAGCCCGCCGTCCGCGCCGCAGCGCGTCCGCCGCCCGCCGCCGGCGCTGGACGACGACGCCCTGAGCGAGATCTTCCTGCGCCTCCCACCGGAAGACCCCAAGAGCCTCGTCCGCGCCTCCGCCGTCTGCGCGACCTGGCGCCGCGTGATCCTCTCCGACGACGGCGCCTTCGACCGCCTCTACCGCGCCTTCCACGGGGCGCCGCCCATGCTCGGCTTCCTCCAGAACACCACGCTCCATGCGAAAGGGAGATCGTACTTGGTCTCCAACTTCGTCTCCACCGCGACCTTCCGCCCGCCGGCGTGCCACGAGCGCCGCCGCTGGCGCGCCCTCGACTCCCGGCACGGCCTCGCCCTCTTCCACACCCCTGACCGGGCCGAGGACTTCGTCGTCTGCGACCTCCTCACCTACGACCGGTGGAGAATCAAGGCCAGCCGGGAGTGCTCCCACATCATCTCGCACGACGCCAACTCCTCGGCCACAACAACCTGGAACGCCGCCGTGCTCTGCGCCAAGGACCAATGCGACCACCTCCACTGCCACGGCGGCCCTTTCCTCGTGGCCCTCGCCGGCTGCGACGAGGGGCAGGGGACAACCTTTGCCTCCGTCTACTCATCCCAGACTCGTAAGTGGAGCCGCACGGTATCCATTCTGGAACCGGAAGGCATCGACACGGCGGGGCACGTTGCCGTCGCAGGCGGCAAGGCCTATTTCCAGTGCAAACACACCGTCAGTATCGTGGAGTACGACATGGGTGAGCAAGAGCTATCAGTGATTGATCCGCGGTTCAACGAGGAGGACCGGGACCTGACTTACCCTCTCCTCATGGGCGTTGAGGATGATGGCATGCTGCTCATGGCTACCGTGTCGAGGCCTAGACTCTACCTATGGTCAATGGAGGTAGTATCTCCCAGCCGAGCCGGGGACTTGTCGCGATGCAGGGTAATCGAGCTCGAACCACTGCTACCCCCTCGTGCGCTCTTTGCCATGTCGATTGTTGGTTTTGCGGAAGGCATTGGCGTCATCTTCCTGAGCACGGAGGCTGGGCTGTACACGGTTGAGCTCAGTTCAGGCCGAAGCAAGAAGGTGCAGGGAGTAGTGTCATCGTCCTTGGGAAAACTCATGCCTTACATGAGCTTCTACACTAGAGGTACAAACTTGTCTTGTATTTCTTCTTCTTTAAAGATGCACATCAAGTCATGAACAATAAACACGCATTTGACTACATTTGATTACATCGATCAGTATGTGGAGTTTTTCTTTTCATTTTTCTGCTTAACTAGACAGACATTTCTATGTATTGTTCCCCGTAGCCGCATGGTGTGGTATCTTTTGCTGCCTGCTCTAGTATATTGGCTTTGCATTGGATAGTGGTTAGAAATTTTGATTTGGACAGCTAGAAATGAGATTATTTAGAGGGCAAAGTGTAGTCCTCTTCTACTCATCAGATCATTTTATCTTGCATTGTCTTCTTATGGTGCAGAATGGGGGCGGTCGCCGACCTCGGAGTAAGCTTAAGACGCAGGTGTTGGTGCTGCAGCGATATAATCATATGGCATCAAGACTGATGGATCTGATTATGTTTGTTGCCTAGGTAGAATGCTTGATTCATGTATGAATCTGAAGGTCCCTATTCTGGGTTAAGTACTTTATTCAGCAACTCAGGGAAAAAGGTTTATTGCTTTATGCACTATGTACTATGACTACCTACATATTCTAAAGTTTAGGGTATGTGAATTAACGGATCCACTTCAGTCCTGATGTTTTGCATCGAACAATAATCTGCGAAACATCCTCCATAAAGAAAATTGGTCTCTGAAATGTGTGTTTTGCTTAGTTGCTGGTGTTACATTCCTGATATTATTCCGACTTCCATAATATTTGTATTTTTGTTTAATTCAGTGACCCCTTTGGTCATCACTTATCTAATACCTTCTCATTGAAGTGAAAAACAAACAACTCGAAGGAAAATAATATGCAACTTTATATGGTACTTATGAAGTTAACATTTTTAAAGTGATTTCACATATAACTTGCCCAAAGCCTTATATATTGACTGTTGCCCAACTATGTAGACCTTGTCAACACTATGCGAGATTTTGCCTGTGCTAATGCTGCTGATTTCTCTACAGATTCTGAAACGCTATTAATCATAATATTAATCAATTGAACTAGTATTATTTTTCTACCACTTGTGCACTGGATTCTAACTGTAAAATAAACTGTATGACATATTGTTTTGTCATCGTTGGAAAAAGTCATGCCTTATATGAGTTTCTACACTAGAGGTACAAACCAGCCATTGACTAGTTTTGATTTCATCTGTGAGTATGTGGAGTTCTTTTTTTCATTTTTCTGCTTAACTAGATAAGACATTTATGTATAGAGTTTCCAGCTGTCGTATGGTGTCTATGTTTTGCTGCCTCCTCTAGTATATTGGCTTTGCACTGGCCTTGGTCAGAGCTTCGGTGGTCAGGCCCTATCATTTTGAAGAGCATTTTGCAAGGCAGTTAAGTGTGAGCCCTGAGGTATCAGGCACCAAAACCACTTTACTGCTTGTTCAATTGAAATCTGTCATTTGTTCTTAAAAAAGGCTGAATTAGGTGTAGATGAGAAGAGCACCACCAGTTTGCAGATATTGCAAGTAGCACTCTTGTACAGTATATGCATAAATGAATATTCAGTGTTACCTTCATATGTAGAAATTAAAGTTGTATTCAGGACCTCAATAGTTGCAGAATTGGTAGAAAAGTGGAGAGTTTCTTCCCTGTTGTCACTTCCTTACGATACACAACTTAATATTTTACTGGGTTTGGAGAGAATGTGTGCTCAACTTGTCAGTTGTCGCCTGCATGGTGTTTTTTTTTTTGCCTTTATCAATATACTGAAAGATGGTTTGCGCTTTTTTAACTAAATAGAAATGTCAGACAAATGAGGTTCAGATTTCAGAACATGTCATCATTCCCTTCCAAGCTTTGTGTTTCTGCAGTCTTATTTGTTAGCGTGCAGGACATGGAAATCTTCTAGCTCATTTTAAGCTGGGTGCTAATGAAGAGACATAAATATCAAGTTAAGCTATTACCGTCTCCAAATGTCGACTGATTTTGAACTAACTTCATTTTTTATTTGTCGATTTGCTAGCTGGTGGAATTTCTGTCATTTTTGTAGGGTATGAATATTCTTTCAACTGAGAATACGACTTCAGAAATTTTTTGTTTTATGTTTTGCATAAACACTTTCTATCTTCATGTTGCTGGTACAGTTGCAACATTACTATAACTAATCGATTATGAGGATTTTCCACTTGATTTTAAGATCCACGCCTTCAGAATCCTTCAATAAGTGAGTAATAATGAATTCTGGACATTCTGATTTAAACTTCTTTTTTATCTGATTGTAGAAGTATTGCCTGTTGAAAGGTTTTTAGCATTGTTTTTCCTGGGAGATGCAAGATACAGCTCTTGAAACTCTTTTGAATATATTTTCCGTGGTCATTCAAGTAGACAGCAATAGAAACATGGAAGTAGCACCCCCACATGTCTATGTGTTACTATGAATTTAAGAGATATGTAAAGCTCTCTTTAGGCTTCTAATAAGGCTCGTTGCATGCTAACTTCTGCTTCCTGTAGAGAAAATTGGCTTGAAAAAATATCAGTCCTTACTCCAAAGTCACAGCTTACTTGTGTTGAATCCTTCGTTGCACTTTGATATTTTAGAATTTCCTGTGATTTTGTTGTATTAAACCAAGACATATCTTGAACTTTAGGCCCCATGCCCTCTTAAGCGCAGCCGCCTACTTCTCCAGCCACAGGTTTGTCCCCCAACCAGTCCTAATGAATGAAGCAATATGGTTCACTAATACAGTTTGAAGAGTGTACAACAATTGTACTCCTGGAAGAATTTGATCGGTCAAAGTTGGTCCTTCCCTGCAGGGGCATGTACTCTGTGTCTCCGTTGACTGAATAACACACCGTAAGTTGATTCTAGTATAAATTTACTCATATGAATCCGAAAGATATTCAACATGCTGAATTAGTCTGTTCAGCTAGTACAAATATTGTAGTCTCAACTAACTCTGAATCATCTTTACAAAAGTTAAATCTAAAAATATTCAGCGTGTTGTAACAGTTTGTTCATCGAGTGTGAAAAATGTGGTATTTTGCCCTCATAGTTAAAAAAGGTGGAATCTACAGACTGAAGGTTCTCAGCAACAGCTGAGTGTTAAGGTGTTGTGAGGCAACCAAGAGTTAGCAAAAGCATCATTTTACATCTAAGTGGCCTGAATTGTGATTTCACTGCTGAAATCATAACGTTGCATAGTCGAGCCAAAATGAACCTGTATGCTTTACTGAAATTTACCTTATCTTGCAAGCACAAACATTTGGCACATGATTAGTATCTATTTTATACTTAGCTTTTACAAGATGGCAGCAACACTTTCCAGAAGCTATTATCTAAGTTGTAACCAAGCCATTCATAGTTAAGCTTGCACGTACTAACATTATTTGGCATTGGGTTGCTGCATGCTGCGAAATGTCCAAACAGAAGTCCCCATCCAGTTGTAGAAGTCCCCATCAGTTGTACCTGCCCATGGACGAAGTATAGCATCCCCGTTCAGACTACATGGAAATCTCCTTGTCTATACTTTGAGTTGTTTTTTACATGTTTTATGGTACTAACCTATTAACAAGTTGCAACAGTGTCAGGTGCCTGTTTTCTGCTGTTTTTGGTTTCAGAAAAGTTAGAAAAGAAATATTCTCAGAATTGGACGGGACAAACGTCAAAGTCAATTACATTCCGTGGAAAACAAGAAGTCCAGAGGGGAGACGAGGATGCATGCCGAGCTAAACCCCCTAGGCTGGTGGGCCCTACCCGCACCGGGTAGGATTTGCCCTACGCCGCAGATCGCCTTCCCTTCCTATAAGAAGCCCCCGATGCAGAAACCCTAAGCATCTGATCAAATCTCCACGAAATCATATGTAGCCGTCGCCACCATCGTCCCTAGATCGGGGGGATCTGAAGTTCTTCCCGGCACCCTGCCGAAGGGGAGATCATCCCGGAGACCTTCTCTCCGGTATGATGCGTGAGTAGTTCCACCTTAGACTATGGGTCCATGTAGTAGCTAAATGGTTGTATCTCTTTGTGCTTTCATGTATAGATCTTATGAGCTCCGTTCATGATCAAGATTTAATCTATTTGTAATTATGCATGTTGTGTTTGCGGGGATCCGATGGATATTGAGATTTTATGTTGGTTTGATTAATGGTTTTGTCTTTATGATTCTATCATGTATGTGTTGTTTGTGATCTTGCATGCTCTCCGTTGTTAGTAGCTATTATAACATCCCAACATTTAGGAACTAACGAAGGGTAGATTTAGGAATTTGGAATGTTGCATGCATTCATCTGTAAAAATGTGGGTACATTTTTTGCCAAATAAAAACCTAAAGTGATCAAGGTTTCTTTCATGCTTTGAGAATAGGTTTAGTCTTGAAGGATGATTGTTATAGACTTTGATATAATCTTTGTGGATTTATGTGTTTTAGGGAAATGAAATTTGAATTTAGAACTTGAGTGTTTGAATTGTAGTTCAAAAGAATTTTGAATAATGTTTGAATAATTGATTCAATTAAGAGTTAACCAATAATAACTCAAACTTTATATAAAGAAGGTAATTAAGAATAAGAATCTCCATTTTATATTTTCATTAAATAAATAAGTTACAAAAAAATGTAACTTATGGAAATCATTCACAATTCTTACAATAATAAATAAATAAAGAATAATATTTCTTTATTGATCATAGTATAATCTTTATTACAAAATAATAAAATAAAGATTACAAAAGAATAGAACTAAAATTACAAAAGAATAAAGAAGATTACATAGGGTTATTCTACAAATAAAGAAGAAAACCTAAACTAAAATCTTGACTTCCCAAGTCTGGTACCTGCAAAACAAACACAAATAAAAAAATAAAGAAGGTTAAGGTTAAAATGGAATTACTCTCAGACTTGTCAGTGAAGTGCACTGATCAAGATTCATCATTGAGTAATCTTATAAAAGGGGAATTTCACCAATATGAAAGAATGTATCTTTCATAAATTCAAGCCATAAGGAAACTAACAGTAAAGAGGGGCAAGTTTCACCAGCCAGGTAGAAGTAACAAGATGAAAGTAACTTTCAAAATTCTAAACATATCCACATCTGTGCAGCAGGCACACAAGCAGCACACACACCAAACTGCATGGTGTGTGTGCTGTTAACACCATAGCAGCAGCACAACCAAACAAAACTGTCAACACAGCCATGGGAAAACCAATCCCCACATCATTCCTTTACTCTTACACACCAAGCACAACAGCCAGCAGTTAAACCAAGCATAGCAGCCAACAGCTACATCAAGCCAAAGCTAAGCCAGATCAAACCAGCCAAATTTCAGGATCACATCACTAGGATGGTGACATAAGGAGGAGGAAGATCAGGTGGATAGCAAGACCAAGGTCAAGTCATCAGGATCAGGAGAGATGGGCTAGATCAAGAACAAGCCAGGAACTGGAAACACCAGGGGATCACCAGATCAAGCTACCACAAGGGCAACCACTAGCAACCACAACATCAAGTGACAGTGGTGAGTAAATAGAACATCAAATGATCTATCTGTCTAAGATTAGACAAGCATACATGATCTGTCTCTTATTTAAACTCTCAGAAAGCATCCAAGGGATGAATCCATCATTGAGGTTTTTAAAACTTTAAAGGCAAACAACAAAGTACAAGGATCCAACTAAATCTCAGAACAACATCATTGATTTAGCTATGAAGCTATATTTCAATTTCAGAATGAATATAGCTAAGATTTAACTTCTAGACACATCTCTAGGATAAGAGTAGCACCTTAGAATTTAATCATGTGGATCTATGCAAGTTATCAAGCTTACAATCATTTTTCCAAGCTTTGATTTAAGAAACAGTAGCTGGTACCACTACCAGAACCATCCATATGAATCAACTAGATAAAGCGTAAATACCTAAACCTCAGAACATCATCATTGGTCTTAGGGATTTAAGGAAGGTAAATTTCTACTTATCTTTAAAGACAAACTCATCTTAAGCTTGCACCAACCCAATCAATGAAATAGAATCTAACTTGTGTGTCATCCAAAGATAGTGTCACAAGAACAATTCTATATTAATCAGGTTAAGCATTCAACCTTCCCAGATTTAACCAACCCACTGTAAATCATTTTCTTGTTCTTAAACACAGGAATCATAAACAAGCACCTATGTATATCTTCACTATTTGAAATCATTTGATCTCAAACTACATCTGAATTCTTAAGCCAACAGGTGTTAATACAGTGATTTCATCACACAACACTCACTGTCATTAACCAAGTAATGACAGTGTTAAAGCAGTAAACCATAAGATTCCCAAGTATTGCTTCTAAAGCAACTAGATCATCTCATCACATCAAAAATTAATCAATAGAATCATCTGATAAGCCACTAGCACCACCACAGTTCATCTTAAGCAGCAAACCACAACTAACAATCATTTAGCATGCTTAGGAACAATCAACACATGATCCAATTCGTCAGTATCTAATCCATAGCAGGGTATGAACCCTAAGTAAAACCAAGAACCCTAATCAGGACAAGACAGTAACCAGGAAGGTCACCACCAACATCTAGAATAGATTGGCTTAGTACCGAAAGCATGAGAGGAGAGGAATGACTCACCAAAGGTCCTCGCTGGAGACTAGAAGAGGAAGCAGAGGTGGCCGACGACCATGGCGGCACGGGGAGCACCCCCAGGGGGCGCTGCGACCCATACATCGCCACAGCAGCGACCATAGCCACGCCTAGGGGCGAGGTGAATCACCACAGCGTACGACAGCAGCGGTGGCGCCAGGATCAACGCCAATCCCAAACCCTAGGGTTCGGGACGACATCGATCTGTCAGAGAGGCTCCATGTCCAACTCCGTTGGATAGGAGGAAGAGCGAGTCGACAACCTCTTCCGCACCACCATGCGCGAGGCGATCCATGGCGGCGGGAATCACCGGCGGCGACACCAATGACCACAGGGTCGAGGAAGGAGAAGGAGAGGGGTGAGCTTGAGAGAGGAGACAGCGAATGAATGGGCTGGGTGGGCCGAAAACCCTTCAGGTGGTTGTTTTGACCCTGTCCTATTGGGCCACGACCCAAAAGGCTAGCCCAATTCATTTAGAATGTTCTAATAAATAGGAAAAAGACCAAAATGCCCCTAAATTTAATTAAATTCTAGAAAATAAAATAAAAGTCCAAAAATTATAAATAAAATATTTTTGGATTCACAATAATCCAAACTATCCAAATAAATTAAGATATAAAATTTTAGACATATAAATTTTATTAAGAATAATTTATATATTCCTTATGGAATTTTACAAAATTATTGAAAGATAATAAAAATCACTTTCCTTATATATTAATAATGTAGAATTTTAGAAAAATACTAAACAAATATTTAATAACAATTTTTGATATTTAAGTGATAATTCTTAAAAGAATTATTAAATCAATAAAAGTCAAATAAATGGAAAAATAAAATAAAAAATACAATATATACTATAAATATTAAAAAGTAATATTTATAAATCCTTTATTATTAAATATATATTTTATAATAATGGGGAAAATGCATATCAAGTTAAATGATGCATTACATTACTTTGCATAATCATTTTGCTTCTTTAAATTGTCCTTACCAGGCAATAATGATGTTTTTGTAGACATAGAAGCTCAATGTCCAGTGCAAGCATCAGACTTCACTACCTTGCCATCACAAGGCAAGTTCATAACTTGCTCATATTCTTTGAAGAGTCTTTATCAAAGTATTTGCAAATTGTGTGTTATCATATATACTGTAAAGAAAGAAAATAATACTTTCACAAATAAAGAAATCATAGATATCATCCTAAGTGATGATATAATGGAGCAATAGAACTTATGGTTCTATTTGCAACAATGATGATCAATTAGGGACTTAATAACCCATGACATCAGTGATTCTAGCGTCGTATATTACGCGTTAGCCATGAGATTTGTCATGCGACAGAGAAGTTAGTTGTATCTTCTTCCTCTCGCATGAAGACGGATGTGCAGGTCGTGGCTGTTATCCTCGTAGTGTGTATATTAATTGGTAATTCTTAGAGGATATGCAGCATATGGGTGGGAACCCTCATCGTCCCACAATAGTTCTGGCATATAACGGTTTGTACAAACCATTGCCGTAATTCATTATGTGGGCATGGTGTACACCAAGGAGGCATGCGAGGTCGCGAAGGGGGCACTGATTGGCTTGGACCAACTACTGGGCCCCACATCATGGAATTGTGGACGGGAAAGTACGCCCGCTTGTGCAACAAGGAGTTGATCTCTCATGGGTAAAGTAACGCACCTCTGCAGAGTGTAAGAATTATAATTTGTTACTCCCTGTTCCGGGAAGGAGCTACGAACGCGGCATGAAAGGAACTCCATGAAAGTTATGGTCAACCTATGAAGGCTGATTGTCATACTTTTTTATAATAAAATCAATCTTTGAAGAAAGATTTACAAAAACTGCATATTGCCAAGGACTTATAGTCTGAGGTGGTAGTTAGAGCATCAAACTTCCCACCTTGCATATAATGAACTTGTTGGGTAACGCTGTTACTCATCCTTTCCTTTGATCCCTTGCTTAGACTCTGAGGATTTCGAAGACGTGCCAATGTATGCAGCTGAATGTCAAGAAGATGCGTTCTACGAGGTGCCTGACCTGTCAGGAGGTGTTGAAGGAGTGGATTACGAAACCCGCTATGGTGTTGATGATAACGAGTCCAACTAAGTACCTAGTTAGTAGTAACCAACGGAGCCGAGCAACATGAAATCTATAGAATAAGCTGCTGAGCTCAACTCCTAGTCAGAGTTGTTGTTTTTAAATTCCGCTAAAACACTTTATATTTTGGTTTGTAAGTTGAAACCTTTTGAATTCTTGAACTTCTGGTATTGTAATAATAATAATGTGTGAATGTTTTTAATATGGACCCGCAATGTTTCTATTCTACCACTCTAAGGGATGTGATATTTACGGAACGGTGTTCTGTAGGTGTCTTGTCAACGACTATAGTGTACTACATATGCAGTGGTATGCTAGGTCACCGCAGATATCTTGGCCAAGTAGTTGCTAGTGACTCCAAGAGGGGGTATTTATGCTTGATAGTGGGTTCATGCCTCTAGTTTCCAAGGGAAGTGACAGAAATCTCTTCGGTTGTAGATGTGTTGTTGCCACTAGGGAGAAAACAACGGTCTCTTGTTCATGAAACATGTGGACTGTTTACCTTACACACTTTGCTTAAAGCGGTTGTTTGTTGCTTGCAACTTAATACTGGAGGGGGTTCAGATGATAACCTGAAGGTGGACTTCTAGTCATAGATGTAGTTGGATGGCGGTCTATGTATCTTGTTGTATTGCCCAATCGAATCTCATAGGATATTTCTGACTAGTAATTGCATTGTTATGCCTTGCTCAGTTCCTGTGAATTGCCCTGCTATAATTTGTTTACCCATCATGCCATGTTGTTTATCTAAGGAGAGTACCTCTAGTGAACTATGGACCCCGGTCCAATCTTTACCATTGATACATCTTCCACTGTTACTTGTTTACTTGCTGCAAACCATTACCTTCTACACCAATCATTTAATCCTTTGTTACAGCAACCGGTGAGATTGATAACCTCACTGTTAGTTGGGGCAAAGTCTTGAGTTTGTGTTGTGTAGGTCTCCGCGTTGCTTGCAACACCTGTGTGACGTTTTCTTCCTCCTACTGGTTTGATAACCTCAGTTTCTTATTGAGGGAAAACTTGTTGTTGTACTACTTCACACCCTGCTCTTGGGCTTCCCAACAGGCTCACATAAGTTGTGCAAGCCATCAAGCTTTCTGGCGCCGTTGCCAGGGAGGCTAAGGACGTCTTCACAAGGGGATTCCTTCACTTTCTTTCTCTTTACTTTGTTTTTTGTTTGCTTTCTTTCTTTTGTTTGGTTTTGTTTGCCTCTTTCCAAAAAACCCAAAAAAATAGTCTAGTTTGGTTTGCTTGCTTTATTCAAAAACACAAAAAAAAAATTAGTTCCTGCTCTAGCTGCTACTGCTGTTTTTGGCTAGCCCACCTTTGCCAAAATGAACTATGCTAAGAACACCAAGTTGTGTGACTTCACTAGCACCAACAACAATGATTTCCTAAGCACTCCTATTGCTCCACCTGCTCCTGATGCTACCTTTTATGAAATTAAGCCTGCTTTGTTGAATCTTGTGATGAGAGAGCAATTTTCTGGTGTCGGTTATGATGATCCTGCTGCCCATCTTAATAGCTTTGTTGAATTTTGTGAGATGCAAAAGTATAAGGATGTAGATGGAGATATTATTAAGCTCAAGCTTTTTTCCTTTCTCCTTGAGGGGAAAAGCTAAAGAATGGTTGCTTTCTTTGCCTAAAAATAGTATTGATTCTTGGAATAAGTGCAAAGATGCTTTTATTAGAAAGTAATATCCTCCTGCTAAGATTATATCTATGAGAAGTGACATTATGAAATTTAAACAACTTGATAGTGAACATGTTGCTCCACCTTGGGAAAGAATGAAATCTTTGGTTAAGAATTGCCCTACTCATGGACTCACTGCTTGGATGACTATCCATACTTTTTATGCAGGTTTGAACTTATCCTCAAGAAATCTGTTGGATTTAGCTGCTGTAGGTACCTTTATGGGCTTCACTTTGGGTGATGCAACAAGGCTCCTTGATAATATGATGGTTAACTACTCCGAATGGCATGTTGTGAGAGATCCACATGGTAAGAAGGTAAATTCTGTTGAGAAAACTTCCTCTTTGAGTAAAAAGATTGATGTTATTATGGATATGCTTGTTAATGGGAAAGCTCCTTTAGATCCTAATAGTGTTCTCTTAGCCTCTTTGGTTGCTCAAGAAGAGCAAGTTGATGTGAACTTCATTAGAAACAACAATTCAACAACAATGTCTATAGGAATAATTTTGGTAGCAACAACAATTATAGGCCTTATCCTCCTAATAATGGCAAGTCCTATGGAAGCTCCTACAATAATGCTAGAAGTGTCCCCTCTGAACTTGAAGTCATGCTCAAGGACTTAATTAGTAAACAAACCACTTTCAATAAGACTATAGAGGAAAAGCTTTTAACTGTTGAGAAAAATATATCCTCTTCGTCTGAAGCTCAGTCTTCCTTGATTAATAAAATGGCTGCTAAAACTAAAACTATGGAAAATACCTTTGCTACTACTCATGCCATACAAGTTACTATTGATGAAAATGTTAGGCTGTTAGCTCAACTTCATGCTAAGTGGGAAAGGGAAGCTAAAATTGATAGAAACAATAGTGTGTGCACCATCACCACTAAACCACAAGTAGTCCCTATTCCTCCTCCTACTATGCCTAAGCCTATTGAGCCTACTACTAGTTATGCCAAGTTCGACTTTGATATTGATGGTTGCAATATTTCTGAAGTGATTATGTTTTTGCAAAAGCTTGCTAGAAGTCCTGATGCTGGTGATATGCATGTTCCCTTTACCAAACACATTATAGATGCTCTTTTTAAGATTAAGGAAGAGAAGCTAAAACACAAATCTTCTATTCCTAGGAAAGTATAAGATAGTTGGGAACCCATTATTAATATGCAAGTGAATGATTTTGACCTCAAAGCTTCATGTGATCTTGGTTCTAGTGTCTCTATTATGCCTAGGACGATTTATGAAATGCTTGATTTGCCACCATTAGAAGATTTTTATTTAGATGTCTCACTCAATGATAATTCTAAGAAGAAACTCATGGTGAGTTAATGATGTTCTTATTATGGTTAATAATGCTTATGTCCCTATGGATTTCTGTGTTTTGGATGTTGAATACAATGCTTCTTGTCCTATTACTTTGGGAAGACCTTTTCTTAGAATAGTTGGTGCCATCATTGATGTGAAAGAAGGCACCATTAAATATCATTTTCCATTAAATAAAGGTATTGAAAACTTCCCAATGAGAAGAGATAAGTTGCTCTTTGCTCCCCCTTTAAAAGCAAGGTTTGATGTTAATGCTTCCTCATTTGAAAATACTTGATTCTTCTTGCTTATTGTGCCTAACTTAAAGGCGTTAAAGAAAAGTACTTGTTGGGAGATAACACAAAAGTTTCCTTGAGTCTTGGAAGTTATTACTTCAGTAATGACCTCTCCTTATCCTTTTTGTTTGCTTTTTGTGCCAAGAATGACCTCTAATGAGAGGGAAGTAAGATTTGGGGATTTACTGTCCCAAAACAGATTTCTATCCTCCACCAAAAATATTTGTGAGGAGTCTCTGTAACTCTGATTGATCTCAAAATTTATGAATAAATCCCCCAGTATGTTAGATAACTTTCGATAGTTCAACACTTTTTTTATTTGAGTAACAAAAGATGTTCGAAAAAATTGGTTTCTACCTGCTGGTCTGTTTTGACACATTTCTGCCATTATTTGCATTTGCTTCTTATTGATTCCTTCTTTAGTTCTCTTTAGGTGAATTGAGCTTTTTGAAGGAGTTACTACAGTAGCTTGAGTTTTTAGTGAAAATCCTTGCTGTTTCAAAGCTTTGCCAGAGGTCTAATATCTTTTGAATACACTAATGTTGCTAATGAAGATTGTGTGAAGTTTTGTATGAAGGAAAATTTTCAGATGTAGAGAGAGAATGGTGCAATGAGATGAAGAATGGACAAAAGCTCAAGCTTGGGGATGCCACCATGGTGTCACCCCAAGAAATATCCAAGAGGTACAAGCGTCAAATCTTGGGTATGCCCAAGGCATCCCCTTCTTCATCAATAAAAAGCTCAGGTCTGTCTAGACACTTTGTTTTATTGTTTCATACACAATTGTGTTGTTCTTGGAGCATCTTAGTTTTTGTTTGCTTTGCTTAGGTTGTTTAGTTTGCTTGAATAAAGTAGTTTGGACCCCCGTTCTCGCTGTGTTGTTTTACAAATAAGTTGCTTGGTGTTGAAAAGCAGTAGTAAGTTCTTGCTTGTAAGTGCAAGAGGAGCTTGCATTGACTGTGACTTAGACTTTAGCATGACATGCTAGGTGTTGTTTTAGCATTATGCTTAGTGATTATTGTTGTATCATGTCTTGTTCAAAACAATTGGGATTGCTTAGTGTGCCTTGAAGAAATTATGCGTTGTTAGCATGCAAAAGCATAGTATTGTGGTATTCTCTTTTGATGCTTTGCTTGGGTTTACTTGGCACATGCTCACACCATGTTATGACTATGACAAGTCACCATAGACTCTATGATCATTTAGTCATTGACTTGTAGTACCACTCTTTGCTTTGATTAGTATGCTTTGTTGCACTACATGATTATGGCCATTATTATTCTCTTAGTTGGTCGCTCCCAGTCTTTTGCTAGCCTCCACTTGTATGAGTAAGTTCTACTCATGCTTCCAACTCCCAAGAAACCAAGTTATTCCAAAGTGTCCACTATAAACTCCTATGCATGGTGTGTTACACCATTCCAAGTATATTCTTGTTTTCATCTATCTTCCAATTAAAAACTATTTTGTTATGTGAAAACTTAGTGATTAAAGCCCTCACGAACTTGATGGCACACTTTATATTCTTTGCCCCTAATAAACTTGAACCATTGTGACAACTTTTTTGTATATGTTTGCACTTATAAGTTGGAATTAGCAGAGTCGTGCTGTCACGGGGAACGTTTTCAACATTGCACTTGCACTTTGTACTCAGTTGATATCATGTTCTTTTGTCTATGGATGTTACCGGTGTGAAATAAAGAGGAAACTTGTAAGTCCATGGAGTTTGTATCCTGTGTTAGAGAAACGCCTGGGCCGCTAGCCTAAGCCATGCGTAATCATGGTGGAAACTTGCAGCATCACCATAGTGAGCTATCTATGAAGCATCCTCAATAAAATGCTATGCATATGGTAAATAAAAAGATTGCTAAGATGCTCATTGTCTGCTTGCCTTGTCATTTTGGTTATGGGAAAGCTCATGTACCATGTGCAAGGGGTACCCCGTTGGCGGTTCTCAATGATATGCAAATACTTACAATGACAAGAACTTACCTGGGACCAAAGTTGAGTATGCATGAGGTGTGGCCCTCGTATTCAAGGGACTTCAGATTGCCAACTTATACTTCATCAAGCATATACTCCATCTTTTCCACTTTAACCTTAACCACTTCAAGATTCTTATGATAGGGGCAATGAGAACTGAAAGCTAACAAGTACCTGTGAGACCCTGGCACATGGCTCAATATGATTGATAGGAAACCCATACCAACAAGTTGCAACTTATTTTCCGGAAGCTCATTCGAAAAGAACTCTAAGGTTAAGCGTGCTTGGCCTAGAGAAATTCTAGGATGGGTGACCTCGGAAAAGTGGTCTCAGTGCGCAGTGAGGACAAAGTGCGCAGAAAAGACTAGTGTTGGTTTGTGGGGTTAGTCTAGAGATCCTATTGAGCTGCCAGAAGTGATAGCCGTCGGTCCGGAGTGACCGAGGGTGTTACAAGTGGTATCAGAGCCGACCCTCACGGTTACATGGGCGTGTGCGGGTCAGTGGCGGACATGTGTAGCATGGCGCATGTGGACCAGAGTGTACATGACATGGCAATGTGCCGGCACTGGACGCACAAACGTGTGCCAAGAGGGGATGTTCTTGGCTTGTGGTTGATCGACGAGGACGTCAATCTTCTAAGGGTGGGTGTATGTGAGACCCTGGCGCATGGCTCAATATGATTGATAGGAAACCCATACCAACAAGTTGCAACTTATTTTCCGGAAGCTCATTCGAAAAGAACTCTAAGGTTAAGCGTGCTTGGCCTAGAGCAATTCTAGGATGGGTGACCGATCGGGAAGTGGGTACCAAAGCGCACGCAGTGAGGATAAATTATGAAAAGACTAGTGTTGAATGCAGGGTTAGTCTAGAGATCCTATTGAGCTGCTAGAATTGACAACCGTCGGTCTGGAGTGACCGGGGGTGTTACAGTACCATAATTTTTGGAAGCTATTTTTGAAACTTGTAATCCCTACTTCCTTTACAAAAAGGTATTTCTTCCACCATTATTTGAGTCTCCACCTTCTACCTTTAGGCACCATTAAGAGAGCATAGTTGTCATTCTGTGTGCAGTGTTCCAAAGCTTATTAATTGATGCATATTGTGTTATTACTTGTTCTTGTGCTATTTGTTTCTACTCACCCTTGTGAACTTTGAAGGTGTCCTTTGCATCTATATTGCTACTCTATGAGGGACAAGCTGATTGCCACTATGCTATGTTTTATATATGTGAAACAAACAAACTTTTTTCAATGCATGTTATTCATGATCTTTGTTTGTAGCTTGTCATGTTTCATGCATAGTTACTATGTCCTATTGTTAGAACTCCATCTTTCATGCACATGTTTAGAGTTCTTTGATCCTAGCTTTCAATGCTTGCAAATGGTTGATCTTTATTGTGAGGGTGCATGTCACCTCAAAAATTATTCTTTTTATCACTTACCTACTCGAGAACGAGCAGGAGTTAAGCTTGGGGATGTTGATACGTTGGAAACGTATCTATAATTTTTGATGATCCATGCTTGTTTAGTATCTACTTTGCTTTGATTGTCTACACTTTGAGGTGCTTTTTACATGTTTTATGGTACTAACCTATTAACAAGTTACATGAGTCGGATGCTGTTTTACTGCTTTTGGTTTGAAAGTTAGTAAAGAAATATTCTCGAATTGGACGGGACAAACGTCAAAGTCAATTACTTTCGTGGGGAACAAGAAGTCCAGAGGGGAGAGGAGGCGTGCAGGAGGCTAACCCCTAGGCGCTGGTGGGCCTACCAGCGCTGGTAGGGTTTGCCCCTCGGTTGCCACCTCGGCCTCCCTCGCTTATAAGAAGCCCGTCTGAAACCTAAGCACCGATCAAATCTCCAGGCGAATGCTGGCCGCCGCCACCATCGTCCCTAGATCAGGGGGATCTGAAGTTCTTCCCTGCACCCTACCGAATAGGAAATCATCCCGGAGGCCTTCTCTCCGGTATGATGCATGAGTAGTTCCATCTTGGACTATGGGTCCATGTAGTAGCTAGATGGTTGTATATCCTCCTTTGTGCTTTCATGTATAGATCTTGTGAGCTCCATTCATGATCAAGATCTAATCTATTTGTAAGCATGCATGTTGTGTTTGCGGGGAACTGATGGATATTGATATTATTATGTTGGTTTGATTAATGGTTTTGTCTTTATGATTATATCATGTCTGTGTTGTTTGTGATCTTGCATGCTCTCTGTTGTTAGTAGCTATCTTGGCCAAGTAGTTGTTAGTGACTCCAAGAGAGGGTATTTATGCTCGATAGTGGGTTCATGCCTCTAGTTTCCAAGGGAAGTGACAGAAATCTCTTCGGCTGTAGATGTGTTGTTGCCACTAGGGAAAAAACAATGGTCTCTTGTTCATGGAACATGTGGACTGTTTACCTTACACACTTTTCTTAAAGCGGTTGCATTGCTTGCAACTTAATCTTTGGAGGGTTTGGATGATAACTGAAGGTGGACTTCTAGTCATAGATGCGATTGGATGGCGATCTATGTATCTTGTTGTATTGCCCAATCGAATCTCATAGGATCTTTCCGACTAGTAATTGCATTGTTATGCCTTGCTCGTTCACATCAATTGCCTCATTGTAATTTGTTTACCCTTCATGACATGTTGTTTATCTAAGAAGAGCACCTCTAGTGAACTATGGACCCCGGTCCAATCTTTACCATTGATACATCTTCCACTGTTACTTGTTTACTTGCTGCAAACCATTACCTTGTACACCATACGTTTAATCCTTTGTTACAGCAACCGATGAGATTGACAACCTCACTGTTAGTTGGGGCAAAGTCTTGAGTCCGTGTTGTGTAGGTCTCCGCGTTGCTTACAACACCAGTGTGACGTTTCCTTCCTTCTACTGGTTCGATAACCTCGGTTTCTTAGTGAGAAAAAACTTGCTGATGTACTGCTTCACACCCTGCTCTTGGGGTTGCCAACAGGCTCACATAAGCTGTGCAAGCCATCAGCGTGGACCCAGAATCTGCTCTAGAAACTGAAAAGAAGTCGGCCTACATCAGCTCCATGAGCCGTATCATGTTTAGGACTTTCACATTGGGAGTATCTTAGCACGTCTTCATAGGCAAAATGCTTATGTGGCATGTTAATTAAGGAGGAGAGAGGGGTTTGTTGTATTTTAGTTAAGATACATCCCTTGTATGTAATCATACGCAACAAGAGTTGATAGTCCAATCAAACACATGCACGAGAGCAAAAACATTAAATTAAGATACAACCTCTAAGATACAATGCATTGGAGAGGTTGTTTCTTAGGTATTTATAACTCTTATGGTAACGTGGTAAGATACACTTCATTGTGAAAGGCCTTAGAAAATTAGGGTGGTGTTGTTCAAAAGTTAAAAGTTTTTTAAAAAATATCGAACATTACAGTGACGTCTATCCAGTTAAACCTTCACAATAATGGGTTAAGGTGGGATTGGTGTTGGAATTATTCCCTAGAGGCAATAATAAAGATGTTATTATTATAATTCTTGTTCATGATAAATTTTATATTCCATGCTAGAATTGTATTAAGCGGAAACTTTAATACTTGTGTGGTTTGTGAACAACACCGTGTTCCTAGTATGCCTCTATGGACTAGCTGATTGATTAATGATGGTTAAGGTTTCCTAACCATAGACATGAGTTGTCGATTAATAATGAGATCATATCATTGGGAGAATGATATGATGGACAGACCCAAACTAAGCGGAGCAATTAGATCGTGTCATCGTTTTCATCTTTGTGAAGCTTTTCTTATGTCAAATATTGTATTCCTTAGACCATGAGATAATACAACTCCCTGGTATCGGAAGAAAGCTTTGAGGTCATCAAACGTCATCCTATGAGAGGGTGATCATAAAGGTGTCTCTCAGGTGATCGGAAAGTACATTGGGTTGTATGTATCGAGATGGGATTTGTCCCTCCCAAGTCGGAGAGATATACTTGGGCCTTTGGTAATCGATATCAACACCGCTTGCAAGCATGTGGTTAAGGATTTAATCACAAAGTGATATCGGATTACGAATGAGTAAAGTACTTGTTGTGAGCGAGATTGAACTAGGTATGGCCAGATGCAAACAATCATATCTCGGGCAAGTAAAATATCGCGAGACGAAGGGAATATATATGGGATTGATTGAATCCTGGCATTGTGGTTCATCCGATATGATCATCGATGAATGTGTGGGAGTCAATATGGGTTTCCAGACCCCGCTGTTGATTATTGATAGAAGATCATGTCTGCATATTCCCGAACCCGAAGGGTCACACACTTAACGTGTCTTGACGCTAGGATAGATTGGATAATTGGTTTATGAGTTTTTGTTCGGAGTCTCGATGGGATCCGGGACATCACGAGAGGTTCCGGAATGGTCCGGAGAATAAGATTCATATAAGGCAATGCAGTTTTTGGAGTTCGGAATTGTTTCAATTTATTCGTTATTGTACCGGAAGCTTCTAGAACCTTCCGGAGTGGGACCAACGTGGCCCCACTTGTCGGGAGGGGACGTGGGCCTATGAGGGAGTGCCCTGGACGCATTGGGACAGGGGCACAAGGCCCCATAGGGACCAGCCGGCCAAACCCTAGGGAAACCCTAGGGGAGCTTCTAGAAGGGGGGAACTTGCCCCCCACTCCTCCCTCCTTTGGCCGCCGGCCTAGGGCTTGGGGGAGGGTCAAGGGCCAGCTGCCCACCCCTCTATATAAAGAGGGCTGGGGGGCGCACACCTCCCACACCTCCTCCACAACCCTAGCCGCCCTGCTGCCCCTCCTCTCTCTCTCCCTCCCATTGCGTGGGGTGAAGACTGTGAAACTCTCCACCGCTTGCATCGCGCCGTCGCGTTGTAGATCCAATCCATATCTCTACCCTACTTTATGGACCGAGGAAGGAGGAGACGTCGAGGTGCCGCATGTGTGCATCTCTCGGAGGCATCGCAACTTGCGGTGTTAGATCGGATCGGATCGCGAGGAGGAGAAGCGAGTACGACTACATCACCCACATTCCGTCGAACGTTCCGCTGTGCGAATCTTCAAGGGTATGAAGATATCATCTATCCCCCCTCGTTGTTTGCATCTCCTAGATTAGATCTTGGCTGTCCCGTTCGCATCCGTAGAATTTTTTTGATTTACTATCCTGCGAAACCCTTCAGTGGTATCAGAGCTAGATCTATGCGTAGATGTGTTTCACGAGTAGAACGCAACATGGTTGTTGCGGGCGTTGATATTTTCTGTTGCAAGCCTCTTGTTTGTGTACTTCTTATGACACGGGATAGTGAGATCGAAGCGGTCCAGGCCAACCTTACGCGACCTCGTTCGCGAGACCGGCTCCGCACTTGACGTGTGGCTTGTTCCACATATGCGGCTGGTGGATGCTAGTTTCTCTCACTATAGTTGTCATGGGATTTACACCGGAGTTTGGCAACCATAATATCACCGTTGTGGCTTTCCGTAGGTAAGAATCGTTCTTAGCTTGCTACTCCCATAAGCCACGTAAAACATGCAACAACAAAGTAGAGGCATCTAACTTTTTTTTGCAGGGAGTGTTTTCTGTGATATGGTATGGCCCAAGATGTGATGTGTATGTTGTATGCGATGATCATGTTTTGTAATGTTTCACGACTTGCATGTCGATGAGTACACAACCGGCATGAGCCATATGGTTGTCTTTATAATTGTGTATGACCTGTGTGTCAACTTCTTATATGCCATGTAATAGCTTTACTTTATCACTAAGTAGTTAGCAATAGTTGTAGTTGCTATTCGTGGTGGAAGCAATCATGGTGGAGTGATGGAGATTATGTCGGCACGCACAAGATGGAGATCATTGCGCTAATATTGGCTATATCATGTCACATAAAGTTATATGCATGTGATGTTTATCCTTTTATGTATCTTATTATGCTTAGATCGCGACGGTAGCATTATAAGATGATTCCTCACTTAAAGATCAAGATAAAACTGTGTTCTCCCCATGTATGCACCGTTGCGAAAGTTCGCCGTGTTCAAGCATCACGTGATGATCAGGTGCTATAAACTCTACGTTCACATACAACGGGTGCAAGCCAGTTTTGCACACGCGGAAATACTTGGGTTTGACTTGACGAGCCTAGCATGTACATACATGGTCTCAGAACACATGAACCGAAAGGTTAAGCATGAGTCATATGAATGATATGATCGACACTTTGTTGTCCACCATTGAAACCACATCTCTTCTCATGAAGATCGGATTAGGTGTGGTGAATTTGGATCATGTTCACTAAACAATTTGAGGGATGTTGAATTTAGTGGGAGTTCATCTATTAATTTGATTAAGTTGAACTAGTTATCATGAACATAGTCTAAATTGTACTTGAAAATTTTGTAGATCAAATGGCTAAGTCCAACTTCAACTTCAACGTTTTTGCTGAGAAAGAAAAGCTTAGAAACAATGGGTCTAACTTCACCAACTGGATCCGCAATCTAAGAATCATTATCGCTGGCGGACAAAAGGACTATGTCCTTGAGAATGCGCTAGGTGACGCCCCTCCTGTAGATCTTGGTGATGAGAAAAATTTGTCGATCGCGCAAAGATGATTATGGTGTGATTAAGAGCACCATGTTGTTTGCTATGGAATCGGACCTTCAAAATCGTTTTGAAGATTACCACAGGCCCTTTGAGATTCTTGAGGAACCGAAAACTATGTTTGAGACTCGGGCCGTTCTGAGAGATATGAGATCTCTGAGAAATTCTTTAACTGCAAGATGGAGGAAGGGAGTTCCTTTAGTGAGCACGCCATAAAGATGTCGGGCTACACTCAACGCCTTGAGCAACTAGACTACAAGATTCTAGAGGAGCTCAAGATTGACAGGGTTCTGCAATCACTCCCTCCTAGCTACAAAAGTTTTGTAGTGACTCATAATCAGATTTGTTCCACTGATACGATCACCGAGCTCTTAGCTAAGCTGAAAGCTGCGGAGGTGGACATCAAAAAGGATAATCATGTGTTGATGGTCAACAAGCCCCCCAGCTTTAAGAAATGTAAGGGTGCAAAGAAGACCTTCAAGAAAGGCGTGACAAGCGTTGCCCTAACTGAGAAGAAGCTCAAGTATGGACCTAAGCGGACCTTTGAGTGCTTCTATTGCAAGGACAAGGGTCCTTTGGGCATAGCTGTCCGAAGTACTTAGCGGACAAGAAGTGGCACCATCAAAGGTATATTTGATATACATGTTATTGATGTTTTCCTTACTAGCCCTCGTTGTAGTGCATGGGTATTTGATCTTGGTTCGTTGCTAATATTTGTAACTTCGAAGCAGGGAGCTACGGAATAGACGGCTACTGCGAGGATGAGGTGACGATCTTGGCGTTAGCGGATCAAGAGTTGATGTGATGGCCGTCGACGCTCTCATAGTTTTACCTTGATTAGTTTTGAACCTTAATAAATGTTATTATGTACTGCGTTGAGCATGAACATCATATCTGGATCGTGTTTATTGCAAGACGGTTATTTATTTAAATCTGAGAATAATGGTTTTTCTATTCATATGAGTAACATATTTTATGGTCATGGACCTGCTGTGAATGGTTTATTTCTTCTGAATCTCGAAAGGGATGAAACACACATCCATAACATTGAGGCAAAGAGATTAGATAGTGATAATACTACTTATTTGTGGCACTGTCGTCTAGGTCATATTGGTGTAAAACGCATGAAGAAACTCCATTCTGATGGACTTTTGGAGTCTCTTGATTTTGAATCATTTGACACATGCGAACCATGCCTCATGGGCAAGATGTTCAAAACCCCGTTCTCCGGAATAATGGAGCGAGCAACGGACTTGTTGGAAATCATACATACCGATGTATGCGGACCGATGAGTGTTTCGACGCGCGGTGGATATCGCTAATTTCTCACTTTTACCGATGACTTAAGTAGATATGGGTATATCTATTTAATGAAACATAAATCTGAAACATTTGAAAAGTTGAAAGAATTTCAGAATGAAGTGGAAAACCATCGTAACAAAAAGATTAAGTTTCTACGATCCGATCGTGGAGGTGAATATTTGAGTTATGATTTTCTCAAGCACCTTAAAGCAAGCGGAATCGTTTCGCAACTAACGCCACCCGGAACACCACAGCGCAATGGTGTGTCTGAACGCCAGAATCGAACTATATTAGATATGGTGCGATCAATAATGTCTCTTACTGATTTGCCGTTATCATTTTGGGGTTATGCATTAGAAACCGCTGCATTCACTTTAAATAGGGCACCATCTAAATCCGTTGAGACGACACCGTATGAACTGTGTTTTGGTGCTAAACCTAAGTTGTCGTTTCTTAAAGTTTGGGGATGCGAAGCTTACGTCAAGAAGTTGATGCCGGACAAGCTCGAACCCAAAGCGGAGAAATGCGTCTTCATAGGATACCCTAAGGAAACTATTGGGTATACCTTCTATCACAGAACCGAAGGCAAAGTGTTTGTTGGAAAGAACGGATCCTTTCTTGAGAAGGAGTTTCTCTCGAAAGAAGTGAGTGGGAGGAAAGTAGAGCTAGACGAGGTTGTTGAACCTTCTCTTGAGTTGGAGAGTAGCGCAACACCTCAAATTGTTCCAGTGCCGCCTGCGCCAACAATAGAAGAAGCTAATGACAAAGATCATGAAGCTTCGGACGATGCTACTACTGAACGTCGCAGGTCAACAAGGTCGCGTGCCCCTCCTGAGTGGTACGACAACCCTGTCTTGACTGTCTTGTTAGTAGATGACAGTGAACCCGCGAACTATGAGGAAGCAATGATGATCCCAGACTCTGATAAATGGCTAGAGGCCATGAAATCCGAATTGGGATCCATGAGCGAAAACCAAGTATGGACTTTGGTGGACCCTCCTAGCGACCGAAAGGCCGTTGAGTGCAAGTGGATTTTCAAGAAGAAAACGGACGCGGATGGTAATGTTACTGTCTATAAAGCACGGCTTGTCACGAAAGGTTTTCGACAAGTTCAAGGTGTTGACTACGATGAGACTTTCTCTCCCGTAGCAATGTTTAAGTCCATTCGTATTTTATTAGCAATTGCTGCGTTTCATGATTATGAAATATGGCAGATGGATGTCAAGACCGCGTTCCTCAATGGCAACATTGATGAAGAGTTGTATATGATGCAACCCGAAGGTTTTGTCGATCCTAAGGATGTAGATAAAGTGTGCAAACTTCAGCGTTCCATTTATGGACTGAAGCAAGCATCTCGGGGTAGGAACCTTCGTTTTGATCAAGTGATCAAGAGCTTTGGATTTGTTCCAAATTGCTACGAAGCTTGTATCTACAAGAAAGTGAGTGGGAGCTCAGTGACATTTCTGGTACTATATGTAGATGACATATTGATTATTGGAAATGACATTAACATGCTTAACGATGTGAAGAGTTATTTGAACAAATGTTTTTCAATGAAAGACGCCTGATAGCTTTAAGCCAGAGTACATACCTAGACAAAGTTCTGAAAAGGTTCAGAATGGATAAGGCAAAGAAAGGTTCAGTGCCTATGTTGTCAGGTAAGATATTGAGCAAGGATCAGTGTCCAGCTACGGTAAATGATAGAGAAGCTATGAGCAAAGTGCCTTATGCCTCGGCCATAGGTTCTATCATGTATGCCATGTTGTGTACTAGACCGGATGTGTCCAATGCTCTTAGTTTGACGAGGAGATACCAAAGTGATCCAGGAGTGGAACATTGGACAACCATGAAGAACATTCTAAAGTACCTAAATAGGACTAAAGAAATGTTCTTAGTCTATGGAGGTGACGAACAGCTCATCGTAAAAGGTTACATCGACGCTAGTTTTGACACTGACAAGGATGATTCTAAATCTCAGACGGGATATGTTTAAATTTTGAATGGAGGAGATGTGAGCTGGAGAAGCTGCAAGCAAAGCGTGATTGCGGGACATACGGTAGAAGCGGAATACATGGCTGCTGCAGAAGCGTCAAGTGAAGGAGTTTGGATCAGAAACTTCATCACTGAGCTTGGCGTGGTTCCAAGTGCCTTGGACCCACTGGAGATATTGTGTGACAACACGGGCGCCATAGCACTATCTAAGGAACCAAGATATCATCCAAAGACCAAGCATATCAACCACAAGTTTCATATAATCCGAGATTATATAGTAGATGGAGATCTGAAGATTAGCAAAGTACATACAGATCTGAATGTCGCAGATCCATTGACTAAACCTCTTCCACGTGCAAAACATGATCAACACCTTAGTGCCATGGGTGTTAGATTGTTGCCAGATGTAAACTAGATTATTGACTCTAGTGCAAGTGGGAGACTGTTGGAATTATGCCCTAGAGGCAATAATAAAGATGTTATTATTATAATTCTTGTTCATGATAAAGTTTATATTCCATGCTAGAATTGTATTAAGCGGAAACTTTAATACTTGTGTGGTTTGTGAACAACACCGTGTCCCTAGTATGCCTCTATGGACTAGCTCAATGATTAATGATGGTTAAGGTTTCCTAACCATAGACATGAGTTGTCGATTAATAATAAGATCATATCATTGGGAGAATGGTATGATGGGCGGACCAAACTAAGCGAACAATTAGATCGTGTCATCGTGTTCATCTTTGCGAAGCTTTTCTTATGTCAAATATTGTATTCCTTAGACCATGAGATAATACAACTCCTTGTATCGGAAGAAAGCTTTGAGGTCATCAAGCGTCATCCTATGAGAGGGTGATCATAAAGGTGTCTCTCGGTGATCGGAAAGTATCTGTTGGGTTGTATGTATCGAGATGGGATTTGTCCCTCCCAAGTCGGAGATATACTTGGGCCCACTCGTGTCGATATCAACACGCTTGCAAGCATGTGGTTAAGGAGTTAATCACAAAGTGATATCGGATTCTGGAGCGAGTAAAGTACTTGTTGTGAGCGAGATTGAACTAGGTATGGCCAGTGCAAGCGATCAAATCTCGGGCAAGTAAAATATCGCGAGGAAGGGAATATATATATGGGATTGATTGAATCACGCATCGTGGTTCATCCGATATGATCATCGATGAATGTGTGGGAGTCAATATGGGTTTCCAAACCCATGTTGATTATTGATAGAAGATCATATACGCATATTCCGAACCGAAGGTCACACATAACGTGTCTCGATGCTAGGATAGATTGGATAATTGGTTTATGAGTTTTTGTTGGTCTCGGATGGGATCCGGGACATCACGAGAGGTTACGGAATGGTCAGGAGAATAAGATTCATATAAGGCAATGCAGTTTTGGAGTTGAATTGTTTGGTTATTCGGTATTGTGGGAAGCTTCTAGAACCTTCGGTGGGACCAACGTGGCCCCACTTGTAGGGAGGGCGTGGGCCTGAGGGAGTGCCACTGGCTGCCTTTGGGCACAAGGCCCCATAGGGCCCAGTAGCCAA
The DNA here is from genome assembly GCA_030063025.1 of Avena longiglumis. Lineage (NCBI taxonomy): Eukaryota > Viridiplantae > Streptophyta > Magnoliopsida > Poales > Poaceae > Avena > Avena longiglumis. The sequence continues at coordinate 572,461,082 of CP125973.1, forward strand.
ACCTAGGAAACCCTAGAGCCTCTAGAGAGGGAACTTGCCACTCCTCACTCCTTTGGCCCGGCCTGGGGCTTGGGGAGGGGCAAGGGCGCCGCCCACCCTCTATATAGAGGGCTGGGGCACCCCTCACCTCCTCCTGACCCTAGCCGCCCTGCCCTCTCTCTCTCCTCCATTGTGGCGTGCGAAGCCTGCCATGAAACTCTCCACCGCTTGCACCGTCGCATTGTAGATCAATCCATCTCCACCCTACTTGATGGACCGAGGAAGGAGGAGGCGTCGAGGTGCCGCGTGTGCATCTCTGGAGGCATCGCCACTTGCGGTGTTAGATCGGATCGGATCGCGAGGAAGAAGCGAATGCGACTACATCACCCACGTTAAAATCGAGCGTTCCATTGTCGAATCTTCAAGGGTATGAAGATCTCATCTATCCCCCTCGTTGTTTGCATCTCCTAGATTAGATCTTGGCTTTCCCGTTCGCATCCGTAGAATTTTTTTAATTTACTATGCTGCGAAACCCTTCAATTGGGTCCGACGATCTGATCCTTGGTACACGATCCAGGGTTTTCTATACTTACACCTTCCATAATGGGAGTCTCTTAGTGCTTTGTTCTAGGTAAAATGCTTATGTGGCGCCCTATTTAATGATAAAGAGAAGGGTGTTGTATCTTAGCTAGTAAGATAGCACAACACTTGCACGCTATCATAGGCAAAAAAAATGGCTAGTCCAATCACACACATGCATGAACACAAAATCATTAAATACAACATCTCTAAGAAACACCAATAAGATACACCCCATTATGATAGTTGTTTCTTAAGTTTTAATACTAGCTCCTATGAAAACGTGCTAATATACAATCCATTGAAAAATGCCTTTAGGCTAGTCATAGTGGAAGTAACTTGAGTAGTAACATAGTTCTATATGTATTGCCAATTAAGCATTTAGATGATAAGACATGCAATTAAATAATGAAAGAGAGGTTGTGGTAACGAACTATGTTATCGTAACCTACATTGCAATAAATAAGCCTTTGTATAACACCACACTATGTTATTTTCTATTACAAAGATAGTAACTTAGACTAGTAACATATGCATGTTACTACTCTAAGTTACTCTCAAGTATGATCAAATATTTTTAGATTTTCAGGATCCGTGTAGTTTTCAGGCAATACGTTCTTATAAAGATGGCATCACAGTAGCCACTCACGCACCAACATTTTTTTCTGAAAAGTACACGCTATAGCTAAAGATCGTGCGCGGCTCCGTCGTCATGTGTCCATCCGCGCGAGCTGCGCGGCGCCACGGTAGCCACTCGCGACAACCTCCACGGACCACCGCACCAGATAGCTAATCAAATCAATTCCCGACGTCGACGTGGCCGCCCGGTGATTCTCGCTGCTGACTTCTCTCGACCCTCGGAGAAAGGAAGCTGCCGGCGAAAGAGAAGAAAAATTGCATCTTTACACCACACCGAGATCCCAGCCCCTGGCTTATCGGGCCGTACGCGTGGCCATTGCCGCCCGACGCCACCGGAAGAACGCGCTCTCCGCGAAGCAGAGTAGTAGTTAGTAACTTTATTCATCCGGAACGATGGCGATGGTCGGCGCGTGTCCGTAGCGCGTGCTCGCCGGTATTAATACCCCAGAGCGTGCCCACTGCAATTCCACAGTCTCTCGCACAGTCAAGTCGATCACCAACTACAGCCACTTGAAAGCTTGAATCGTTGCTACTAGCTCAGTAGCCATGTCGACCACCGCCGGCCAGAAGCAGGCGCAGAGGCCGCAGGCGCCACCGGCGTCCCTGCTGTCCGCGGGACACGACGACGCGGAGATCAAGAAGGTCTTCTCCCGCTTCGACGCGGACGGCGACGGCCGGATCTCGCCCTCCGAGCTCGCCGCGGTGTCCCGCGCCATCGCGCCGCCGCCGACCGAGTCCGCGGGGGGGCGCGAGGTGGGGGCGATGATGGAGGAGCTGGACGCCGACCGCGACGGGTTCGTGGACCTGGGCGAGTTCGAGGCCTTCCACGCGCGCGGGCAAGGGGAGCGCGACCTGGACGCCGAGCTGCGCGACGCCTTCGACGTCTACGACATCAACGGCGACGGGCGCATCTCCGTCGCGGAGCTCAGCAAGGTGCTGGGGAGGATCGGGGAGGGGTGCAGCACCGAGGAGTGCGAGCGGATGATCGCCTCCGTTGGAGTCCCCGGCGACGGCGACGGCTACGTCGGGTTTGAGGAGTTCAAGAAGATGATGTCCCCTGACGCCGCCGGCGCCCAAGCCCAACCGCAGCCTGCCGCCGGCGTCACCGACGACAAGCCCAAGAAGGAGGAGTGATCCATTCCCCACGCTTGTGCCTGTAAATCAGGGTTCCAAAAGGACTTGTATTAGTGTATAGCGGTGTGTATTTAGCCTACGTATTATTTCGATGTCGAGATGCTACAAACCGGAATAATGAGGATGAATGTAATACAATTTGTGAATGCCAGCTTCAGCTCTGTTTTCTCTGTGTTTCAGAGACAGAGAGGTGTATGACAGAGTGTATTTGCTAAAAGCTTTGGGTGTCCAACCAAAGCTTTAGCTCTGATTTTCCTTGCATCCGTAATATCCATGGCGGAGATTTTTTTTTTTTGAGAGTATGCCAAAGGCACGCTATAATTTTATAGAAGACAGAGGTTTAAGTACAAGAACGAAGACTGCTGGTTGTTGCAAACAACAAGCGCGTCCGAACTCTACACACCCAACGCGCAGTAATGCTACACCTACAGGCGTTTTATTATCAAGATATTTTTCGTAAGTCCAGCGCGCATACACCAGAAAAATCCGAAGACTGCCACCAAACCACCAAAAACTGCCACCAAACCACTACAACTCCAAGCAAAAGACAACAAGCGCAGTCCAAACTCTACACATCCAACACACACACCGGAAAAATCCGAAGACTGCCACCAAGTCACTACAACTCCAAGCAAAAGACTGGACACTGGAGGAGCACAACTAAGGCCGCCACGCCGCGTCGGTTCATCTTTCACCCTGAGACAGCACCAGGTTGAGAGCGGAGTAGTGCTGACGTCCCTCAGCGGCGCCTCCAAGGCGGGGATCGGTGCCCATGGGCGTCGTCGCCGCATGTACTAAACCGGCCAAGACTTTCGTCCGGGAAATCACACACCTCCCACCCTTCCCGTGGGAATGCCACAGGCGCCCTTGTCGTCCACCCCGTCGTCGCACGACCGAGAAGACGCTGCCCCCAACCACCTCCAACCTAGGATGCAGACCACCTCCGTGCCCATCTCAGGCCCGAGGCGCAGGTCGGGCAAAGCCCAGACCTTGCCAAGAGCAGGATCGAGCCACCATGCCTCCACCCCAGCTCCTCGTCGACACCGACAGGGGAGAACCGTCGCAAGCCCGCATGGATGAGGCCGAGCGCGCGCCAGGAGCCCTCCTGGCAGCCAGCGCCGCCGTCGCCCTGCTCTCAGCCTGCACCGACGAGACCCGCACACCCACCATGTCGGTGTCGTCAGGAGGGCAAAGCCAAGCCCGCCAAGGAGGGGCGAGCAGCTAGGCCCTCACAGCGCTGGCCGCCACCTCAATCCTTGCCGAGCCCTCCCTGCCACGCGACCGCCAAGCCGGTCCTGGTCTCCACGCCCGCGTCGAGGCACCACCAGCCCGCCGAGGAGCCAGCGCTAGCCCTCTGGCAGCCTTGCCGCCTCGATCGAGACCCCGTGCGACGCTCGACATCACGGACCACCAATCCAACCTCCTCACCGCGCCGGCATCAAGCTTCGCCACTTTCCCACCTTGGAGGAGGTTGAGCGCGTGCCAGGAACTGCCTGGCCGCCAACGCCGTCGCCCAGATCCGTCTCGCCGCGCCGCCCCTCGCCAGCGCGGTACACCATTGCTCCCTATTCCCAACGCGGCAACATTCCCTCCCGAGGCCAACACAACAACACCTTCTGCCATGCGTCGGTATGCCCGCCACCCAGCCACGCCGCTTACATATGTCCCCTTCGCGCGAGAGGCCGTGAGGTCGTCCACCCTCGCCGCCGCCAGGCGTGCCGCCCGCCACCGGTGCCGCCGGCGGCAGTGGCCAGGAAGTGGTGTTTGATGTCATTAAAGCATCCATCCGGTGATGGTGATTAACATGATCTCATGGTCGAAGGATTAGGTTACTATGTATTTAAAATCTTTGTAGCAAACGAACTTTAATGACTTAATCTTATGATATGCTTACTATAGGAGTGTGTCCATCACATCATTCTTCTAATGATATGACCTTGTTATTAATAACATCTAATGTCCATGATCAGGAAATCATGATCATCTATTAATCAACAAGCTAGTTTAACAAGAGCCTTACTAAGGACTCTTTTATGTTTACAAGACACACAAGTATTAATGTTTCCGGTTAATATAATTATTGCATGGGATGTAAAGATTTATCATAAATATGAAGATATGATAATAACCACTTTATTATTGTCTCTTGGGCATATCTCCAACAGTTGAGAGGGAGTTGCATCTCCTTATATATTAGACTGTTCTACCACTCACTAAGGTGTGAAAAGAAGAGAATCTCTCACGCAGTTCTCCTTCGATGCCGCCTCACCTCACCTCGTCACGACACGCACGCATCGTGAGTTGCGGGAATCTCATTGAGCCGAGCTTTATTTTGCTATTTAGGAAAATTAATCATTGATTAATTACGAGTCATCAACATATGCGCTAATCAATCAGCCGTTTCCAGATTTTCTGGATCATGAGCTGTTACTGACTCGAACGTGGGTTGTGCCCCACGACCTCCCCTGTGTTCCCCATTCCGTCTTGCGGCGTGCACCATAGAACGACAGTAGGCCTCTGAAACCCCGTCTCTCGTGAACCTGTACGAATGAGTGGCGATCAAGTTTTTTGGAGCGCTCAAGCGTGACTACTGGAAACTACGAGACGACGAGTTCCTGAACGGCGAATTACTTTCAGACGTCTGCGACCTCTTCGGCAACCTCAACATGGGTGATAACTCTGCTGCGGCTACTATTTCCGTCGCTGCACCGTATGTAATCCTCAACTTTCTTTCAGATTATGTTAGAGTTTTTAGTTCTAGCGCTTGGTGTAGATGTGATAGGTTCATCTTGTTTAGGTGTAATCTGTTTATCTACTTTGTTCATCTACATGATTAGTTTTAGTACTATTAGTATGATCATGCTTTATCAGTTTATTATTCATATTAAATCATATGAATTATTACTTATATTTTCAACACTACCTAAAAGTTGCTTTCCCCCATGTCCTACGCCAGAGGTGCAGCCATCTACTGCTCGGAGTCGGCGGGACCCTCGCTATCGTTTCCTTGTCCGATGTGGCGTGGCGGTCAGCAATGTCGTAGCGCGCCCTCCGGATGAAGACAGATGCCGCGTCAATCCCCGCCTGCAAGGCCACCCACTTGATGACCATACGGCGCCGGCTCCTCTCGCAGCTAGCCTCGAGGATGACCTCCAGCACCTCCCGGCCTTCGGAGTCGCACTTGGCAGGGGCGAAGGAGGCGAGCAGAAACCAGTTGCTCGTAGTTGGCGCGCCGACCTCATCATTGAGGTCCTCTATCTAGTCATCATCGTCGTCGTTCATGACAACCGTGTCGGTGTATGACACCTTCACAGCCGCCGTGGCCGCATCACCCACCGCCTGAGCCCCCGCTAGCATCTCCCAGGCCGGTCCACGACACGCATCGATGTCGACATATGTCATGTTCAGTGCAACGTCGACCTCGCGAGCAACCTCCGCGTGCGCCTCCTCCACCATAATCGCCTCTAGCTCCTCCTCCGCCTCCACCAGCTCCCCCCCTCCCACCGATCTAACGAGGTGACAAATGCCATCTCCTCTTCAGGGTAGTGGCAGCGAGCCAGGTGGCCGATCTTTGCCCAGGTGGTGATCTTGCAGCGAGGCATCTTTGGTATGTGGGAAGCTTTGGGGTTGGCCGTCCCCCTCGCCATGCCAGTTATCTTTATACCCCTACGACGGGCGGGAAGCGAAAACCTCATTGTGAACGAGTTTTTCCACCGGCAGAGTGGGAAGCCGTGCCGGCGGTGGTCGACGGGACGTTGATCACCATTAGTACCATTAATGACGATGACGATGCGGGTGGGGTTGGTCAATGGGTCGGCCCGCTGGGACACTCCGCACCCCAAATGGACCAGGCCAAAAAAGGCCTCGTCTTGTGTTTGCGGTCCGATCCAATTTGTTAGATGTCGCAGATTTGTTAAAAGTGGATGATTCATTCAACCTTTGGCAAATCTGCGACGTCTATTTCTAGACTGAAGGGGTATAAAATACTTGGGCATCCACGACGTCTATTTCTGGACTGAAGGGGAATAAAATACTTGGGCATCCACGAATGCGTGTCTATATACAATTTAAAAGTTTCGCCCCGTCTATCAAATTTGTAACATATTTTAGCAAGTTGATCTAGTTGCTGGGAAAACAGAGAGAAATTCATTATCAGTAGCACTGTAGCATTACAACAGTTGATACTTGAGCTCGATCAGTCACAGATGCCAAGTCGCAAATTGCAATAGTCGCTCGCGCCCTCACTTCGCAACTCATGGCATCACTCCCCTACTGCGCCTCCGCTCCTCCGCCGGCGACGGGTGTTTTCCCTCTCCGCAGTTTTCCTCTGTTCCTGCGTTTCCCTCCTCGAGGATCTCGTTCCTCTCACCGATTTGTGGGGTGTGGAGGCCGTTCCTTCGTCTCTCGGTGGTGCTTGCTGTTTGTTGAGCTCGGGTTCCCTCATGGCTACTTCGTTTTCATCGCATTCGTGGTTTCCTCAATCGATTGCTGATTTATTTCCTATGAGCTCTGAGATTCATGTGGCTCCGCATGTGGATTCCTTGGATCATGATGTGGTGCTAGATAATCGGGGAATGGACGATGATTTTAGTTCGAGATTTTCTTCTTCTGGGCCGAATCGGTGGAGATTGTTCGCGATGTGTGATTCTCAGAGAGATGGAATCCTCGGGTCGGGTCCTACGGCTACTGTTGCGAATCCGTCACACTCTGTTAGCTTTTCCGTTTGTCTTCCTGACCGTCTCGTTATGAACACGTGTCATGATCCTGGAGGAGGTCGAGACTATCGTGTGGTGGATCCTGATGGCTCCTCTGGAAACCCTAGATCGAATGCTACTTATTGCTCCGGATTGTCCACCCCCTGGTCTGATCTGGAATCCCTCTTTGGGCATTTCTGGTCCTCTTCCTCTGCTCCCACAAGTTGGGTTGGTGGCGAATCCTTTGGCTGGTGGAAAGGGAAGGTGGTCGGTGATCCTAGATCCTTTGCTCAAGTTGCTGCTTCCTCTGCTATGAAGGAAGGTGGTGGCCGATTTGGGGGTCAGGGCAATTTTGCTCCGAATCGAGGTTGGGGCCGCATGGTTTGGAATCGGGAAGATGCGCAGGCCTCTTCGAGCGTTGGGCCTCATGGATCTGGTTCTGGGGACCGTTGGGAGATAGCTGCTCGTGAATCTGAGCAACGTCGTCACGAGGCTGCCTCGCTGGTGAATGTTTCTGGGAAGAACAATTCATCTGGTTCGCCCGCTGTTATATGTGATTCTATATGCTCCAACTGCAAAACTAAAGGTCATCTTGCTGTGCTCTGTCCTACGGCTAGATGTGAGCGATGTAAGAAACTTGGTCGTGTTAGTCATGTGTGTCAGGCTGTTCTTCCTTGGGAGTGTATTCCTCAGATGTGTGCTTTTCAATCTCCTAGCATGTGTTTCTTTTACATACCTGATTCTAGTACTTCCAAGCCAAACAAAGAGAGATCCAGTAGTGTTGTCATCTCTGTTATTGAGGGTCATGCTACTGCTAGGGAGATTGAGATGGAGTTCAATATTGTGTTTGGTGATAGTTGGCGTTGCACTGCTAGGCCAATTTGTAGGGTTTCGTAGCATGGAAAACAAAAAAATTCTACCGCATACAAACAAACAAGCCAAGATCTATCTACTAGATTGTAGCAACGAGTCGATAGAATAACTCACCCTCGAAGATTCCAAAGTGTTCAATGAGAGCGGATTCTCGTGGGTGATGTAGTCGTACTCTTCTCGATCTCAAGATCGCGTAGACGATCCTTCCAGCGTTAAGGCGCTTCCTGATCGGTCACACGTTCGGTACTCGACGAAGACCTTCCTCTCCCTTGTTCCAGCAGGCAGCGGAGGTTGTAGCACTCTCCTCGTGATTCCGGCAGCATGACAGCGTGGTACCGGAAGTAAAGGGGAGATCTCGCAGGCCTTCGCCTTAAGCCGGAGCGAGTATGGTGGACTATGAGAGAGAGCCTCGGTGATCTAGGGTTTAGACGCACCAAGGAGAAGAGGAAAGGCCGGAGGCTAGGGTTTGCCCTAGGCGGCGACGACTTGCTCTAGGCGGCGGCTATGGTGGGCGGCGGCTAGGGTTAGGGTTTAGAGGGGCGTGGTGTTGTGTCTTGGAGGGGTAGCCCTACCCCTCCTTATATAGGTGGAGGGGGCGCGCCAAGGGGAGGGAAGTCCCTCCCCAACTCGGTCTCCAAGTGGGCCGGCGGTGGAGGGAGGGAACTCCTCCCCAAGTAGGTTTCCTACTCTCCCTCCACCAAACAAAATAGCCGTTTGACTTTTCAAATTGGTGTTTGACTTTTCAAACTAGGATTTGATTTATCCCTTTATTTTGTTCAGCGATGACACCTAGTACATGATTCAACCATTCCAAATTGTTATGACACATTCATGTACCCTTCCCCTCGGTCTTGGGACATTCCGGAACCTTCTAGAACATTCTGATGAAACACGAAACCATTCTCCAACCCCGAAACAGGACTTTCCTTATATGAATCTTATTCTCTGGACCATTCCGGATCTCCTCGTGATATCCCGGATCCCATCCGAGACTCCGAACAACATTCGGTCTCTTACTCATCATTCCATAACTACTCAAACAACGTCGAATCCTTAAGTGTGTCTCCCTACGGTTCGTGAATTATGCAGACATGATCGAGACACTTCTCCGAACAATAACCAATAGAGAAATCTGGAAATTCATATGGCTCCCACATATTTCTACGATTACTTTGTGATCAAATGAACCACTTACATACGATACCAATTTCCCTTTGTCTTACGATAGTTTACTTATCCGAGGTTTTGATCGTCGGTATCTCTGCATACCTAGTTCAACCTCGTTACCGATAAGTACTCTTTTCTCGTTCTCGTGATATGTGATCCCTTGTGAGCCAGTCACATGCTTGCAAGCTAATTGGATGACATTCCACCGAGAGGGCCCAGAGTATATCTATCCGTCATATGGATGGACAAATCCCACTCTTGATCCATGTGCCTCAATCCATACTTTCCGAACACTCAATGCCACCTTTATAGCCACCCAGTTATGGTGTGGTGTTTGATGTCATCAAAGCATCCTTCCGGTGATGGTGATTAACATGATCTCATGGTCGAAGGAATTAGGTTACTATGTATTAGAAAGCTTATAGCAAATGAACTATATTAAATGACTTGATCTTATGCTACGCTTAACTATAGGAGTATGTCCATCACATCATTCTCCTAATGATATGACCCTGTTGTTAATAACATCTCTATGTTCATGATCAAGAAACCATGATCATATATTAACCAACAATCTAGTTTAACAAGAGGCTTTACTAGGGACTCTTTTATGTTTACAAATCACACAAGTATTATTGTTTCCGGTTAATACAATTATAGCATGGTATGTAAACATTTATCATAAGTATGAAGATATGATAATAACCACTTTATTATTGCCTCTTGGGCATATCTCCAACAGTCTCCCACTTGCACTAGAGTCAATAATCTAGTTTCAAACCTTTGTGTATTCAACACCTATGGCTTTCTGGTGTCGTATGTACACGATTGCTAGTGGTCAATGATCTCGGATCGACACTTCGGTGTGTGTAATTGCATGTCTTTGCGTCTCTACGCATCACTCATTCTCTAATGAGATGGCTTCATACAAATTTGGTCCTTTGGTGTGACCTTTAGTTCTTTGGGGTTAAAACATGTTGATAATATTGTCGTACAATATATCTTCATAGTACTATCCCACTGTGAACTACACCTAGTTTGATAACATACTACTTGACACAAATGCCCTCTTTTGCTGCTATAATAGCAGTCATATACTTAGCCTTTTGTTGTAGTATCTGTCACAATGTCTTAACTTTGGTATTCATCCAAATTCATTATGGAACTTACTTTCCATCATATTGTGCCACCGTTAGTTTAGATTGAGATAAACTTAATTTGTACTTTGTGACAAAAATAGTATCAATGTAATTCATTTACAATGAACTAACCATCTATTTTTCATTTCTACAAAATAATATATTCTTAGTTCTTTTACAAGATCATAAGAATATCTTTACTATCATCCAATGATTATCTTATGAATCATTCTGATATATGCTTATAACATTTAGAGCATAGGACATATCTGGATTTGTACATATCACAGTATGATTGATATAAATACTCTTTGTGATTTCATACATCAAGTATCAATCTATACTTGAATCTTTGTTTCACTTACCAAGTGTCAATACACTTGAATATATCATTAATATTGAACTCATTCAATCCTTTCTGTGCGACAAGAACCTTTCTTGTAGTTTCTATATTGAACTTATTCAATACATCATCTATGTACTTTCGGCACAACCATATTAGCGTCTATTGATGCCAAATATTTGGGTTTTGCCTAAGTCTTTCATCGGGATGAAATTCTTAATATGTGTTAATAAAAGATACATCATTTTTAATCAACAATATGTCTTCCACATAATGTATTAGAAACATGTCTTAGCGCTCCCACTTAATTTCTTGCAAATGCAAGCATCTTCATTGTCTCTAATGAAATTAAACTCTTTTAACAGTTTCATCATAGTGAAGATTCAAACTCCGCGATGCTCACTTCAACCACTGAAGTTTGCATATGCTTTTAGCATCCTTTAAATTAACAAAACCCTATGGACCGTGTTATGAACATGTCCTAGGTAACAATTCTATTAGAAGAACTTGTTTTGTTTATTCAACTACCACATAACAAAATTATATGTAGTGGTTGCTATATTAATCCGTCTAGACTAAATATCGCTATGAAAGATCAAATCTTGTCATAGTCAACCTTTTAACATTGTTGTGAACTCTTTCCCAACATGTCGACCATTTCATAGATGCGAAACATCCATGTCTATTTATTTATAGATCCAAACACAACTGTAAGGTCTTACACCTTTCTCGAGGGTCCTTCAAGTTCAAAACTTGATTTCTCATGTATGGAACTATCACGGATTTTATGGCTTCAAGCCATTTGACGGATTCAGGGCTCATCATTGCTTCTTTGCATGTAGTATGTTCATTATTCTCAAATAATGATTCAACCCTCAAATCTTGGTATTTGATTGTTTACTCAACCTACTTGGTTCAATAGAAACTTTGACCTTCGTAACCACAACCTTTGAGGCACGTGAGCCATGAGCATTGTTGCTGCCTCCGGAACACTTCTCGGCGCTGCGCAACTTTGCACATATAGCTAAAGTTCTTTTAACCTTATCAAAGTTCTATTGTCCTCCCACTTATCTTTTCACGAAAAATTCCTTCTCAAAGAAACTTGACGTTCTAAGTGACAAACACTTTTGTCTCTGATGTTATGGAGGATTACTTAACAGTTATTCGAAATAACATACAAAGGCAGGTTCATCCGACTTTGGTTGCAAACATCTTTCTTATGCATAGCATACCAATGTTTAAGAAAGGACAACTTGGGTTTTATCCCAAACCATAACTTTATATGGTGTCATTTCAACGGATTATGATGGAGCTCTTTTCAGTGGAAAACGGTAGTCTCTAAAGCTTTTAATCTTTAAAATATAATGGCAGTTTTATGAATTATACCTTCGATCTTACCATGTCAAACAAGGTTTAATTACATATCTCGAACGCTCCACACTCTTATGTTGTTTCGAGACATGCAAATTCATGGAACGATTCCTTAAATCCTAGGTATTATGCTAAACTTGTAACTCAAATATCTTCCTTTATGATCTTATCATAAACTATTTATATTCTTGTTACAATGATTTTGCACTTCATCTTCAAAGTCTTTGAACTTTTCAAATGTTTCACACTTCATCCTTATTAAGTAAATATTCATATATTCACTCAAAATTTCGGAGAAAGCATATGAAGTTGAAATCCATCGCTCTTGACTACACGTAATGGACTTCGTACAATAATATGTACAAGTTCCAATAAGCTAGTCATTCGTTCCCTTTTGGCCTATGAACGAAGTTTTAATTATCTCTAGGAAAGTTTCACAAGCGTCATTTGATCAAAAATCAAAAGACTCCAAAATTCCATCCACATGGAGTTTCTTCATGTTTTCTTTCCAATATAATTTAAACGGTGATGTCACTTCCTAAGTGATCTTTCAATCAATTTGTCTTTCGACATTTTTAGCACTAGTTTTATGGATGTGATTTCTCCAACAAGATTTGTGAATCATCCATCTTTTATGGATTACGGCAATTATTTGAACAACCCTTTTGTTCTCATAATACCTGATAAAACAAATCTTGAAGGAAGGCTTTGATTTTTAACGAGCAACACAATAACCCTTTATTTGTTCTCGATGAACATCATCACATATTCTTTTGCTAGTTACTTAGGCCATTGTAGTTCATGAATTCTGTTGTTTCGTATGACGATTCACACCAACAAATTCAGTATCAAATACTTAAGAACCACATTGTTTAATAAGCAAAGAATATATCCATAACATGTATATCATCTATATACTTAAGTTGAACAATTCTAGTCTTTTCTTTTCTGCCATATACTTATGAGATTCTCTTTCAGTATTTCTTTTTCTGCTTGAAAGAATCTATCAACATCAATAGTGGAGCCATACACATGACACATAGTCCAAAGCATGTATAGTTAAATACCAATGTCTTTGGACTTGCACTTTGAAGTAGATCACCATTATCAAATGTTTGGTGTTCTTTCAAATTCCTTTCTTTAGTAATCTCTTGGTGTAGTAAACATTTTACCTACATCAAATATTCACCCTTATCATGGAATTATCCATGATCAAGCTAATTTTAGCTTATAATGGTGAATTGTGAGTATAATGTTGCTCTCCAAAACCTTTTGGAGGATTAGGACAGCTAGTGTCTCCAACCTTTTGCAAATTCTCATCAAATATGAGAACATGACTTTTGCCATATTATACTCTATCATGTTGTAACCAAAACTTCGTTTTAGATATCACAATATCTTCCACACATCATGGTTTATGAAACAACTCTTTCAGATCCTATATAACCTTGATATTAAGACAATCCTTTGAATATCAAGAATCATGGAGACAAACATGATACTCATACACTAACTCTCGGAATTGTCACTCTTGTTTTAATACCAATTATTAAACTTCATGGAGTAACCGAAACTTACTGAAAGTTTGCAATAGGACTTTTAAACTTTAGATTAACACTTCAAAACAATACGATACCAGTTCGTAAAGTAACTAACCAGAATTCTATAGTTTCTATCATCTCAATTAAAACTAAGCGCAAGGTGGTAAACGGATGCCAATGACTACAACAACTATGCAAATTCACTTTGATTTAATTTATGATAAATAGTGTTCAAATTTTAATCATATTGCCGTTGAACTCCCACTCAAAACAATATCCCTCACATTGTTTTAGTGATCACACGAACCAAATCCACCACATCAAAACCGATCATCACGAGAGTTGATGTAGCTTCAATGGCGAACAATCAACATGTTCATCATATCTACTATATGACTCATGCTTTACCTTTCGGTGATCCATGTTCCGAGACCATGTCTGTACATGCTAGGCTCGTCAGGATCAAACCTTAGCTTCCGCATGAGAAAATCTGGCTTGCTCACGTTGTATACACTCGCAGAATCTAACACACCCGATCATCACGTGGTGCTTCGAAACAACGAGCTTTAGAAACGGTGCTTACTAAGGATGAACACTTTAAAACTTGAAATTGTGTGCTTGAGGGATCATCTTATAATGCTACCGTCGTAAACTAAGCAATACAAGATGCATAAAAGGATTAACATCACATGCAATTCATAATATGTGATATGATATGGCCTTTCTTCTTTGTGCTTCCGATCTCCATCTTCAAGAACGAACATGATCTCCATCATCACCGGCATTGCATAAAGTTCAATGATGTCGCTCCATGGTTGTCGTCCACCAGCTTCAACTATTACAACTACTTTGAATAGACACGCGGGTCTAAACAGAATTTAAAGACAACCATATGGCTCCTGCCGGTTGCCAACTTACAATAAGGAACATTGCATACATCATATATAATCAGAATCATGGTCATATCACATTACAGCACACCCCTGCAAAACAAAGTTAGACGCCTCTAATTTTCTTTGCATATTTTACGTGGTTTGGGGCTTTCAATAAGTGCCGTTCTAACTTACGAACAAGAACCACAACATTGATACTAGTATTGTCAATCACCCGTTGTAAATTGAATCTTAACTATGTTGGGAGAAACAGGCACCCGCCAAGCCACTTATGCAATACAAGTTGCATGTCAAGCGTGGAGCAAGTCTCATGAACGATGTCATGTAAGGTTAGCCGGCTTCATCCCACCATCCCGCAAGATGCAAAGTACACAAGAAGCAATCGACAACAAAAGCATCAACGCCCACAATGACCATTGTGTTCTACTCTGCAATGATCTACATATAGACGACTACGATACCCTTTGTGAGGGTTCGTAGCATGGAAAAAAATTGTCTACCGCATACAAACAAACAATCCAAGATCTATCTACTAGATTGTAGCAACGAGTCAATAGAATAACTCACCCTCGAAGATTCCAAAGTGTTTAACGAGGCGGATTCGTGGGTGATGTAGTCTACTCTTCCGATCTCAAGATCGCATAGGCGATCCTTCCGGCGCTGCGTTAGCAGCGCTTCATGATCGGTCACACGTTCGATACTCGGAAGACCTTCCTCTCCCTTGTTCGGTGACGGTGGAGGTTGTAGCACTCTCCTCGCGATTCCTAAGCACGACATCGTGCAGGAAGTAGAGGAGATCTCATGAGGCTTCGCCAGCCGGGCGAGTATGGTGGACTATGAGAGAGAGCCTCGGTGATCTAGGGTTTAGACGCACCAAGGGGAAGAGGCAAGGCCGGCGGATAGGGTTTGCCCTAGGCGGCGGCGACGACGACTTGCTCTAGGCGGCGGCGGCTATGGTGGGCGGCGGCTAGGGTTAGGGTTTAGAGGGGCGTGGTGTTGTGTCTTGGAGGCACCTCCTTATATAGTGGAGGCGCGCCAGGGAGGAGTCCCTCCCCAACTCGGTCTCCAAGTGGGCCGGCGGTGGAGGGAGGGAACTCCTCCCCAAGTAGGTTTCCTACTCTCCCTCCACCAAACAAAATAGTCGTTTGACTTTTCAAATTGGTGCTTGACTTTTCAAACTAGGATTTGATTTATCCCTTTATTTTGTTCAGCGATGACACCTAGTACATGATGCAACCATTCCAACTTGTTATGACACATTCATGTACCCTTCCCTCAGTCTTGGGACATTCGGAACCTTCTAGAACATTCTGATGAAAACACGGAACCATTCTCCAACCCGAGCAGGACTTTCCTTATATGAATCTTATTCTCGGACCATTCGGATCTCCTCGTGATATCCGGATCCCATCCGAGACTCGAACAACATTCGGTCTCTTACTCATCATTCCATAACTACTCAAACAACGTCGAATCCTTAAGTGTGTCTCCCTACGGTTCGTGAATTATGCAGACATGATCGAGACACTTCTCCGAACAATAACCAATAGAGGAATCTGGAAATTCATATGGCTCCCACATATTTCTAAGATTACTTTGCGATCGAATGAACCACTTACATACGATACCAATTTCCCTTTGTCTCACGATAGTTTACTTATCTGAGGTTTTGATCGTCGGTATCTCTGCATACCTATTTCAACCTCGTTACCGATAAGTACTCTTTTATCGTTCCCGTGATATGTGATACCTTGTGAGCCAGTCACATGCTTGCAAGCTAATTGGATGACATTCCACCGAGAGGGCCCAGAGTATATCTATCCGTCATATGGATGGGCAAATCCCACTCCTTATCCATGTGCCTCAACCCATACTTTCCGAACACTCAATGCCACCTTTATAGCCACCCAGTTACAGTGTGGTGTTTGATGTCATCAAAGCATCCTTCCGGTGATGGTGATTAACATGATCTCATGGTCGAAGGAATTAGGTTACTATGTATCAGAAAGCTTATAGCAAATGAACTATATTAAATGACTTGATATTTATGCTACGCTTAACTATAGGAGTATGTCCATCACATCATTCTCCTAATGATATGACCCTGTTGTTAATAACATCTCTATGTTCATGATCAAGAAACCATGATCATATATTAACCAACAAGCTAGTTTAACAAGAGGCTTTACTAGGGACTCTTTTATGTTTACAAATCACACAAGTATTAATGTTTCCGGTTAATACAATTATAGCATGGTATGTAAACATTTATCATAAGTATGAAGATATGATAATAACCACTTTATTATTGCCTCTTGGGCATATCTCCAACACAATTGGACCAAATCAATACATCATGCGTTTCCCTAATCCTAGAGAGGTTGAAAGGGCTGTCTACTATGGGGCTTCTATGCGACTCAAATCTAGTGATGCTACTGTGAGATTGTCTACTTGGACTGCTTCTGTGGGGGCTAAAGCAATTCTTCAGAAAGCTTGGGTGAGGATAAGCAACATTCCTTTGGACAAGAGAACTGATTCCATTGTTTTCTATGTGGGATCCTTGGTGGGGGTTTCTGTAGATCTGGATGCTTCCACTCTGCATAAACCCGAGTTTGTGAGGGTGCTTATTGGGTCCAGAGATGTTGATCTTCTTCCTGCTAAAGCTGAGGGTTGTTTGGGAGACAATTTTTATGACTTCTTCTTTGAGGTTGACAAAGTGGTGGTTGGGGGACCTCCCAAACATTCCAGCAAGATTCCTGTTGGAGGTAACAGTGCACCTTATCCAAAGAGAGCTAGAATGGATCAAAGTTTGACAGCAATGCTTGAATCGATGAGGCTTCGGAGAGCAATTTTTGGCGGTCGGTGATTGTTAGGCAATGAGGAGTTCAGGATGTTGGGCGACCAGGGCTGGACAATGAACAGGTTTCTGATGATGACAGTACTATGTTGGGGAATGAATTACTCATTGAATCCATGGCTAGGGAGCGTGAAGCTTCAGCTCCTATGGATTCCCCTGTAGCATCAAACAAATGGCTGGTTCCTTGCTCCTTGTCTCATCAGGCTCATGATACTTTGGGGGATCCTCTGTCGGCTGCTGAATGGCCTTATCTTCCAGTCATCACTGATGTTTCTGTTGATGCTTCTACTCCTTCTAAGGGTCTTCCATCTTACATTGTGCAATCTCCTGACTCTGCTTCCGTGGAGGAAGTAGTGGTGATTGAAGATAATTCTGAAAGATTCAGTCAGAGACTCCAAGCCGAAGCAAATGTACATGTGATGGAAAAAGTGGCCAATGTTTCCAAGAAAAGAACTCTGGAAGGTAATGAGCATCTTAATTCTGACCCTTTGATTGGAAACTCTTTTGCTGTCTTGTCTGATAGTGATATTGTTACTAGAGCATCCATGATGGGAGTTAAAATTCCTGATAATGATTTTTCCTCTATCAATCTACTTAGAGAGCTAGAGCATGCTAGGAATGGTTTGCTTGAGAAGAATGAACCTAAAACCATTCCTCAACAATTATTGAAAACAATACTGGAGTTAGTACTCCTTTATCCATGGCTTGGGCTGACTCATCTGATATTGATGATTACTCCTTTACTCTGGTTGAGAGCAGGAAAAAAAGGAGTGCAAAAAGGAAACCTACTGTGGGGATTTCTAGACCCCTAACTAGAAGTCAAAAAAAGAAAATGGAGAATGTTGACATTTCTGCCCTGCACCCTGGTGGAAATGTCAGGAATAGATCCAAACCACATAGATATAGATGAAAGGAGCCTTCTTTAATGTTAGGGGAGTGGGTAAAAAAGGTGCTTCCTCTTGCTTGAATGATATGATGACTAGTTATTCTTTAGATTTCATTGGTATCCAGGAAACTATGAAGAAGGACTATAAGTTGAGCTTCTTTAGAAAACTTGATCCTAGTAATAAATATTTTTGGAAGTGGTCTCCTTCTATTGGGAAATCTGGAGGAATTCTGTGTGGTATTAATTCTGATACTCTTGATGTTAATGCTTTTAAGATTGGCAGATATATGCTTCATTTTGTCCTTTGGGATAAAGTTAGAAAATGCAACTAGGGGCTCATTGTGGTGTATGGAGTACAGGGAAGAAAATAAAGAGGAATTCCTAACTGAGCTAGCTTCCTTCTGTCATGGAAATCTCATGCCTTATATTGTAGGTGGTGATTTTAATGTGCTGAGGCATAGTGGTGAGAAAAATACTATGTTCATTGGTTCTCATTCTACTGACCTTTTCAATTCTATAATTCACACTCATGGGTTGAGAGAAATTTTTATGCATGGGGGCAAATACACTTGGTCTAATAAGCATCTCTCCCCCACTATAGAAAAGTTGTATAGGGTTCTGATGTCTCCTGATTGGGAGGATCTCTTTGCTCTCGTCTCTGTCAGGAAGTTGGTAAGAGATATCTCTAATCATAATGCTTTACTGCTTGATACTGGTTCTAGTCCTGCTTTCTCTGATAACAAGAGAGAATTTGGGTTTGATGTTTCCTGGTTTAAGAATGAGGAGTTCCTTCCCTCTGTTGATAGAATTTGGAAAAAAAAAATGTCGACAGTTCCGATCCTATTGATGTGCTTAACATTAAATTGAAAAGATTCAAAAAGTATTTCAAAGGGCGGGGTTCTAATTTGTTTGGGCATGATAAAAAAATAAAAATGGAACTCAAAGAGGAGTTAACTTCTATTGAAAATTTGGAAGAAGATAGTGAACTTCCATCTGATGTTAGTTTGAGAAAAACTGTCATTTTAGTTGAATTAATGAAGTTGTATGCTGAGGAGGAGTCCCATTGGTATCAAAAGGCTCATGCTAGGTGGCTCCTGGAGGGGGATTCTAACACTAGCTAATTTCATAGGGTGGAAAATGGGAGGAAAAGGAAAAATTCTATTCTTTCCGTTGCAAAGGATGATGTCAATATTGAGGGGACTCAGAACATTCTTAAACATGCAACTGATTACTACAAGGATCTTTTTGGGCCTGCTCCTGGGAACTTATTTCCTATTAATTTTGATATGTGGGGGCCTCATGAGAAACTTACTGAGGAAGACAATAATAAGCTAAAAAATCCCTTTTCTGAGGAGGAAATTAAGCAGTCTTTATTCTCCATGGCTAAAAATAAAGCTCCTGGTCCAGACAACATTCCCATTGAGTTCTACCAGCATTGCTGGGACATTGTTAGGTATGATATCATGAGAATCTTTACTGCTTTCCATGATGGTAACCTTGATGTTAAGAGATTGAACTATGGTACTATTACTTTGTTGCCTAAAATTTCTGAGGCTAACAAGATTAGTCAGTATAGGCCTATCTGTCTCCTCAGATGCATTTACAAGCTTATCACTAAGACTCTTACTATTAGATTAGAACCCCTGTTAGATAAGTTGATTAGTGTTAATCAAAATGCCTTTATGAAACAAAGGAGTATTGTGGATGGGATTGTGTCTCTGCATGAGATTATGCATCATACTCATGCCAAAAAACATGTGGGAATCATTCTAAAGTTGGACTTTGAGAAAGCTTTTGACAAAGTAAACTGGAATTTTTTGGTGGAGTGTCATGAAGCTATGGGTTTTGACCTTTTTTTGGAGAGAATATGTTAAAGAAAATCCTTTATAATGGTACTGTCTCTATCAAAATAAATAATACCAATGGTCCATATTTTCAAAGTGCCAAAGGGGTTAGGCAAGGTGATCCTCTGTCTCCTTTCCTGTTTAACTCTGCTGTTCAATGTTTAACTAAGATGGTGCTTGAGGCTCCGAAAAATGGGTTGTTATTGGGTTTGGCTCCTGATCTGATTGATAATGGTGTTGCTATTATGCAATATGCTGATGACACTGTTCTGTGTCTTTCCCATGATCATGAGAAAGCTTTGAATTTGAAATTGCTTCTTTATATGTTTGAACTCATGTCTGGTTTGAAAATTAATTATCAGAAGAGTGAGGTTTTCACTATTGGGGGTGATAATGATGTTGCTGCATTTTATTCTGACATGTTTGGGTGCAAAGTGGGTCTTCTTCCTATGAAATATTTGGGGGTTCCTGTTACCTTTCGAGCTCTTAAAAATTCTGACCTGGATTTTGTTGATGCTAAATTTGTGGTCAAGTTGGATGCTTGGATGGGGGGTTCTACTTCTTCTGGTGGCAGGTTGACTTTGGTGAATGCCTGTTTATCTAATATACCTTCTTATGTGATGAGCCTTTTTCTTTTGAACAAAACTTTCATAGCTAAGTTGGATAAACACAGATGTAGATTTTTTTGGCATGGGAAAAAAATTAAGAAAGGCTATTATATGGTGGCTTGGAAAAGAATTTGTAGGTCCAAAAAGAAAGGTGGTTTGGGGGTTAAGAATTTAAGAAGGCAAAATATTAGCCTCCTGTGTAAATGGTGGTGGAAAACTGGATAAATTTGGTGGCCTATGGCAACAATTGGTTAAAGCTAAGTATCTTAAGAAGCATAGTGTTGTCACTGTGGTGGGAAAAAGTACTGATTCTCCCTGTTGGAAATCTCTTTTAAGGATTAAGAAGAATTATTTGGCTGGGAGAAAAGTTCCCTTGGGTAATGGGAATCTAACTAGACTGTGGGTTGATCCTATTGAAGGAAATTTACCTTTTGCTGAACAATTTCCTAGCCTGTTTGATATTTGTCAGGATCAGAACATTACCATCAAGAAATGTGTTGAGATGGACTTTGCGATTCCTTTTAGGAGATCCCTTCGAGGTGTTATTTTAAGTCATTGGAATCATGTCTGTGGGGTTGTTAGATCTTTACATCTCTCCCCTGATGATGAAAAGGTTTTCTGGGATTTGACTGCAAATGGAAAGTTCTTCACCAAGTCTATGTACCAGTGGTTGGAGAGGAACCTTGCTGGCTCTAATAATAAATGGATTTGGAAAGCTAAATTGCCTCTTAAAATTCAAATCTTCATGTGGCAGTTGTGTAGGGATGCACTTCTCACTAGACAGAATATGAAAAAAAGGAACTGGTCTGGATCTCCTATTTGCTCCTTTTGCAATCAAGTGGAAACAAACGACCATTTGTTCTTCTCTTTCTCTGTTGCTAGAGTGGTTTGGGGGGTGATGGGAACTACCATGGGGACTAATCTGGTTCCTGATAATTTTTGGTAAGCCATGGCTTGGTTTCATTCGTTCCTCCCTCATCACAATTTTTTTTATGTGATTCTGATTGCTTCTCTGTGCTGGGCTATCTGGCTCACTCGTAACAAAGTTACTTTTGAAAATCACAAACTGCATTCCTCTAATGAGATTTCGTTTTTTGCTGGTTCCTTACTCTTGTACTGGGAAGGTTTACACAAAGAGGATGACAAGGTGACTCTTACTCAAGGGGCGTCCCAGTTGATGCATGTGGCGGCTAGGGTGTACTCCAGATCTGCCTCCAGGGTTTCTCCTGTTCTGATGATCACAGGCGGCCCTTGATGCTTATGGTCCTACTTATCTTGAGCTGCTGTCGCTTCCTGAGGGTTTATGTTGTCTATGCTCTCATGCTTTTGTTGATGAATGGTCGAACTTCTGTTGAACTGAATATTTGTGGTACTCCCTCCGTCCCGGTTTGAAGGACACAATTTGTAATTTTCTTGGCCCTAGGTGTCATCTAATTTTTTCATTTAATAGTATGGAGTAGCACATGCATGAGGAGAAAAAGTGTTAGAAAAGCATTTACATTTATTTACACATGTGCATGCAAGTATTTTTTTTCTTTTCACACAGGAGTAATTACAGAGATAATACTTTTGTGTCTAAATATTTTGGGATTTGCAAAGGATGGAGGGAGTACTAGGTTTTTGCCCTACAATGACGTCTCGATGACGAGCGTCTAGGGTAGGTTTTCTGGTACTGCACCACTGTAACACCCTCAGAATCGGCCCTATGCAAGTTTTAGCGAAACTCGCCAAACCCGCATAGAAACGATTCGAAGGTGCCCACCAGGCACTTTCGTGCGGGTGGAAAACAAAGTAATAACATTACACAACAGTCCTCGATGGGACCCACAGAACAGATACATACAACAGCGACTCAAAGAGTCAAGAATACAGATATAATATACAAAGATCCAAATCACCTTGAAAACGATGGGTACGTCCGACTACGGACAAGATGCAAATGGGGCTAAGAGCCCTGAAGAATAACCAATGGCGTCCATAACCCTGCCCAGGCCAAGCCGGAAGGGTAACCCTGCTAACGGCGTCGGTCTCAAAACACCTTAAACAAAGGGGTGCCGACAAAGGGCAAAGGAAAAAGAAGGAGCGTCGATCGAGGCCGAAGACAATGAGACTAGAATTTGCGGTCCTCGCCTACATAGGTATGGTGGTGGCGGCGGCAAGAAGCACTAAACAACCTATAGAGACTCGATACAACTGGCGGCTATCAGAGAGGGGTAAGAAAGACCTATTCGGATCCAACCTGATACTATCATCAAACAAACCCATCCTGGCGTTTCCCCCTCGAGACCAAACGAGGAAGTCAACCGAGGAACTCACACGTTGGCGCTTTCTTGATTCAGTTATAGTTGCGGCACTTTACTAGTCAGGTTTAGATAATCGTCCTGATAAAGTAAGCGGTGGGCACTTTTAGTTAACCATTCCGTTATAGTTACAACACTTACTAATCAGATGCAATTAGCATGAGATAAACCCAAAACCCAGCAGTTGTTGGTACTTTTACTTAGCCATTCCGTTGTAGTGAAGCCGATTACTAATCATATCGGAAACAAGTCAATTTAAAACAATGAACTTTAGTTATAGTTGTCTATGATCAAGCACTGTGCTCCAAGTCGTCCATAACCGCGGACACGGCTTCTCGAAAAGATTTAACCCTGCAGGGGTGCACCAAAGTATCCACGTGCACTTGACCCTTTTGCGGATCGGTTAACATACACCCATCGGTATGTTGGCGGGTCCTAAGTCACGTTCCTGGACCCAAAGCAAGCACGGGGCCACCCCTAAGTCTACCATAGCGAAGTCGGCCGGTCTCGAGACGGACTTAGGGTTTGCGACAATGGTCAGTGACGGCAGATCCCCAATCGGGGACTGTCGATACCGCGAAAACATTCCGCTTCCTAAACAGTACAGCGTGCCCCTCACACAATCGTAAATACATAAGTAGCATGGCATAAGTACAGGATAGTAAATAAAACCTCAAACTAGTTTGTGGCCCCCAATACAATACTTTGAAATCGGTAATAATCAATGGGGCCCATATCTCCCCACACGTGGTTAGCGCTCGATCTCGGAACAGGTGTCAAGAACTCGGGTCCTACGGGACACAAGTGGGCGGTCGGAAACCAAAACTTACCTATCACCCACCGATGCCTCTGCTTAATTCAATTTTAGTTGTTAAACAGTAATTAAAGTGAACGATAAGTAAAGCCATGATCATCTTCAACGTCAACATGCGGCAATCCTCCAACAACCGTGGCACTTGACTACAAGCAAAACACTTGAGCAAGCGACTACGACACGCGGGTCCAACTATCTACCAAACACGGGTAATAGGATGTGTCCAAGGCTATATATGGCTGCAAGGGATATCACGGGTACGAAACTGGAGCATCGCGACACAGATAGCAATAGATCAACAGGAGGGAGTAAATACTATAAAAGTAAGATAGGTAGAAAGGGGAAGGTGCTCGCCTGAAAACATTGTCGAAGGGTTCAACCGAAGATCGGGGCGAAGCTCACATCAACTCCACGGCCTTATCCGCGAAGAACCAAAACACTAGAAGAGACACCGGATGCACTATTTAAGATTACGACAGAAGATCGGCATGATGCATGTATGATGTATGACATGGCAAGGTGCGATGCAATTAGGTCATATTAAGCGGAACCGGGGCCCCGACAATTAATTAAACGGTTCCAGTTATTTATCTACCCCGCAAATTAAATGTTGTTTAACATGGCCAGATATGGTACCGGTTCGCTACACAAATTTAAATGAGGCCAATATAAGGCTAGATTTGCCCGCATATGGGCCCCATATTTAATTATTAGGTGAATCGGCATAAGGCCCCCAAACCACAGATATGCATGCGCGATGAATGATTTAATGCAACAAGTTGTATTATATTATAAAATAGGGTTTCGGGAAGGGGTTCACACATTAGGGTTCGGCAGATCTTGGGGTTCCGGGGGTTCGGGGTTGGTGCCTCGGGGTCGAGGTTCGTGAGCGTTTTGGCGGATCGTTTTCGTTCTCGTGAACGGGTAGATCTTGCGTTCGGAAGAAGTACTTGGCGGTCTTCGACTCCACGTGTCGGGTCGATCTTGTCGCTATGAAAGGTCTTGTCGGGCGTATCGGGTCGGTCTTGGCGTCCGAGCGGTACTTGTCACCTGTGGTCTTCGGGTGTTATAGCGACGATCTTGTCGTTTCGATGTCGGTGATCTTGGCGTCTTGGCGTCATCGGATGCATGTCGGCGCTTTTCGGTCTGGCGTCCTCGGGGCATAGGGCTTGAATCGGGAGGCGATCTTGGGTACCGCGTCTTGATTTGCGGGATGGAGAACTTGGTGGTTCAGAAGTACTTGTCGTCGAGGCCTCATGTAACCTACGCCACACAAACATCACATGGTCGGGCGGATGGCGGCGGCGGTTGTCGCGAACCCTTCGCCTAAGGAGGCTTCTGCGGCAGGGCGAGGTCGCCCGCGGGCGTCTCTGGCACGCACGGCCAGGCAGCGCGAGCAGCGCCACGCGACGCTGTGGCGGGCTCGGCGAGGTTGAGGCGGACGCGGGACGCTGGGCAGGCTCGCGTCTTTGGAGGGGCAGCGCGGCGGCAACAAGCGGCTGCAGGGGCAGAGGGATGGGCTCATGGCCCTTGGGAGGAAGGCGGCTCTAAAGGGACCGCAAGGAAGGCGGCCGGTTACCAGCGAGGGCGGCGAGAACCCGCGGGAGGAGCACCTGGCCGGAGGCGGGGCCAGGGCAGGCGAGAAGGGCGCCTTGGAGGAAGATGGCTGGGCGTGGGCGACGCCTTGGAGAGGAGGCGCTTGTGGCTGAGGAGGAGGCGGCGGGCCAGTCATGAGCCAGCAGAGGAGCAGGGGCCGAGGAGGCGGTGGCGAGCAAGCGGAGGGCGAGGAGGAGGAGGGAGCAGCGGCGGGGAGCCTCATGAGGCGAGGAGGAGGAAGCGGGTGGGCGGCTTGGCGCGGGCGAGGCGGGAGGTGGAAGATGGGGTCGGGTGGTTGCTGGGTGCACAGCGTGCGGGCGTCTGTGGTGGGACCAGTGGGGCGTGGGGCGGTGTCGAGGGGAGCCTGTGGGAGGGGTGTGTGGTGGCGCGTGGCGTGGGGCGTCTTGGCGTGTGGGAGGCGCGTGGTGTGTGTTGTGTGGGTGGGTTGGCAGGTGGGTGAGGGTAGGTGGTGAGGTGGAGGGCTATGAGTGGTTGGGGGGAAGGGAGAGGGTGAGGTGGCGTTAAGGGATAGGAGGGGGTGATGTGGAGAGGAGGGTTGGGTAGGTAGTTGGGTAGCTGTAGGATTTGTTGGGGTTGAACCGATTTATTTTCTGGGGTGGTCGTTCGGGTCAATCTGCCCGTTCGACTGCCCCTATTAAAAATAATTAAACGTTTTATTTAATTTAATCGTACCGTTTGTAAACCAATAATAGACAACAAAATATTCCGGCGACCCGGGTTTGAATTTGAAAACAAGACGGGACGTTTTTAGAAAACAAAACAGGCTTGCGAAAATAGTTTTATGCAAACAATGCATGACGATGACGATGCAAATGCACAAATTCAACGCGATTTTCTGGTAGTGGTTTTGCGGGACGCCACATCCACTCCCTCTTCTTTCTTACTTAGCTTGTAATAACAGACCATGAACTTAGTTGGGGTGAAAGCCCGTTGAAAAAAGTCGCAAATGCTACAGAAAAAAAAGACAGAACCGATTGTACGTTCGTGTCCATTCAGTTTCTACCATCTCGACGACATCTCAACAGACCCTGACAGTCACATTACAAGCAACAGTTGATACTTAAGCTCGATCAGTCACAAATGTTACAGAAAACAGCACCGAAAGCTGGCTTAGATACTGATCAGTGCATACACGATTGTAAACAGAATCTGACAGTCACATTACAAGCAGGCAAGCAAGGGATCACTCCGTCTTGGGCTTGCCGTTGTCTGCAGGGACGGCGTCGCCGGGTTGAGATTGATGGGGGCCGGCGGCGTCAGGGGACATCATCTTCTTGAACTCCTCGAAGCCGACGCATCCGTCGCCGTCGACGTCCACGGAGGCGACCATCCGCTCGCACTCCTCGGTGCTGCACCCCTCGCCGATCCGGCCCAGCACCTTGCTGAGCTCCGCCACCGAGATGCGGCCGTCGCCGTTGATGTCGTAGACGTCGAATGCGTCGCGCAGCTCGGCGTCCAGGTCGCGCTCCGCGCGCCCGCGGGCGTGGAAGGCCGCGAACTCGCCGAGGTCCACGAAGCCGTCGCGGTCTGCGTCCAGCTCGTCCATCATGGCCACCACCTCCCGGCCCCCCGCGGACTCGGTCGGCGGCGGCGCGATGGCGCGCGACACCGCGGCGAGCTCGGAGGGCGAGATCTTGCCGTCGCCGTCCGCGTCGAAGCGGGAGAACACCTTCTTGATCTCCTCGTCGTCGTGTCCCGCGGACAGCGCCGCCGGTGGTGCCCGCGGCTTCTGCGCCTGCTTCTGGCCGTTGCTCGACATGGCTACAAAGCTACGTAGCAAATCTTCAAGCTTTCAAGGTGGCTGTAGTGGATTCGAGGTAGTACTCGTTGGAGATCGGGTTGATTCGGGTTTGAGCTTGGAGTGGGCACGCTCTGGGGTAGTATTATACCGGCGGGCACGCGCTACCGACAGCGCCGACCATCGCCATTATTCCGGATAAAGAAGTAGCTCCGGCGTGCAGAGTCACACGCGGCGAGCGCGTTATTCCGGGCGGCAAGGGACACGCGTACGGTCTGATGAGCGACGGGCGGGGATCTAGGTGTACAGATGCAATTTTTTTCTACCCCCACCCCCAGTCCCCAGACGGCAGTTTCCTCGGGGATCAAGAGAAGTCAGCAGCGTGAATCACCGGCCACGTCGACGTCGCTGATGGAGAATTGAATTGAATAGTCTAGTGTCGTGGTTCGTGGAAGATGTCGCGAGTGGCTACGGTGGCGCCTAGGGTGCCGACCGCTGATACACGGTGGGAGGAAAATGGTCGGCAAGATTGCCCCCGTCGTTGGCATGTGTGTGTATATTATGAATAGATAATTCGTGCAAATATCGTGGCGCCATCTTTCCTGCGTCGAGCACCTTTTTATAATCAAGATGATACCGTTCCTCCGGGATCCGGTGATTTTATTCCCCGGATCGTGTGAGACGTGTGTATGATGGTCTGTACCTTATATCTCTCCATCTTATTTTCTCCGCCACCCGCGACCTCGTTGCTCCCGCCGCCATGGCTCCCTCGCCTCCACAGCTCTAGAGCCATGGAGGAATCCCAGCGCCGCGCCGCGCTCGCGCCTGTCCGTGAGGCCTCCCTACACCACCGCCCCTTCCATCCTCGCCGGAATCGCCTCAGGCTACCACCTCCCAACTCGTGGAATCTCCTCCTCGCGGCTGCCTCCCACCCCTCGGCTGGAATCACGTCCATGCACGCCTGCAGCGAGCACCCTAAATTCAAAAAAAATCCGAACAAGACGGAGGAGGAGGAGGAGGAGGAGGAGAAGAAAGAGAGGAGAAGGAGAAGGAGAAGGAGGAGGAGAAGGAGAAGGAAAAGAAGGAGAAGGAGGAGGAGAAGAAGGAAAGGAGAAGGGAGGAAAAGAAAAAGGAAAAGTAGAAGGGAGGAAAAGAAAAGGAGAGAGAAGGGGGAGGGAAGAGGGGTAGCTGGGCGGGGATTCAAATTTTGATCTCACTTCTACTCGTAGCGCACTAGGTGGTGGTGCGCTACGGGTAAGTTGCCCTCTAATTTTTTTCTGCAGGAAAAAACGGTCTTTTGACCGTAATTTTTTACTCTTTTCGAATTTTGAAAATCTAAAAAATCGCTAAAGGACCGGAGGTGGTTGCGAGCGGATGCAAAATCTCGTTTTCGTCATTTTGGTATATTATACGATTTTTTCGACATCGTATGCAAAAGTTACGGCCATTTTACCGTGGCATAACTTTTTTTTTCAGAAAAAGTGGAAAATCATGTTTGTTAATTTTCCTAGAAACTATACCACATTACCTACCCACATATGAAATGATTTTATTTTTTGAAGTGTTTATCATTTTCTTTTATTTTTTAGAAAGCCTAAAAAGGCGATCCACGGGGGGGTGGGGTGGAGTTGGTGTAGGCCACTTAGCCGTAGGGCACTAGGACAGAGTGCCCTACGGCTAAGTTGACCTAGCTGCTGCAACTTACAGCCCCGTAGCGCACTAGGCCGGAGTGCCCTACGGCTAAGTTGCACATCCATAGCGTACCTTGACCTAGTGCGCTACGGGTATGTGTGCTGCGGCCACATGTGCCCTGGCCCACACATAGGGTGGCGCACCATCCCATGTGCGCCACGCTTACGGCAGTTAGCCGTAGGGCACCTGTGGGCAGTGCGCCACGCCTATTTTACCCGTGGGGCACCACTAGCACGTGCGCCACGGATGTGTGGATTACCTATAGCCGTTTTTCTAATAGTGTTTCATGGCTTTCGGGTCAAATGACCAATGTTATGGCTAGAATCAGGGCATAGTTTGTGGTAATGCACCCGTATTGTGCACACATGTGCATCATGGGTTCACGAATAATGTTGCAGGAGGAAGTTTTCCATTTCGTCGCACGAAAAAACCATTTTCCATTTCTCGAGCGCAAAAAAATGGGCCGTTTTGTGAAGCAACCACCAAATGAAAGTTTCAAAATGCTACCATCCCATTTTTCAAAAATAATAGGCCACCTTACATGGAAAAATATCCCAACCGGGGTCTCTCAAACCTTTTCGTCCACCCCTGGCGAAAAAGACAAATTCCTGCCAAATCCGTATGAAGTGGGTCCGATTTGAACTATAGGTATATGATCCGATGCCCATTATTTTTTGAAAAAATGATTTTTATACTCACAATATGATATTTCTTTAGAGATACAATGCAAGTTTAGCGAGGCTCGGCCCCTAGCTAAAAACCTTCATGACCGCCGTTTTGACCATTTTGAAATATGATATTGTCCCTTTTTTACCAAGAAAATATGATATTGTCCCTACTATAGACTAACATGGGATTAGTAAATCCACTATTTTCAAATAGTCAAAGTATTTTCTAATTAACACCCTAAGTTTATCTACTGAATTTTTAAAAAATTTAGAGAAAAAAATCAATTTTTTGGACTTCTTATGAACAAGATACAAAAGAATTAAGAAAACAGAAAAATGAAAAATGAAAAAAAAGCCTAACCGGACCGGCCAAGTTGGCCCATTGTTATTACTGCAAGAAGCTCAAGAGGCCCAAGAAGAACTTGTCTACTTAGGTAATGAACCTAATCATCACCGAGACTAAGGCCCAACAAACAAAATCAATGTTAATATTTATTGCGCGCAGTAATGAGACAACAAACTGAACCTGGCGTGGTGGTTTGCAGCGGTCTAGGAGGGAGCTGGGTCGCATGTTTGACCCCCCGCCCTGACGTCAATTTTTTGGCGTGCGTCCGAGTGGACTTGGCGTGGGGCCGCAGGTCAGGTGGGGCGTGGGGGCGCCTGTGGGTCCTTTCTGTCATGTACGGAGTGGGGCCTTCATGTCAGGTCCTGGGGAAAAAATTAACATAAGATAGGACATTCCACCTATGCAAAAAATGACACGTAGCTATGACACATATGCGTAACTGCTGATGTGGCCAACTAGTCATGACAATAAATCCGAATTTAGACACTACGACGATTTGAATTGGTCATAATAGACTACAAGTAAGATCTTAAACCATATTGCGCGGACTATGACGATTTCATCTAATGAAATTATGACGATTTTGATACAGAACGTCGTAATTGTACATGGTTTTGACCTCTTTAAATGGCCTATGACCATCTTGTGTTAAATCGTCATAGATTTATGTCAATTTCATTTCGCGTCACTACGAGAAGGTCACAAATGAACACATTTCTTGTAGTGTTCCTATGCATGAGAATCTTGTAATAAAATAAATTCACAAAGAACAAAGTGACATGCTTAGGAAGATAAAACAAGAGTAACTTTAAAACTTTTAGCACAAAGAGAGGTGTTTCAATACCATCAAAACTTTTATAACCATATTTTCCTCTCCCATAATAATTTTCAGTAGCCTCATGAATAAACTCAACAATATAACTATCACATAAAGAAGGCTTTTCATGATCTACAAACACATAATTTCTATCGAGCTCAAAAATAGTGGGATTAAAACCTTCACAGGTTTTATCCAAGGCAGATATTTCAAAGGATCCACAGGAACATAACATTCATCCTCCTTTGATAAGCATGGGGGACAATCAAATAATGTAAGGGATAAAGAGTTACCCTCATTAGAAGGTAGGCATGGATAGATAATCCATTCTTCCTCCTTTTGTTCATCACTCTCCTCGTCTTTTTCATCTAATAAGCTTCCAGTTTCAACATTTTTTTCTTCCATAGGCTCCTGCAAGACATTAGTCTCTTCCATTTGTGGAAAGTATCTATTAAAATATTCAAGAATATAGCCATTTGCTTCTTTGTAATTATCAAAGCAGAATTTTAGTATCTCATAAACCTCATGTTCATAAGGTGCATGATCAGTATTTTAAAGCAAACTAGCAAGTTCAAATGCACCCTTGAAAGCAATAAATTCTTCAATTTGTTCCACATCATAAAAGTCATAATTTCCCTTAACATAAGAGGATATGGTAACATTATCATTATACTCACATTGAAAGGGTAGGTGTTTATACCTCTTGCAGCAATAAGCTTTATGAAAGCAATAAGTAGCATTATAAGTAGAGCACACGTCTCTAGCAATAATATTCAACCTATCAATTTGTTCCCATAAGTGTTTCCCTTTTTGTGACAAACGGTTTTCCTTATAGTAATACATTTGTTCTTCTGTGAACCCACCTTGAAAATAAGAACTAGTTTCAAAAAAAAACATCCATTGATAGAAAACATGACCAAGCAAGGCAACAACAAATAAGCAACCAGAGCAGGAACTAATTTTTTTGTGTTTTTGAATAAATAAATCAAACCAAGCTAGACTAATTTTTTTGGGTTTTTTTTAAAAGAGGCAAACAAAACCAAGCAAAAGAAACAAAGCAAACTAAAAACAAAGTAAAGAGAAAGGAAGTGAAGAACTCCCCTAGTGAAGACGTCCTTAGCCTCCCCAGCAACGGCGCCAGAAAACTTGTTGATAGCGCTTGAAGAGGTGGAAGAGGTTGAAGTAGATTCCCCAGTAATGGCACCAGAAAGCTTGATGGCACCTGTTGTTTGACGTGGAAGCGCTTCGTTGGAAACCCCAAGAGCAAGGTGTGAAGCAGCAAGCATCAAGTCTTCCCTCAGTTGAGACCGAGGTTATCGAACCAGAAGGAGGAAGGAAACATCACAAAGGTGTTGTTGGAAACATGGAGACCTCCACAACACAAACTCAAGACTTTGCCCCAACGAATCAGTGAGGTTGTCAAGTTCACCGATTTGCTATAACAAAGGATTAAACGTATCGTGTGGAAGATAATGGTTTGCAGCAAGTAAACAAGTAACAGTGGAAGATGTATCAATGGTAAAGATTGGACTGGGGTCCATAGTTCACTAGAGGTGCTCTCCTTAGATAAACAATATGGCATGAAGGGTAAGCAAATTACAGTGGGCAATTGGCGACAGCCCGAACAAGGCATAACAATGCAATTACTAGCCAGAAAGATCCTATGAGGTTGATTGGGCAATACAACAATATACATATACTGTAATCCAACTGCATCTATGACTAGAAGTCCACCTTTAGGTTATCATCCTAACCCCCTCCAGTATTAAGTTGCAAGCAACAAACAACTGCTTTAAGAAAGTGTGTAAGGTAAACAGTCCACATGTTCCATGAACAAGAGACCGTTGTTTTCTCCCTAGTAGCAACAAAGACATCTACAAATCAAGAGATTTCACTTCCCTTGGAAACTAGAGGCATGAACCCACTATCGAGCATAAATACTCCTTATTGGAGTCACTAGCAACTACTTAGCCAAGATAACCACTAGCAACGGAGAGCATGCAAGATCACAAACAACACAGACATGATAGAATCATAAAGATAGAACCATTAATCAAACCAACATAATAATCTCAATATCCATTGGATCCCCGCAAACACAACATGCATGATTACAAATAGATTAGATCTTGCTCATGAATGGAGCTCAAAAGATCTATACATGAAAGCACAAAGGAGGAGATACAACCATCTAGCTACTACATGGACCCATAGTACAAGGTGGAACTACTCACAAATCATACCGGAGAGAAGGCCTCCAGTATGATCTCCCCTCCAGCAGGGTGCCGGGAAGAGCTTCAGATCCCCCCCCAATCAAGGGAAGATGGTGGCGGCGGCTACAGACGGTTTCGTGGATTTCTGATCGGGTACCGAGAGTTTCTGCATCGGGGGCTTCTTATAGGCGAAGGGGCGAGTCCGGGAGGCGACCAGGGTCGCCAAACCCTTGCCAGGCGTGGTTCCACCTGACCCCGCGCCTGGGGTGGGTCTGGCACCCTGGCTAGCCCCTCTGGCTCTCCTCTAGACTTCTTGTTCCCCACGGAAAGTAATTGACTTTGGCGTTTGTCCCGTCCAATTCTGAGAATATTTCTTTACTAACTTTTCTGAAACCAAAAACAGCAGAAAACATGCATCTGGCACTGTTGCAACTTGTTAATAGGTTAGTACTATAAAACATGTAAAAAGCACCTCAAAGTGTAGACAAGTAAAGCAAAGTAGATACTAAACAAGCATGGAGCATAAAAAATTATAGATATGTTTCCAAAGTATCAATAACCCAACAGTTTTTTCGAGTCTTGGAAGTTATTACTTTAGTAACAAATGCTCCTTATCCTTTTGTTTTGGTTTTTGTGTCAAGTTCAACTACTTTTTTGAAGTAGAGGAGTTGTGAAAAGTGGTTGTCCTAGGACAGATTTTTGTGCTGCATTGTAAAAATTCGTGAGGAAGCTCAGTACTTCGGATGGAGATGCATTTTTATGTGCTTGTTCTACAAGTTATTACCCAACTTTCATCAGTTTTGCACTATTTTATTTGAGCAATAGAAGATCTTCGAAAAAATCAATCTTTACCTACTGGTCTATTTTGACAGATTTCTTCCATCATTTGCATTTGCCTCTTACAGAAGCTTCTGTTTTGATGGGTTTTCAGTTGAAGTGTGTACCCAAAGGTTTATTGTTTTTGCTTACACTAATGTTGTCATTGAGTTTGTGCAAGGGTTTTGTAAGAAGGAAATTTTTAGGAGAAAGAGAAAAGGAATCTGCAGAGTTTGGCTTCGAATAGGTAAAATTGGTGAAAATAGAAGGTTCGTGAAACCCCAATCTTTTTATATATTTTTATGTTTTTAATATATAAGGGAAGTTGAGAGACGAAACTAAAGAGGAAACAGAGCCCGGGGTGGACAAACCCACCCCAGGCACGGGCCCAGCTTGGCCGCGCTTGAGGGGGGTGTTCCCCCCTCGAACACCGTCTCTGCCTCGTTTCCGTGTCAAAACCTTCCTTATGCCTTGAAACTTCGTAATATATAACCCCCCCGGATCCCCCCAGGTTCGTGCATCATGTTCTTGTCGTGTTTTCGTTTCAATCTGTTTCTGTCAGGAAAATCTTCTCAAGTTTAGAGGACCATGGCCTCCGCCAACGACAAAGGCAAGGATCCCGAGGAAGAAGAACCTCAAGTCCTCAAGGAGGAGGATATTTCAGTAGGGTATGAAGGTGACATGGAGGAGGACAAGCAACCGGAAACCCGCGCTACCGTCGCAAGCATTGGTTTGGTGGCACGACCGACCAAGCTTAAGAGGACAACATGGATGTCTATAGGAGGGAAATCTCGACGTCATACTCTCTCTCCACGATCATCTCCTCCACGTGACAAGAGACCCTTCCATACACTTATACATGAATATCAATATCAACATGTGTCCAAAGGGAATTTGACCTAGGTTTGGGATATGCCTCGTTCTAACAATGTAGGGAAGGATCATGCTAAGGATGAAGAGTGGGGAAAGAATAAAAAGAATTAGGATTCTTGGACTGACATGATCATTAACCGTATAGAGCAAAACTCGGAGCTAATACATACTCTTACTTTTGAGTTCCAGGAGTTGAGGAAACTTATTGAAGACCTTATCAAGAGAACACCACCACCACCACCAAAGGAGTAATTCATCATCAGGTTTGAAGAGCTTATCTTTTACCTTTTTAGTGGATTCATATCTATGGTAGAGGGATTATCTTATAGTTTGGTTTGCATGTGGAAGTATCTCTCCTTTAGTTGATTATCTATGTATCCCTTGGTGTGAGTGCCTTTATTGGAATATTAATGAGAAGTCTCATCTTTTAATTTTTGCACTTCTTATTTTAGTTTGCAATCTCTATTATATGATGGATCTTGTTGATCAGTATTGGCACCACTTTGGGATCATCAAGTGGATCTAAATTAGTTTTGGCAAACCGAGTTCTGGTCACTAGCATTACTTCAAAAGAAAAATAGAAAGAAAAAAGTCTTACAAGTATTTTGTATCATTTGTTTTCTTTCTTGTTGGCTCATAAGCTTAGTATTCTTTATTTAAGATTCTTTTGTGTCTTCAAGGAAGATTGCATGTTTGACTTTATTACTTGTATGTTTTCTTATTCCTTTCAACTCTCTTGCTTGCTACCCAGCCTTGCTAGCCAAAAACCTGTTTTGAGAATGCATACTTCCAAAATCCTTTGAACCTAAACTTTTGCCACTTGTGTCCACCATATCTACCTAGTAGCTTTTGCTATTCCAAGAAAATTCTCAATCTTCATCTACCTTTCAAATTAAAAAGTATTTTGTTATGTGAAAACTAGTTAGTAAAGCTCTCACGAAGTTTATGCCACACCTTATTTACTTGCCCCTAATAGACTTGAACTATTATGAACATCGAAGTTGTATATGCTTGCATCTATACGTTGGAATTAGCAGAACCGTGCTGTCACGGGGAACATTTTCAACATTGCACTTGTAATCTGTACACAGTTGATATCGTGCTCTTTTGTCTATGGATTTCAACGGTGTGAAATAAAGAGGGAACTTATAAGTCCATGGAGTTTGTATCCCGTGTTAGAGAAACACCTGGGCCGCTAGCCTAAGCCATTCTTAATCATGGTGGAAACTTGCAACATCACCATAGTGAGTCATCTATGAAGCATCCTCAATAAAAAGCTATGTACATAGTAAATAAAAAGATCGCTTAGATGCTCATTGTATGCTTGCCTTGTCATTTTGGTTATGGGAAAGCTCGTGTACCATGTGCAAGGGTTACCCGGTTGGCGGTTCTCAATGATATGCAAATACTTACAATGACAAGAACTTACCTGTGACCAAAGTTGAGTAGCATGAGAAGTGGCCCTCATATTCAAGGGACATGAGATTGCCAACTTGTATTTCGTCAAGCATATACTCCATCTTTGTTCACTTTAACCTTAATCATATCAAGATGCTTATGATAGGGGCAGTGAGGGCTCAAAGCTAGTAAGTACCATAATATTTTGAAAGCTCTTTATGACTTGTAATCCCTGCTTCCCTCTAAGAAGGGACCTTTCTCCCACTTCCAAGTTGAGTCAGTAAACCTACTTCCTCTCTATCTCCAGCAAGATTTTGAGTTATTGTGTTTCAAGCATTCATATGGTGATTTATTCAATCATGTTCTTCATCTTCCTTGTTTACACAAAACTCTTATCTATTGAGTATTACTTTGAAAGCCTTCACTTGTGAAAAACCTTTTTGATCAAAGAGTGTTCCTGTTTTGAAACTTCTACAAAAAGCTTTTATGAAACTGTTTGCCAGTTGTTCTCTGACCAAGAACAAGTTTGCCAATTCCAATTATGATTTATCTTTATGCATCTCTATTGTGACTGTTGTACTTGGTTGCAAGCTAAGTTATATAATGGTGAGTTTCTTTCTTTTATGAGTTGTGCAATGGTAAGTGTGATACTTCTTGTTCGTATTCTTTTATCGACACTTCACTCCATAAACCTATGGACATGTTTACTGAGCTCAGTTTTCGCTTGGGGACAAGCGAAGTCTAAGCTTGGAGGAGTTGATACGCCCAATTTGCATCACCATTCTATATCATAATTTACCTCTATTCATTGATATTTGTCTTATTATGAGTTATTACTTATGTCTTTTTCATCTGTTTATGCATGTTGGATGATTCTTGGAGGATGGACTGCTGAAGTCTGGATTCTGATGGAAAAGAAGTCGTTTCGGTGCAATTTCGCAAAGATTAGAAAAATACCAGAAAAATATGGAAACACATTATTTCTCTAGAAGAATGAGGGATCCAGGAGGGACGAAGAAGGGCCTCAGGGGGCCCACACCCCCCTAGGCACGGGCACACCTGACCCGCGCCTAGGGCAGGTGTGGCCCACCTGCCCGACCTCCGACTCCGCCCCTTCGCCTATATCTTCCCTACGGCACCCTAAGCCTCAAGGAGTGACCATAGATAGATTTCTGCCGCCTCTGGGGCGGAAAACACCAAGAGAGAGATCTCTCCGGCAGATGGATTTTTGTCGAGGGAATTCCTTCAGAGAGAGGGGAGACCGTCGCCATCAACACCGTCATCAAGCTAGTCTTCATCGGGATCATCATCATCCACACCATCATCTCCACCAGCACCATCACCACCACTCTGTCCCGCTGTAACAATTGTGTTGGATTTTTCTTAGTTCATCAGGGGAAACTTTCCCGGTATTGATTACTATTGTTGTTGATGCTTGTGAGTGGAACCATTGTATTATTGTTTATGTTCAGATTGTTATCCATTACCATATCATCTTTGATCTTGATCCATATGTTGTCTTGTGAGTAGTTCGTTTAGTTCTTGAGGACATGGGAGAATTCATGTTGTTAGTAGTGAATCTGTGATGAGTTATTATTCAATGGTTTAGTATTTAAGTTGTGGTGCTATTCTTCTAGTGGTGTCATGTGAACATCGACTACATGACACTTCACCATTTATGGGCCTAGGGGGATGCATGGTGTATTTGGCTACTAATTATGGGGTTGCCGGAGTGACAGAAACCTAAACCCCCGTTAGGACACCTTTGCACAAGGGAGTGTAGGATCTCAGAGTTTAAGGCTGTGGTTAGATTTATATCTTAATTACTTTCCTGTAGTTACGGATGTTTGTAGGGGGTTGAATCACAAGTATGTATTAGTCCAAGTACGATCGGTACATTAGCACAGGTTCACCCACACAACACTTACAACACTAGAGAAGAGTATTCAGATATTTGAAGAAAAGCACTTGACAGAATTCCCATGTGTCCTCGAGAACGTTTGGTCCTTATAAGTATTTCCACTGGCTTGTCCTTTGCTAAGAAAGGATTGGGCCACTTGCTCTATTTGTTCATTACCTTTGTTACTTGTTCCTTGTTTTGTTGCCTTGTCAGAAAACCACTAAAAATCCCTTTTCTAAGTATTCACAGGGATTTCCTGCTCCATACCACTGTTCAGCACCTTCTGCTCCTCATTGGGATCAAAACTCCTATTTATCAAAAGTACTACGATACACCCCCTATACTTGTGTGTCAT
The DNA here is from genome assembly GCA_030063025.1 of Avena longiglumis. NCBI lineage: Eukaryota > Viridiplantae > Streptophyta > Magnoliopsida > Poales > Poaceae > Avena > Avena longiglumis. The sequence goes on from CP125973.1 coordinate 572,499,176, forward strand.
CAGGAAGCCACAAAGGTCTTTGAGCGTTTCAATATGTTAGGCTCAAGTGTAGATGTTGTGGGTATTTCTGATGAAACTAAGCCTAGAGAAGAATTTAAGATACCCATACCCTTTAAGCTTGTTGGAATGCATGAAGCCTTGGAAAATAATCTTGATTGGATTGCTCCTAAAATCTTTTGATGAAAGTAGTAGACCAAAGAGAGATGAGAAGGGATCTCCAAAACCCATTTGTATGAGATACCTTTCATAGTTGAAGACTTTGCAAGTATAGATATTAATGCCTCATTTGAAAATACTTGATTCTTCTTGCTTCTTGTGCCTAACTTAAAGGCGTTAAAGAAAAGTACTTGTTGGGAGATAACCCAAGAGTTTCCTTGAGTCTTGGAAGTTATTACTTCAGTAATGACCTCTCCTTATTCTTTTTGTTTGCTTTTTATGACCTCTAATGAGAGGGAAGTAAGATTTGGGGAGTTGCTTGTCACATCCCAAAATTTTCCAAATTTTGAAATGTGAAAAATAAATAAACAAAATAAATAATTGTTGAAATTTAGGGTGAAAAGAAACTTTTTATTTCTAAATGGAAACTTAAAAACCCATCTCGAACAAACTTTGAATAAAAGGGAAACCAACAAAATTCAAATCAAGTGAAATGCATTCATCAATGAATGTATCTTAAAACTTAAACTTGGGAAAATAAACCAAAACCTAAAACCATAATGAAAGAAAATCATTTCCAAGATACCTCTAAGACTAAGGATCTGATCCATATAAAAATTTAGCAACAAACATTTATAAATGATCAAAAATGATAAAAAAATATTATAAACCCATAGAAATTGATTTCATTCAATTTGGAACCATGGATAAAAACTTATGAATTTAATAAGATGAAAGGAAATAATTTCCAAAGCTAATAAAGATCCTATATAAATTCATAAAAAATTGTGAGAAAAATAATCCTAAAGATATTTAAAAGGATAAGCCAATATCAAATAAAATTATACAAATTGGAATCACCAATTTTGGATCTATAAATAAAAAGATATGGATTTTATAAGATAAAGAAAGAAAGAAATAAAGGATATTTAAAAGCCAAATTAAAATTTTGGCCAAATCCATAAGCAAAATGAAATAAAAATAATCCAACTAAAATAAAGGGATAAAGATTATTCCAATGAAATTATATGGCATTAAACCATATTCTAATTATATTTAAATAAAGATAAAATTCCTAATGTAAATGATTAACTAAATCATGAGAAAATAATAAATAGGAATTTACCAAAGTGGATCAAAAAGTTATCTAATTAACTTAACAGAAATATTTGAATAAAGTTTATATGCATTTAAAACCATATTGGATTTTATTTGAATAAAGACAATTTCCCAATTTAAAATGATTAATAAATCATATGGAAATACTTTAAATAATTCCAAGTAAATTATTTAACACCCCATTGAATAAATAAAACCTACTGAAAAGGATTTGGTAAAATTTGGAATTTAAATAGAAGTTGGAAAACATAATTAAAATCCTATTTAAATAAAGACAAAAGGACCATTTTAAATAAATAATTAAACCATGTAGGAATAAAAGAAATATTCCAAAATTATCTTTAAAATACATGTTTGAACAGAGTAGAAACTTACTAAAAGTTTGGTAAAGATTTGAATTAAAATGGTTGTTTGAATTGTTTGAAAAAATTCAAAACAGAATAAAAGAAACAGAAAAAGAAAAATAAACAGAGAAGGAAAAATGGAAACTAGCCAGCCCAGCTAACCTAGCCCATCAGGCCCAGCTAGCCCATTACCCCTCTTCCCCCGAATCGATTTCTCTCACTCACAGACACACCCACTCAGCCGCTGACTCCGCGACCCCACCTAAACTTTCTATCTCACGCTAACAATGATACCCCACTCGCCAGTCATCATCTCCACCCCGCAGACCAATTCCCCCTCCTCGCTGTTTCTGCCGGTAATTCCTCCGATTAAATTCGTCATAATGCTGCACTGAATCCGCCCAGAGACCACGCGCATTAAATATCCTCCCTCTTCTCTCCATTTTCCCCCAGACGATGTCCCCTCTCTGCCCCCAGGCTGTTTCCAGCGAGCCCCGACCCCCCTAGCCCCCTCGATCACTCGAGCCTACTCTCCAGCCTCAGGCCCACCTGCCAGTGTCTTCCACTCACCCGCGCGCGCTCCAGATTCTCGGCAATGACATCGATAGTGCACACCGCCGTCTGCTTCGATTCCGGCGAGCACTATTGGTGAGCACAGACCTCCCCTTGCCCTCTCTTTGATGCTCACATGTTTGCGACTCGCATACGAACCTATCGGTACACTCTTCTTGCCTTCCCGAGCCTTGTAGCCTCGTCTCCGTCAATGACAGAGCGTGCCTGAGGAGAAGCGCAGCTCCGGCGAGCGATTCAGGACGACCTCGTGCGCCCCTCGACAAACGGCTAGCACCTTGAGCTTCACTGCGATACCGCGAGCATGGTAATCCCCTCCAATTCCTCCCTTGCTTCCTGGTTGCACCAGACCTCCTCTGACAGAGCCGCGCCGCCGCCAAGCGCCGCCAGAACATGGTCGATGCGATTTAGTCCGTTAGATCCAGAATGTAGGGTGAGGAATATATGACTTAAAAGAAGGGGTATGCGTCCGTGCATTTCCCTTTAGATCCTACGGCCAGTATCGCTTGATCTGTGCGAATCGGTATCGCCCAAAGAATAACACGTGGCGGACTACTGGATTTAAAAGCGAAACATTTCTATTAGATATGTGATTTTGTAAAAATCATAACTTTTGATCCACACGTCCAAATTTTGCAACTTTTATATCAATGGAATCAGCAAAAAGAGTAATTTCCAACCATGCCCTTTGTTTAGTAAATTTCTTCTATAAAATTAGTTGTTTTTGCAGAAACATGTGTAGGCATATTTTGTGTATAAAATTCATTCTAAAATTAATTTTAGGGTAAAATCTTCTGTAAATGGATTGTTTTGAAACCACTGACCATAGAAACCAACTTGAAGATTTAAAAGTGTATGTTGTGAAGATAAAGAATAAATCTTTGAATAAAAGCATTTCTAGTTAAATAAAAATATTGATTGTCGTTTTAAAATGCTTTTTGGGTAAAACCTTTTGGAAATGGGTTGATTTAAACTCTCTGGCCCTAAACACAAAGTTTTGGATTGAAAAATGTATTTGATTAACCCGAATAAAATTATTACTTTGTTTAAAGGCATTTCTAGCAAAATAAAATGTTGCTTGACTTAAAAATGGTTTTTAGGTGCAACCTTTGGCAAATTATTTAATATTAAACACTTTGACCATAAGCACTAACATTTGTGGTTAAAAAATATATTTGTCAACCACTAGAAATTATTACTTGATTTAAATCATTTCTATCAAAACAAAAATGATTTAAATGGCCATTTTCACTAACTTGACTTAAAAATGGTTTTACCACTTTTATAAATAACCAATAGATGTTTTAGAATGTTTATAACCTATTAGAAGCCACATTTCCAAAATAAAACCATCTTTGGCATGCATTGCTTTGTTTTTATTATTCTATGTGATGAATTGCTTGAATCGTAGATTGAATTTATGCCTTGATTGAATTGTAGTGAAATTTGAAGAGTGTGACTATTGCAAAGATCAAGGAGTGAACTTACACTCTCTACCAATAAGGCAAGTGGTGCTTCTTACTTTTGTCCAATTATTTGATTATGCATTAGTGATATTTCTAAGTAGGACTTGCATGAGTTTTCTAAGTGTTAACTATGCCATGGGAAAACCTAGTAGATGAAACCTTAGTAGAATTTTACCTAAGTTAAGATTCCTACTACTATCATGCTTAGCCTAGCTAGTAGAAAATAAGGGTGGATTATATTCATGCTATGAAATATTTCTAAGTCAAGGACTTGTGTTTTGTTTAATAAAACAACTAAGTGAATGAATCACCTGGGTGGAATGGATTTATGTTGAGTGGTTACACAAGGCCAGGGGACTAGTGAACCTTGTGTATCACACTTGTGGAATGCCACCCAGGAACAAAGAGATTTGAGATGTCAAATGTTGAGAAGCTTCAAGTGCATCCACTTGGCATTATGGGCTCTGCCTGGATCATATAGGTTGCAATAACTTAGCCAAATGGACAGTTGGTGGTAGGGGATGATAGGTTTGGGAACGTGTCCATTCTGGTCTAAGGGAAGGCTTGTGAAAGATCTTGTCTCGATGCATGTCAAGTCTTGTGGGGGAAAGTGCACCACTTCTGCAGAAGGAAAAATCTAAGTACTTAGACGTGTCCCCGGCAATGGACAATTTAAGCATCAAGACATGGAAGCTATCAAGAATCTCCTCATCCCAATTTCTAAGTTAAAAACTTGTGGGTGAACAAGGGTTAAAGGATCTTCAATCAATGATTGGTAGATGCCTTGGGTGATTTTGCCAAAGAAAAACTTAGTGTTTTCAAATGATAAGGAAAATATATTTTGAGCAAAGAAAGCCTAAGCTCCACCTAGCCAAATACATATAGATGAGAGACTCCACTATACTACCATAGTATCACTTGCCAATACAATTCAAATGTATTGACCCTTGTGGCTGTAACTTATTATGTTGCAGGTTTGATTGATGTTAGTGAAGTATGTTGATTAGGATTACAAGTCTACAACCAACATGATTGCCTGTGGCACTTTGAAGATGAAGGACTCCATGCTATAGTTATTTCTGCTGCATTGTAATGAGATAGACAAAGGAGCTATGTAAGATGTAATGAATTATTTTATTACTGGTTATAAATTTGTATTATGACCTTTGTTTCTTGATATTACATCTTAACTGTGGATGCTAGCTATTGATCCATGGACTAGCATTGTAAACACAGGGATCTCTACCTAATTAAAGGTTGGGACCTCTACATTGCTGTCCCGAAACAGATTTCTGTCCTCCACCAAAACAAATCATGAGGAGTCTCTGTAAATCGGATTGAGCTAAAAATTTACAAATAAATCCCCCAGTATGTTATATAACTTTCGTTAGTTCAATACTTTTTTATTTGAGCAACAGAAGATGTTTGAAAAAATCGGATTCTACCTGTTGGTCTGTTTTGACAGATTTCTGCCATTATTTGCATTTGCTTCTTATTGATTCCTTTTTTAGTTCTATTTAGGTGAATTGAGCTTTTTGAAGGAGTTTCTACGGTCTTGTGTTTTTAGTGAAAATACTTGCTGTTCCAAAGCTTTGCAGAGGTCTAATATCTTTTGAATACACTAATGTTGCTAATAAAGATTGTGTGAAGTTTTGTATGAAAGAAAAAAAATCAGGTGTAGAGAGAGAATGATGTAATGAGATGGAGAATGGACAAAAGCTCAAGCTTGGGGATGCCACCATGGTGTCACCCTAAGAAATATCCAATAGGTACAAGAGACAAAGCTTGGGGATGCCCAAGGCATCCCCTTCTTCATCAATAAAAAGCTCAGGTCTGTCTAGACACTTCGTTTTTATTGTTTCATGCAAAGTTGTGTTGTTCTTGGAACGTCTTAGTTTTCGTTTTCTTTGCTTAGGTTATTTAGTTTTCTTGAGTAGTTTGGACCCCCCGTTCTCGCTGTGTTGTTTTGCAAATAAGGTTGCTTCGTGTTTGGAAAGAAGTAGTAAGTTCTTGCTTGAAGTGCAAGACGATCTTGTATTGACTATGACTTAGACTTTAGCATGACATGCTAGGTGTTTTTTTGGAATTATGCTTAGTGGTTATTGCTGTAGCATGTCTTGTTCCAAACAATTGGGATTGCTTAGTGTGCCTTTAAGAAATTATGCGTTGTTTTAGCATGCAAAAGCATAGTATTGTGGTATTCTCCTTTGATGCTTTGCTTGGGTTGACTTGGCACATGCTTACACCATGTTATGACTCTCACAAGTCACCATTAGCCTCTATGATCATTTATTCCTTGACTTGTAGTACCACTCTATGCTTTGATTAGTAATGCTTTGTTGCACTGCATGATTATGGCCATTATTTCTCTCTTAGTTGGTTGCTCCCAGTCTTTTGCTAGCCTCCACTTGTATGAGTAAGTTCTACTCATGCCTCCAACTCCCAAAAACCAAGTTATTCCAAAGTGTCCACTATAAAGTCCTATGCATGGTGTGTTACACCATTCCAAGTATATTCTTGTTTTCAGCTATCTTCCAATTAAAAACTATTTTGTTATGTGAAAACTTAGTGATTAAAGCCCTCACGAACTTGATGGAACACTTTATATTCTTTGCCCCTAATAAACTTGAACCATTGTGACAACTATGTTGTATATGCTTGCACTTATACGTTGGAATTAACAGAATTGTGCTGTCATGGGGAACGTTTTCAACATTGCACCTGTACTTTGTACTCAGTTGATATCATGCTCTTTTGTCTATGGATGTCACCGGTGTGAAGTACAGAGGGAACTTGTAAGTCCATGGAGTTTGTATCATGTGTTAGAGAAATGCCTGGGCCGCTAGCCTAAGCCATGCCTAATCTTGGTGGAAACTTCCAGCATCACCATAGTGAGCTCTCTATGAAGCATCCTCAATAAAAAATCTATGCATATGGTAAATAAAAATATTGCTGAGATGCTCATTGTCTGCTTGCCTTTTCATTTTGGTTACGGGAAAGCTCTTGTACCATGTGCAAGGGGTACCTCGTTGGCGGTTCACAATGATATGCAAATACTTACAATGACAAGAACTTACCTGGGCCCAAAGTTGAGTATGCATGAGGTGTGGCCCTCGTATTCAAGGGACTTGAGATTGCTAACTTATACTTCGTCAAGCATATACTCCATCTTTGTCACTTTAACCTTAATCACTTCAAGATGCTTATGATAGGGGCAATGAGGGCTAAAAGCTAACAAGTACCATAATTTTTGGAAGCTCTTTTTGAAACTTGTATTCCCTGCTTCCTTTATAGAAGGCCTTTCTTCCACCATTATTGAGTCTCCACCTTCTACCTTTAGGCACCATTAAGAGAGCATAGTTGTCATTCTGTGTGCAGTGTTCCAAAGCTTATTGATTGATGCATATTGTGATATTACTTGTTCTTGTGCTATTTGTTTCTAGTCACCCTTGTGAACTTTGAAGGTGTCCTATGAATCTATATTGCTACTCTATGAGGGACAAGCTGATTGCCACTATGCTATGTTTTCTGTATGTGAAACAAACAAACGTTTTTCAACGCATGTTATTCATGATCTTTATTTGTAGATTGTTATGTTGCATGCATAGTTACTTTGTCCTATTGTTAGAACTCCATCTTTCATGCACATGTTTAGAGTTCTTTGATCCCAACTTTCAATGCTTGCAAATGGTTGGATCTTTATTGTGAGGGTGCATGTCACCTCAAAAATTATTCTTTTATCACTTACCTACTCGAGGACGAGTAGGAGTTAAGCTTGGGGATGCTTGATACGTCGGAAACGTATCTATAAATTTTGATGCTCCATGATTGTTCAGTATTGTGGCATCCCGCTAAAACCACTACTAGAAAATCGCGTTGTTTTTGTGCATTGCATCATCATGACCGCATGCTCATGTCATCATGCCACATTGCATTTGAGCATCGTCATCATCATGCATATTAATTTGCCTAAAAACTATTTGCGAAAGACAATCGTTTTCTAAAATTTACCCTCCTTCTATTTCAAATTAAACCGGGACGCTTAGGATATTTTTTGTCTAAAATCTATTTATACAAGCTTATTGCAAAAGTTAAATAAAATTATATTATTTTAGTGGGCGGTCAACGGGCGAATGACCAACGACCACCCCGAAAATTAAAGTCCACCCTTAATCCTAAAACTACCCAACCTATTCTACCCACCCCTCCTCCACCTCACCCGGACCAATCGCTGGACGCCACGTCACCTCTCCCCTCCCCCCTAGCCTATCAAACTATGACACCTCACCTGGCCTAACCCACTCCCTCCACTCACACGCCAACCCCCCTCTCTCCCCAACCCTCTCTCCACCCGGGCCCCACCGGCAGCATCCACTCACCCCACCTCCCCGTCCACCCACCTCCCCAGAACCAACCCCCAAGCCCCTCTACCCCCCTCCCCTGCCAGACCCCACCCCGCAAGACCCCACCTCACGCTGGCCCCACCCTTGGTCTCCTCCTCCCTCCGCACTGCCTTTGAGCTCACCGTTCCCTCTACGGGCCTCCTCTCCGGCGCCCGGCCCGCGCTCCGCCTCAAGCCTTCAGCCGTCCAGCACTCCCACCGCCCGGTGCCTCCTGCCCTCTCGCCACTCGCTGTCACCTCCGCCCGCCCTAGCGCAGCGGCCGCCTCGCCATGACCCAGCGCCGCCCCCTCTCCTCCAAGCTCGCCGCCACAGCCTCCTCCAAGCTCCGCCCGCCTTCCTCTCCGGCCGCTTCCGCCTCCAGTAGCCGCGTCCCGCCGCCGAGCGCCCCGCCGCGGCCGACCCCTCGCCTCGCCCGATTCTCGGCCGCCGTGCCGCCTCCGCCTCGCCATAAGCCTGCCGCCGCCGCCTTTTCTCCTTCTCGGCCAGCGGCTTCGCCGCCGCGCCCGGCGCTCCGGCGCGGCTCCCGCGCCCGCCGCCTTCGAGTCCTTCGCGGGTCCCCTCTTCGTCGAGTCCCTGCCGCCAAGGTCTCGCTCGGCCCCGCAACCGCCTCAGCATCCGACGCCGCTGCGACGCCACCCCGTCGTTTTCTGCACCGTCACGAGCGAGCCCGTCTGTCGTCCTCTTCGCCAGGGAGCCGCCCCATCGTCCTCGTCGTCAAGGTGTTTTGCGTTGTTGGTGAAGGTTTGATGGCAGTGAGCGTGTGAAGCTACTGCATGTAGGCATCTGCGTCGACAAGAACAATAACTGGGTACATCAGGAACAACCAATGCAAGAGAACCCGAAGGCCGATCTCGCCGAACCCGAATCCTGTCGAACCCCTCTCGGTGAACGCCAAGATCGCCTCACGGACGCCATGACCTCCTCCAAGGATTCCGGCGTCCGAGACCCTGAAGACCGATCTAGAGCGCCGAGGCCTTCGCATGGAGTCGACAAGATCATCCGGGAACAACACGATCAACTGCGCGAATGCGACAAGAACGACACCGACCCGAGAACCCGATGCGCCCCGACACCGAACCAAGTACTCCTTTCTGGACGTCGAGTCCGCCGAGACCCCGATGCGACAAGTACTTCATCCCGAACGCCAAGACCGTCGACTTGGAACCCAATGACGCCGAGCACTTCGCCGCGGAACGCCAAGTTCTGCATCCCGAACGCCAGGACAGACCCGATACGCGGACCCGACAAGATCTTCGCGACTACAAGATCGACACCGAACCAAGCCCTTCCTCGCGGAACGCCAAGATCTACCCCGTAATCTGAGAATGATCCCGGAGTCCGAGAACGTTTCTGTCGAACCCTGAACCCCAGATCCGGACCCCGAGACCGAACCTCGAACCCCCGGAACCCCAAGATCTGCCGAACCCTAATGTGTGAACCCTTTTCTCGAGCCCTATTTTATAAATGTAATAACAACTTGTTGCATAATAATTGCCATACTTGCATGCATACTTTGTGTGGTTTGGGGGCCTTTTGCCGATTCACCTTATAATTAAATATGGGGCCCATATGCGGGCAAATCTAGTCTCATATTGGCCTCATTTAAATTGTGTAGCGAACCGGTAACTTATCTTGCCTGATATTACAACATTTAAAATGCGGCGTAGCTAAACAACATGAACCACCTAATTAATTGTCGGGACCCAGTTCCGCTTAATCTTGCCTAATTGCATCGCATCTTTGCCATGCCATACATCATACACGCATCATGCCCGGTCTTCTGCCATAATCTTAAATATTGCATCTGGTTTTATTCTAGTGTTTTGCTTCTTCGCGGATAAGGCCGTTGAGTTGATGTGAGCTTCGCCCCGATCTTCGGTTGAACCTTCGACAATGTTTTCGATGAGCATCTCCCCTTTCTACCTATCTTACTTTTATAGTATTTATTTCCTCTGTTGGTCTATTGCTATACGTGTTGCGATGCTCTAGTTTGCATCGTGATATCCCTTGCAGCCCTATATTGCCTTGGACACACCCTATTACACATTGTTTGGTAGATATTTGGACTGCGTCTTAGTCGCTTTGCTCAAGTTGCTATGTGTCGTCAAATGCCACAGTTGGAGCCTTGCCGCATGTTGATGTTGGAGATGATCATGGTTTTACTTATCGTTCACTTTAATTACTGTTTAACAACTAAAATTGAAGTAAGCAGAGGCATCGGTGGGTGATAGATAATATTTGGTTTCCGAATGCCCACTTGTGTCCTGGGGACCCGAGTACTTGATACATGTTCCTTGATTTATCGCTATCCACATCCGGGAGGTATATGGGACCCCCGAGCGAGCTTGATTCAGTCTTATTTCTTGGGGCCACAAACTAGTTTGAGGTTTTATTTACTATCTACTTATGCCATGCTACTACTGTATTTACAATTGTGCATGATATCACATCTGTTTAGGATCGGGACACGTTTCGGGTGTCGAAAAGCCCAAGGTTGTTCCCGGGCTCCTGCCACGTCCACCCAAACCTTGAGTCCGTCTCGAGCTAGCTTGCCGTTCAAGGGTAAGACTCCAAGGGGTGGCCCCTGAAATATTTCTGAATCCTGTGATTTCTTTGTCGTGAAGGCCTCGTTGGGTTTTGATTTGGTTTTTCCGAGGTTGATCGAGTGTGTGTTGCTATTGGTGCACCCCGGCCGGGTAAAACTTTCTGAAAGCCGTGTCCGCGGATATGGACAACTTGGAGCACAGTATCTCGATCATAGACAAGCATAACTAAAGTAGTGCTATAAATTTGACTTTATAATGACTAGTAATCAGCTTCACTATAATGGAATGGCTAAACAATACTGCCCACAATTGCTTGTTTGGAGTGTCGCTTGCGACCATTGTACCTGACTAGTAAGTATTGCAACTACAACGGAATGGCTAAATAAAAGTACCAACAATTGCTGGGTTTTGGGTTATCTCATGCTAATTGTATCTGACTAGTAAGTTTTGCAACTATCACGGAATGGTTAACTAAAAGTACCCACTGCTTACTTTATCAGGATGATTATCTAAACCTGATTAGTAATTGCTGCAACGATAACTGAATAAATAAAACTGCCAACTGTGTGAGTTCCTCGGTTGACTTCCTCGTTTGGTCTCGAGGGGGGAAACGCCCGGATGGGTTTGTTTGATGGTAGTATCAGGTTGGATCCGAATAGGTCTTTCTTATCCCTCTCTGATAGCTGCCAGTTGTATCGAGTCTCTATAGGTTGTTTAGTGCATGCCTTGCATTGCCGCCGATCCACCATACCTATGTGGCGAGGACCGCCATTCTAGTCTCGCCGTGTCTTGGCCTCGATCGACGCCTCTTTTCCTTTGCCCTTTGTCGGCACCCCTTTTGTTTAAGCAGGTTTTGAGATCGACGTCGTTAGCAGGGTTATCCTTCCGGCTTGGCCTGGGCAGGGTTATGGACGCCATTGGTTATTTTTCAGGGCTCTTAGCCCCATTTGCATCTTGTCCGTAGTCGGACGCTGTATCATTTTCAAGGTGATTTGGATCTTTGTACATTATATCTATATTCTTGACTCCTTGAGTCGCTGTTGTATATATATCTATTCTGTGGGTCCCGTCGAGGACTGTTGTGTAATGTTATTACTTCGTTTTCCACCCGCACGCAAGTGCCTGGTGGGCACCTTTGAATCGTTTCTATGCGGGTTTGGCGGGTTTCGCTAAAACTTGCATAGGGCCGATTCTGAGGGTGTTACAAGTATCTACTTTTCTTTGCTTGTCTACACTTTGAGGTGCTTTTTACATGTTTTCTGGTACTAATCTATTAACAAGTTGCCACAATGCTAGTTGCATGTTTTTATGCTGTTTTGGGTTTCAGAAAAGTTAGTAAAGAAATATTCTCGGAATTGGACGGGACAAACGCCAAAGTCAATTACTTTCCGTGGGGAACAAGAAGTCCAGAGGGGAGCCGGAGGGGCAAGCTAGGGCGCCCAGACCCCCCTATGCGCGGGTGGGACCTACCCCGCGCCTGGGAGGGGTGTGGGGCCCCTGGTCGCCTCCTCGGCCTCCCCCTTCGCCTATAAGAAGCCCCCGTTGCAGAAACCCTAAGAACCTGATGAAATCTCCACAAAACCGTCTGTAGCTGCCGCCACCATCATCCCTAGATCGGGGGGATCTGAAGTTATTCCCGGCACCCTACCAGAGGGGAGATCATCCCGGAGGCCTTCTCTCCGGTATGATGCGTGAGTAGTTCCACATTGTACTATGGGTCCATGTAGTATCTAGATGGTTGTATCTTCTCCTTGTGCTTTCATGTATAGATCTTGTGAGCTCCGTTCATGATCAAGATCTAATCTATTTGTAATCATGCATGTTGTGTTTGCAGGGATCCGATGGATATTGAGATTATTATGTTGGTTTGATTAATGGTTTTGTCTTTATGATTCTATCATGTCTGTGTTGTTTGTGATCTTGCATGCTCTCCGTTGTTAGTAGCTATCTTGGACAAGTAGTTGCTAGTGACTCCAAGAGGGGGTATTTATGCTTGATAGTCGGTTCATGCCTCTAGTTTCCAAGGGAAGTGACAGAAATATCTTCGGTTGTAGATGTGATGTTGCCACTAGGGAGAAAATAACGGCCTCTTGTTCATGGAACATGTGTACTGTTTACCTTACACACTTTGCTTGAAGCAGTTGTATGTTGCTTGCAACGTAATACTAGAGGGGGTTCGGATGATAACCTGAAGATGGACTTCTAATCATAGATGCGGTTGGATGGCGGTCTATGTATCTTGTTGTATTTCCCAATCGAATCTCATAGGATCTTTCTGACTAGTAATTTCATTGTTATGCCTTTCTTAGTTCCTGTCAATTGCCCTGTTGTAATTTGTTTACCCTTCATGCCATGTTGTTTATCTAAAGAGAGCACCTATAGTGAACTATGGACCCCGGTCCAATATTTACCATTGATACACCTTCCACTGTTACTTGTTTACTTGCTGCAAACCATTACCTTCCACACGGTGCGTTTAATCCTTTGTTACAGCAAACCGGTGAGCTTGACAACCTCACTGATTCGTTGTGGCAAAGTCTTGAGTTTGTGTTATGCAGGTATCTGCATTGCTTGCAACACCTGTGTGACGTTTCCTTCCTCCTTCTGGTTCGATAACCTCGATCTCTACTAAGGGAAGACTTGCCACTGTGCTCATCACACCTTTCTCTTGGGGTTTCCAACGAAGTGCTCCACGTCAGCACCATCAAGGCGCACCTTCTTGGTCACCGTGGGATTGAGCCCAACTTAGGCCAAAAGCCTAAGCTTGGGGGGAGTTAAACCGACATCACACTCATCTATATATCATGTTTCGTTGGTTCTTTGTATATCCATGTTTCACTTTCCTTTTGGTTTTTGTTCCTGCTTTCCCAAAACATAAAAAGACCAAAAATATTTTAGTTGTTTCTCTTGGTTTGTTTCTTTGCTTTTTAGCTTTGGTTTGCCTGAAGAAAAATCCAAAAAGATTTTGCTTTGTTTTTGCTTTGTGTGCTTGCTTTAAAAAATCAAAAACACCAAAAACATTTGTTGTTCTTCTTTGGTTTTGTGAAGTTCTTTGCAGGTTCAGCGGTCCTCAGTGGAGTTTGGTTTCATGTTATTATTCAATCCACACAAGTGAAGGGCAATAATGAAGGTTAATGACAACTTAGTCTGTTCATGTAAGGTGTATGTTATTTATGGATTCTTAGTAGTTCTTTATCTCTTATGATTAGCTCCAGCTTGCTAATAGTTTGTAGCATGTCATATGAATGTTTTCTTGCATTGTTTCATTTGAATCGACTTGGCACATGCTCACATGCATATGGTGAACAATAGTCGTAAGCCTCGATGATTTATTTTTCCTCAGAGTTCTTGTATCACTTTTATGCCATAATTAGTCATGTTTTGTTGCAAGCATGATTATGAAAGTTATTGCTCTCTCTTTTTTCGTCCCCTCTCTATTGCTAGCCTTCACATGCACTAAGCGTGTGCTCTACTCGTGCTTCCAACTCCCCAAAACCAACATTGCCAAAAGTGTCCACCATACCTACTTACTAGCATCATTTGTTATTTTGTGCATATTCATTATGCCTTGTTTTCTTCCAAATAAAATATTTTGTTGTAATGGGAGAGTTAGTTAGTAAAGCTCTCACGAACTTGATGGCACACTTTATTTCTTACAATTAATAAACCTGAACCATTGTGACTGTCCATGAAAGTTATATGCTTGAAAATTATAGGCTGGGAGTTAGCAGATGAAGGGTTCGCAGCATAGAAAACAAAAATTTTCCTACGATGTGAACTATATACCAAGATCTATTTATACTAGATAAAAACAACGGGCGGATGTATATCCGTAGAGAACATACCCTTGAAGACCGACAAAGTTTAACGAGTCCCACTCGTGGTTGATGTAGACGATCTCTTGCCGATCTCAAGATCGAGAGGAAGTCCTAGCGCCGCAAATCAGCAGCGCATCCGTGCTCGCACACACGTTCGAGGCACCGAGCAACCTCCGCCTCGCCTCCCAGCGATGCAGCGGAAGCACAACTCTTTCTTGCCGAATAGCCACCGGGAACATGTATCTCGCTAGTCCGAGACCATGGGGATAAATTCTAGAGGGGAGAGAGATCCTTCACGAGGAGGTGTGAGTGAGAAGTGAGAGGAGGGCTCCTTTTATAGGAGGAGGGGGAACCCCAAGGGGTGGCAGGCGCATGGGGCTGCCCCTTGCCTCCCTCTTCATGTGGGTGGACACTCCACTCACAAAACTCCTCCAAATTCCTCCACTCAAAATCCCACTCAAAGATCCCATTAAATTTCCACCAAATTTAATGCAAACTCTCATTAAATAAAACTCTTTTATTTTATTCAGAATTTTGTCAATTACTTTAATGACAAACATTCACAAATAACCCTTGCTAGAATTCTATTTCACATGCATAACCACTTTATAATTTCACCAAAACCTGCTTTGTATCTAGTGAAATAAATTCCTGCGCTTGTTTATTCTTTCGCATGAAACTTTTGCTCCAATTGGATGTCGGTGTCTCTTAAGTGTGTCACCCTACGGTTCGTGAATAATGCGGACATGATCGAGACCCTCTCGGATCAATAATCGAGCGGATCCGAGACCCATCTCGACTCCCACACATTCAACGATGACTTTCTTGTGATCGTCGGAACCTTTTACGCTAGTATCTTAATCCCTTTGTTTCACGATATATTACATGTCCGAGATTCGATCATCGGTATCTCCATACCTAGTTTGATCTCGTTATCGACATGCACTCTTTTCTCGTTCCGTGATATAACATTCTAGTGATCAAATCACTTGCTTGCAAGCTAATCAATGTGATATCACCGAGAGGCCTGAGTATATCTATCCGTCATCGGGATGAACAAATTCCACTCTTGATCCATGAGCCTCTACATAACACTTTATTAGTTACGAACCCATCTTTATAATCACCCTGTTACGGTGTGACGTTTGATGTTATCAAGAAACTCTTAGGTGTTAGTGATTGACATGATCTCATGGTCTAAGGATTAGGATCACCGTAAGTTGTTATAGCAATATAAACTCAATGACTTTGATCGTAATGCTATACTTGGATGAATGTTCATCACATCATTACACTAATGTTGTGATCCCGTTATTAACAACATCCAATGTCCATGATCGGAAAACCTTGATCATCTTGTTAATCAACGAGCTAGTTTATGAGAGAGGCTTAACTAGGAACTTTCATTTGTTTATTAAACACACATGTATTAACGTTTCCGTATTAATACAATTATAGCATGCAAAATAAACATCTATCATATACTTGGAATACACATAATAAACAATTTATTATTGCCTCTTAGGGCATATTCCTTGATCTCCCACTTGCACTAGAGACAATAATCTAGTTACATAGTGATATATCTAACACCCATTGAGTTACGGTGTTGATCATGTTTTGCTCTAGGAGAGTTTTAGTCAACGGATCCGCTACATTGAGATCCGTATGTACTTCTACAATCTTTATATCTCCATCCTTGACATGCTCGCGGATGGAGTGAAACCGCGCTTAATATGCTTGGAATGCTTGTGAGACCTTGGCTCCTTGGCATTGGCAATGGCACCATTGTTGTCACAATAGATCACCATTGGGTCCAACGCTTGCCACAACTCCTAGTTCGGATATGAACTCCTTCATCCAAAGCGCTTCGAGCCGCTTCGGCAAAGAACATATTCGGCCTCCGTTGTTGATCCCGCTACCACAGGTTGTTTGGAGCTCCTCCAACTAACCGCCCGCCATTCATGAGAAATACGATCCGGATTGAGACTTAGAGTCATCCGGATCGGTGTCAAAGCTAGCGTCGACATAACACTTAGCGACGAGCTCTTCTTCACCTCCGTATACAAGAAACATATCCTTAGTTCTTCGTAAGTACTTAAGGATATTCTTGACCGCTATCGATGTTAGAACACGATACGATTGGTACCTACTAGTCAAACTAATAGCGTGCCACATCCGGTCTTGTACATAGCATGGTACATAATAGAGCCTATGGTGAAGCATAGGGATTTTGTCCATTATCTCTCTTTCTTCCATGGCCGGACTTTGAGTCTTACTCAATGTCTTGCCTTGCAACATAGGTAAGAACCCTTCTTACTTCCGTCCATTTTAAACTTCTTTAAAATCTTATCAAGGTATGTACTTTATGATAGCCCTATTAGGCGCCTAGATCTATCTCTATAGATCTTTATGCCTAATATGTATGACGCTCACCTAGGTCCTTCATTGAAAATTTCTTGTTTAGATAACTTTTAACACTGTTTAAAGTTCTATATCATTTCCGATCAATAATATGTCATCCACATATAATATCAGAAATGCCACATTGCTCCCACTCACTTTCTTGTAAATACAAGCTTCTCCATAAGTTTGGACAAATCCAAACTCTTTGATCACCTCAGCAAAGCGGAGATTCCAACTTCGTGATGCTTGCTTCAATCCATAGATGGATCGTTGAAGCTTGCACACCTTGTTAGCATCCTTAGGATAAAAAAACCCTTTGGTTGTATCATATACAACTCTTCTTCAATATTACCATTGAGAAACGCGGTTTTGACATCCATCTGCCATATTTCGTAATCGAAATATGCAGCAATTGCTAACATAATCCTAACTGATTTTAGCATCGCTACGGGAGAGAAAGTCTCATCGTAGTCAACTCCTTGAATTTGTCGAAACCCCTTTGCGACAAGTCGAGCTTTATAGATGGTCACATTACCATCAGCATCAGTTTTCTTTTTGAAAATCCATTTGTTCTCCACGGCCTTTCGGTCGTGAGGTAATTCAACCAAGTTCCAAACTTGATTTTCATACATGGATTCCATCTCGGATTTCATGGCTTCTAACCATTTGTTGGAATCCGGGCTCATCATCGCTTCTTCATACGTCGCAGGGTCATTATATTCATCAACCATGAAATTTATGACAGGATTTCCGTGACTCGGGAGCTGCAGCGTCTGTTTGACCTGCGAGGTTCGTAGTACTCTCTTCGAGTTTCATGATCATTATCATTAGTTCCCTCTTCAACAGGTGGAGCCAACTCGAACGACTTCCGCCAAGCGCTACTCGCCATACTTTGAAGAGAAGGTTCCACAACCTCTTGAGTTCTACCTTCCGACTACTCACACCTTTCGAGAAACTCTTTCTCTAGAAAGGATCCATTCTTGGCAACAAAAACCTTGCCCTCGGATCTGATAGAAGGAATACCCAATAGTTTCTTTAGGGTATCCTATGAAGACGCATTTTTCCGCTTTGGGTTCGAGTTTATCCGTTGAAGTTTCTTCACATAAACATCGCAACCCCAAACTTTAAGAAATGACTTAGGTTTGTTTCAAACCACAATTCATACGGTGTCGTTTCAACGGATTTAGATGGTGCCCGATTTAAAGTGAATGCAGCTTTCTAGTGCATAACCCCAAAAGACAACGGCAAGTCCGTCGGAGACATCATAGATCGAACCATATCTAATAAAGTATGCGATTACGACGTTCCGACACACCATTTCTTGTGGTGTTCCGCAGTGTGAGTTGTGAAACAATTCCACACTCTTTCATGTGAGTGCTAAACTCAGAACTTAGATACTCACCTCCACGGTCGATCGTAGAAATTTGATCTTTCTATTACGATGATTTTCAACTTCATTCGAAATTCCTTGAACTTTTCAAAGGTTTCAGACTTGTGTTTCATCAAGTAGATATAACCGTATCTACTCAAATCATCCGTGAAAGTAACAAAATAACGATATCCACCTCGGCCGACACACTCATTGGACCACATACATCGAATGTATGATTTCCAATAAATCTGCGCCTGCTCCATTGAACCGAAAACGGCGTTCTAGTCATCTTGCCCATAAGGCATGGCTCACATGTATCAAATGATTCATAATCAAGTGATTCCAAAAGTCCATCCGAATGGAGCTTCTTCATGCTTAATGCCAATATGACCTAGACGGCAAAGCCACATATATGCGGATATATCATCATCAAGTTTAATCCTTTTAGCATCAACATTATGAATATGTGTAACATTATCATCGAGATCCAACGAAATAAACCATTCAACATTGGTGCATGACCATAAAAGATTTCATTCATATAAATGGAACAACCATTGTTCTCGATTTGAATGAAAAACCACTTTGCATCAAACATGATCCGGATACAATGTTCATGCTCGCAGGCACCAAATAACGATTATTTAAGTTTATAACTAATCCCGGTAAGTGGAGAGGTAGCGTTCGGCGATCACATCAACACTTGATCCATTGCCGACACGCATCTTGACCTCACCCCTTGCTAGTGGTCGCTGTTCATGACCTCGATTCGAGTTACAAATATTAGCAAGTGACGGTATCAAATACCCGGTGCTCTGCGAGCACTAGTCAAGTACACATCAATAACATGTATATCATATATACCTTTGTTTGCCTTGCGGCCTTCTTGTCCGCGAGATACTTGGGGCGATTCTTCCGATGGCGATCCTCTTACAATAGTAGCACTTTATCGAGACTTAGGTCCAACTCGGGGTTTCTTTTCGGCGACAACAGGCTTGCGCCTTACTTCCTTCCGTTTTCCTTCTTGTCTTTCTTGAAACCGGTGTTCCTATTGATCATCAACACTTGATGTTCCTTTTGATCTCCACTGCGGTTTAAGCATTGACAGCTCGGGGAAGACTTCTTCATGCCTTGCATATTATAGTTCATCACGAAGCTCTTATAGCTAGGTGGCGAGCTGAGAACACGATGGATGCCTAAGTCAATGGGAATCGTTATTCCCAAGGACACAAGCTTATCGGCGTAACCCGACATCTTGAGTACATGCTCACTAACGGAGCTGTTCTCTTCCATCATGCGACTAAAGAACTTTTACGAGCATTGTAGCTCTCTCTGCTGACATGTGTGTCGAAAATCATTTTCAACTCACCCATTGTATCAAAAGCATTGCCGTTTTGAAACGCTTTGAAGTTCGGCTCTAGCCCATACAATATGCCGCAATGAACTAAGTTGTGGTCCTCTGACGAGTCGATAGACATTCTTCTCCTCGTCGGGGCATCGTCAAAGGGTGGAGGGCCTAACGGCGCTTCTAGCACATATTGCTTGCGTAGAGAGGAGAATCCTCAAATTCATGGCCCATTCAGTAAAGTTGCTACCGTTCGTTGCTAGTTTCTCTTTCTCCATGAGCATTGAAATTAAAAGCGGTGGTGCCATCTACAACGAATTTGTAAAGTTTAGACTAAGTGTATGATAGATTGAGTTCAACTAATCTATATTACGAATGAACTCCCACTCAAAAGCGACATCCCTCGTGTCCTTTTGGTGATTACATGAACCAAATCCACTACACCAAGTCCGATCATCACGTGAGTCGGTATAGCTTCAAAGCGAGCATCAAATGGGCATCATATCAACTATATGACTCATGCTTAACCTTTCGGTTACGTGTTGAGGCCATGTACGTACATGCTAGGCTCGCCAAGTTAGAACCTTAATATTTTTGCGTGTGTAACTGTCCTACCCCCGAAGACTGGTAGAGGATCCAACTACACCCGACCATCACGTGATGTCTTCGAGCGACGAAAACATAATCGGTGCATACTAAAGGAAGAACACATTCTTATCTTGATATTTAAATGAGGATCATCTTATTATGCTTAACAAAGCGCTAAATAAGCAATATAAGATGCAATCAAAACATCATATGTTTATTAGTGAAATTATATGGTTCCCAGATGATCTCTATCATGTGCATCGTGGTATGATCACTATCATACCTATATGTGTAAATCCGCCTATGGATTTTACGCTATGTGTGTTGTAAGAGTATCATCTCATACTTCTACTTACAACACTACCATATCATAACACTAGCCCAGCAACAATCTAAACTAGACGCCTCTAATTTATCCATTGCAAGTTTTACGTGGTGAGGGCTTCGAGATAGAACCGTTCTTACCTACGAACATGAACCACAACGAGGATAATCAAATTGTTGACAACTCGCTTGCAAAATAGATATTGACTATAGTAGGAGGCAGACACCCGCTAGCCACTTATGCAAACTAGTTGCATGTCAAGCGTGGAACAGTCTCATGTGCGAGGACATGTAAAGTTTGTCCGGCCGCTTCATCCCACTATGCCACCAATATCCAAAATCACAAGAAAGGAGCAACAACATGATCATCATCGCCCACATACTCATATGTGTACTACCCGTAAAGTATCTACGCATAGATCCGGCTCGATACCTTTGAAGGGTTCGCAGATAGAAAACAAAAATTTTACTACGAAATGAAATATATAGCATGATTCATTTATACTAGATACAAACAACTGGCGGATGTATATCCGTAGAGTACATACCCTTGAAGACCGACAAAGTTTAACGAGTCCCACTCGTGGTTGATGTAGACGATCTCTGCCGATCTCAAGATCGAGAGGAAGTCCTAGCGCCAAATCGCCAGCAGATCCGTGCTCGACACACGTTCGAGGCACCGAGCAACCTCCGCCTCCTCGCCCAGCGATGCAGGAAGCACAACTCTTTCTTGCCGAATAGCCACCGGGAACATGTATCTCGCTAGTCCGAGACCATGGGGATAAATTCTAGAGGGGAGAGAGATCCTTCACGAGGAGGTGTGAGTGAGAAGTGAGAGGAGGGCTCCTTTTATAGGAGGAGGGGGAACCCCAAGGGGTGGCAGCGCATGGGGGCTGCCCCTTGCCCTCCCTCTTCATGTGGGTGGACACTCCACTCACAAAACTCCTCCAAATTCCTCCACTCAAAATCCCACTCAAAGATCCCATTAAATTTCCACCAAATTTAATGCAAACTCTCATTAAATAAAACTCTTTTATTTTATTCAGAATTTTGTCAATTACTTTAATGACAAACATTCACAAATAACCCCTTGCTAGAATTCTATTTCACATGCATAACCACTTTACGCAATTTCACCAAAACCTGTTTGGTATCTAGTGAAATAAATTCGCGCTTTGTTTATTCTTTCGGCATGAAACTTTTGCTCCAATTGGATGTCGGTGTCTCTTAAGTGTGTCACCCTACGGTTCGTGAATAATGCGGACATGATCGAGACCCTCTCGGATCAATAATCAAAAGCGGATCTGAGACCCATCTTGACTCCACACATTCAACGATGACTTTCTTGTGATCGGAACCTTTACGCTAGTATCTTAATCCCTTTGTTTCACGATATATTACATGTCCGAGATTCGATCATCGGTATCTCCATACCTAGTTTGATCTCGATCGACATGCACTCTTTTCTCGTTCCGTGATATAACATTCTAGTGATCAAATCACTTGCTTGCAAGCTAATCAATGTGATATCACCGAGAGGGCCCAGTATATCTATCCGCCATCGGGATGAACAAATTCCACTCTTGATCCATGAGCCTCTACATAACACTTTATTAGTTACGAACCCATCTTTATAATCACCTGTTACGGTGTGACGTTTGATGTTATCAAGAAACTCTTCGGTGTTAGTGATTGACATGATCTCATGGTCTAAGGATTAGGATCACTCGTAAGTTGTTATAGCAATATAAACTCAATGACTTTGATCGTAATGCTATACTTGGATGAATGTTCATCACATCATTACACTAATGTTGTGATCCCGTTATTAACAACATCCAATGTCCATGATCAGGAAACCTTGATCATCTTGTTAATCAACGAGCTAGTTTATGAGAGAGGCTTAACTAGGAACTTTTCTGTTTGTTTATTAAACACACATGTATTAACGTTTCCGTATTAATACAATTATAGCATGCAAAATAAACATCTATCATATACTTGGAATACACATAATAAACAATTTATTATTGCCTCTCAGGGCATATTCCCTTCAGCAGAACCGTACAGTCACGGGGAACACTTTCAACACCTGTATTTATATACCCAGTTGATATCATGCTCTTTTATTTACGGATGTCGTCGGTGTGAAATAAAAGTGAGCTTGTAAGTCCATGGAGTTATGTATATGTGTTAGAGAAACGACTGGGCCGCTAGCCTAAGCCATGCCTAATCATGGTGGAAATTTGCAACATCACCATAATGAGCACTCTATGAAGCTTTCTTCTTATATAAAAAAGAGAGACATATTGAAAAGAGGAAAGAGAGAAAAAGGCACCATTTTCCCATGGTAAATAAGAGATTGCTGGGATGCTCATTGTCTGCTTGCCTTGTCATTTTGATTATGGCATAGCTCCTGTATCATGTGCAAGGGGTACCTCGTTGGCGGTTCTCTATGATACACATGTATTTACTATGACAAGAACTTACCGATAACTAAAAAGTTGAGTAGCATGAGGAGCGGCCCTCGTATTCAAGGGACATGAGATTTCCAGTTTATGGTCTGTCAAGCATATAACTCATATTGGACCTCACTTTCACCTTAACCATCTAAATATGCCTATGTTAGGGGCAATGAGAGCTCAAAGCTAATGAGTACCATACTTTCAGCATTTGTAAGCCTTTCAAACTTTTCAAAACCTTTTCACTTCCTTGTTGAGTCACCACTTATTCTATGAGCACCTTCTTGAGAGCATAGTTGACATTCTTAGTGTAATGTTCTTGTCTCAAAACTTGGTTAATTATGTCATGACTTTGATGCTTGTATCTCTGATATCTTTACTTATAGTCTTCACTTGAACTTCAGAGGTTCTTTGGCAATTATGTTTTGCTCCATAATCAAAGGAAAGCGAGATACCACTCTATCATACCTTTTTATGAGCATTGCAATGTTGCTTATGTTTATGTTTCATGCTACTTATTATTATTGAGTTGGAACCTCTTCATAGCTTGCAATAACTATTAAGTATACTTAGTTGCATACTCCTTATTATGAATTTTCTAAGTATCTACTCATGTGCTAAGAATATTTACATCATATGAAGCAAATGTGTTCGTGAAAGTTCTTTTATCGCACTCAGTTTTCAACTTAATTGCTTGAGGACAAGCAATAAACTATGCTTAGGGGGAGTTTATACGTCCAAAACGTATATACTTTCCCGAATACCTTTGCTATTATTTCTCCTCTAAACTTGTGTGATTTGGATACAACTAACACGAACTGACACTGTTTTCAGCAGAATTACCTTCGTGTCTAGTTTTTGTGCAGAAAATCAACTATCAGAAAAAACCCTAGAAAATATGCAAAAAGTCCTTTTTCACCAGAAGACGAGGCGGAGGTGGCCCACGAGGGGCCCACACCCCCTGCTGCGCGGGCCAGCCCAGGTCGCGCCTGGGAGGGGTGTGGCCACCTCGGGCACCCCCTCGGCCTCCCTCTTCGCCTATAAGTTGCCTCTTGACCTAAAAACTCAGAGGGATTCGAGGTTTTTCCAGAAAGAGTTCCGTTGCGCCTCCACCACCAGAAACCGCGATTCGGAACCAGAAACTTTGTTCTGGCACCCTGCCGGGACGGGGAATTTGGAGAGGATCATCGCCATCACCATCAACAATGCCTCTCCACCAACCATCCATGTTTCCCCCATCCATAAGTGAGTAATCCCCCACTGTAGGCTATGTGTATGTTAGGGATTGGATGAGTTCTATCATGTAATCGAATAAGATTGTTAGGGCATGGTGCCTAGTATCTTTGTTAGTGCTATTTGACTTTGTTGCAACTTGTTGTGTTTAATGCTTGCCACTAGGGCCCAAGTGCCATGATCTCAGATCTGAACATTTTATTGATTCATGATGATAGTATTGTTTGTGATCTTATCTGAAAGTTGTGTACATATATCATTGTCCGGATCCAAAGGCCCCGAAGTGACAGAAATTGGGACAACTAGAGGGGATGGCTGTGATATGAGGATCACATGTGTTCACGGAGTGTTAATACTTTGCTCCGGTACTCTATTAAAAGGAGTACCTTAATTTCCAGTAGATTCCCTTGAGGCCCCGCTGCAACAGGCTGGCTGGACAAAAGATGTTGTGCAAGTTCTCATTGCGAGCATGTATGACTATATATGGAACACATGCCTATGATTGTTTAGTACTTGGATGCTTTATTTTATTTATCTGCAATTGCCCTAGATCTTGAAGTTACATGATTAGATTTTTCCATGAAACGCCCGTCCATCCATCCCTATGCCTGCCGCACTCATATCCTACTGTTTGCTACTATTGTTACTATTGCTTTTGTTCTACTGCTGCTATTACTTTTCTATTTCTACTACAGAACTGTTGCTACTGATAAACCGTTGTGAGCAAGACTATTTCTAGGTGTAGCTGAATTGACAACTCAGTTGTTAAGGCTTATAAGTATTCTTTGGATCCCCTTGTGTCGAATCAATAAATTGGGTAATACTACCCTCGAAGACATTTGTGATCCCCTATACTTGTGGGTCATCATCGGGATGCTGGACGTGTATGCGATCACGGATGTGCTGCTAGTTTTTGGTGCTAGACTTCATCATGATCTTGAAATCGACAAGTGTACGACTACATCATCCACGAGAACCAATCTCGTATCATTTTGTCTATCTTTGAGGATAAGTTCTCTATGGATGTATATCCACCTATTGCTTGTATCTAGATAGATAGATCTTGGTGCTTAGTTGTTCATATCGTAGGAATTATTTTGTTTTCTATGTCATGAACCCAACAGGGCTCGCGTGCTGACCAACGTAGTTCCCAACATCCAGGGTCGCCACCTCATTATATAAACTCCACCAATTAAATGGCCCACACCACACACACGAAAAACAGAACAACCATAGGTAATTCAACAACATATTCATGCAACGTCGCAAAAAGGCATGCTTTTTCCTGCGAGGTCCACTAATCTAGCTGGCCATGAACCATGCACAGTAGATCCTGAACACCGGCGACTTTGCAAAGAAGATAAGGGCAAGGGACATGACCAGCGCACATATGTAGTATCCTAGCACCGACGGTGGGTGCCCGCCTCTCCCATCCCAACCATTGTGTCATCATGGTCACCCTTGAACAGTACCATCGAGCTTGAATGTTGTCCCTATATCGAGTTGTTGCTTGGAAGGTCTTGGTGTACCCTCCACCATCCAAAGGGCGTCGTAAGATGCTAGGGGGCACCGGACATGTGCCGCCTAGCACCATGGTCAAGCCCTGCCTCTGCCAATGCTCTAGGTTCGAGATCAGGTTTGCCTCACACGGGAATCGCGGGCAACACTCGAAGAGACCTCACCACCGCGTCCTCGAAGGGAACGTGGGCTTGTCGGCTGGCCATCTACGACGGGGATGAGGAAGATCCGCTATGGCAGTTAGAGTTGGTTGCCTCCCAATTTTCCCCGAGAGGAGTGGTGTCGGGTGCATCCATGTAGTTTAGACAATCCATACGGTGTTAGAGAATCACCAGCCGGCCCCCAAGATCCCTCACCATGATGCCTTTCTTAGAACCGAAAACAAAAAAAATCGCCTAAGAAGCAACTCCCGGAACCAATTTTTGACTAGTGAATGTTGATTTTTCATTCCGCGACTCTAATGCTCACGGAGGCAAGTGGGACTGCCGGCGTAATACAAAACACGAAGTGGCGCACGCGTCATAGCAATAGATAGAAGCCAAATCATCAATGTCGCATTGCTAGGAAAAATCTGCGCCAAGATCCAAAATTCCGCCCGGAGCAACCCAACCAGCTGAAAGAATTGCCTCATGGCCATACGATGCCTCGATATGCTCTTAGAAAAAATCTATTCAAAAGCTTTTTTTTTAACGATAAATGGACAAAAGGCCCTTGAAGCTGCTTAATTATAGGCGGTGGGTATAGTTACAAAGAAATCCCTGCACAAAGGGACCATACAGAAAAGGGATAGCACATTTGCAAAAGGACCCTAACAACATGATAGGAAAGGTGATCCGGTCCTTGCCCTTCTCCACCACATCTGGTCGTTGTCGATGCCCTGGAGCCCGCATCGTCGCCGGGAAACTTGCTGTGAACACCCGGATTTTTAATCCCAGATGCCTGTTATGGCATACATCGCAATCCCATGATTACCATTTTTGCGAGACATAACATATTGGATATTACAGTACATCATCCATTACAAACCATACATAAGGTATTACACAAATAAAGGATCTCATGATCCAGTTCTTAATACAATTCAAGCAGCGAAATAACGTAATAATAACGATAGCGTAGGCGAGGCTCCATCTTCAGGGTCATAGGCAATGCTGACGATGGGAGATGATCCTAGTTGTCGTAACCTTCCTATTTTCCTTCCTCCTGGTAGTCATCCTCATAGTATGGCCACAGGAATATCCAGGGACAAAGCCATGAGTACTCTTTAAGTACTCGCAAACTAATACTAACAAGTGAAGTGGTTTTGGAATAGGAAGTACTAAGCTCTAGGGTTGTTTTGCAAAAAGCCAGATTTATCTCTACTGAGTTCAGAAGCAACAAAACTAGTTGAAGGTTTTATAACACCTAAGTGGGAACTTGAAATTCATTTCACAACTCTGTTGTGGTCAAGTCACAAATCATTTCATAAGTCATTTTGAAAACATCCTGACGATTGAACAGTATGGCCACTCAAGCCCTTAACCACTTGACGCTATTCGAATAGTTTGACACTCTCTAGAGATTGTACACTTTCACAAAAACATTCGATACATCCTAAAGCCGGGAACAATCTGAATTCACCATACTCGATATGGATAATCAATCCTAACCTTTCCATTACACGCCCTAGTATAAACACCTCTCCTGTGAGTTTGGCCTCCCAACCATGACCAACTGTCATCTTGGGTACTGCACAGGTGGACAATTTTCACAAGGTATCCTCATCTTAGAACTTGGCCGCAAGGGAACCCATACTAAAGTATATAAATTTCCAGTCAAGTCCTACCCAAATTTTCGGTATTGTGGTTATACGGTAAAGTTGGAATGGTATCGCATCCAGATAACCATTAGTTTTGTAAAGGGCTAAGGCTCATGCCTTAACATTTTCATCATCAAAATCATTTGGTGTTTAGAAACACATGTCAAAACATTTCAGTAGAATGACTCATCATTCTAAGGTTTTCATAACCATTTTCACCACGTATTCCAATCTAAAGTTGATCAAGTTTTATGCTTAGCACTAGCATATACAACTGGGGGTAAATACTAATGAGGGGTGGTAAAAAAGTGTATCTTATCTAAGTTCAATCTCATGCCTCAGGATGACATCAAGATTATCTAACTTAGGCCAAGTTTTATGCTCTTTATGCTACCTTCCATTAGCTTCCTAGAATATATAAGTCACTAAGTAAACTCTAAGAGAAAGCTTTGACAAAGAAATAAAGTACTAAGCTTGCAAGTAAAACTAGGATTGGGTTTCATCAAATGTATCTAACCAAGCATGCTTAATGCATTGCATAGGTTATCTAACTTTCATAGTTGCAAGTGTTAGCTTGCATAATTTTAGCATAGGCTTGCATCATTGCAAGTATAAGCTTGCTAAGTCAACTTGTATAGGGAGGCTTGCCTTGTGCATAGAAGTGGTTGAAGTTCTCCTCGGCTTCTTCCTCGTAGTATCCTCCTTCCTCCTCGTGTCCTTGGTTAGTACTAGCGTCTACAAATAAATACGAGGTACACAATCACCACACAATACTTAACTATTTCTATTTATGACACAAAGGTTCACACTAGATGATCTAGCATCATCACTATTATCACCAGGATTAAAGCACTTGTCTTATTTATTTTATATTAGAAAAGTAATTTCTACTCATTGAAAAACTACTTAAGATTTAATATCCTCCAACTCAAACATGGGATCATCTTGACACATGTCATCACCACATATTTCAGTACATGGGAATGTGATGTAAAGTGGTGTCACAATTTAATGAGGTTTAATCTTTTTATTTTAATTAACTAAAGTGACTATAAATTCCTATGAGGCATTCTATTATTACTTGATCAATATTTTTGTAAGTAAACCTATATTTTTTTATATATTCTGAAAGGTATGGTTAAATGTGATTTTTGAGAGTTAGAATCAACTCAAAAGCTCTTATGGTTGAATTTTGAAAAATGTTTCAATGCAGAAAAGCTTCTGCATTGTTATTTTTACCATGGGTGATCTATAAATCTAAATGGTTTGAATCCAACGGGCTTGGATTAAGCACTCTAGTACCTTTCTAACAAAATTGGTTTCATTCATTTTAGTTCAGTGAATCGAGCTGGGTTGAATTTTGAATCTAGGTACAGAACTAAGTTTGAAATTAAAAGAATAAACCTAAGTTTGAATTGTTGGGTCGCGCGGGAGTTTTAACTGGGCCGGACCACTACGCACAGCACACGCGCGGGCTGGTTAAGTGAGCGACCGCACTCATCAGTGAATCACCGAGTGGCGAAGTGGTATGGTGAATCTAGGCCGTGTGATCTAGTTCTAATCCTACGGCTCTGGTTCATCGTCCATGTCGAACAACGCCGGTGAGACAGAACCCTAGCACGGCCAGTGGGGGGGTTGTGGGAGGATCACCGGGGCTCCGGCGATAGTCGGCGATGGTGGTGAACAACGAAGTCGACGGAGGCGATTCTCCTGGTACCGGCAGCTCCTCCTGGGGTGGCTCCAATCGACGGCCCCTCTCCTCCTCTGCAGCGGCGAACTCCGGTGACATCCCGGCCACCTGGTGCTCGCCTTGCTCCGGGGGTGAGTGGGTGTGATCAGTGAGAGGTGGGGATTGATATGGTGTGAAGGTTTGAGCTAGGAAGGCCTCTATTTATAGTGGCTGAAAGGGACCGACGGGAGCGGGTGGAGCTCTTCGTGGTCGCCGACACAGCGTGCTAATGGCACGGGCGTGGGTGGAACAAGGTTGGCCACAATCACTGATATAAATAGTGTTTGATGTTTTGTTGTTCGCTGCAAACAAGGTGTTTGATGAAATGGCCAAAAGAAATTCAAATTTGAATTTTGGATTCAAACTTGGTGGGTTTGCTAGGCACATACTAGGGAGTTTCTGGTTAGTTGGATTGGTCAAGGGGCACTGGTTTGGTTGGGTTTTGAAAATGTGTGATCTTTACATATGTTATAGATTCAATTTTGATTTTTCATTTGAATGGGGTTGCTAAATGTTTCTGTAAGTTTGAAAGGTGGGCTTTGATTCAATTTTACTTGGTCTTGCAAGGGGTGAAAAGAAATTGAGAAGTTTCTGTTTGAAATCTTGGACTAGAAACACTCAAAGTGACCTAGTGAGCAAGATTTGCAAAAATGACCATTTGCCTTATTTAATTTTTTTTGATTTTCTCTTGATTTGTTTCTGCTTGGAAATGTTTTAGATGATGTTATTTTCATCCTTAAACCATTTCTTGCTATTTAGGTTAATCACACAAGTCCATTCATGCATTCAATCAATACTCACATACACACATGCATTCATTTGGTTTTTATTTAATCAAAGTTTTTGTTAACCCTAATTTTAGTGATTAGAATTTATTATCAATGTTCAACATTTTTGGGATGTTACAAACCTTCCCTCCTTAAACAAAATCTCGTCCCGAGATTTGAGAAAGAAGAAAAAAGATTACCTAGGATTTAAAGAGATCGGGAAATTTCGTCCTTATGTGATCTTCTCGCTCCCAGGTTGCTTCTTCTACAGTGTGGTTGCTCCACTGAATCTTGAGAAACTTGATGCTTCGGGTTCTGGTGGTCCTGAAAGATTCCTCCAAAATACGGATGGGTACATCGGGATATGTCAGGTCATCGTTGATCTCTATGGTGCGGTGATCAATGTTCTTGAAAACTTCAGTCTTCTCCAGAACTTCAAGGCATTTGCAAAGTAACGATATATGGAACACATTATGCACGGCTTAGATTTCCTCTGGAAGTTCCAATTGATACGACACTTCTCCTTGACGGTTCAGAATTTTGAAAGGTCCGATATATCTGGGGGCTAACTTTCCTTTGAGCTGGAAACGCTGCATTCCCTTCAAAGGCGACACTTTGAGATACACAAAATCTCCGATATTGAAGGCGAGGTCTCGACGTCTCTTGTCGGCATAACTCTTCTGTCTGGATTGGGCGGTCTTGAGGTGCTCACGAATCTTGTGAACTTTCTCTTCTACTTCTCGTAGGATGTCAGGTCCAAAAATTTGACTCTCTCCTACTTCTGACCAATTCAAAGGGGTACGACACTTCCTTCCATACAATTCAAATGGGGCCATTTGCAAAATAGCTTGATAACTGTTGTTGTATGAAAATTTTGCGAAAGGCAGACAATCTTACCATTTAGATCCATACTCTAGCACACATGCTCTCAACATATCTTCGAGTATTTGGTTTACTCGCTCCGTTTGTCCATCAGTCTGAGGGTGATATGTTGTGCTGAAATCTAGTCGGGTTCCCAATCCTTCTTGGACTTTCTTTCAGAATCTCGAGGTAAACTGGGTTCCTCGATCTGATACGATGTTCTTGGGGACTCCGTGCAAACTGACGATTCTAGCGATGTATAACTCCGCTAGCTTAGAACTCTGGTAGGTGGTCTTGACTGGTAAGAAATGGGCTACTTTGGACAATCTGTCAACTATGACCCAAATAGAGTCATTTCCCCTACTAGAAGTAGGCAATCCGGTGATAAAGTCCATTCCGACAGAATCCCATTTCCATTCCGGAATCTGCAATGGTTGCAACTGTCCTACTGGTATTTGATGTCCCGCCTTAACTCTCTGACAAATATCACACTTGGCGATATAGCTTCCGATTTCTGTCTTCATCTTATTCCACCAAAATTGCTCCTTCAAGTCCTGATACATCTTTGTTCCTCCGGGGTGGATATACTAAAGAGTATCATGGGCCTCCTTCAAAATAACTTCTTTCAACTCCGAATCTGCTGGTACATAGAGACGTCCTTTGTACCACAGAACTCCTTCTTCATCCTCGGTGAATCCGGGTACTTTGCCTGTACCGATACGATGTTTGATTCCGTCGATACTAGCATTTCCTTTCTACGCCTCCTTGATCTGACTGATCAAAGTGGGTTGAAGTTCTATGCTAGCCAAAAATCCTTCACTTACTAATTCCATTCTAAAATCTTCCATCTCCTTGTGCAAACTTGGTTGTTCCTTCAGAATCATGGAGTTCAAGCGGCATGGCAATCTGCTAAGGGCATCTGCTGCCACATTGGCTTTACTGAGGTGATAGTGAATGTCCAGATCATAGTCCTTGATTAGCTCAATCCATATTATCTGCCTCATATTCAGCTCCTTCTGAGTCAATATATACTTCAGGCTTTTGTGATCCGAATAAATCTCACAACGATTACCCATAAGGTAATGCCTCCATGTCTTCAGGGCTAGAACTACGGCTTCTAGTTCAAGGTCATGGGTTGAATAATTCTGCTCATGCTACTTCAGTTGTCGGGATAGATAAGATATAACATTTCCTTCTTGCATCAACACACATCCGAGACCAATCTTGGATGCGTCACAATACACATCAAAGGGCTTCATGATATCCGGCATGATCAAGATGGGGGCTGAAATCAATCTCCTCTTGAGTTCTTGTAAACTCGCTTCACATTTGTCCCTCCATTCAAACTTCTTGTCCTTGTTCAGCAATTGGGTCATGGGTCTTGCGATACTCGAGAATCCTTCTACAAACTTGCGGTAGTATCCCGCTAATCCGAGAAATGCACGAACTTGGGTTTGAGTGGTTGGGGCTTGCCAATCTTCAACATCCTTCACCTTTGCAGGGTCAACGGCAATTCCTCCGGCTGATACAATATGTATGAGGAATCCTAACTCCTGTAACCAGAATTCACATTTGCTAAACTTGGCATACAACTGATGCTCCCTAAGAGTTCCAAGGATGATTCTGAGGTGTAGCTCATGTTCTTCTTCTGATTTGGAATAAATTCGAATGTCATCGATGAAAACAACGACAAACTTATCCAGTAAGTCCATAAAAATCTTATTCATGAGGTTCATGAAATAAGCAAGGGAATTGGTTAATCCAAAAGACATGACAGTATACTCATACAATCCATATCTGGTGGTAAAGGCAGTATTTGTAATATCCTATGCGCTAATCTTGAGTTGATGATAGCCAGTTCTAAGATCAATCTTAGAAAACACTTTGGCACTAGTCAACTGGTCAAACAGGTCTATATCTTGGGCAACGAGTACTTGTTCTTGATGGTGACATCATTCAACTTCCGATAATCCATACACAAACGGTTACCTCCATCTTTCTTATCCACAAATAAAATAGGTGATCTCCATGGCGAAGCACTTGGTTGAATCAATCCAATTTCTAGCATAGCATCCAGTTGCTTCTTCAGTTCCACTAGTTCAGACGGGTTCATACTATATGGTATCTGGGCTATGGGTTCGGTTCCAGGTATTAGTTCAATGATAAACTCGATATCTCGATCTAGGGCATACCGGGCAAAACAACTGGAAATACATCGGGGTATTCACAGACTATCTGGACTTGGTCAATTGTTGGCTGGGCTATACTCTTGTTGCACTTGAATTGACGGGGAAAGGTTTCAGATACATGCTCGACTGATATTCCGGCTGTACTGGTCATTGTTATGGCTTTCTTGGCATAGTCGATTAATCCTTTGTGTTTGGACATCCAATCCATTCCTGGTACTACTTCCAAACCTTTAGTTCCAAGTACTATTAGATTATCATAAAAATCTAAGCCATGGATTCGGATAGGGACGGCTTTGCAAATTTGTCTATCTTTGGTGGTTGAACTAGGTATTTGAACAATCGTAACATGCTTCAATTTGGTTGATTGAATCTTACTAGTACATGAAAATTCTTTAGTAACAAATGAGTGCAATGCTCCAGAATCAAACAACACTCTTGCAAGTACTGAGTTAACAGAAAACATACCCAGCACGACATCTGGCGCTTCTTGGGCTTCATCAGCATGCATGAGAAACAACGATTGAGCAAGTTTCCTGGGGAAAACCTTCTTCCGGGCAAAACACGACGCTGCTGCTAAGATGGGTCATTTGAATTGGGGGCTACGGCAATCTTCTTAGGGCACTCATTAGAATAGTGACCTTTGATTCCACATTCATAACAAGTGACCTAAGACTTGTACTTTGCTACAACAGGCACAACATGGTGGTTGAACAATCGTAACATGCTTCAATTTGGTTGATTGAATCTTACTAGTGCATGAAAATTCTTCAGTAACAAATGAGTGCGATGCTCTAGAATCAAACAACACTCTTGCAAGTACTGAGTTAACAGAAAACATACCCAGCACAACATCTGGCGCTTCTTAGGCTTCATCAGCATGCATGGGAAACAACGATTGAGCAAGTTTCCTGGGGCAAACCTTCTTCCGGGCTAAACACGACACTGCTGCTAAGATGGGTCATTTGCATTGGGGGCTACGGCAATCTTCTTGGGGCACTCATTAGAATAGTGACCTTTGATTCCACATTCATAACAAGTGACCTAAGACTTGTCCTTTGCTACAACAGGCACAACATTGCTTCCAGTCCTTGGGGCAGTGTTGGTGTTGGTGGCGACATTGTTCTTATTGAACTTGGGCGGAGCATGATTGAAATTGCTGGGGTTGCCGGGGTTGCTGTGATTTCCTCCGGGCCTTGGGTTTCCACGGTTGGGATAGGTGGGACGGTTCAACGGGAGTCTGTTGGTTCTTGGGGAAAATCCTGGAGATGGGTTGGGGCGATACTTTGGTGTATGGTGGGTTCCTGGTTGATGCATCATGCGACGCTTGCGGTTCTCATTAGTTTGGTTGATCTTTCCTTCCATGTGAATGGCAGAGTCAACTAAGGCTTCAATATCAGCAAAGGGGATATTGACTAACACTGTCTGCATCTCATCGTGCAAACCATTCAGGAATCTCTCCTTCTTCTTGGCTTGATGTCATCTCATCGGTGCATACCTAGCCAATGACAATAATTTGTCACGGTATTCAACTACAGTCATCCTCCCTTGCTTCAGTTCCTTGAATTCATCTCTCATCCTCTTGATCAAACCCGGTGGCACAAGGGTTCTGATGAACTTTACTTTGGACTCTTCCCAAGTCATCATCATCTGCGGTCATTGCCTAACGCTGTTCCACCATGCTATTGCATATCCGGCCAGATAGTCGGTGGCAAACAATACCTTCTCTTTAGCTTCCACTCCTGCAACTTCCAGATTGTTTTCCATGGATTGCAACCAATCATTTGCATCTAGGGGCTCTTCTGACTTAGTGAAAACGGGTGGATTGGTGTTCTGGAAATTCTTGAGCTTAGATCCATGGTTGTCCTGATGTCCATGGCCTTGATTGTTGTTGGCCATCTGAGCGATGTGTTGAAGGATGGCTAAGTTAGCTTGACGTTCGGCTCTTTTAGCTTCATGGTCAGAAACCAACATTTGCAAGATCTGCAACATCGGATTCGGGGATGAACTACTTCCTCCACGAGGCATCTGAAGATTGAGATAGATCATGGGAAAAGAGGGAAATTGCTAAGGTTCAGGGGTTTTGGGTTTGAAAAGTTTTCAAAGTTTGACTCAGATTTTTCTTGCAACTTTCTTAAATTCATTCATTCATAGCACACGATACAAACACACACCACAACAAAGGAGAACGGATGGTTTTAATAACCATTCTGGGAAACTACAATACAGTGGGACCGAATACAACTCACTAACGCTTATTCTCAAGTGCTATTACTCCTCGGAGTCGGTATCCTCATCATCTTCATCTTCATCATCATCATCGATGAAGGCGAAGTCATCCTCATCGGTGAAGAAGTCCATGGCCTGATCCTCCAGAAAGTCATCATCGTCACTGAGATAGGAGTAGAGGTCTCCACGAAAGTCTTCCCCTGCATTCTCCCTTTCCTCCAACTACATATCCCTCTCGTGGATAGTATCCTCCAACTCTGTGATCCGGTGGCGAAGACGGGCAATGATGCGCTCCTTCTTGTGGAGCTAACGGC
The DNA here is from genome assembly GCA_030063025.1 of Avena longiglumis. Lineage (NCBI taxonomy): Eukaryota > Viridiplantae > Streptophyta > Magnoliopsida > Poales > Poaceae > Avena > Avena longiglumis. Next base: position 572,534,730 of record CP125973.1, read on the forward strand.
GATGAGACTGGCGATCCTTCACTAGCATGGCAATGGTCCGATCCTTCTTGGCGGCGATGGCATACTTGTGGTTGGCGTAGGAGCGGGCATTGTCCAACTCCTTCTGGTGGCCATACATCATGAAGCTGAGGTGGTCCAATTGAGTCTTCAGCTCATGGTGATATGGGGCCTCCAGTGGCTGTCCCATAACATCACGCCTTGGGTAGAACTCAAAACGGTTACCCTTAATATGATTGATACTCTGCCCACACAAACGGACAAGAGCTTCCTGCATTGCTCTAGCAAGTCCATCGAGCCAGTTGTCCTCTCTAAGGGTGAACTGAATTCCCTCCGTGGTGGGGGTTTCAATCTTTCCTCGGAGACTTGCAACAACTAACCACTGCAAATACTCTCCTTCTTGATCATTGAGCTGGGCTCCGAAGAATTCAGGGTGCGGACGCTCTAGCATCTCTGACAGCTGGTCCAAATCACGCTCAAAGATGAGGTCTCCTCCATTCCCCAACTGATAAAACTTGTTGTACTTCGCATCCATCTATAAGAATATAGGATGAGTAAGTTAGTAGAGTGATCAAGTGTGTCAAATTTTATGTAAGTTTGCAAGACTTTTTGAGGAACATGAATTTTCATGAAAGAGTCTAAGTGATAAGAATGAGAATAAGTTTTCATAAATACTCACTTCCTTGATTTTGAAACTAAGTTTTTGATTCAAAACGTCCATTCTAAACTAGGGTCTCCTATGGTCAGAATGGATCTCATACCAACTTGTCAACACCCGGATTTTTAATCCAAGATGCCTGCTATGCCATACATCGCAATCCCAGGATTACCATTTTTGCGAGACATAACAGATTGGATATCACAGTACATCATCCATTACAAACCATACATAAGGTCTTACACAAATAAAGGATCTCATGATCCAGTTCTTAATACAATTCAAGCAGCGAAATAACGTAATAATAATGATAACGTAGGCGCGGCTCCATCTTCAGCAGGCAATGCTGACGATGGGAGATGATCCTAGTTGTCGTAACCTTCGTGCTGTCCTTCCTCCCGGTAGTCCTCCTCATAGTCTGGCCATGGGAATAGCCAGGGACAATGCCATGAGTACTCTTTAAGTACTCGCAAACTTATACTAACAAGTGAAGTGGTTTTGGAATAGGAAATACTAAGCTCTAGTTTTTTTTTGAAAAAAGCCAGATTTATCTCTACTAATTTCAGAAGCAATAAAACTAGTTGAAGGTTTTATAACACCTAAGTGGGAACTTCAATTTCATGTCACAACTCTGTTGTGGTCAAGTCAAGTCACAAATCATTTCATAAGTCATTTTGAAAACATCTGACGACGGAATAGTATGGCCACTCCAATTCTCCATAACCACGGACGTGGCTATTCGAATAGTTTGACACTCTGCAGAGATTGTACACTTTCACCACAACATTCGATACATCCATCAGGAACAATCCTGAATTCACCATACTCAATATGCGGATAATCAATCCTAACCTTTCCATTACACGCCCTAGTATAGGCACCTCTCCTGTGAGTTTGGCCTTCCAACCATGACCAACTGTCATCTTGGGTACTGCATAGGTGTACAATCTTCACAAGGTAGCCTCAGCTCAGACCTTGGCCGCAAGGGAACCCATACTATGGTATATAAATTTCCAGTCAAGCCCTATCCAAATTTCGGGTATTGTGGTCGTACGGTAAAGTTAGAATGGTATCGCATCCAGACAACCATCAGTTTTGTAAAGGGCTAAGGCTCATGCCTTAACATTTTCATCATCAAAATCATTTGGTGTTCGGAAACACATGTCAAAACATTTCAGTAGAATAACTCATCATTCTAAGGTCTTCATAACAATTTTCACCAAGTATTCCCATCTAAAGTTGATCAAGTTTTATGCTTAGCACTAGCATCTACAAGTGGGGGTAAATACTAATGAGGGGTGGTAAACAAGTATATCTTATCTAAGTTCAATCTCATGCCTCAGGATGACATCACGATTATCTAACTTAGGCCAAGTTTTATGCTCTTTATGCTACCTTCCGATAGCTTCCTAGAATATATGAGTCACTAAGTAAACTCTAAGAGAAAGCTTTGACAAAGAAATAAAGTACTAAGCTTGCACGTAAAACTAGGATTGGGTATCATCAAATGTATCTAACCAAGCATGCTTAATGCATTGCATAGGTTATCTAACTTGCATAGTTGCAAGTGTTAGCTTGCATAATTTTAGCATAGGCTTGCATCATTGTAGGTATAATCTTGCTAAGTCAACTTTTATAGGGAGGCTTGCCTTGTGCAGAGAAGTGGTTGAAGTTCTCCTCGGCTTCTTCCTCGTAGTATCCTCATTCCTCCTCGTATCCTTGGTCGGTACTAGCGTCTATAAATAAATACAAGGTACACAATCACCACCCAATACTTAACTATTTCTATTTATCACACAAAGTTTCACACTAGATGATCTAGCATCATCACTATTATCAAAAGGATTAAAGCACTTGTCTTATTTTATTTTATTTTAGAAAAGTAATTTCTACTCATTGAAAAACTACTTAATATTTAATATCCTCCAACTCAAACAAGGGATCATGTTGACACATGTCATCCCCACATATTTCAGTACATGGGAATGTGATTTAAAGTGGTGTCACAATTTAATAAGGTTTAACCTTTTTATTTTAATTAACTAAAGTTACTAGAAATTCCTATGAGGCATTCTTTTATTACTTGATCATTATTTTTGTAACTAAACCTATATATTTTTATATATTCTGAAAGGTATGGTTAAATGTGATTTTTGAGAGTTGGAATCAACTCAAAAGATCTTATGGTTGAATTTTGAAAAATATTTGAATGCAGAAAAGCTTCAGCCTTGTTATTTTTACCATGGTTGATCTATAAATCTAAATGGTTTGAATCCAACTGGCTTGGATTAAGCACTCCAGTACCTTTCTAACAAAATTGGTTTCATGCATTTTAGTTCAGTGAATCGAGTTGGGTTGAATTTAGAATCTAGGTACAGTACTGAGATTGAAATTAAAAGAATAAACCTAAGTTTGAATTGTTGGGTCGCGCGGGAGGTTTAACTAGGCCGGTCCACTACACACAGCGCGCACGGGCTGGTTAAATGAGTGACCCCACTCATCAATGAGATAGAGAGTGGCGAAGCGGTATGGGTGAATCTAGGCCGTGCGATCTAGTTCTAATCCTACGGTTCTGGTTCAGCGTCCACGTAGAACAACGCCGGCGAGACAGAACCCTAGCACGGCCACTAGGGGTCGTGGGAGGCTTACCGGGGCTCCGGCGATAGTCGGCGATGGGGGCAAACGACGAAGTCGATGACGACGATTCTCCTGGTATCAGCAGCTCCTCCTGCGGCGGCTCCAATCGACGACGCCTCTCCTCCTCTGCAGCGCCGAACTCCAGTGAAATTCTGGCCACCTGGTGCTCGCCTTGCTCCGGGGGTGAGTGGGTGTGATTAGTGAGAGGCGGGGAGTGATATGGTGTGAAGGGTTTGAGCTGGGAAGGCCTCTATTTATAGTGGCTGAAGGGGACCGACGGGCGCAGGTGGAGCTCATCGTGGTCGTCGGCACAGCGTGCTAATGGCATGGGCGACGATAGGGGGCGGTGCGTTGCCTCATGGCGAAGCTCAACGGCATGGTCACGCGGCGTGGGGCGATGCTGAACGGTCAGAACGTCGCGACGCTCTGGGTGGGTCCAACGGCAAGTTTAATGGCGCACAGCGTGCATGGTCCGCGCGGCAACGAACGGGGCTGTCTGGCGGGTTACTAGTCTTGGGATCACGTGAAAGCGGCGAGGCGTGCGATGCGTGGGTTGATGTCGCGGCGTTTCTAGGCGCGCTCTCGCTCGCCTACGTAGAGACTAGACACATGAGCTTGATGTGGTCTGTGGCAAGGCTCGGGCTTGGACAGGGGTGGCGGTGGGCGGTGTTGTGTCCTGCACAAGGTTGGCGAGGCTAGTGCTTCCTCTAGCTCGCTGGCGACATGGGGGTGGCAATGGTGCTCTCGGCATGGTCACCATTGATGGCTATGCTTTCTCACAGTGGTGCTAAGGATTGTTAAAGAGGCTAGATGATCTACTAAGAGCTTGCTGCAACCAGAGAGGGAACAAGGTTGGCCACAATCACTTCTACAAATAGTGTTTGATGTTTTGTTGTTTGCTGCAAACAAGGTGTTTGATGAAATGGCCGAAAGAAATTCAAATTTGAATTTTGGATTCAAACTTGGTGGATTTGCTAGACACATACTAGGGAGTTTCTGGTTAGTTGGATTGGTCAAGGGGCACTGGTTTGGTTGGGTTTTGAAAATGTGTGATCTTCACATATGTTATAGATTCAATTTTGAATTGTCATTTGAATGGGGTTGCTAAATGTTTATGTAAGTTTGAAATGTGGGCTTTGATTCACTTTTACTTGGTCTTGCAAGGGGTGAAAAGAAATGGAAAAGTTTCTATTTAAAATCTTGGACTAGAAACACTCAAAGTGACCTAGTGAGCAAGATTTGCAAAAATGACCATTTGCCTTATTTAATTTATTTTTGATTTTCTCTTGATTTGTTTCTGCTTGGAAATGTTTTAGATGATGTTATTTTCATCCTTAAACCATTTTTTGATATTTAGGTTAATCACACAAGTCCATTCATGCATTCATTCAATCCTTACATACACTCATGCATTCATTTGGTTTCTATTTAATCAAAGTTTTTGTTAACCCTAATTTTAGTGATTAGAATTGATAATCAATGTTCAACATTTTTGGGATGTTACACTTGCCACTTGGGGCGATGCCGGCTTTGGACCACACACAGGGCGACGAATTGATTCCGCCTCTCGCAGAAGATCATGCTCGGCTTCATCCGAGCGGAGATGTGGCCCTTCTTGCCATAGATAACGCGAGCACATCCTTGCCGACATTGAAGAAGAATGGGGGTCGCAGCTTCACGGATTGCAGCACCATGGTGCTGCAAGCTTGGCATAACAACATGCCGGCTCCAGGTCGCACCGCCCCAGCTCTCCTCACCACCACGGCCGGCCAGAGAGGAGCAGTGAAAACCCGAATCAAGCTTGTGCAGGCCAAGGAAACTGACCTTATGGATGGGGCCTCCCGCTGAAACAGGCTCACCAGGGGAGCACTACTGGCGAGCGAATCGGCCTAAAGTTGATGACGGATCGGCAAGAACGCACCGGGGACCCCGACCACCTCACGAATCCTTGACCACCCAAGACGGCCTCCTCCTCACCACCGCGTTGGCGGGAAGAGAAAAGAACCGAATCGCAAGATCGAGAGGCAGCAGCACTTTATTCAATTGTCCTCCATCCGCGACAGTAGCCTAAGAAAACTCCAACCATTGGAGGTTGCTCGTCCACCACGAGAACAGCCGGCCGACGCCATGCAGGAGCGCCGGAGGGGACAACACCAACTACATCTCGCCAAACGCTACATGGGAAGACACAAGACCTAACCCTAACCGTACGACACCTACGGCGAGAACCTAGACCGGGGTGGGGGGTGTGGGGGTTTGCTCACCGCCCGGGAGAGGACTCAGCTGCAGTAGGGAGCGGAGAAGCGGAGAGAGGAGGTTCAAAAGCATTATTGAGCGGTCGTGCGACGTGCTGGGAAAGTCGGCTGGATTCCAAGCTTTTAAAAGAGCTGACGCAGCTATGCTGCTTGTGAGTCACTGGTGAATGGTGATGTTGTTTATTGTGTTGTGGGTCCGCTTCCCCGTCTCTCCTCACTGCTCACTACAACCGGTGTGTCTCCAACCATTGCAAACTGTTCCTACACCAAGAAGCGGCCGGGCAACCCCAGAGCAGAGCTTGCAAGTACACTGGTTTTGCGGCCATGGCCACCGCTGCTGTACTTTCCGTGAGCACGGCGGACGCCGGATCCGTGGGAATCGCCCTCCCAGCCGGCGCAGGCCCCCCCGTGGGAGGGATTGTTGTTAACTCCAGCCTCGCTGGGTCCGTGAAGTCCACCGGCACCACCGGTGCTTCCGACGAGCCCAGTATCGGTTGGGGGGCCGTTGAGGCCAACTGCGCCGCTACCGGCGGTTATGTGGTGATCACCAGCGGAGCAGGGGCGGTTCACATCGACGGCCCCGTTAGGAAGGTGGACACACGCAACTCAGGCTCTGTTAAAATCGGTTTCGCCGCCGCACAGCTGCCCATGCCAGCCACCGGCGCTGGCGCTGGTGGAAACGGGCAGGAGGACGCCAAGGTGTCTTGGAAGGTGGCTGCGGCCGCCGCCTCCGCTGCCGCCCTCGACCTTTTCGATCTCGCCCATGGAGACAAGCTCCGTGCCTTCCTCGTCGTCGTCGCTGGCGCGGCGGAGATGCACGGGCGTGGCGCTATTGGGAGGAGAATCCTCTACCCGTCCTTTGTTGTGCTCCTCGTCGGCATCTCGGTCAAACACTCCGCCTGGATCTTCAACAATTTGTCAATGAAGTGAATCTACTTCTTCATGGCCTCGAATTGTCCTCGTTGACTCCAGCAAATTTATTACTAGTGCACCGGTATTGCTTTTTTTACACATTCATATCGGTAGTTTTCTTTTACGTAATCTTTATCCCGCAAGATTTGTGAAATCATTACCGCTAGACTATCGTCAGTTGGTTGTCCTCGAAAACTACTTTTCTGCAGAGTCATCAACCGAATCAGCCAAGAAAGTGGCAGGTGTATGGCTATGGCTATGTACTCGGAATGACCGCTTTGGTCCTGGTCCCGCCCGCGTGCTGCTTGTTCCCTTTCTGCACTTGAACCTCTACGGAGGGAGTATTTTCAAACTTTAAAAGTTTGAATTGAATGCTTCAAAAATTCTTGTATGTTTTTTGAAACAAAACAAAGAAAATAAAAGAGAAGTACATAGATGGAATGTTTATTAGCAGGAAACAGGCACAAGTATCCCCGGTGACCGTCATGGAACACGACCGTTGCGAGGCGCACTCGGCTATCCTAGCTAGCCACTAACGCGCACACACCACTGTCGGAGCGGCATCGCGAAGCTCAAGTCGGCCTATCTATGTATGAGCGCCAACCGGATGACTCCTCGCATGGAGGCCGACAACTCCGATTCTGATGACTAGCGTCGTGGTGGTTAGAGGCAGGAAGCCACCCGTCCCAAATAGCCGCCGTCAGCGCTCATTTTGACATCACTCACATGAGGAGACATTGTGGGTGCAGAAGCAAGCGATTTACCGATGTCGAAATGAGCGCAAACGACGGCTATTTGGGAGGGGTGGAGGTGCTGAGCAAGGAAAACACATCGATAAAGTGAGAAGAATGGGATGTGCCCCGGCAGGTGCCTTCCTGGTTCTTTCCCACACCAAAGTCGTCAGCAGCTTGTGTCCAACGCGCCCGTAAGGAGCCTTGTCGTGACGGGGTTGACCTCGACATGCTGGTGACGAGGTTTAATCTCGTCAATGCCCATTATTATGGACTTGGGTTTTGGAGAAGATGGGGATGCTGAAGATCGCGGAACGGTTAACAAACAAGCAACACGGACACGAGGTTTACCAGTTCAGCCCGGAGGAAAAAACCCTACTCCCGCTTGTCGCTCTTGATTACTGGCAGCAAAGTTACAGGTCTTGCAGATGCAATCTGGCGTGGAGGTGTGTATACGGTGGTATGCGAGAGGTTGTAAGAGAGCTTTCTCGTCGTGCCCTCCTGGCCTTTAAATAGAGGTAGGCAGGTCCCAGGCACAGATCGAGTCAGTTACATGTTTTAGGGTTTACCCCTTTGTATTTTCTATCTACTTTAGTCTTGCTCTCCAAGGATCCGAAGGAGGCGTCATGGGACCTGGCCACCCGAAAGTCTTCATGGGCCAGCATATATTTGTCATGTGCCTTCCTTTGGCTGGACAAGGTATGCTAAGGTCGTGTACCCGTAGGGTATAACCATGTCAGCTGGGCACGCTATTGAGCCGCTCCGGACAGAAACAGTCCTTGAACACATGGCTTAGCGCTATTTTCTGTTGCTCCCAATAGTCAGGCGCGCACAACCACTAGAGTTCGACACCAGAAAGTTACCAACACGCACACACAACTATCGTCTGCTGACGCGACAGCCGATTGCCCCAAAATGCTGCCGCGGCAGAACCCGCTGCCTCGCCACGTGGAGGACTTTAGTCCCGGTCACATGTCTGGCTCCATGGCGGCGGGAGTCAGTGGGATTCAATCACGACGTATCGGGTGGCTTCCTGCCGCTAACCACCACAACGCTCGTCATCAGAACCGGAGTTGTTGGCCTCCACGCGAGGAGTGATCCGGTTGGCGCTTGTACATAGATAGGCCGACTTGAGCTTCGTGATGCGCTCCGGCGGTGCGTGCGTGCGTGCGTGCGTGCGTGCGTGCGTGCGTGCGTGGCTAGCTAGGATGGCCGAGTGCTTCTCGTGACGGTCGTGTTCCATGACGGTCATGGAGGATACTTGTGCCGGTTTCCTGCTAATAGACCTACCATCTATGTATTTCTGTTTTATTTTTTGTCTTGTTTCAAAAAACATACAAGAATTTTTGAAGCATTAAATTCAAACGTTTGAAGTTCGAAAATACTCCCTCCGTCTTAAAATAGTCTAAGTATATCAAAATTTGGATGAATCTATATACTAAATAGTGTCTAAATTAATCTAAGTTTTAACAAATTTGAGATATTTATTTTGAGACAGAGGGAATAGAAAAATTTAAAGGCTACGGGTTGCCCAGGTTCCATTAGGTCTAACCGTACTTATATAGCTTAAAATTAGCTGGAAAATTAGCACCCAAATCAACAAAAAGTACACCACAAAAATCTGCATGCGAGTGCATGCGCGCGCACCAACTTGTACAACGTCGCGTCGCTCCTTGTCTCGCAAGCGACAGCAGGCAGGAATCCTTTCCGCCGGCGGGAAGCTCACTTTCGCAATGCGTCGGCATGGCCAGCCACATCCCGTTGCTGCCGAAGGCGGGAAGGCCCTTCCGTCTGTCTCCGTGGCAGAATGTCTGCTCCGTCACGCACAGTGGCAGGAGGCGTCACGTGAGACCTTTTCCACATCCAGCCAGAGTATTTTTGCCAGTCGATTTGGATAGGGGGCAGTTTTGGCTATGTCAATTGGCAGATGGGTATATTTGTAAAAAAGTTGCAAGTTGGCTATTGTCATGTCATCAAAAGCTACTCGTTTGTATAATAGCGTTGGTTATAAGGTTAGCTACTAAATTAGTACTAGTGGCTATTTTCTTTTTTTTTTCTCTTTTTCCTCATTTAATGTGCCTAGGAACAAGTGTAGAGCTGGCTCTTACTACATGAGAACCAACAACTTGTATTTTTGTTTATCTCTCTCCTTTACATAGAAAAAAATGCCTAGTTAGCAGCCTTATAGTTCATTATTGTACTTGCTCTGAGGCTAGTCATGATCGTAACCAGGAGTAACTTAAATTAGTGACATATACAAGTTATTAATTTAAGTTACTACTTTCATAATGCATGGAGTAGTAACATACTCAGGCCTATTCAGTTTATCTAGATTTACATTTTTTTAAGATGTATATATTAATATAGTGAAGATATGGATTACATCTAGTTTCTGTAATAACGCATTATCCAATTGAAGCAATTAAACTAAGCACCGTTCTCTAAAAAACAGAAATCAGCACCATGCGGACTTTTTTTTGTTGCCAGCAAAATATTTATTTATTTCTAAGTTGTATTTGCGGTTTAAAGATTAACCAATGACCTTCTCACTTCCATCATAGAGAGGAAGACCTGCCTAGCCTCCTCAGTCATCTGCCTAGCCTCCTCAGTCATCTGCCATCATAGAGAGAGGAAGACCTGCCTCGTCCTCTCACCTTTGTCGCAATTCCCCGGCCGAGCTCCCAGGAGCGCCACCACGAGCACCCGCACCGCCTCTTGCTCCGACACCCGTTCTCCCCTTCAAGACCGTAGCAAAGACCACCCAGCGCCCTTGCGCCAAGACCGATGACACCTTCTCATCCTAGCGGCAACGGAACAAGGTGAGTTCAATTCGATAGATCCCCATTTTTATTTAAAGCTCGTCAATATTCAATATTGAAAATGATGATTCTTTGTAGCAAGGTGAAGATGAAAGAAGAAGCTACATGGTCAGAGGACGAGGACAATGATTTCTACCTCGTGTGGCATCATCAAACTATTGTTTGAGCCGAACAATCAAATTCCTACAATTTCGGAAAAAAATACATAGCAATTTCAATAAAAAAACTAGTGGAGAATCTAGGTCGTTAATATCGATTATCAGTAGGTGGAACATGCTAGTAGTGTGCTCTAATACGCGCGTCTAAAATCTATGATTATGTTTATCGGGTATGTAGGTGGAACAAGGTAGTATGCGCAAAATAATGCTTTTAATGTATTCATATGCTTAATTTTGTAAGTTTTAATAAAAACTATTTTTGCTCCTCTAAGTTATTGTTCTGGGCACGTAAAATTTAGAAAAGCAAATATAGAAAGTTAAGAAAATTCGACAATATATAGTTCTAAAAAAAAGGGTTAGAGATGCTTAGGATGCTACCTCGTTCGTGCAGCAGCATATTCGATCGACTGCCTCGCAGAACCAGTGCACGCGGCTTCCCCGCGGCTACGTCACGAAAGCTACAGGATTCTACGCATCTGTCTAACAGCTGGACAGATGGCCCATAAGATTCTCACTGTCTCCTTTGTACGGTTAAGTTAATCATATACCCACTGAGAAGCGGCAAAACCAAGTTTGATCCAAACGACCGACCAGAACGATCAGTTTCTGTAGTTTGGGTCAGCCTGCGGTCCACGACTCGTATGACTTATCGTTTGTTGGCGATTAATTGAAACTATCAAATTTACAGGAATTAACTATCAAATAATATGACAGACGCGTGTCATCACCAGCTATGGCTAGTGGATCTGAAATGTGCAAAAGGGGCCAATGTCATACACACTGGCATTCACTGTCGGCATTTCCAATCAGGCATCGTGAAATCCGAATGGTTTGCTGCCTCCTCGCGACCCAAGCTCGCGATCGGGGTCGGCGATGCTATCCACCAGGTCGGTGAGCATGATGGAATTCTCCTCGACCATGATCTTGGCTTCCGTCCGCTAGGCGTGGGACGGAGCTGGTAGAGAGGACGTGTCGGCCATGGCCAGGCCGGGAAGAGCGATTACGCCATCAAAAGTGACGGTGCCGCTGAAAGCGGTGTCATCGCCTCCTGCTTGATCATGTTGACGGCGTACTTGGCGGCATTCACTGCCAGCTCGTTGGTGTCGTTGTTCTGGTTGGCGAGGAAGCGCTCGTTATCCTCCCGCGCTCCTTGTCAAGCTTGGCAGCGGCAAGTCGAGCTCTCGCCGTCCAGCGCACTTGCGTGTCTCAACTTTCCTCTCCTCCGTCGTCAGGTCCTTGGCGAGTTTCTTCGGCCGGCCGCGCTTCTTGGTGGCGGGAACGCCGAAGGGCGTATCATCAGCCATGGCGGCGGGATCCATCGTCTTCCCTCCAGTGGAAATTTGGTAGAGGTTTTTTTGGATGGAGAAGTGGAGTGGTTTATGTGCCATTGGCGAGAGGGACCGCCAAATGTAAAGGGAGGACGTGCGAGGAAAAGCGCGTTGTCCGAGCCGACCCAAGCGAGGCCTAAATTTGATGCATGGATGGGTCGGCCCGCACGCATTTTTCCGAATGGGTCTCCCCACTGGGCCGCCGCGTACCTGTCCGCCAGTTCGCTCGGACGAGTTCGGACACGCAAGGACGGGTTGGATTAGCCTAGTGGAGATTCCCTTAGGTACGACACGGAGTTTTTGACCTAACATTTCTGCCACAGCCTGTGTCTAGGGTTTTGACTCCGCCGCTTCCAGATATTTTGTTGAACAGAAAAGGCCTTGAAGGCTCAGAAGTTGTATATTAAAAGCGGCAGGTACAAATTTTCACCCCTAACAACTCTTTCCCTAATAAACCTACAATTTGAAGATAAGGCCACATAAATTATAGAAAGGACCCTAGAACAAAATTTAAAAGGCAACCGGGTCCTCGATCTCTTCCACCGCCGCGTGATACCACCAGCACCAGGAACCACCATCGCCGCCGGGGAACTTGCCACTTGGGGCTATGGTAGCACGGCCTCCCAAATAGGGGTTGGAAAACTTCCTTCTAGGTTGATGCATGCCAGGCTGCGTCGCTATCACCGTTAGGAAGAAGAAACTCGGCCAGCGCTGTGTCTAGAGCGGCTTCGCTCTATGGCCTAAGATAACACTGACAACCTTGCCAGACCTTGGATTCTCTAGAAAGATGACTTGAGAGGGCGCAGACACCCATGCCCTCCATCTTCCCATAGAGCACCAGGACACGTCGTTGTCTGTCTCACCGTCGCATTTGATAACTTGAACAAGGTTGCAACCCTCTCCTAGGGCAGCTCCCGCACTCCACAGTGGCAGACCCCTCCATAGGGGGACCAAGTCGAGCTTGTTGTCGATGCAGAGGAAGCTGCAGCACTTGTTCACTCCCCCTCGCGACCGCGGCCGGCCGGGAGAAGCTCCAGAACACTACCACCACCTCGCTCGGCGGCACGCCTCCCACCCTCTCCATCATGGCTTGCCAGGGGAGGCAGCACCGCAGGCATCACAAGAACATCAAGGAGGACAATTTTATTGGGGAATATGGTGGCTCTTCCCTAGCTCAGCCGCTAGCTCCGACCAAAGGAGCACCGCGGCGAGAAGGAGAAACCCTAAATCCCGTCGGATCTGAAACCCTAATGATATCCTAGTTTTATCTTTCTTTATTTTTCCGGTTATTTGTCAACTTTGTGCATCGTGTTGTGCAAAGACCAGATATAAATATTACTATTCGTATGCCGATTTTTTTTAAAAAAAAAACAAGAGAAATGCAATTGACTCCATGGCTCGTTCAGACAACTTTAGGTCTTGTTTGATTTATAGGAATTGCATAGGAATTGTGTAGGATTTGAATCCTATGGAAATTTTTCCTATGTTAGTGTTTGATTCATAGGAACATATCCTATAGGAAAACAACATTAGGTCACACCTCATGGAAAAATTTCTTTGCCACATTAAACAAGATCCCTCTTCTTATAGGATTCACATTGACATGACATATCAATCCTATGGTTTTCCTATTCCTATGAATCAAACAAGCCCTTAATTCTTTGCGTCATGCTTTGGGCGAAACTGCGTGGAAAGGGCTCGAAGCAAGTCACCATCCATCAGAAACCATGACTCAGACTGTTTCGCGCAGTTCCACGCAGTTTGAGCAACTTCTCCGAAGGGTACGGCCTTCAGAAACCATGACTACATAAATCATCAGTGGAAACAACATATGCAGTATCATTCAATCGCTCACTCATAAATATCTCCCCTATTCTACTACTGTTCAGTCACACTCTGCTTCCAGCCGCGCGAGCGTGGTTCCATTCTTTTTTCTCATATATCTACTGTGAGCAGCAATGGCCGACATCAAGATTGACGACGACAACAATTCCGGCCATCTCATCATCGACATAGACGTGGAGGCGCCAAGAGTGGACTCGGACGACGACCAGCCAGTCCACGACATCGGTGGCGAGGTGGTCACCACCATCGGCGCTGCTGCGGCTCTGAACACGTCCGGCGCAGGGGCCGTGACCACCACCGGCGATGGGGTCTTGAGCGCCACCGGTGCCTGGGCCATTACCACCGCCGGTGCAGGGGCCATAAGCACCGCGGACGCAGGGTCAATGGCTGTGAACACTGCCGGCGCAGGGAGCGTGACCGTCTCCGGCGCCACCGGGGCTGGGGGCATCAATACGAGCGGCGCAGGCTGCGTGAACACATACGCCGGACTGTCGGCGGCGAAGGACAACAACAAAAACGTGGACGAGGACCACACCAAGAAAATTCCGTGGACGGTGGGAGTAATCGGCGGCCTCACTCAAGCAACGGCCGCCGCCGCGGTCTTGTACAAGAGCCCCCGAGGTGGCGCTGCCCACGGCGGCGAGGTCGCGTATCTCGTCGGCATAGCGAGCGTCTTTGTGGCCGGATTGGCGGAGATACTGGCCGCGTTCTGGGTCAGCATCGACACCCAAAAGCGCGGAGCCACCGGGAAGAAAATCCTCTGCATTTCGGTCTTCACGCTCCTGCTCGGCTTCGCGCTCGTCGGTGTGGCCATCGTGCCCAAGTAGCGTGATCCATGGATCAATTCGAGCGTCGTGCAAATGTAACCATCGTGGTGCACCGTACCTGGTTGCCATTGCGCTCTTTCTTAGTCATGTTCCGTGCTTAGGATTTCTGATTTGTGACGAATAAATAGGCAATAAGTCGGTCATTCCCTCTTCAGCCACCCTTGCTAGCTCGAATTCTACTGTCGGCTTCCTCTCAAAATAATCTTTCACCTCGCTATATTAATATACCAACCACACTGATACATTAGTTCAAAACAACACGAACATGTCCAAAAAAAAAAAAATGAAGACAATGACGAATCGACGAAGCGATGATGACTCGCAATCGTTGCGCCCTTCGACTTTGCCCACCACGCTCCAAGCACCCCGAAGCACCGAGTATCGAGCAACACCTTCACAAGGAAGCTCCGTCAACACGGCGTTGCTACCCGGACCATGTCCTATGGTTTTACCCGACAATTAGAGTAAAGTGGAGACAAAGGATTCCCTCGACGCCCTCCAGGAAGGAATGGTGCCACTCGAAGGCGGCACCGCGTCAGGGTCGGACGAGCCGACGGGGATTTCTCCGGACCTCCACCCTGACAACAAAACCCTGGTGCAATGGAGACCACCACCCAACTTCTCCGCCCACCATCATGCGCCACCACGATATTGAAGTCACCATCAACGTCTCTTCATGCACAACGGCGCTTGGTCTGACCTATGAGGGAACACAACTTTGCCGGAACGAGGGACAGCCGCCTTGCATCCCGCGGGATGAACCCACCTCCACCACCAAGAGGCAGTCGTCGACGGGACAAAGCAGCCTGGACACACCAGACACAGATGGGTCCGTCCAGGTCCAGATGGTCCCTGAAGCCCTAGCCGCCCTGCTGCAATGGGCAGGTCACAACACCACCTTCCCCAATTACAGCCTAGTCGCCTCCGTCACCTGCAGAGAGCACTGTAGACGCAACACTTGGCCCTCCCAAGCCCATCTGGGCCCGCCCGAGCCCATCTAGGCCCGAGGCGACCAGATCCGGCCGAGGCTGCCGCCGGCTGCACCTCCCGTCCATGGCTCCCGCGGAGAAGCTCCGCACCACCGCCAGGTCCACCCGGGCGCACCGAACCAGAGTCTTCCGAGACACGCTGCCGCCATGGAGTCAGAGCCCCCGACCCTTCATCCATCGCAATGTGAAGAGGAAAGCCGCCGCCGCCAGTGTCGCCCGGGCTTCGCTGGCGACCTATGCCGGCGGCGGCGATGGAGGCGGAGGAGTAATGCTACACCTACAAAATTCTTTTACGGACAAAACCTACGGAAGAGACGTGGTTCACCCGGGTTGGAGAGCTAGCATCACTTTGTTCCGATTTTCCCTCGGATGATTTCAGCAGCGATTGACAAGTCAGTCCGTAGGCTCGGTCCGTAACAATTCCGTCCGTAGGTATAGCATTATCGGAGGCGGAGGGGTGGAGTTGGGGCATCCCGTGTCGTCCTCGGGGGGACAAGCTGGGGGCGAGAGTCGGGGATTTTTTTTTGTAGGCTCTTCTGAACTTACGTTTGGACTGTTGCGGTGGTTTATTAGATGGGAGTGCAGTTGTTGTAGATGTGTTTCCTACAGATAGTTTATTTTTTACAATTATATATCATATATAGGAATTTTTATAGTTCACGCTCAATTTTAAAAATAAATCTTTGAGTAAAACTATGTAACAATATTTATTTATAAGGGTTCATACGATAGGGATAGAGACATATTTAGGTCGATCTTTTCTAATCATTTGCAGAAACAAGAGGATACGTCTAAGATGTATTTTATATTAAATAAAATATGCATTTTGGAGACCTAATGTGTCCGAATCATCATGTATTTTAGACAGAATGAAGTAATTCAGGAGAGCAAAGATTTTCATTAGTAAAATAAATATTTATTTAGTCAACCTACGTGTAGGTGTCAGCAAGTAAGATTATTTTTGGTTTCACTTCATTATGAATATTTCTTTCCAACCTATCTATATATCAACAAAACATCATCTTGCAGTTGATTCGGTGGACCTGAAAAATATTTACATGATAACATGCATACTTTTGTAGCTTTACATCTGAAGAGTTGAAGACAACTCTCTGTTAAATTTTTAATTCCACATGTTGAGGTAATAACATATACAAATAACACACATGGTCAACAGTATGGTGTCTCCATGAATAAATTAGTATCATACAGTTTTTAAATAAATTACAGTTAAAACTTATTTTTGATAGGAATAACATAGGGAGTCATTTTTTCGAGAAATGGACATACTGATATCAAGAAGATACAAACTACACCAAGCCACTGCAGTACCGAGACACTGAGAATGCGTCCACAATCTTGAGATAATTAAAAATGCTCAAGGCACATGTTTCATTTATTAGCAAAGCACTTAAGATGATTAAGAATTCATATTAGTTGAAATTGAATAATATGATCTGTGAATTTATTTCTTCTATGTTTTCGTTAAAATTGAATATGATGTCCTCACATTTGCGAGTACCACCTTGCTAGTTGTGTTGTAAAATAGGACCTAGATATTATACTACGAGTCCTCCCATCTAAATTTGTACAGTATTAACTTTGTTTACATCCACATGTATATAGTTATGATTTAATGTAAGCATATATACATATGCAAATCTAGATAAAGCGAAGACAAATAATTTCGATCCAAGGGTGTTGCTGCTTTTACCCTTGTGTTCAGACTCTCCGACCACCTACATTCGAGTGCATATATATTCGAGATATCCATGCTGTGGATGAGCAGTACGAGATACTGTGGATGAGCAGTACGAGATACAAGCTTCGATGCTGCTACTAAGGACATCTGTCCGTTTGGATAAGGGTCGTTTTTGGGTTTGGGATGGGCCTGTCCGGCCGACCGCGTCCAGTGGTGTGACCCATTTGTCTGCGTTTGGCTATCGTCAACGCCGGTGTATTTCCAGTATCTTCTCTCCGTCATGCCGTATCCCGCCTTTCTTTCCCATCGCTTCCCGTCAGTTCCAGGCATTTCACACCGCATCTAGGCGTGTCCATAAAAAGGGGAGGTTGCCAAGATATGTTCGACCAGACCCGCACCACCCATAGCACAAAACCACCATGCCTGGCCGCTGGCGTCGACCTGACGAGCTCCGTGGCAACCCCGACGCCAACATAGAAGAGGTGCTGGTGCGAGCTCCGTGGCAACCCCGACGCCAACATAGAAGAGGTGCTGGTGCATCCGCTGCCATCGTGGTGGCCGAACCCACAGGGGGCACCAGAGGTTATGTCGTCTCCGATTCCAGGGCGCCAGCAGATATTCCATATCCCACTGCAGTCGCGGCGCTCTCACTATGACTACAACATGACCATTGGCGAACGCTTTCGGGAGGTGATGAACCGCGTCTTTTTGCCAGAGCATCCGTAGCGTCTAGTGCTTAGAGAAGTGCGTGACGATCTCCGAGAAGCATTGCGGGCCAACTCCGATGACGCGTACCTACGTGCCCGCCTCCTCCAAGCCGAAAAAGAGTTGTAGACACAGAAAGCAATCTGCCGCTCTCTCAGCGAAGAATGGGGCCTTGCCGACCCGTAGGCGGTGCCTAGATAGGATGGTGTTGAGTGTTGATTATAATATATGTGGCAATCGAATAAAAAATTTCATTGAAAATGGCCTAGCCCACATTGGTACATCTTACATGAAGAATGCAAATGGTCTAGCCTACTCGTCGGAGTCACAGCCGGAGTCAGAAAGGTAGTACCGACGACACATGGTGTCGTCGAAGACGCTGACGGTGAACCCTCCTTTGTCGTCGTACTTGAAGACAACGATGTTGCCCGCTATGATCTGGTGCGTGCGGGCGAAGCACTCCCAGCCATTGGCGAGGTACATCTATCCGAGGTGGTCGAACTACACCTAGACCTGGTATCGGGTGGTCCTGAAACCGTTCGCCCACAAAATGACAATCGGGCGTCACCGATCGGTCACGAACCAGCGGGTAGGAGCACTGTCACACGGATGCCAAGTGGATGACCACGTTTAACTGGACGCCTGGGTCGACCTCGTTAGGCGACAGCGTCATTGAGGGAGAGCGTGGCGACGCGCTGCTTTCGCCGCGTCTTCCGCGCCTCCCTCGACGCCCGCATCAAGCACGCCCTCCCCTCAATCCATTGCCGCTGGCCATGGCTAGCTACTGGTAGTGGAGAATGAGAAGGAGAAGGAGGAGAGTATGGTGTGGTGTGGGACAAGATGGCTGCGGGCGGCCAGTTAAAAAGGACCGGTATTGGATGCCAGCGCGAAGGCCGAAGAAAAGGTATTGAAGTATCCAGTCACGAGGGCAGGCGTCGGGCGGCGCCAGCAGCGGAAGTGAAGAGCGTGGCGTCCAGTCAGTCAGTGCGTCGTCTCGTCACCATTGATGGCGCAGGATGCCCCCGATCAGTCTTCCGCTAGCACCTTGGAATCGGTGCCGCGGTTGCGTCTGAATCGGTGCCGCTGCACGCGTATAAATCAACGCCGTGGTGGCTGATGGCTGGGCCAACGACACCAGGATACGGTTCAGACGGATTGGATTGATCGGGTGGAGATTTTCTAATAGCTAGCTGCCTGGCTCTTGTCACTATGGCATGTTAGTGGAAGACTCACTGCTCCAGTCAATCCTCTTCGCTGTTTGCACTTATCTGAAAGCATATTTTCTAAAGGCACTCCAGATGTCTTTTGTCTTTTACACTACGTGACGACGTCAGTGGGTGTTACGTAAGGCTGCATGCGTGGCGTAAGGATGTATCAGACGCCGGCGTGGAGGCCGAAGAGAGGACATTGAAATATCCAGTCAAGAGGGTAGGCGTCGGGCGGCGCCATTGGCGGCGGTGGAGAGCGTGGCGTACAGTAAGTCAGTGTGTCATCTCGTCGCCATTGATGGCGCAGGCTGCCGTCAGTCAGCCTTCCACCAGCGCCTCTGAATCGGTGCCGCGGTTGTGTCTGAATCGGTGCTGCTGCGTGCGTCTAAATCAACGTCGCGGTGGTTGATGGGTGGGCCAACGGCACCGGCGGGCATGACACGCCTTCTGTCCACGCGCGTCCGGTCCGACGCAATCGTTGTCTAGATTTGGTACACGGGTGGGTCGAGCCGGACTCGTTCGTCCGGATGGATCGTGCCGCTGAGACCCACGTACGTCATGTTCGTCCTTACGAATGAGTTTATACGTGCTCGGACGGGTTAGATTGATTCGGTGGAGATTTTCTAATAGCTAGCTGCCTAGCTCTTGTCACTATGGCATGTTAGTGGAAGACTCACTGCTCCACTCAATCCTCTTTGCTGATTGCACTTATCTAAAAGCATATTTTCTAAAGGCACTTCAGACGTCTTTTGTCTTTTACACTACATGACGTCAGTGGGTGTGACGTAAGGCTACATGTCTTACTGCAGAGTAGTAATACTATCTATGCCAATTTTAGTGGGTGTGACACTAGATTTTTTTTAGGGTTAACATAGCTATTTATTACTCCTAAATATTGTTTGGGATACAAAGACCAGCAGGGGCTGAAGGAGCCAAACCTGTCATCCAACACTAGCAGAAACTGCAGAACGAGCTAGTCTATGAGCCTCCACGTTAGAGGCTCTATTATCATGCCTGAAAACTCTCTTCTAAGAGGATCGCTCCAGATTTTATTTCATTATTAGTGACCACGCTATAATTCCTAGAAAAAGGATGCTCCAATACACTGACCACTGCAATGCAATCGTAAGCAAAACAATAACTCTGGTAAGATGTAGATCATTTGCCAGCGCTAGAGCCTCTCTACAGGCAATTGCTTCCCGGAAGTCGCCCGCTCCGCTCCTGCAAACAACCCCCACCGTGCCACATGGGCCGTTTTTCGCAACAGCCATATCAACATTCATCTTTACAGTGGCCTATCTTAGAGGTAATAGCTACTTCTGATGCTTCACCTATCCACCCTTCATCGCCATTCCTCTGTCAGAGTCTGCGATCGAAAGCTCTCGCGGGTAACTCGCTACGAACAGGTGCGTAGCCAGCGGGCTTTGGAATTCTTCATCATGGAGGATAATTCATCTCCGAGCATATATACCAAATGGCCCATAAGGTGACATATCCATCCTTGTAAAATCCTCCTTTGGTAACATTTCCATCACCGAACAGCCGTTCTTCAGATAGTAGCCGGAACGGGAACGGTAGACCGTTCCTGTCCCGGATCGCCGCCTCAAATCGAGGTACGGGACGAGGAGCGACGATGAGTCGATGTCGCCACGCCGCCCCCGACGGTGCAGTACCGATTTACATATCCCATACGGTTAGAACCCGCTTCAAATTATCAACTGCATGGGAAATGAAGCTTGATTCACAGTGAATGACGCCCTGGCGTCCAAATAGCTATAACCAATCACCGCATATTAGGCAACATGTGATATACTTCCTTTGTTCACGTATATGTAGTTATGCATACCAGATTTATGGAATCAATCTAAGATCTTTTTTAATGCACGGTGATATATCTAGCCCTACAAGGTTGCAACCCTAGCGCCATTCTCCTCGTCCCTGGCCAGATCGAGTCGTCGCCCCAAATAGTTATTTGGATCGCGTCCCCCTTGATGAAAAAAACGTTCGAAAGATGTATACCCCCGCCGTCCCCTGGTTTTGGCAGCCACCGACTCTCGTCCCTCGTTCCCGTCCGTCGATCCCGTCGTACCGGAAACATGGCAACTTTGGTTCTTCGTAGACGGGTCTTCGTTCATACACATGTGCTCGGCGATCCCCTCGTCAGCCAAGGCCCAGGCATACCTGGCTTGTGTGCAGCTGATGAGCGAGTGTCTCCAATGGTCCGCTTGACCGCAGAATGAGCACAAGCTTGAGTCAGACATGTGACAGTGAAAGCGGACATCACCAGTTGGCAAGGACAGCTGTGCAAGTCGACACAGAAAACCCTCAACTTGGACTGGAGGGTACCTTAACAATCCAGAGCCGTTGCCATGCTCTGTGCTCTCCTTTGCCAATGAAAAAACTTGTGGACTGGGTTGGCCCAATATTATTTACCAGTTTGCAGTCACGGTGCAAATGCTATACATACATCTTGTGTCACACCCCAAAAATATTGATCTGAGACCACCGCATCAATATGATACATCTAGTGCCAGCTATCGCCGGAACAGTTCTGGGCTCGCCGGAATCCGGCAAAATCCCGCCGTCTATCTCTAATTCTAGCCAACATTGCGAATTTCCGGCGAGTCGCCACGATACCGAGACCAATTCAGGTGAGCACGTTTCCCGAGCTGGCACAGGCATGCCTAGCGACGACTCGGGATGCCTAGTGGCAGGGCAAGGCGGTCACAAACTAGATGTATAGACTATATATTCTCTTTCGAAATAGGCTTTCGTTCCGTTTTATAAATAAAACACACAGTTGAGATCGCTGCTGGACCAGACAACAGAACGTCCAAAGACCATTGCTGAGGCCGACAACACAAAGAGGCCCGAGAAAAAATACAAAAGAGCGAGAGAGAAAATAATGCACAACAGCATCAGATCGACAAATGACGATGACTCGCAACCGCTTCGTCCGCCATAGTAGTCCCACCTTGCTCCTATGCCATCGAATTGCCGTGTACCAAGCAACACCTTCAAGAAGGATTACGATGATCGCGACGTTGTTGCCCGGATTTCTTCTATGATTTCTCCCGATACACTTAGCGGAGTGGGAAGAGTGTACATCGAACGCCCTTCAAGAAGGAAGGCAACACCCACATGTGTCACCGCGTCGGCGTCGGCCTAGCCAGCAAGGATTTCTCCCGACCCTCAAAGAACCACAACCCCATCCAATTCTTGCACTCCACCAAACTTGCCGTCCATTAACATGCGCCACCCCGGTCTTGAATGCACCATCTTCGTCTCACCAAGGCAAACGCTGCAAGACCGGCTAGACCGCAAAACAGTTGTGGATACGGGAAGATAGGTCCTTAGCCGTGCGGGAGAGAACAACCTCCATCGCCACATGCGGTAGCCGGCCAGACACAATGACAATGGAGCCGGAGAGTGGCAGCGGCATAGCCACCCGAAGGTCGTCCTCCACCGTCTAAGGCGGGTGCCGACCGGACGTGGCCGCGAGAACACACCAGTCGGCAGCAGCTCGGATTCCTGAGCACGTAAAGTCCCTGCTACCCCGCTGCTGCACATAAGCCATGCCATCGCCACCCTCATGATCGGCGCTAGAGGCCTAGCCGGACCCAAACGGACCCGATAAGCTCCCGTCACCACGCTGCAGCAAGCACGACGCCGTTGCCACCACCCTCACCACCAACCACTCTGCAGACCAACCGGAAGCGACAAAGACAAGCCATACTAGACCCGCCCTAACCCATACCAGGCCCAAATGGGCCCAGATCTAGGCCTACAGGGCTCCTCCGGCAAGCTCGCGAGATCCCGCCGCCTGCGCCACCAAGTGGCCACGCCACCCACCTCGCCGTCTGCCGGGACGCAAAACGCCGCCTCGAAGCTCGCCGCTGGATCCATCCCCCTAAGCTCTGCGGCGACAGGAAGAAGAGGAGGCCGCCACCGCCGGCCTTGGGGCACTGCGCGGGCAACGCCCGGCAGCACACGCCGACGATAGCGGCACGGAGGAGCGCTGGATGGAGAGGTTGGAGGCGCCGGGGTGGAGGAGGCCGCCCGGTCGCCTCGCTTGGGGAGGCGACGCGGGGGGCACACGGTTCCTTTTTTTTTATTATTCTTCAAGTTCAGTACTCTTCCGCCATGACCGTATAGACTATATATTCGGTATATATAAATAGAGAAAAGGAAGTTACCGTATTCAGCCTACATCCCTCTCTTTCTGTGGGCCAAGGCCCAATCAGCTCTTTCGCTGGGCCTCTCCTCGCGGTCTCGCAGAGTTAGCTGCACTGCACGACATACATATTTGACTCAAAAAAAATAAAAAATGCACGACATACATACAAACTGTTAGTTTGGGTCGCTCTGGAATCCCGATCGCCTTTCAGAATTGAAGCATGAAACAGCTCCTCTTAAAACCTATGTTCGGCGTGTGTGTTCCTACCGTCGAGGACTTGAGGTGTTGTAGAAATTCAGCATATGTTGAGTACAATATGTCTGAAATTTAGAAGAAATAATAGTTTTGTTTTCCAAATTGCATATAATGGATTTTGCATTTCGTCACTAGTATTTAAGCCTTGAAGCAACCGAAAGTTATTCGCTAGTTTGGAAGTTCTCCTATGATTTTGCTACTCTCTCTCCGATCCAAATTAAGAGACTCGGATTTATCTACATATGAATATATTTATCACTAAAACATTTATAAATACATCTAAATGTAGACAAATGTGAGTAAATTAATATAGATCGGAGGCAGTATTCACTCTCATCTAGATATTTCAGATGTGATATATTCAACAAATGGTACATTTTTATGTTAAATATTTTATTCTATATATCTATGACATTATTATCAAATTGTGTTATACCTTCTATATATTATATATACTTCCTCCGCCCAAAATAAGTGATTTAAGTTTGTCTAGAGTCACTTATTTTAGGACGGAGCGAACCGCTCATATAGCAATTATGCCTTCAAAAAGCTAGACTTTTGACTGTCAAAAAAGTTGCACCATTTAAAATTTTAATTGCACACTTTCCAAATCTTGGACCCCGCCGCTGTACTCCGACCACCCGTTCCTGCAGCCAGTACGACAGATATTCGACGCTAGCTAGGCAGCTGCTGGTTAGTGGAAGACTCACTGCTCCAGCCAATTATCTTCGCCGTGTCCACTTATATCTTAGAGTAAAGTGCACGCGTGACGTCAGTGGGTATGAGTCATTCTACAACAATCGCCAGATTGTGAGTTACCCAGTTCATTTCGAGAGTACAGATTCGGTAAAAGTGGTCAAACGCGGTAGTTTACGGTACAAAAAATGGCCCATTATTCCAGATCCAAAAATAAAAACTCGGTCGACCGTAAACTTTTTAAAGTGCTCCGAGAATTCACGTCCCAGAACATTATATTTCCAGTTTTGGAGGAGGTATTTGTAGTGCCTTGCAAACCGGTCAACACTCGGCGGTTGGCCCAACTATCGCTTGAACAGTTCCGCATTATCCGGAATCGGACGAAATCCCCCCGCCATGCTCCATTTCTGGCCATTTACATTTTATGATGATATATTTTTGTTCACGCTGGGAGATCGGAATAGCACACTAAATCAAAGATTTATACTGGTTTGGGCCTCGGATGCACAATGTGCGATAAAAACTTTACTCCTATTTGTGTGTGTATGGGATTTATCGTAGTATGGTCGGGTGATCTTGAAGTAAAACTCGATCTCACCTATGGTGGATGGTGGTGTCGTAGAGAGTTAGAATTAGAAGAGATTAGTCCAATCTCCCCTACTATCTTATATCTAACCTTATCCCTATTCAGCATCCTTTTCCCTATTATAGACACGACGGGTCTAGAGTTACATAGATGCAACGCCTATACAAAATCAGCCATGGCCGAGACATGATTGAGACATATCTAGGACCAATGATCATCAGCGGATTCAGATACCCATAATGACCCTACGCATTCCACGATAAAATGTCATTTGAACCATAAACATCAAATCCAATTCCCTTTGCTTCTTTGATACATGGCTTGTCCATGATCTGATCGTCGGTATCATCATAACTAGTTCAATCCAGTTACCGACAAATGTTACTTAACTAGTTCGCGCGATATTACATCCTCATGACCTAGTCATGTGCTGCATCTTGTTCGATGCAATTGTTAGAGATATGCGAAAGAGGCAATAATAAAGTGGTTATTATTATATCTATGTGTTTATGATATTTTTTTACATCCCATGGTATAATTGTATTAACCAGAAACATTAATACTCGTGTGTTTTGTAAACATAAAAGAGTCCCTAGTAAGCCTCTTGTTGAAACTAGCTTGTTGATTAATAGATGATCATGGTTTCCTGATCATGGACATTGGATGTTATTAATAACAAGGTCATATCATTAGGAGAATGATGTAATGGACACACACCCATAGTAAGCATAGCACAAGATCAAGTCATTAAGTTCGTTTTGCTACAGGCTTTCAGACACATAGTAACCTAATCCTTCGACCATGAGATCATGTTAATCACCATCACCGGATGAGTACTTTGATGACATCAAACGCCACTTCCATAACTGGGTGGTTATAAAGGTGGCATTGGGTATTCTAAAAGTATGTGTTGAAACGCATGAATTAAGAGTGAGATTTGTCTATCCATATGACTGATAGATATACTCTGGGCCCTCTCGGTGGAATGTCATCCAATTGGCTTGCAAGCATGTGACTAGGTCAAAAGGGATGACATATCAAGAAATGAGTAAAGGGTACTTATCTGTAACGAGGTTGAACTAGGTATGAAGATACCGACGATCAAACCTTGGATAAGTAATGTATCACGCGACAAAGGGAAACGGTGTCGTATGTGAATGGTTCATTCGATCACGAATTCATCGTTGAATATGTGGGAGCCATTATGGATCTCCGGATCCCTCTATTGGTTATTGATCGGAGAGGTGTCTCGATCATGTCTGCATAGTTTACAAACCGTAGGGTGACACACTTAAGGTTCAATGTTGTTCAAGAAGATATGGAATATGAGTTGGAGACCGAATGTTGTTCGTTGTCTCGGATGGGATCAAGGACATTACGAGGAGATCTAGAATGGTCCGGAGAATAAGATTCATATAAGGAACGTCATTTTCCAGGGTTCGGAAATGTTTTCAGTGTTTTGACCGGAAGCTTCTAGAATGTTCTAGAGGGTCCACCAGTGGGCCCACCACCCCAGGAGGGGCCACATGGGCCATGGGTATGCTGCGGGGGCCATGGGCCAGCCGCACCATGACCCAAAGGGTCCAACCGGCCAGCAAGGAAAGGGACAAAAACCCTAAATAACGAAGGAGGGAAAACTTGAGGAGCAAGTTTCCCCTTTCCCTCTTGGCCGAGTTGGGGAAGGACTCGGCAAAGGGCTAGGAAGCCTTGGACGCATCCCCCCTGTATAAATAGAGGGGTGGAGGCGCACCCCCTTGTCCCTGGCGCCTCAAACCCTAGCCGCCTCCCCCTCTCTCCTCCATTGACTGCTCCGACTTGGGCGAAGCCCTGCAGATTTCTCTCCTCCACCACCACAACCTTGTCGTCGTGCTACTGGGATTCTGAGGGGATATACTACCTCTGCTTCCTGCTGGAACGGGGAGAGGAAGGTCTTCATCAACTCCGTACGTGTGATAGAGTGCGGAACCGCTGCCGGAACGCAGCGCTGTAAGGATCATCTACGCGATTTTGAGATCGGCAAGTGATCGACTACATCAACCACAAGATCTGATCTTGTTAACGCTTTGGATCTACGAGGGTTAGTTCTCTTTAATGTCCTTGCACCGATCTCCTAGATTAGATCTTGGCTTCGCCATAGATTAGATCTTGGTTTTATGTCTTCTTGTGATAGATTTTTTTTGTTTTCCATGCAACGAACCCTACAGTGGTATCAGAGATTTGTCTATGCATAGATCTGTTGCACGAGTAGTGACATGGTTATACCCTGCGGGTACACGACCTTAGCATATCTGGTCCAGCCCAAGGAAGGCCCACGGAAAATATGCGCCAGCCCATGAAGATTTTCGGGTGGCCAAGACCCATGACGCCTTCGGATCCTTGGAGAGCAAGACTAGAGTAGATAGAATATTCAAAGGGGTAAACCCTAAAACCTGTAACCGACTCGATCTGTGCCCGGGACCTGCCTATCTCTATATAAAGGCTAGGAGGGTACAACGAGGAGGCTCTCTCGCAGACCACCACATATACACCTTCACGCCAGATTGCATCTACGCACCCTGTAACCTTCAATTCCGCCATAATCAAGAGCAGACAAGCAGGAGTAAGGTTTTCCCTCCGGGGGCCTGAACCTGGGTAAACCTCGTGTCCCCGTGTTGCTTGTTTGCTAACAGTTCCGCGATCTCTAGCATCCCCATCTTCTCCAAAACCCAAGTCCATAACAATGGGCATTGACGAGATTAAACCTCGTCAATTGGCGCCGTCTGTGGGAACTAGGGGCGCTGATTGTGCGATCGTGACGGTCCCAACCAAAGCGATCTACAACTGCGCGGCGACAGAGAGTCATCTCCTATTCGGCGCCTTCGACTTCACCGCCCACTCGCCAGCCACCCTGAAGGACTTCGAGCCCGTTGGCGACGGACTCGATATCCTGTCCGGGAGCTTCTGCTTCCAGGTAGGGCAGACCGGCACCCTCCGCCTCCCAGAGCGGGTGCCCCTGCCATCGATCAGGCCCGCTTCATGGGCCCCGCACCCCGTGCTACGCACATCGCCATCGATAGATGAGTCCTATGACAGCAGCAGCTGCAACTCAGATCTGTGCGATCCACCATCGGAGGAAGGAACCGATGGTTCCGGATCCGAAAGCTGTGGCAGCAGCGATCCAATCTACGAGCGCTACCAATGCGCCGCAGTCATCCAGAGTGACATGGATCAGGAGCACAACCCGCCACCCAACCCACAGGGTAGAAACGGCGGGAACAGAAGAAGCCATTCCCCCCGCCCAACGGGGACGACACCGATCGGGTCATCCGCCTCAGCGAGGAAGGATGGGCTCAAGCACGCGAAGCCATAACAGGCAACAAGATCCTGCCCGTGGGTGCCTCACGGGACCTGCTGATGGCATACCACATGCTCCTAGTTGAGGAGCACAAGAAGCAGGTGAAGATGCAAAAGGTGCTTGACAAACGCAAGCAAGCAGCCTCGGAGTCCAGTGCGCGGCGAGCTGCACTCTCCTCCATGGGTATTGGCTCCAGCTCGCAGGACAACCATGGCAACAAACACTGTTCTCGGACGGAGAACATGGACCCCAAGGAGCGTCACGAGGTGACCCGGGCCCTGAATGCGTCCTTCATGGAGATGGATGCCGACGGCAACGTCATCCCGAAGACGCCGCAAGCTGCGATTGTTGGAATTATGCCCTGGAGGCAATAATAAAGATGTTATTATTATAATTCTTGTTCATGATAAAGTTTATATTCCATGCTAGAATTGTATTAAGCGGAAACTTTGATACTTGTGTGGTTTATGAACAACGCCGTGTCCCTAGTACGCCTCTATGGACTCTCTCATTGATTAATGATGGTTAAGGTTTCCTAACCATAGACATGAGTTGTCGATTAATAATGAGATCATATCATTGGGAGAATGATATGATGGACATACCCAAATCAAGCAGAGCAATTAGATCGTGTCATCGTGTTCATCTTTGCGAAGCTTTTTCTTATGTCAAATATTGTATTCCTTAGACCATGAGATAATGCAACTCCCTAGTATCGGAAGAAAGCTTTGAGGTCATCAAACGTCATCCTATGAGAGGGTGATCATAAAGGTGTCTCTCAGGTGATCGGAAAGTATGTATCGAGATGGGATTTGTCCCTCCCAAGTCGGAGAGATATACTTCGGGCCCACTCGGTAATCGATATCAACACCGCTTGCAAGCACGTGGTTAAGGAGTTAATAACAAAGTGATATCGGATTACGGAACGAGTAAAGTACTTGCTGTGAACGAGATTGAACTAGGTATGCCGATACCGATGATCGAATCTCGAGCAAGTAAAATATCGCGTGACGAAGGGAATATGTATATGGGATTAATTGAATCCTGGCATCGTGGTTCATCTGATATGATCATCGATGAGTATGTGGGAGTCAATATGGTTTCCAGACCCCGCTGTTGATTATTGATAGAAGATCATGTCTGCATATTCTCGAACCCACAGGGTCACACACTTAACGTGTCTCGACGCTAGGATAGAATGGATAATTGGTTTATGAGTTTTTGTTCGGAGTCTCGAATGGGATCCAGGACATCACGAGAGGTTCCGGAATGGTCCGGAGAATAAGATTCATATAAGGCAAAGCAGTTTTTGGAGTTCAGAATTGTTTCGGATTGTTCGGTATTGTACCGGAAGCTTCTAGAACCTTCCGGAGTGGGACCAACATGGCCCCACTTGTCGGGAGGGGGCGTGGGCCTATGAGGGAGTGCCCTGGACGCATTGGGCCAGGGGCCAAGCCCTAGGGGAAACCCTAGGGAGAGCTTCTAGAAGGAGGGGTTGAAACTTGCCCCCCACTCCTCCCTCTTGGCCGCTGGCCCTAGGCTTGGAGGAGGGGCAAGGGGCAGCCGCCCACCCCTCTATATAAAGAGGGCTAGTGCGTACCCTCCCCACACACCTCCTCAAGCCCTAGCCGCCCTGCTGCCCTCCTCTCTCTCTCTCTCCCTCCCGACTGTGCGTAGGCGAAGGCCTGTCGCAGAAACTCTTCACCGTTTGCACCACGCCGTCGTGTTGTAGATCCAACCTATATTACCACCCCACTTGCTGGACCAAGGAAGGAGGAGACGTCGAGGTGCCGTACGTGTGCATCTCTCGGAGGCATCGCCACTTGCGGTGTTGGATCAGATCGGATCGCGAGGAGGAGAAGCAAGTACGACTACATCAACCACGTTCCGAACGCTCACTGCGCGAATCTTCAAGGGTATGAAGATCTCATCTATCCCCTCGTTGTTTGCATCTCCTAGATTAGATCTTGGCTTACCCGCTCGCATCCGTATTTTTTTGATTTACTATGCTAAAACCCTTCATTGGTATCGAGCTAGATCTATGCGTAGATGTGTTTCACGAGTAGAACGCAACATGCTTGTTGCGCGTTGATGTTTTCTGTTGCAAGCCTCTTGTTTGTGTACCTCTTATGACGCGGATAGTGAGATCAAGGCGGTCCAGCCAACTTTACGACTGCTCGTTGACCGGTTCCAAGACTTGACGTGTGGCTTGTTCCACACATGCGGCTGGTGGATGCAAGTTTCTCTCACTATAGTTGTCATGGGATTTATACGGGATATTGGCAACCATAATATCACCATTGTGGCTTTCCGTAGGTAATAATTGTTCTTAACTTGTTACTCCCATAAGCCACGTAAAACATGCAACAACAAAGTAGAGGCGTCTAACTTGTTTTTGCAGGGAGTGTTTCTGTGATATGGTATGGCCCAAGATGTGATGTGTATGTTGTATGCAATGATCATGTTTTGTAATGTTTCACGACTTGCATGTCGATGAGTACACAACCGGGAGGAGACATATGGTTGTCTTTATAATTGTGTATGACCTGTGTGTCAACTTCTTATACACCATGTAATAGCTTTACTTTATCGCTAAGTAGTTAGCAATAGTTGTAGTTGCTATTCGTGGTGGAAGCAATCATGGTGGAGTGATGGAGATCATGCTGGCACACACAAGATGGAAATCATTGCGCGGAGATTGGCTATACCATGTCACATAAAATTATATGCATGTGATGTTTATCCTTTTATGTATCTTATTATGCTTAGATTGCGACGGTAGCATTATAAGATGATTCCTCACTTAAAGATCAAGATAAAACTGTGTTCTCCCCATATATGCACCATTGCAAAAGTTTGTCGTGTTCAAGCATCACGTGATGATCGGGTGCTATAAACTCTACGTTCACATACAACGGGTGCAAGCCAGTTTTGCACACGCGGAAATACTTGGGTTTGACTTGACGAGCCTATCATGTACAGACATGGCCTCGGAACACACGAACCGAAAGGTTAAGCATGAGTCATATGAATGATATGATCGACACTTTGTTGTCCACCATTGAAACCACATCTCTTCTCGTGAAGATCGGATTAGGTGTGGTGAATTTGGACCGTGTTCACTAAACAACTTGAGGGATGTTGAATTTAGTGGGAGTTCATCTAGTAATATGATTAAGTTGAACTAGTTATCATGAACATAGTCTAAATTGTACTTGCAAATTTTGTAGATCAAATGGCTAAGTCCAACTTCAACTTCAACATTTTAGCTGAGAAAGAAAATCTTAAGAACAATGGGTCTAACTTCACCAACTGGTTCTGCAATCTGAGAATCATTCTCTCTGGCGGACAAAAGGACTATGTCCTTGAGAAAGCGCTAGGTGACGCCCCTGCTGTAGATGCGTCGGCTAATGAGAAAGCTATTTATGAGTCGCGCAAGGATGATTATGGTCTGATTAATAGCACCATGTTGTTTGCTATGAAATTGGACCTTGAAAACCGTTTTGAGGAGTTCCCCGGGCCCTTTGAGATTCTTGAGGAACTGAAAACTATGTTTCAGATTCAGGCCCGTTCTGAGAGATATGAGATCTCTGAGAAATTCTTTAACTGCAAGATGGAGGAGGGGAGTTCCGTTAGTGAGCACGCCATTAAGATGTCGGGCTACACTCAACGCCTTGAGCAATTGGACTGCAAGATTCCAGAGGAGCTCAATATTGATAGAGTTCTGCAATCACTCCCTCCTAGCTACAAAGGTTTTGTAGTTACTGATAATCAGATTGGTTCCACTGATACGATCACCAAGCTCTTCGCTAAGCTGAAAGCTGCGGAGGTGGACATCAAGAAAGATAATCATGTGTTGATGGTCAACAAGACCCCTAGATTCAAGAAAGGTAAGGGTGCAAAGAAGTCCTTCAAGAGAAGAAGCTCAAGTCTGGACCTAAGCCGGACACTGAGTGCTTCTATTGCAAGGACAAGGGTCACTGGAAGCGCAACTGTCCGAAGTACTTAGCGGACAAGAAGGCTGGCACCATCAAAGGTATATTTGATATACATGTTATTGATGTTTTCCTTACTAGCCCTCGTTCTAGTGCCTGGGTATTTGATACTGGTTCAGTTGCTAATATTTGTAACTCGAAAAAGGAGCTACAGAATAGATGTCGGCTAGCAAGGGATGAGGTGACGATGCGGGTTGGCAACGGATCAAGAGTTGATGTGATGGCCGTCGGCACGCTCTCCTTAGTTTTACCTTCGGGATTAGTTTTAAACCTCAATAAATGTTATTATGTGCCTGCGTTGAGCATGGACATCATATTATGGATCGTGTTTATTGCAAGACGGTTATTCATTTAAATCGGAGAATAATGGTTGTTCTATTTATATGAGTAACATCTTTTATGGTCATGCACCTGCTATGAATGGTTTATTTCTTCTGAATCTCGAAAGCAATGAAACACACATCCATAACATTGAGGCTAAGAGATGCAAGGTAGATAGTGATAATACGACTTATTTGTGGTAATCGCTAGGGTCATATTGGTGTAAAACATGAAGAAACTCCATTCTGATGGACTTTTGGAGTCTCTTGATTTTGAATCATTTGACACGTGCGAGCCATGCCTCATGGGCAAGATGATCAAAACCCCGTTCTCCGGTATAATGGAGCGAGCAACGGACTTGTTGGAAATCATACATACCGATGTATGCGGACCGATGAGTGTTTCGACGCGCAGTGGATATCGCTATTTTCTCACTTTTACTGATGACTTAAGTAGATATGGGTATATCTATTTAATGAAACATAAATCTGAAACGTTTGAAAAGTTCAAAGAATTTCAGAATGAAGTGGAAAATCATCGTAACAGAAAAATTAAATTTCTATGATCCGATCGTGGAGGTGAATATTTGAGTTATGATTTTCTCACGCATCTTAAAGCAAGCGGAATAGTTTCGCAACTCACGCCACCCGGAACACCACAGCGCAATGGTGTGTCTGAATGCCGGAATTGAACTCTATTAGATATGGTGCGATCAATGATGTCTCTTACAGATTTGCCGTTATCATTTTGGGGTTATGCACTAGAAACCGCTGCATTCACTTTAAATAGGGCACCATCTAAATCAGTTGAGACGACACCGTATGAACTGTGGTTTGGTGCTGAAACTAAGTTGTCATTTCTTAAAGTTTGGGGATGCGAAGCTTATGTCAAGAAGTTGATGCCGGACAAGCTCGAACCCAAAGCGGAGAAATGCGTCTTCATAGGATACCCTAAGGAAACGATTGGGTATACTTTCTATCACAGATCTGAAGGCAAAGTGTTTGTCGCAAAGAACGGATCCTTTCTTGAGAAGGAGTTTCTCTCGAAAGAAGTGAGTGGGAGGAAATTAGAGCTAGACGAGGTTGTTGAACCTTCTCTTGAGTTGGAGAGTAGCGCAAAGACCGAAATTGTTCCAAAGGTGCCTCGACCAACAATAGAGGAAGCCAATGACAAGGATCATGAAGCTTCAGACGATGCTACTACTGAACGTCGCAGGTCGACAAGGTCATGTGTCCCTCCCGAGTGGCACGGCAACCCTGTATTAACTGTCTTGTTAGTAGAAAACAGTGAACCTGCGAACTATGAGGAAGCGATGATGAGCCCAGACTCTGAGAAATGGCTAGAGGCCATGAAATCCGAATTGGGGTCCATGAGCGAAAACCAAGTATGGACTTTGGTGGACCCTCCTAGCGACCGAAAGGCCGTTGAGTGCAAATGGATTTTCAAGAAGAAAACGGACGCAGATGGTAATTTTACTGTCTATAAAGCACGACTTGTCACGAAAGGTTTTCGACAAGTTCAAGGTGTTGACTACGATGAGACTTTCTCTCCCGTAGCGATGTTTAAGTCCATTCGGATTTTATTAGCAATTGCTGTGTTTCATGATTATGAAATATGGCAGATGGATGTCAAGATTGCGTTCCTCAATGGCAACATTGATGAAGAGTTGTATATGATGCAACCCGAAGGTTTTGTCGATCCTAAGGATGCTGATAAGGTGTGCAAACTTCAGCGTTCCATTTATAGACTGAAGCAAGCATCTTGGAGTTGGAACCTTCGTTTTGATCAAGTGATCAAGAGCTTTTGGTTTGTTCCAAATTGCTACGAAGCTTGTATCTACAAGAAAGTGAGTGGGAGCTTAGTGACATTTTTGGTACTATATGTGGATGACATATTGATTATTGGAAATGACATTGACATGCTTAATGATGTGATGAGTTATTTGAACAAATGTTTTAAAATGAAAGACCTAGGGGAAGATGCTTATATATTGGGCATCAAAATCTATAGATATAGACAAAGACGTCTGATAGCTTTAAGCCAAAGTACATACCTAGACAAAGTTCTGAAAAAGGTTCAGAATGGATAAGGCAAAGAAAGGTTCAGTGCCTATGTTGTCAGGTAATATATTGAGCAAGGCTCAGTGTCCAGCTAAGGTGAACGATAGAGAAGCTATGAGAAAAGTGCCTTATGCCTCGGCCATAGGTTCTATCATGTATGCCATGCTGTGTACTAGACCGGATGTGTCCAATGCTCTTAGTTTGACAAGCAGATACCAAAGTGATCCAAGAGTGGAACACTGGACAGCCGTGAAGAACATCCTAAAGTACTTAAATAGGACTAAAAAAATGTTCTTAGTCTATGGAGGTGATGAACACCTCGTTGTAAAAGGTTACTTCGATGCTAGTTTCGACACCGACAAGGATGATTCTAAATCTCAGAAAGGATACGTTTATATTTTGAATGGAGGAGCTGTGAGCTAGAGAAGCTGCAAGCAAAGCGTGATCGCGTGATCTACAGTAGAAGAGGAATACATGGCTGTTGTAGAAGCGTCAAGTGAAGGAGTTTGGATTAGGAACTTCATCACTGAGCTTGGTGTGGTTCCAAGTGCCTTGGACCCACTGGAGATATTGTGTGACAACACTGGCTCCATAGCACTGGCTAAGGAACCAAGATATCATCCAAAGACCAAGCACATAAACCGCAAGTTTCATATAATTCGAGATTATATAACAGATGGAGATCTGAAGATTAGCAAAGTACATACGAATCTGATGTCGCAGATCCGTTGACTAAACGTCTTCCACGAGCAAAACATGATCAGCACCTTAGTGCCATGGGTGTTAGATTGTTGCCAGATGTAAACTAGATTATTGACTCTAGTGCAAGTGGGAGACTGTTGGAATTATGCCCTAGAGGCAATAATAAATGTGTTATTATTATAATTCTTGTTCATGATAAAGTTTATATTCCATGCTAGAATTGTATTAAGCGGAAACTTTGATACTTGTGTGGTTTATGAACAACGCCGTGTCCCTAGTACGCCTCTATGGACTGGCTCATTGATTAATGATGGTTAAGGTTTCCTAACCATAAACATGAGTTGTCGATTAATAATGAGATCATATCATTGGGAGAATGATATGATGGACAGACCAAAATCAAGCAGAGCAATTAGATCGTGTCATCGTGTTCATCTTTGCGAAGCTTTTTCTTATGTCAAATATTGTATTCCTTAGACCATGAGATAATGCAACTCCCTGGTATCGGAAGAAAGCTTTGAGGTCATCAAACGTCATCCTATGAGAGGGTGATAATAAAGGTGTCTCTCAGGTGATCGGAAAGTACTTGTTGGGTTGTATGTATCGAGATGGGATTTGTCCCTCCCAAGTCGGAGAGATATACTTCGGGCCCACTCGGTAATCAATATCAACACCGCTTGCAAGCATGTGGTTAAGGAGTTAATCACAAAGTGATATCGGATTACGAAACGAGTAAAGTACTTGCTGTGAACGAGATTGAACTAGGTATGCCGATACCGACGATCGAATCTCGGGCAAGTAAAATATCGCGTGACGAAGGGAATATGTATATGTGATTAATTGAATCCGATATGATCATCGATGAGTATGTGGGAGTCAATATGGGTTTCCCAGACCCCGCTGTTGATTATTGATAGAAGATCATGTCTGCATATTCTCGAACCCGCAGGGTCACACACTTAACGTGTCTCGACGCTAGGATAGAATGGATAATTGGTTTATGAGTTTTTGTTTGGAGTCTCGGATGGGATCCAGGACATCACGAGAGGTTCCGGAATGGTCCGGAGAATAAGATTCATACAAGGCAAAGCAGTTTTTGGAGTTCGGAATTGTTTCGGATTGTTCGGTATTATCTAAGCTTCTAGAACCTTCCGGAGTGGGACCAACGTGGCCCCACTTGTCGGGAGGGGGCGTGGGCCTACGAGGGAGTGCCCTGGCCGCATTGGGCCAGGGGCACAATGTAGGGGTTCGTAGCATGGAAAACAAAATTTTTCTATCGCATACAAACAAACAAGCCAAGATCTATCTACTAGATTGTAGCAACGAGTCGATGGAATAACTTACCCTAGATTCCAAAGCGGTTAACGAGAGCAGATTCTCGTGGGTGATGTAGTCGTACTCTTTTCGATCTCAAGATCACAGAGCGATCCTTCCGGCGCCAACTCCGCAGCGCTTCCGGATCGGTCACACGCTCTACTCGACGAAGACCTTCCTCTCCTTGTTCCAAAGAAAATGAGGTTGTAGCACTCTCCATGATTCCAAGAAGACAACGCGTGCAGGAAGTAGAGGGAGATCCAGGCTTCGCTTAAGCCGGAGCGAGTATGGTGGAGTATGAGAGATCTATTAGTGGTCTAGAGATTAGACACACCAATTAGAAGGATCTAAACCAAGGCTAGGGCAATTAGAAGCTCTAAACCAAAACGGCTCTAAACCGGAGATTAGAGGATAGGAACTTTGTGTCAGAGGAGGAGGCCTGCCCCTCCTTTTATAGGTGGTAGGGCGGCCAAGGGAGGAGTCCTCCCAAGTCGGCCTTGGTTGGCGCACCGCTTGAGGACTCCTCCCAAGTCGGTTCCAACCACCTCTTGCTTGTTTCCCACCGTTTCTTGTTTTAGCCGTTTGACTTTTAAACTGGTCATTTGACTTTTCTGTTTTAGGATTCAATTTAATCCTTTATTTGGAACAGCAAGAACACTTAGTACATGATGCAATCATTCAATATGTAATGACACATTCATGTACCTCCCCGAGTGCCGACAATCGGAACCTTCTAGAACATTCCCATGAAAACACGGAATCATTCCCGAACTCAAACGGACTTTCCTTATATGAATCTTATTCTCGGACCATTCCGGATCACCTCGTGATATCCCGGATCCCATCCGAGACTCGAACAACATTCGGTCTCTTTATCATAATACCATAACTACTCAAACAACGCCGAATCCTTAAGTGTGTCTCCACGGTTCGTGAATTATGCGGACATGATCGAGACACTTCTCAACAATAACCAATAGAGGAATCTGGAAATTCATATGGCTCTACATATTTCTACGATTACTTTATGATCGAATGAACCACTTACATACGATACCAATTTCCCTTTGTCTCACGATAGTTTACTTATCCGAGGTTATGATCGTCGGTATCTCTGCATACCTAGTTCAACCTCGTTACCGATAAGTACTCTTTTCTCGTTCTGGTGATATGTGATCCCTTGTGAGCCAGTCACATGCTTGCAAGCTAATTGGATGACATTCCACCGAGAGGGCCCAGAGTATATATTGTAGGGGTTCGTAGCATGGAAAACAAAATTTTCTATCGCATACAAACAAACAAGCCAAGATCTATCTACTAGATTGTAGCAACGAGTCGATGGAATAACTTACCCTCGAAGATTCCAAAGCGGTTAACGAGAGCGGATTCTCGTGGGTGATGTAGTACTCTTCCGATCTCAAGATCGTAGACGATCCTTCCGGCAAGGCGTTCCGCAGCGCCCCGCAATCGGTCACACGCTCTAAGATTCGACGAAGACCTTCCTCTCCTTGTTCCAGAAAATGAGGTTGTAGCACTCTCCTCGCGATTCCGAAAGACAACGGGCGTACCTAAGTAGAGGGGAAATCCCGCAGGGCTTCGCCTTAAGCCGGAGCGAGTATGGTGGAGTATGAGAGAGGGATATTAGTGGTCTAGACATTAGACACACCAATTAGAAGGCTCTAAACCGCAGGCTAAAGCAATTAGAAGCTCTAAACCAAAACGGCTCTAAACCGGAGATTAGAGGATAGGAACTTGTGTGTCTCAAGGAGGAGCCCTGCCCCTCCTTATATAGGTGGAGGGGCTAGGCGTGCCAGGGAGGGAGGGAGTCCCTCCCCAACTCGTCCTAGGGCTTGGCGCCCCGAGGAGTGGGACCTCCTCCAAGTTGGTTCCAACTCCTCTTGCTTGTTTCCCAGCTTCTGCTTTCCAGTTTCCTATTTTAGCCGCTTGACTTTCAAACTGGAAATTTGACTTTCATGTTTTTGGAACAGAAGAACACTTAGTACATGATGCAATCATTCAATGACACACTCATGTACCCTCCCCGAGTGCCGAATCCGAACCTTCTAGAACATTCCCGATGAAAACACCTAATCATTCTCGAACTCAAACGGGACTTTCCTTATATGAATCTTATTCTCGGACCATTACGGATCACCTCGTGATATCCCGGATCCCATCCGACTCAACAACATTCGTCTCTTTCTCATAATACCATAACTACTCAAAACAACGTCAATCCTTAAGTGTCTCCCTACGTGTGAATTATGCGGACATGATTGAGACACTTCTCAACAATAACCAATAGAGGAATCGGAAATTCATATGGCTCCCACATATTTCTACGATTACTTTGTGATCGAATGAACCACTTACATACGATACCAATTTCCTTTGTCTCACGATAGTTTACTTATCCGAGGTTATGATCGTGGTATCTCCGCATACCTAGTTCAACCTCGTCGATAAGTACTTTTTCTCGCTCCGTGATATGTGATCCCTTGTGAGCCGGTACCACATGCTTGCAAGCTAATTGGATGACATTCCACCGAGAGGGCCAGAGTATATCTATCCGTCATATGGATGGACAACCACTCTTGATCCATGTGTTTCAACCAATACTTTCCGAAGACTCAATGCCACCTTTATAGCCACCCAGTTACGGTGTGGTGTTTGATGTCATCAAAGCATCCATCCGGTAAAGGTGATATGCATGATCTCATGGTCGAAGGAATTAGGTTACTATGTATCAGAAAGCATATAGCAATTGAACTATTGAAATGACTTGATCTTTATGCTACGCTTATCTATAGGAGTATGTCCATCACATCATTCTCCTAATGATATGACCCTGTTGTTAATAACATCTCCATGTTCATGATCAGGAAACCATGATCATATATTTAACCAACAAGCTAGTTTAACAAGAGGCTTTACTAGGGACTCTTTTATGTTTACAAATCACACAAGTATTAATGTTTCCGGTTAATACAATTATAGCATGGTATGTAAACATTTATCATAAGTGTGAAGATATGATAATAACCACTTTATTATTGCCTCTTGGGCATATCCCCAACAGTCTCCCACTTGCCCTAGAGTCAATAATCTAGTTTCAAACCTTTGTGTATTCAACACCTATGGCTTTCCGGTGTTGTATGTACACGATTGCTAGTGGTCAACTGATCTCCGGATCTGACACTTCCAGGTCCGTGTGTAATTGCATGTCTTTGCGTCTTTACGCATCACTCATTCTCTAATGAGATGGCTTTGTATAAATTTGGTCTTTCGTGACCTTTAGTTCTTTGGGGTTAAAACATGTTGATAATATTGTCGCAC
This sequence comes from Avena longiglumis, assembly GCA_030063025.1. NCBI lineage: Eukaryota > Viridiplantae > Streptophyta > Magnoliopsida > Poales > Poaceae > Avena > Avena longiglumis. The sequence continues at coordinate 572,574,277 of CP125973.1, forward strand.
AATATATCTTCATAGTATTATCCCTCTGAACTACACCTAGTTTGATAACAAACTACTTGACACAATGCCCTTTGTCGCTATAATAGCAGTCATATACTTAGCCTTTTGTTGTAGTATCTGTCACAATGTCTTAACTTTGGAAATCATCCAAATCCATTATGGAACTCACTTTCCATTATATTGTGCCACCCTTAGTTTAGATTGAGATAAACTTAATTTTTACTTTGTGACAAAACTAGTATCAATGTAGTACTTTTACAATGAACTAACCATCTATTTGTCACTTCTACAAATATTATACTCTTAGTTCTTCCAAAAGATCATAAGAATATCCTTACTATTGTCCAATGATCATCTTACTTAATCATTACGGTATATGCTCACAACATTTAGAGCATAGGACATATCTGGATTTGTACATATCACAAGATGATTGATATAAATACTCTTTGTGATTTCATACATCAAGTATCAATCTATACTTGATTATTTGTTTCACTTTACCAAATGTCAATACACTTGAATATATCATCAACATTGAACTCTTTCAATCCTTTCTCGTATGACAAGAACCTTTTCTTGTAGTTTCTATATTGAACTCATTCAATATCTTGTCTATGTACTTCCGCACAACCATATTAGCGTCTATTGATGCCAAATATTTGGGTTTTGCCTAAGTCTTTCATCGGGATGAAATTCTTAATATGTGTTAATAAAAGATACATTATTTCCAATCAACAATATGTCTTCCACATAATGTATTAGAAACATGTCTTAGCGCTCCCACTTAATTTCTTGCAAATGCAAGCATCTTCATTGTCTCTAATGAACTTTTAAACTCCTTTAACAGTTTCATCATAGTGAAGATTCCAACTCCGCGATGCTCACTTTAACCATTGAAGTTTGCATATGCTTTTAACATCCTTTTGAATTAACAAAACCCTATGGACCATGTTATGCACATGTCCTAGGTAACGATTCTATTAGAAGAAATTGTTTTGTTTATTCAACTACCATATAACAAATTATATGTAGTGGTTGCTACATTAATCCATCTAGACTAAATATCACTATGAAAGATCAAATCTTGTCATAGTCAACCTTTGAACATTTTGTGAACTCTTTCCCAATATGTCGACTACTTCATAGATGTGAAACATCCATGTCTATTTCTTTATAGATCCAAACACAACTGTAAGGTCTTACACCTTTCTCGAGGGTCCTTCAAGTTCAAAACTTGATTTCTCGTGTATGGAACTATCACGGATTTTATGGCTTTATGCCATTTGACGGAGTCAGGGCTCATCATCGCTTCTTTGCATGTAGTCGGATCATTATTGTCAAATAATGATTTAACTCTCAAATCTTGGTATTTGATTGTTTACCCGACCTACTTGTTTCAATAGGAACTTGGATCTCCGTGACCACAACCTTTGAGGTACGTGGAGTGAGCTTTAGTCTTGCCTCCGGAACACTTTTCAAGGCTACTTAACTCTCACATACAGCTAAGGTTCTTTTAACCTTATCAAAGTTCTATTGTCCTCCCACTTAAATTTTCACGAAAAATTCCTTCTCAAAGAAACTTGACGTTTTAAGTAACAGACACTTTTGTCTCTAGTGTTATGGAGGAATACTCAACAGTTATACAAAGACAGGTTCATCCGACTTTGGTTGCAAACATCTTTCTTATGCATAGCAAACCAATGTTTAAGAAAGGACAACTTGGGTTTTATCCCAAACCATAACTTTATATGGTGTCATTTCAACGGATTATGATGGAGCTCTTTTCAGTGGAAAAACGGTAATCTCTAAAGCTTTTAATCTTTAAAATATAATGGCAGTTTTATGAATTATACCTTTGATCTAACATGTCAAACAAGGTTTAATTACATATCTCGAACGCTCCATACTCTTATGGTGTTTCGGGAAAATGCAAATCCACGGAACGATTCCTTTAAATCTTAGGTATTATGCTAAACTTGTAACTCAAATATCTTCCTTTATGATCTTATCATAAACTATTTATATTCTTGTTACAATGATTTTGCACTTCATCTTGAAAGTCCTTGAACTTTTTAAATGTTTCACACTTCATCCTTCTTAAGTAAATATTCATATATTCACTCAAATTTTCGGAAAAAGCAAATGAAGTTAAAATCCATCGCTCTTGACTACACATAATGAACTTCATACAACAATATGTACAAATTCCAATAAGCTAGTCTTTCGTTCCCTTTTGGCCTATGAACGAAGTTTCAATTATCTCTAGGAAAGTTTCACAAGCGTCATTTGATCAAAAATCAAAAGACTCCTAAATTCCATCCACATGGAGTTTCTTCATGTTTTCTTTTCAGTATAATTTAAACGGCGATGTCACTTCCTAAGTGATCTTTCAATCAATTTGTCTTTCGACATCTTTAGCACTAGTTTTATGGATGTGATGTCAGATTTGTGAATCATCCATCATTTATGGATTACGGCAATTATTTGAACAACCCTTTTGTTCTTATAATACCTGATAAAACAAATCTTGAAGGCAAACTTTGATGTTTAATGAGCAACACAATAACCCTTTATTTGTTCTCGATGAACATCATCACATATTCTTTTGCTAGTTACTTAGGCCATTGTAGTTCATGAATTGTGTTGTTTCGTATGACGATTCACACCAACAAATTCAGTATCAAATACTTGAGAACCACATTGTTTAATAAGCAAAGAATATAGCCATAACATGTATATCATCTATATACTTAAACTGAACAATTCTAGTCCTTTCTTTTCTGCCATATATTTATGAGATTCTCTTTCAGTATTTCCTTTTCTGTTTGAAAGAATCTATCAACATCAATAGTGGAGTCATACATATGACACATAGTCCAAAGCGTGTATAGTTAAATACCAATGTCTTTGGACTTGCACTTTGAAGTAGATCACCATTATCAAATGTTTGGTGTTCTTTCAAATTCCTTTCTTTAGTAATCTCTTGGTGTAGTAAACATTTTACCTACATCAAATATTCACCCTTATCATGGAATCGTCCATGATCAAGCTACTGTTAGCTTATAACGATGAATTATGAGTATAATGTTGCTATCCAAAACCTTTTGGAGGATTAGGACAACTAGTGTCTCCAACCTTTTGCAAATTCTCATCAAATATGAGAACATGACTTTAGCCATATTATACTCTATCATGTTGCAACCAAAACTTCGTTTCAGATATCACAATATCTTCCACACATCATGGTTTCTGAAACAACTCTTTCAGATCCTAGATAACCTTGATATTAAGAGAATCCTTAGAATATCAAGAATCATGGAGACAAACATGATACTTATATACTAACTCTTGGAATTGTTACTCTTGATTTAATACTAATTATTAAACTTCATGGAGTAACCGGAACTTACTGAAAGTTTGCAATAGGACTTTTAAACTTTTAGATTAACACTTAAAACAATATGATACCAGTTCGTAAAGTATCTAACCAGAATTCTATAGTTCTATCATCTCAATTATAACTAAGCGCAAGGTGGTAAACGGATGCCAATGACTACAACAACTATGCAAATTCACTTTGATTTAGTTTATGATAAATTGAGTTCTAATTAATAATTAAATTAATCTAGGTGAACTCCCACTCAAAACAATATCCCTCACATTGTTTTAGTGATCACACGAACCAAATCCACCACATCAAAACCGATCATCACGAGAGTTGATATAGCTTCAATGGCGAACAATCAACATGTTCATCATATCTACTATATGACTCATGCTCTACCTTTCGGTAATCCGTGTTCCTGAGGCCATGTTTGTACATGCTAGGCTCGTCAAGATCAAACCTTAGCTTCCGCATGAGCAAATCTGGCTTGCCCACGTTGTATACACTTGTAGAATCTAACACACCCGATCATCACGTGGTGCTTCGAAACAACAAGCTTTAGCAACGGTGCTAACTAAGGGTGAACACCTTATGACTTGAAATTCATGTGCATGAGGGATCATCTTATAATGCTACCGTCGTCTACTAAGCAATACAAGATGCAAAAAGGATTAACATCACATGCAATTCATAATATGTGATATGATATGGCCTTTCTTCTTTGTTCTTCCGATCTCCATCTTCTAGCACGAACATGATCTCCATCATTACCGACATTGCATCAAGGTCAATGATGCTTCTCCATGGTTGTCGTCCACCAGCTTCAACTATTACAACTACTTTGAATAGACACGCGAGTCTTAATAGAATTTAAAGACAACTATATGGCTCCTGCCGGTTGCCAACTTACAATAAGGAACATTGCATACATCATATATAATCACAATCATGGCCATACACTAGTGGAGAAGATGCCATGCGTCCCGGTTGGTAAGGGGCATTAGTCCCGGTTGCCCAACCGGGACGGGGCAATCGGGACTAAAGCCCGAACCTTTAGTCCCGGTTGCCCCACCAACCGGGACAAAAGGTCATACACGTGGCCGCTGCTGCGTGCGAGTGGGGGGAGCTTTGGTCGGTTAAATACTAACCGGACTAAAAGTTTTTTTAAAATTTTTTTTTAAAAAAAAAAAATAATTTTTTTTTTAAAAAAATTAATTTTTTTTTCAATTTTTTAAACCTTTGAATTATTTGACTTGTTAATCTCCCACATCTCTTATTTTTAACACTAATTATACTTAATCTTAGTTCAAATCGTACTTACAGTCAAACTTCCCATCCGGTCACCCATCCTAGCACTACTCCATCCCCAGCACGCTTAACTTCTTCATTCCATCTCTCCCACCTGCGCGAAGGACCATTATATCTTGTTATCAAGACTAGTATATCAATCTTATTAACTCATATCGACATGTGACACATTTTTATTTTTTGAAATTAAGAACAACTATTTTTAGTAAACAACAATAAATAATTAATAATAACATTTTATTCTAATGAAAGTAAAAACTAACTAAATTAATATTTTATTCATTTTTGCCATTTATTCATTTAATATGACATAAACAATATCTTCAAATCAGAATCGAAATTTAATAAATAATATATCCATTATTACCGAAAATGCGAGGAATTCAAATATGACATAAAAAATACTAAAATAATTTTTTCTGAAATATTTTTTTCTTTTCTCTGTCATAAAAGAAAAAACCCGGACAACGAGAGACTAAAACTAAATTATTAACACTTTTGCCCCGGACTAAGAGGGTATACCCAAGCCGAAAGGAGAGGCATGGACGTTGCCCACCTCACGCCCATGACGCAGACTATGCACACCTCCGATCCTATTTCCACTCCACTAAACACTAATCTAGGCAACTAACTAATTGACGGCCAGACATGCACACATACACACTACCGCCACACCTAGCATGCAGCTAACTACCTAGACTAATTAATCGATTCACATGACCCGGACTCTACCTAGCATGTTAACTACCTAGATAGGCCAGCACATGCACACATACATTTAGTTTCTTTTCAACAAACTAAATGTATGAGACTTTTAGTCCCGGTTCATATTACCAACCGGGACTAAAAGGGGTGCCACGGTGCCAATCTGTTATCGCCATATTCTGGCCTACGAAGGGGATGGGCCGTGATCAAGATGGGCTTAGAAGATACATATATTCAACGTGTTGTTGGATCGGCCTAGTGCGAAGATTTGGGCTGAATTGCCCGTGTATCTTGTATCTTAGTAGGATTCGTATTTGTTTAGGTTCCGTTTATGTTTAGATAAAGATAGAGTTGTAGAGTTATTCCAAAAGTAGAGAGTCTCCGGACTATAAATATGTACCTAGGGTTATTGAGAAAAAGAGGACAATCACGTTCACAACCAACACAATCTCAAGCATCGCCACCCCTTGTTTCTAGGGTTTTTCTGCAGTAAGTGCCATCTTTGCCTAGATCGCATCTTGCGATCTAGGCGATTTACTTATCGTTATCCGTGTTACTCGTCATCGAAGCCTTGTTGATGGCGAGTAACACCTTTACCACAGATTTGTTAGAGCTAGCATCGATACTTTTACCATGATTGCTTATTTATGCTACCTCTAGCTATCTCGCCTTTGCACCTTCTCCGGTGTAAAGGTGGCATCTTGCTTGATTTCCGCTAAGTCGATTTGATCCGTTATAGTTGTGCCTTGTTCATCAAGGTTTAGTTTAATATCTACGTGATTTGGCCTCACAAACGGGTTGAACGATCCGGTAATACGAAGGTACGGTTTATTGATCTTAGAGGATGTTCCGGAATTGACGTTATGTTGGTTTTAGGCCTTCTCTAGGATCGGTTTTCTACTACTTTTATATCTATTAGGCTCAACTTCTGCGTGGGGACGTTCTTGCGTGGTGAAAACACCAAACTATCGTAGATCGATTTAGCTTGTAGTAATTAAGCAAAACCCCATGTTATCATAAGATCCAATGCAAGCCATGGGGTAATCGGCTCTGGCGATTCTGAGAAACACAGGAGCCGATCACGGCTCGAATTTTACGATACTTGTTTACCGTGCGAAACCAATCGGAACAATCCATCACCTTCGACCGGTATAGGTCAGGTGGCATCTCGAACCAAGACAGACGCGTCGTGCGGAAGATTGCGGGCGTTGACCGAGGGACCAGGCCCACGGCCGCTCTGGGAGCCTCCGGCTCTTCGTGTTGCTCGTCGCTGCCCGGTGAGTTTTGACAGGCAACACATTCTCGCACGGTGGGACCTTCAACAACGTCTACATCAATGTCCGACGCTGCGATGGAGAACAGCCGGTCACGTTACGAGCTTCTGCGAGCACAAAGTATGACGAGATTAAAGCTCTTGAAGGACCTCATCGGCTCTTTCGAGGACCGTCGCGCGTGGCATCAAGTGGAAGGGATTCTCCCGAGGTGCTCGATGAAGTGGATCTGTCTGTTCCTTGGAGGAACGCTCGAGCTCTGACGGAGGTCAACTACATGGTGGCTCATTCTCTACACCGCCACTCGAGAGCACAGTGAACGCTTCCGGCGGTCATGTTCGCGTCCAGGAAATCATGAAACATCGATTACTCTGGCCCACTTTAGGAACCCACCAAGGAAAGACCGCTCCACACCAAGGCCGCCATTCACACTGCGGCTCCAGAGCCGCCAGATCGGCATACATTGTCTACAAGGCGGAGGCGATCCGTGATTGCCAATTCTGTTGAGCCACTCAAGGAGATCCCATGGGTACATATGTGCCTACGTGCGATCGCAACAACTTGGCGCACGCCCGATCGCAACCGCAGTGTCCGCGGGGTTCCTGCGGGATCTTGAGGAGCAAAGCGTTCTGGAGCAACGATGTCAGGATGGACGCCGACAAACAGCGTGGCTAGCCAAGTATGCCATGAACAAGCCATGAGAGTCTAGCCCTGCAGCTCAAACGATGGACCAAATCACCGCCATCTTGAGAGATCGGTTGGCCGTGCGAAAAGGCGCAATCGGCTACTCAAAGCCGCACTAACGAAGTTTGACCTGATTCCACTACCGCCCAAATATAAGCTCCACAGTTCTCAAGATTCAGGGTCGGAGGGTCAAGCTCGATCGAACGTAAGCGATACAGCACAACTAGGTATGATTTCGACATCGGATCAAATCTGGCGTGAGATTTTTGCACAATCTCTACAGACCAGCCTTTGGGTGGTACACCTCGCCACACCGATTCAATTCGTACCGGAAGCAACTAGAAGAACAGTTCCACATCCAATACCATTCGGAGGCTACCGAGGTCGGCATTGCGGACTGGCGCAAGTCTGACGAAGCGGGAGAAATCTGAGCGAATACATCCAGCGCTGGACCATCAAGAACAGATGTTACTCGGCTCGTTTAAGCGAGAAGGAAGCAATCGGTGGCGATGTCAGGCCTCGGCACCCATCAAGGGCGTGGCATTCGGTAGAATACAACTCATTGGCGCATGGCTCGAAACGGCGATGTATGAGCGGCGCCACCACGAAAGGTGTACCAAGACAAATTCAGACGTCCGATAAGCCCGGTCGATGCGAAGAGGAAGATCCTACAGACCGGGGAGGTGGCCGTGGTGAATGGGCTCGGGGGAGATCACGTGGCCTGTAAATGGGTGAAAGCGAAGGGCCTGCGAGAGGTTCGACTTGATGTGAGCAAAGTGGCGGATATTCGATCTCATTTGAAGGAGAAGCGGTGAGGTTGCCGAAGGCCACAAAATCCCTCGGCCCAGGAGATGAGCAGGAGACCATAATGCAAGTGGCATCATTCGTTCACTCACCTCACCAACGAAAGTGCAAGGAGCTACCGCCAAATCCAGATGGCTATAGAGCAAGGCCGTCTGATCCTCGGCCAGTTCGCCATGAAAGTGGACACGAACCCGTTCCCCAGTGTCAACATGGTAGAACTCAGTCGCTCCGTGAGACGTCAACTAGACTTTTCGTTCGGTGTCAACATGGCTGGTTCTGGGTACCACCATGACACGGACAAGGTAGGAGGCGATCACTCTCGGGGCAAAGAAAGAGAGAAGGCTGGTCCACGCGACCGGCCCAGCCACGATAACAGGCGATACTTAGGAGGAACAAGTGAGGAGAGTGCGATATCGGAAGCCACATTCCGCATCTCCTTAATAAGTATGGGCGCCAAGATGACCAACGCCGCCGACGGAGACAGACGGAAGATATGAGCACCTTGCTAGGGGACCGTCGAAAGAGAAGGAAGGCAGACAAACATTGGGATTTCTTTTTCAAGCATTCTGGGGCGTGGGAATGAGCCGATTGCCTACAACCGACAACCGCGCGAATGTGGACAACAAAAGAAGGGCACGAGGCGAAGATCGTTGTTGAAACGCCTAGGACCTCTCCAACCTCGTGAGCCGTCCTAAGGAGTCCGCTCGGCGAAGGGCCTTGAGAGGCCAGGATGACAAAGAAGACAGGTTTCACCGTCCAAGGTGGTGCCCGATGGACTCGGACACACCCGAGCGTGAAGTGCGGGCTGCGTACTTAGAAGAAGAAGCGCGAGATCTCCGCAGCTAAAGAAAGCACGCCCTGATCGGCGGGCAAAGTAAGCGACTACGGAGACGGAGGGCCGCGACAAGGAAAGAGTGGCGCTAAGCCAATAAAAGCCGATGCGGGCATCGGTGCTCGCACAAACATGGTGTTCGTGCTCCGTCGGTTCGCGCCAAGAACCGATGAGTTACTCGTGGCACAACTTGATGCGGCCCACGGCGGTTATCTTTGAGAAGCCACGTGAGAAGGGTTACAAACATCCGAAAGCTCTGACTGCGGGCTACATCAATGGACAACCGTCAAGAAGATGTTGGTGGACACGGAGCGGCAACAATATCATGCCATACTCCATGCTACGACGTTTGGGACGCTCTGCGGACTGATCAAAACCAACGCCACGTTAAGCGACTTCAGGCGGTCTTGGAAGCGCAAGGCGTTACGAACGTGGATCGACCGTGGGCGGAAAACCATACCCACGTCATTTTTCGTCGTGAACAGCAAAAGTACCTCGCCCGTCTTGCTAGGAAGGGATTGGATCCACGCTAACTGCTGCATTCCATCCACGATGCACCAGTGCCTAATACAGTGGGACGGATGAAGTGGAGGTCGTCCATGCAGACGATTCTATCGAGGTTTCCCTTGCTGGCACGAACATCTGGGAAGCGGAAGACCAAGAGCCGATCTGGAATCAATCTAGATGGCTGCGTATTGAAGCTACAAAAGCGGGGTGAGGCTGGTCTTATCGCGGCCTACAGAGTAGAAAAGCCCACGATCATCAGTGATGCGGCCGATCCTGCGATCGGCCACAAAAAATAAAAGCGGCGATCATCGACAAGCGGTTCATGTAGTCGTAGCGGAGGATACTCGCTGTAAAATAATAAGGTGTAAACCGTTCTTGTGATGCAAGCAAGGGGCGATTCAGCGATCGCCCAATTATTCTTGTTGTCCTCACCCATCGTTTGCCACTGTGTTTAGCGTCGATTTGTGGTGTGACAAAGCTAGGGTATGGGTTTACATCGGTGATGAGCTAGAAGAGATCGACATTGGTCCTGGGGATAAGCCACGACCAACATTTATCAGAAAGTTAGAACCAAGTCTGCGCGGGAACCGATGATTATACTGTTGAAACAATATCGGGCTGTACGCATGGGACTACAGAGATGCAGGTTGGGCGGAGCATCATCGAACATAAACTCCAGCTC